>CM055121.1:592938948-593538948 GCA_029206835.1 Rana muscosa
GGCAGACAAGTGGTGCAATGGGCAAATAGCCTAGCTATTAGCTGGTGGCCCTATCTGCCCCAAGTCCGGCGTGACCAACTTACCTCTGGCCTTGTATGATCATAAGAAAATAAAAAGAAAGGAGGGCGCACCGACCTAGTGCATTACCAGATTAAAAAGCTTTATTAAAATATATAAAAAAACACAATGGTCCTACTCACAAAGAGAGCTTTCATATAGGCTTTTCTGACAATCAGAGTCCCGTAGCAACTGCAACCAGGATTGAATGACCAGAGGGTCGGACGGTACAACAATGTAGCTGGATGGCTGACGCTTTTCCGGGGCGCACCCCTTTCCTCAGAGCCTAGACGGTCCGTGACGTCTCTGGTCATTCAATCCTGGTTGCAGTTGCTACCGGACTCTGTTTGACTGTCAGAAAAGCCTATATGAAAGCTCTCTTTGTGAGTAGGACCATTGTGTTTTTTATATATTTTAATAAAGCTTTTTAATCTGGTAATGCACTAGGTCGGAGCGCCCTCCTTTCTTTTTATTTTCTTGCAGTTTTATGAACACCCATGGTTCTGAGGAGGGCTGCAAGATCCTAGTTTTTGCCTTTTTACTGAGGAATGGTCTTCATTATCCGCATGCAGTTAAACACTGGAGTGCAGGAGTAATTTTTTGTACTTCAAAGGTGTAACCCATAAATAAGTCTAAAGGGAGGTTCCATAGACTAAAGACAGTCCAAACAATTCAGTATATTGTGGTTCCATTATGTATGACATCGGATAAACCACCACCAAAGAGAAATGGCTGCTTACCAGATGCAAGCAAAAACGCACAGTTGGCTATAACCCAGCCGTGGCCTTTAGCTTGAAAGGAATCCAAACAAAGTACCCCAGACACTCTTCCCAGTATTAGCATGGACCTCTTGATGGCTCCGTTGCACCAATAAAAAAGAATACCATAGTGTGATAACGTAATATCAAGGTATAGTACTAAAACTCCACCACCGTGATATATAAGGATATTTTAGTGACCACCCAACAGACACCTTGTGGTTGGGGTTGGAGCTCATGTTGTGTGTCTGGTACCCTCTGGTGTGACGGTGCAGAGGATCCTTGTTGGGAGCACGCAGCGTCTCATATAATACTGAAGAGTGTCCTGGGAGTCTGTGTTTGGGTCCAACGTGCAGGATAGAGGCTGTGGCTAGGCTATAGCCAAATGCATGCTCCTTCCTTGCCTCTGGTAAGGAGCCATTGTTACTAGAGTGGTGGTCACTAAAATATCCTTATACAGGTCCTTCTCAAAAAATTAGCATATTGTGATAAAGTTCATTATTTTCTGTAATGTACTGATAAACATTAGACTTTCATATATTTTAGATTCATTACACACAACTGAAGTAGTTCAAGCCTTTTCTTGTTTTAATATTGATGATTTTGGCATACAGCTCATGAAAACCCAAAATTCCTATCTCAAAAAATTAGCATATCATGAAAAGGTTCTCTAAACGAGCTATTAACCTAATCATCTGAATCAACTAATTAACTCTAAACACCTGCAAAAGATTCCTGAGGCTTTTAAAAACTCCCAGCCTGGTTCATTATTCAAAACCGCAGTCATGGGTAAGACTGCCGACCTGACTACTGTCCAGAAGGCCATCATTGACACCCTCAAGCAAGAGGGTAAGACACAGAAAGAAATTTCTGAACGAATAGGCTGTTCCCAGAGTGCTGTATCAAGGCACCTCAGTGGGAAGTCTGTGGGAAGGAAAAAGTGTGGCAGAAAACGCTGCACAACGAGAAGAGGTGACCGGACCCTGAAGAAGATTGTGGAGAAGGACCGATTCCAGACCTTGGAGGACCTGCGGAAGCAGTGGACTGAGTCTGGAGTAGAAACATCCAGAGCCACCGTGAACAGGCGTGTGCAGGAAATGGGCTACAGGTGCCGCATTCCCCAGGTCAAGCCACTTTTGAACCAGAAACAGCGGCAGAAGCGCCTGACCTGGGCTACAGAGAAGCAGCACTGGACTGTTGCTCAGTGGTCCAAAGTACATTCGGAAATCAAGGTGCCAGAGTCTGGAGGAAGACTGGGGAGAGGGAAATGCCAAAATGCCTGAAGTCCAGTGTCAAGTACCCACAGTCAGTGATGGTCTGGGGTGCCATGTCAGCTGCTGGTGTTGGTCCACTGTGTTTTATCAAGGGCAGGGTCAATGCAGCTAGCTATCAGGAGATTTTGGAGCACTTCATGCTTCCATCTGCTGAAAAGCTTTATGGAGATGAAGATTTCATTTTTCAGCACGACCTGGCACCTGCTCACAGTGCCAAAACCACTGGTAAATGGTTTACTGACCATGGTATTACTGTGCTCAATTGGCCTGCCAACTCTCCTGACCTGAACCCCATAGAGAATCTGTGGGATATTGGGAAGAGAAAGTTGAGAGACGCAAGACCCAACACTCTGGATGAGCTTAAGGCCGCTATCGAAGCATCCTGGGCCTCCATAACACCTCAGCAGTGCCACAGGCTGGTTGCCTCCATGCCACGCCGCATTGAAGCAGTCATTTCTGCAAAAGGATTCCCGACCAAGTATTGAGTGCATAACTGAACATAATTATTTGAAGGTTGACTTTTTTTGTATTAAAAACACTTTTCTTTTATTGGTCGGATGAAATATGCTAATTTTTTGAGATAGGATTTTTGGGTTTTCATGAGCTGTATGCCAAAATCATCAATATTAAAACAAGAAAAGGCTTGAACTACTTCAGTTGTGTGTAATGAATCTAAAATATATGAAAGTCTAATGTTTATCAGTACATTACAGAAAATAATGAACTTTATCACAATATGCTAATTTTTTGAGAAGGACCTGTATATCACGGTGGTGGTGTTTTTGTACTATACCTTGATATTACGTTATCACCCTATGGTATTCTTTTTTATTGGTGCAACGGAGCCATCAAGAGGTCCATGCTAATTCTGGAAGAGTGTCTGGGGTACTTTGTTTGGATTCCTTTCAAGCTAAAGGCCACGGCTGGGTTATAGCCAACTGTGCGTTTTTGCTTGCATCTGGTAAGCAGCCATTTCTCTTTGGTGGTGGTTTATTCGGTGTCATACATAGTGGAACCACAATATACTGAATTGTTTGGACTGTCTTTAGTCTATGGAACCTCCCTTTAGACTTATTTATGGGTTACACCTTTGGACTTTTTTATCCTGACGTCATCTAGGATTGTTGCACTATTTTTTGGCGCAATTTTCTTTTTCTTTATTATTGTTTATGTTTATCACATTATTGCTGCTGCCTTATGTTTATTTTAATTTTAATTTTATTAACGTGATACGTTAGTCTTAGCGCAGTTTTTTTCTTTTTACAATTTTTTAGACTTGTATGATCGTGGCAAGGAGCGATGAGAAGTATTTTTTCTTTCCTTCATGGCAGCAGTGTGTATTATATGTTGTCTTTAATGTCCTTTTTTCCCTGGTGCTAGCATCCCCCGGCCATGGCGACTGATTCTCCTCTGCGTTCCAGCCACCGCTCTCTTCCGGGTTCATCCCCATGGCTGCTCTGTGCATGCACAAACGCGGGATGAGAGCGTGGCTTGGTTTGCGCATATGTGTTTCCGTCAAAATGGCAACATTCGCACAAGTGCACGAGTGGCGCTGGTGGTGATGTCACAGAGACACCCAGATTTAAATGGGGGAAAAGCCTGCAAGCCTCAGGAATGCTTGGGGGCTTGTAAGGTGACTTCCCCAGGCTATAGGACCTCTTTTTGAAGGTAGGGTGTGTTTGCTGGCGCTGACCTGGTTATGTTATTTGCAGCATCCTGCTTGGTATCTCCAGGATTATGGATGCGTCACTGCCTTCCTGTGGCCAACCCTCTCGCAGCAGGCACATTTATGGGAAGTCTACCCCTGGGTATTGCCTGCTGGGGGGTGAGATGGGGGTACAGTGACACCTTGTCTTTTCTAATGTTTGCCTTGTTGTCTTTCTCTTTCTCTCTCTCCCTCTCTCCATCCTACAGCCCTTCTAAATCTGATCCTCAATGCAGCGCACGCAAGGAAGCAATTCATCTAAATTGCAACGCCGGCATTCCTCTTCCAGATCCGGGCACCACAGTTCATCCTCTAGGTCGAGGCACCACAGTAAAGACCTGACTTGACCTCCCACGTCTCGCCCTAGTCATTCAGATGAGAATGCTTGCTGGGGATGTGGGTCCCGAGTACCGGTTGGAAGATGCCTCTGTGACCCCTGTTAGGCTAAAGCAGCGGGGGAGAGAGGAGGTATGGACCAGTAGTTGGAGGCCCTAGTTAAGCCTTGAAAGAGTCTCTGAAAGAGTCTCTAAAAGAGATGGTGGCCGGCCAGGCCCACAACCCCCCTACAGAGCTGTTACGCTCTCCGGCAAGAGAGGCACAAGGCCAGGACACGTGGGAGTCCTCCCAGCCAAGTCACCCATCTGCCGCCCATTTGGACAGTAAATTGGAGGTGTAAGATCCTTGTGTGGGCTTCGAATTCACTATAGTTCCCCCCCCTGGTGAAGTCAGTGAGAGAAGCCCTAAATTGTGAGGAACACGGAGTATCCCCTCCTAAGCAGAGAAAATTCTTTAAGCAACTAAATATGTGGCGCCTACATTTCCCATTCATAAGTCAATTGGGTGAAGTCATCACGGATGAGTGGAGCAAAGTGGTGAAGAAAAACTCTATGCTATCTAAAATGTCAAAGCTTTATCCCTTTAAGGAAGAAGAAGTGAGCATCTAGAGTAGGCACCTCTGTTGAGTGTGGCCATGATGAGGCTGGTCAGACATGTGACCCTTCCTTTGGAAGACACCGTTTATTTCAAAGACGCCCTGGAGAGGCGGATCATATCTGACCTTAAGCTGATCTACCTAAAGGCGGACATGGCCTGCAAGCCAGTCCTAGCCACAATGTCCAAAGCCATGAAGATCTGGATGGACAGTGTGGATGAATTGGCTAGAAGTTCGCCCCTTCAAACCTGAGACTGGCATTGACTTTTCTGCGGGAGGCTTCCATTGCATCATCCGCCTGGTGGCTGGGGTTATGATTTCAGCTGTCACTGCTAAGCGCTGGTTTCTAAGAGGGGAAGGCTGGAGGAGCTAGGCTGTCTGGAAGAGGTCATCCCTACGCTCTTAAGTGCTAGAAGGAGGAGCACTAACAGGGTCCATGAGAGAATATGGGCAAAATTCACAGACCATATGTCTTCCAGAGCCAACCCATGTAGTGCCCCAGCAGTCCGGAATATCCTAAGATTCCTACAGTCAGGCTTAGACATGGCCCTGTGGGTCAGCTCTCTCCGGGTGCAGGTGATCAAGGAACTTGTTCTCAAAACTTCCTTTCTGGTGGCCATCACAGTAGCAAATAGGATATCTGAAATCTGAGCCCTGGGCTCAAAGGAGCCTTTTCTAACATTCTTCCCGGACAGAGTGGTTCTAATTCCTATGCTGGGGTCAAACCCAAAAGTTACCTCAGTCTTCCATGAAAATCTGGAGATTGTGCTTCCTACCCTTAAATCAGCTGAAAACTCTGAGGTCCATCCTCTTGATGTGGGTAGACACCTTGAAACTATATCTGAACGCCACAGCTCCCTTTTTTCAGTCTGAATACCTTTTTGACCTCTTCCACAGGAAAAATAAGGGGATGCATGGCTAGATCCAGTGCTGCGTGGATCATTCGGTCTATCCAATGGACCTATAGAGCGAAGGGCCTGGTGCCTCCAGAGGTGGTGATAGCGCATTAAACCAGAAGAGTCTCAACATCGTGGGCAGCCTCACGACACATCGCTCCCGAAGTGATCTGCGGGGAAGCTTCTTGGTCTTTAATCAACACATTTATGTCTAATTTTTGTGTTGAACCAGCTGCTCTTTATTCTGTTAATTTTGGTTTACAAATCCTGTTGGCTGACGGTGTTAATAAAATTTTTCTTTGCTCAGCGTTTGCCCACCCGGGTGTGTACGGTGAGTTATTTCCCATACGTATGCTGTCATGGAGTCTGTCAGGAAAACGGAAAATTCCCTATCAAATACGTACCGTAATTTTCCTTTCCTGATGGACTCCATGGCAGCAGGAGTTTCCCCCCAGTGTCTGGAGAAGGCTAGTTATGGAACACAGCCGCTGGCTCGGAGCAAATATTATGGGAGTGGGGTCCAATAGGGTATTAGTGGAGGTGGGGCTAAACCCATACGTATGCTGCCTTGGAGTCCATCAGGAATGTCAGGTCACCTGAGTTGCCAGATGACAGATGCACACCGTAGGTCAAGAGTGCACCACAAGGTAGTGAACCCTATGGCTGACTGCTGCGGATGGAACACTGGATGGTTAAGGAAGGCAGATCCACTGGAGCACAACAGGGATCCCACAGGGAGCTAGAGCCCAAGATTCCCCAGGGCACGGAATCTAAGATCCAGCAGGTGTTCACCAGAGCCTCTAGTGGTGAGGATGGCCTAAGCTGCAGCTGGATCCAGGTCGCGGCCCCCAGAGTCCCCTAGCTCACGCTCCATAGGGTATAGAGGATAGAGAGGGAGCAGCAGCTCAGGATACAAGAGATAGTGAGGAGATAAGCCAAGGTCAGGGCGACAAGCAGACAAGGATAAACAAAGGACTAGCCAAAGGTCAAGGTCACAAGCAGACAGGGATGGTCGAGAACAAGCCAAGATCGGTACACAGAGATAAACGTAGCACACAGCAAGCAGGAACCCAAACACACAATGCTTAAAAAACAACGTTGATCAGCACAGCTGGCTTGCAGTGCACAGGTTAATATAGTGTTCCCTGATAAGGCCTGGGGTGGGGCTATGCTTGGAGGAGAGATTATTTATGCAGCCAGGTGAGAGTGGCTGGCCTCTAAGGTGAACACATGGAGAAGGGGTAAGCTGAGAGACAGACATTACTGCATAACCATGACAAGGAAAAGAAAATTATGGTATGTATTTAATAGGGAATTTTCCATTTTTTTGTTGTTATTGTTTTTTAAATTAATCCATGCTTACACGTTATAATACATTTTCCTTTGTTTTATTTTATCACTGATTGCACATTTTAGTTTGTGCAATAACAGCAAAGGCTAGACACTGTTTAGGTGATTCTTGTTTTTTTCATAGTTATATCTGAATTAAGTTTTTTCTTGATTCTGATTTTCTACTTATATTGCATGATTTATCCAAGCTTCTACCTATGGAACTCATGTAATAAAGATATCATTTTCACCAAGTATGCATGCACTTCAAATACCCAAACAAGTTCAAGTGAATTACAATCAGTGCGGATCCTGACCTCCCTGGGGCCCTAAGCAAAATTCTGCTAAGGGGCCCTCTACCTGACCCGTGATGCTGTGAGCTATGTAAACCATTTGCCATTGCCACACAGTTAACAGTTAACCCCTTCACTGCCAGTGTCATTAGTACAATAACAGTGCATATTTTTAGCATTGATCACTGTAATAATGTGACTGGTTCACAAGTGTCAGTGTCCAATATGCTCACTGCAATATCGCAGTCCCGCTATAAGTCGCTGATCGCTGCTATTACTAGTAAAAAGAAAAAAAATTGTATATATATATATATATATATATATATATATATAAAAGTTTGTAGACGCTATAACTTTTGTGCAAACCAATCAATATACGCTTATTGGGATTTTTTTTATCAAAAGTATATACCTGAATACATATTGGCCTAAATTAATGAAGACATTTGATTTGACATTTTCTTATTGGATGCTTTATAGCAAAAAGGAAAATATTGTTTTTTTTTCAAATTTTTTTTTTTTTGTTCAGCGCAAAAAATAAAAACCACAGAGGTGATCAAATACCACAAAAAGAAAGCTCTATTTGTGGGGGGAAAAAAGGACATATTGCAAAAAATAGCCTGGTCAGAAAGGGGGTAAACCTTCCAGAGCTGAAGTGGTTAAAGTAATATTCAATTCAAGTCTTGTTTAAAAAAAAAATAAAAAAAAAAAACACACACACACACACAGTGTGAGTGTGCGTGTTTTTTTATTTACACACACACCCCAGTTTAGTGAACTGTGCCCACAGGACAGTGACCCGTTACAGTGTAATGGTGCACTCTAATGGGAACACCTGATCATCATTTGGGTACTGACTGTACTGATCTGGGGGGTATTCTAATGATTGCAGTGCCAGTGCCCAGGGAAAATCAGAGTGCCAAGAATAGTTCACAGGGCAGGATTCCTCTACTCCAGACTCCAGATTAGGCTGCCTGCTGCTGACATAGATCAAATGAGACTGAGGACTGCAAAGTAGAGTCTCACTCCCCCCTCCCCAGGCTCACTCAGCAGCAGCTCCCATATGAAAAGAAAAGTCAGCAGCAACCAGCCTTCAAATGCTTCCTCCTCCTCCTCCACGGACCAACAACAGGAAACCCCCCTTCTCTTGTCAGATGTGACGTCTTACTAGTACAGCAGACTCAGTCAGCTCTCTGCATACAGAAACTCTGCTCCCTCCCCAGTGGTCTGCCATGTAAAGAAACACAGCCAGCAGGCAGCTCAGCTATTAACATACCTTCAGGCTTCTGGGCTGGGCTGGGCTGGGCTCACGGGCTCACACGCTCACGCGCTCTCTCTAAACTGACTGCTTCCTCCATCCCCTTCAGTTGCGCACCAAATGCAGAAGCACCACCTGTCACAGGGTCTTTTATAAGGTAGCACCTCTGCACAACACTCTGGATCAATCCGCCCCCCTCTCAGCCGGATCTAACTAACTATCAGCGGCTTATGCGGCTGTAACCACAGCCAAGCAGGATAGGATTCACATCATGTAAAATATATTTTTTCTTTAAATGTACAAATTTTATGGCAATACCTCAGTGGAATTTTTTGGGGTGCCTATGCTGCCCCTGGGAGGTGGGGCCTTGAGTAATTTGTGGGGCCCTACGCAGCTTGCGTAGTGAGCGTATAGGGCGGATTGGCTCTGATTACAATAATCAGAAATGTTGTCCATGCCATCTTTAGTATATGAAGATATTTCAAGTTTTGATGAAAACGACTACTTTAATTAATTAGCACCTGTATGGGTGCAATAATAAAACTGTCAATTTGCTTAAGATGACAGTTGCCTGATCAGGCAGGTTTTAGTTGGATTGGGAAATCGACTTTTGTCTATGGCAGCAGAAAACTCCCTCTGACCATTTTAAGGGAAACATAATTAAAACATTTGGCAGGCTTGCGTGATCACTATTGGTGCCCCCCAAGATATGCAGTGATAAGGGGGTGTCTTCCTAGCTATCCTTCCCCCAACTCATCTCCTCTTTATTCAGCTGAGCATTTACATTTTGATAAGGAAAACATGCAGGTTTTCTGGCTAATAAACATGCCTCTTGGTAATTGGACCATCATTTACATTTTTTATTTTTTTTGCTTTGGTACATGTGACCCATGGAAGTGCCACCCCCTCATACCATTTGTTTGACAACCTCTTGCATTTTAGTTTAGAATATGGATAGTACCTTTTTTTAAACATTTGGTTTTCATTGACATCAATAGGCTTTGCATTTGGCAGCTGAACATTATTTTTGTTTGCCAAACGTGCAGGGTCGTCTTTAATGTTGATTGGACCCTGGGCAAAAAATTCATTGGGCCCCCCCCCCCCCCCATGCAATTTTGTTCTCCACCTGCTCTGAGACATACAATAAATATCAGCTAGACTTAAAATCAGTTTACTGTTTCAGATCAGGCAGTGATTGTGATTGGTTGCCAGAGGTTACAGCATATCATTACCACTTAATGACTGGTTGCAAGAGGTTACAGCACACATAACGGCTCACTGATTAGTTGCTAGAGGTTACAGCACATGATTTATTTTTGTTGATTGGTTGCTAGAGATTACTGTACAGTAATACTGCTCACTGATTGGTTGGTAGAGGTTACAGCACATCATCTCTTCACTGCAGAGGGGCATGATATACATATGAATGCTGCCGCTATTTACATATGAATGCTCCCGTTATTTACATATGAATGACGGTTATTTGTATGTAAACACAGGGTCTGTAGGTGAGTCATCTGTACACAACAATAGGGCAGAGCTGGGCAGCATTAGTAGCAGCACTTGACACTGAGATATCAGGACACAGCAAAGGACTAGAAATTCAAGGGACAAGGGAATTTAAACTGGGATAGTTAGCAAGTATGAGGCAGCTTCTTTGGGCCCCACAAAAATGACAGGGCCCAGGGCAGCTGCCCCTTTTGCCCTGCCTTAAAGACGGCCCTGCAAACATGCCTCAAACCAATCTCAGGTATGCTCAGGTGATCATAACTGTTAACTCGTTCTGTGATGTAACAAAAGAAATTATACTGAAAATGCTTAACCTATCAGGTTGAATATTGAACACTGAATCTTGTTAATTTTTAAAAAATTTCAGCTAACAGCACAAATGGTCTTGAGGATTGCTACTGAACCAGTCTTACCATTTAATGCTTTGGACATTGCATTAGAGATTCAGAAACGCATTGAAGGTACTGTACTCCATCAATCTATTATGTCTTGTTGATTACTAAAATATATATTTTTTCATGGTTAAATTACTCTGCACTTTATATTTTTGATCAACACCAGAACAGTTTTTCCCGGGCAAGCTAACAAAAAATTATTTGTCAGTCAAATGTTATTAGTACTTTTTAACAATACTTTATCAGAAGACATTAAAAAGTCACATTTAGATAGAGACTATACTTATTTATATTGTTATATTATACAATGCTTTACAATCAAATTGTTCCCTACTGATTTACACACCAATAGATAAATAGACAGAGCTTGTGGGTGAACTGGATTGTGATAGGAAGGAAGCACAGGATAAAAATACAAAGTCTATACAGATGGATCATTTGTGCGATTCAAACCCAGGACCCAGCACTGAATTTGCATTTCACTGAATGGACAACTAAATGACAGACTACCTTCTTGCCACACCTCCAGCTATTTCAACCAGAGACAAATATCTCTACTGCCACTACATGAATGACTTCCCACTCCTTTGTTGCTAGGCTGCTGGCAGCCTCCTACATTCTAGTAACTAAGGATAATGTGGGAGGTGGTCACTTATCATTGGTTGCTAGGACACACATACCTTGGTTGTTATGGTGCAAAAACATTAATAATACTGTAGGGTTCCCTCAAAAGTCATACCAAACTCTTATCCTAGATAGGGGTCTGGTATGGATTTTATGGTAGTGACCCATGCATAAACAAAAGACCCCAGAAAATCTACACCAGTCCCTTATCCAAGCATTCAGCTTGGCTGGTCAGGAATGAAAGGGATAGTGAACATTTGTCCTCTCCCTTTTGAAGCATACCAGACCACATGACCTCAACATTAGGGGGTACATTTCCAGGGGCGACCCCCCTGGCAAAGCACCTTGTCCTCATATTGGCAATGACAATAGACACTTCCCCACTGTGGATATGGGTATCTGCAGGGAAGACTTATAGGAATCTGGAAACACCCTGTTTTATAAAGAGCTTCCATTTATCACAGTACACCTGCTCATACACAAAAGAAAAACATTCAAAGTAAATACACACACCACACCACACTGTGACAAATTCCTTTGTTTAAATAAGTCACCATCGTCAATCACCTGGTCCAGCAATGTAGATCCATGTCAATCATGTTTAAAAACAACCACCAACACGATTAAAGAGAACACACCAACCCACCAAGATGATCTGCTCCCACAAACTCTCACTGCAAATTACATTTCCCTAGCCTATGGCATGGTGTAAACAAAGAGGTGGGGGATACTGTCTGATGTCATTGACCAAATATGACAAACTTAGGATCCCTCGCCCCTTTGTTTACATTCAGATGCCTATTGAGGAAATGTCATTTGCTTTAAAAGCCCATCAGGAGTGGATCATCTCAGTGTATTGTTTTGGTGAGTCAATTGTTTTTTATTTGTATGTGTGTTTTATACATTTGTTTTTTGTTCTTAGTTTTTTTATTTATATATATATGTTGGTTGAACTGGATGGACTAGTGTCTTTTTTCAACCAGATTAATTATGTAACTATGTAATGGCAGTCCATATTTGATTTAGTGGATAAATTCAGAAACATGACTACTAAGCACTATCATACCTTTAAATTGGATAATTAGTGGAGAGAAAATGCAGGATGGGATTTTTTTAGGTGCGAGTCAATTTTATTTACAAAATGCGGTTAAAAAAACATTAATATATTGATTTAACCATGTATTGGTATTCAACATGAAGAGATTTCCATCACACTTGTAGTTCTACATGTTTCACCATGTTGTTTTTTTCAGTAAAAGCATGATAATAATACTAGTGAAACAAAAAAAAAATCACAATAAAACATCACACAATTCAGAAATCAACATACTGACAAAAAAATAGACACTATTTAAGCAAGGTTGTACCTACCATGCAAACACAGACACACAACCACCAAAAGATGAATGCACGAAAACATGAAAATCAGGAAGTATGGAGTGGGGTTTGTCCACTGGTATCACACAAGCCCACCGCCAGGTGTATCGGGACCAGAGCTGGACCTCCTGTGGAGGGGTAAAGAGCCACGGAAACTATAAAGTAATGATAAATCATGTGTTTACTTTAGCTAAGGATAGTATCAAAACTGTACTATGGCTAACATAGTGTTAAATGCATTACTTACTTGGGTTTAGTCTGCTGATAGTGTAGGGAGCGTATTTGTCCTATGAATGATGTTGTTATAAGCAGGTATTTTCCACATGCTATAAACAGATATACACTATATTGTCAAAAGTATAGTGACACCTTCCTTTACATGCACATGAACTTAAATGGAATCTCAGTCTTATTCTGTAGGGTTCAATATTGAGTTGGACCACCCTTTGCAGCTATAACAGCTTCAACTCTTCTGGAAAGGCTGTCCACGAGGTTTAGGAGTGTGTCTATGGGAATGTTTGACCATTCTTCCAGAAGCACATTTGTGAAGTCAGGCTCTGATGTGGACAAGAAGGTCTGGCTCGCAGTCTCATTCCAAAGGTGTTCTATCGTGTTATGGTCAGAACAGTCAAGTTCCTCCACCCCAAACTCACTCATCTATGTCTTTATGGACCTTGCTTTGTGCACTGGTCCAAATCATTTGGTGGAGGGGGGATTGTGGTGGGAAGTTGTTTTTCAGGGGTCGGGCTTGGTCCCTTAGTTCCAGTGAAGGGAACTCTTAAGGTGTCAGCAGACCAAGATATTTTAGACAATTTCATGCTCCCAACTTTGTGGGAACAGTTTAGGGCTGGCCCCTTCCTGTTCCAAAATGACTGTGCATCAGTGCACAAAGTAAGATCCATAAAGACATGGACATGGATGGGGTGGAGAAACTTGACCGGGCTGCACAGAGACCTGACCTCAACCTGATAGAACACCTTTGAGATAAATTAGAGCGGAGACTGTGAGCCAGGCCTTCTCATCCAACATCAGTTCGAAGGGTGTGCAAACTCAATATTGACCCCTACGGGCTAAGACTGGGATGCCATTAAAGTTCATGTGCGTGTAAAGGCAGGCTCAATACTTTTGACAATATAGTGTACATGCATATAGATCAGAAAAATCCCAAATGCAAAGTGATCAAGTGGACATTGTTAGATACCAGTGAAAAGATAACTATACTCAAGGGTAATAATAATCGACCAGTTCCACAAGGTGAACTAAAGTAAAACCAAATAAACTAAAAAAAACTGCAGCTCCAACTTATTGGCAGGTTGATTCCAGTGATGAGGAGGGGGCGATACTTGAGTGCCAGATATAATGGAAGATATAATGGAGGAAAAAAGTGAGGGAAAGGCACAACATCAATGACAGGATGTCATGCAGGGACAGGTTGTAAAGAAGTGGCAGAGATCCACAAATGCAAGTCACTGTTTTCAATGGTCTACTTCCTGGAGCTTGTTTCTTTGGGCCTTTTAACATGTTCTGTGGACCACACTGTAGATATTTACAGTCTCTGCATAAAACACATCAAGTGTGGCAATATCATTGGCCATTTGAATTGATAATAAATATTAATAGTAGTAGTAGTAGTAGTAGTAGTATTGATATCATTAATTGTATAAATGAGTAAAATAAAAATGAAATTATTATTACTATTGTTATAATTGCTACTGGTAGCCCTGTGTATATTATAGTTGATACATGAAATGCAATAAACCAACAGGGCATATAATAGTGAAAGAGCAAAGGGGTATGAACTCCCCATATGTACCAGACAGAGTGGAGCTCATCCCATGCAGGGTGACGGGGGTTAGGAGAAGACTACTCCAACCATTAAACTACCCCATGGACCTCTAGGTCTTCGTTCATTCCATCAGGAGCCAAGGAACCAAGGGTGAAGATGCAGAATGTCTCTACAGCTTCCGAAATCTTCTCCCCCCATCAGAGTCCTTGTGGCTTATGGAGCCATTAACAAAAAGCTACTTGGAAGTGCCGCTTTTCTGCTCTTGGAACCAGCATGTGCTCCAAATCCCAGATGTGATGTCACTGGATGTGACATACCAACATAAAGATAAACGCACACATGGTATATGTATGTACATAAGGCAAGTGAATGGGGAAAATGTATGCTTTTTGTGCAAACATAAACCTTTTGTGTGTTTATGTTGAGTTTGTAACGTTATGGGTTTCAGCATGCACACAAGATAAAGCACACAGTGTACACACCAAGCAACCCGCAGCTGAAATATATAAAGTGGATAGCCACTTGTCATTATAAGAAATGTACAGTCCATAAAGAGCACAGGTCCTCAATAGACCTTCTTCCTTGTGATATGATTTTTTTCTCCCAATTTATGCAACATTTTCTTTTGGTAAAAACATAACACCTAGTTATTTTGCATTTCTATAAACTAAAATGCTTGTTTGATATGAATTTGCAAATCCATGTAAATAGCTGACACAATTTTTATTATAACATGTTGGCCAAAAAATCCCAACATAGCTAATATTTGTAGCTAATATTTGACCAAGGCAAAGGTTCATCTTGTAAGTATAGTTTTTTTACAGTTATTCCATCGTCTTATCCAAAAAGTACTATAGAGTCTATGGGTACACATAGGATACTTATATCACATAGGGACTTTTAAAGATATAATTTGTTTGATGCATTTTTTAAACTTGATTACACTCTAATATTCAGTATATAGGTTTGAATAATCTGTTTATGTTTTATATTGTATTTGCTATCATTTTTGTGGCACTTAAAATTTTGGATAACATTTGTGGAAACACATACATGCACACGTCACAAGGAAGATTACCAATGGGTAATTTTAGTTCACATTGCAAAATATCATATTGCACAGATAATAAGAGACACACATTGCACAAATAATAAAAGGCACAAAATTGGTTTATTCATATTTTTGTTTTAAAATTTCACGTATTATATATTATAGGATGTTTTTTTTTTTTTTTAGCACTCTGCCTTTGTAACAAGTTTTAATTGGATATCTACTGAATATATAATGTAACCCAGCAGCTGTAGTCTTTCCTAGATTTTGACATTTTTGTGCAGTCTGTTTTATATATTTATTTATTTAGGTATCTATAAAGATACTAGATATAAAGGGAGAATTTTGCATTTGAAAATAATTTTCAAGCTTCATGCCTGCTTTTTCTGTTTAAATCAACACAAATTGTACCCAGAGACACTATAGTATTTTTTTTTTTTTTTTTTGGATCAGACGATGGAATAACTGTAAAAAAAATGTAAACTTATGAGATGAACCTTTGCCTTGGTCAAATATTAGCTACAAATATTAGCTATGTTGGAATTTTTTGGCCAACATGCTATAATAAAAATTTTCAAATCCATATCAAACAAGCATGAATGTTAATAGAAATGCAAAAATATCTAGGTGTTATGTTTTTACCAAAAGAAAATGTTGCATGAAATGAGGAAAAAAAATTTTTATATCACAAGAAAGAAGGTCTAGTGAGGACCTGTGCTTTTTATGGACTGTACATTTCTTATAATGACAAGTGGCTATTCACTTTATATATTTATTTCACTGGTTCATAGCAGCAGATCACTCTCTTTTACCTCTGTTCATAGTTTTCAGAAAAGACAGATAATTTACTACTGAGTAATTTGTTGGAGTTGATTTATTGGACCACTTTTGAAAGCTTTGTGTTCTGAAAACAAATGACCTTGTTCTATGTATTTGGTTAAAAAAGGACAAATTATTTTTGGAAAAAAGTAAAGATTGTATCTTGTACTGTGATGAAAACAAATGGTGTGACCGGCACTTTGTACTCATTTGTACAAGTCTGTTTTAAATCACAGGAAAAATTGCTACAAATCTTGAATGATATAAGAGCTAGAACCTGTCCATTCAAAGAGAAAGCAATACTGAGTCTGAAATAGGATGCCATAAATAAAAGCTGTCTTATCTCATGATATTGCAGGACAAATATGATGGAACAAATAGGAATAATTATTCTGACAGTAAACTTGCACTCAGAATGAAGTCTATTTATCAACGTTTAAATTGTTCAATTTATTACACTTGTCCTTAAAAGTAGCTCTTTTAACTTTTAGATTTGGAAATGTATCATCATATAAGGACATGGTTCAAATTTAAATATTTTTACTTGTGTGAAAAATGTTCAGCCTTCACTACAGTATTTTTTCATGAAATACTTTCCTAGTTTCATATTTGGCTGAAAAAAATGCGTTAAGATTACTTTGTTTACTTCAAAACTTCCAGTTTTTTAGAAAGGTTCACCTGATCTAATTCCTCCCTTTTAACTTCATACTTTGATTAGATCTTTTGGTTAAGATAATACTAACAGTGCCTTACTCTTATAGAACGTAGGCTATTTTCCTCCTCACATCTTTCTGTTTTCACTTTTTCATTAGCTTTACACGTAATCAGCAGACCCCCTTCTCACTGAAGTGGAGACTTTGGCTGCCAAATTGGGGAACCTTGCTTTTGAGAGATGTCCATGGGGTAGCACGATTCAGGGTGGTGCACTGCTAGGGGATAGGGTTGAGCTTCAGGGGACCAACGTTCGACCCAAACCCTGAATGTTATCAGTTCTTGAACAACCAAACAAACTGATGCTATTTGGGCAAGGCTTCTGCTCAAACACCCAGCTGATGTTTGTAAACAAACCATCTGGCGATCCTGGGTGACATCATTGACCAAATATAGTCATAACCATATTTGATTAATGATGTTACCCAGGATGCCTGTACAGTTTGTTAGCACTCAACAGCCCGCAGTGGATCTATTATTTTGTAGCAGGAGTGCAATTATTGAGCGTCACCAGACAGCAGGTAATCATGTCAGATAAGGATTTGCCCCCTTCCTTACCAGGCCATTTTTTGCGATACGGCACTGCATTGCTTTAACTGACAATTGCGCGGTCGTGCAATAGTGCTTTCTTTTGGTGGTATTTTATCACCTCTGGGGTTTTCATTTTTTGTGCTATAAACAAAAAAAAGAGCACACAATATTTTGTACTTTTTGCTATAATAAATATGAATTATTTTTTTTTAGAAAAAAATAATGTCTTCATTAGTTTAGGCTGATATATATTCTCCTACATATTTTTGGTAAAAAAATTGCAATAAGCATATATTGATTGGTTTGCGCAAAAGTTATAGTGTCTACAAAATAGGGGATAGATTTATGGCATTTTTTTTTACTAGTAATGGCAGTGATCAGTGATTTTTATCATTGCTGCATCATTGCGGCAGACAGATCGGACACTTTTGACACATTTTTTGGGACCAGTGACATTTATACAGCGATCAGAGCTAAAAATGACCACTGATTACTGTATAAATGTCATTGGCAGTGAATGGGTTAACACTAGGGGTGATCAAGGGGTTAACTGTGTTCCCTATGTGGGTTTTAACTGTGGGGGGGATGGGACTGACTAAGGAAGGAGACTGATCTGTGTTCCTACTTAGTAGGAGCACACAATCTGTCTCCTCTCCCCTGAGAGAACCAGAATTTTACACACACAGATCCCGGTTCTTGCTCTGTCACGAGCGATCGCAGGTACCCGGTGGTCATCGCACCCACTGGCCACGCGCATTGGCTCAGGGGACACGCTGCGAGCCTGCTAAAGCATCTTAAAGAGTCGACGTACAGCTACGACGGCTCATGCAGGGGAGCCAACCTGCCGCACTATAAATGTGGCGGTTGGTCGGGAAGGGGTTAAAGCTTAAGTTTATTTATTTTTTATGGGATGCTGCACAATTTTAATGTGTAATGATGTATATGCCAAAATCCAGTACCCAATCCCAATAATATTGTTCCCATCAGTCCCTCCTTCATAACAGTCAGATGCTGCCTGGAGCAGCTGTTTTCTGGTGATGTGAGAATTAACAGCAGCCACTGCTCTTGAGAAAAGTTGAGACATTCACATGCCCCCTTATTCCCTTTCCACCATTTATGTTGCTCACATTACTACTCTCTCACAATATATTATGTTCTCTGAATTGAGGGGGAGTAGTTATTTTTTTTTTTTTATAATTGTATTTTTTATTGAAAATTTTTGCAAAATGACAATAATCACAAAGTAATTACAAAGCAATTCAAGCAAATCAGAATGTACATTACAGGCAAAACATTTCAGCCGAAGTGTCGAAATATACAGAACACAAGAGTGAACCGTATAGCAAAGGAAGTTGGAGAACAGGCTCATATGCATAACAAAGAAACTAGAGAAAATAGAGGTCACAGTTTAGAAATGAAAAAGGTGGGGGGAGGGAGAAAAAAAAAAAAGCCACGAGAGTCAAGATAATACCAGAGCATGGACCATAATCTAAGTGAGGCATTACCGGGTTTATTAGACTAGAAGGGGGAGAGGGGGAAAGGGATTGGGCAAATCATGACTTATTAGCCACAGGATGCATTCCATATTCCGAGGTATCCCACAGATCCCAGATCTTATCAAATTGGGGCAATGCGTCATTTACAGAAGCCGTCATAAATTCCATCCTACGTATCTCAGCAACTAGTTGGAGGAATCTGGACTAAGGGGGGGTGGAGTTAGATAACCAGCAAAGGGGGATCAGTCTCTTGGCAGCTAACAGAATATAGGAAATCAGTCTGTTCCCGTGTTTAGTTATGCCCTTACAGGGGAGACCCAACAAATAGTGTAGAGGATCAAGCGGCAAGGAAACATCCACCACCCTCTGGATCAGCTTCATGACATCCAACCAGAGGGGCTGAATCAAAGGGCATTGCCAAAAAATATGATACATTGACCCTATTTCCCTATTACAACGCCAGCAATTCCTCGAGATTGAGGGGTCGTATTTATGTATAAGTTCAGGGGTCCTATACCAGAACATGAGGATCTTCACTGAGGTCTCCCTATGAATAACACATCTAGAAGATTTTGAGACGGAAGACCATATCCTGTCCCACATTTGAGAACTTATGGGTCTTTGCAGCAGTTGGGCCCACTTTTTCATATACAGATGGGTGTCCTCAGTGAGGATAAATGACTCATGGAGAATACGATGAATAGAGGAAACCAAATGGAGTTGATGGGGACCTTGGGCACACAGATATTCAAAGGGGGTGGGAGAGGTCAAAGACAAAGATGGAGATCTAGAGTGAAGGAAATGCCTGATCTGTAGATAGAAATAAAAAAGTTGAGAAGGAATATGAAACTTTTCTTGGAAAAAATCAAATGGGTGTAGCCTACAAGTTACAGGATGCACTAAATTGCGGAGCTGGAACAAAGAAGCATCGACCCAGGGGAATATCCGACCTAGTGATAGACTATCAGGGATGGATGGATTGAATAAAACATTAAGAAGGGGGGGCAAGATGACATGAGGGGATATGATTTGAGGCATTTACTCCATATCGATAGAGTGAAGTTCATAGGGGCTGTACATTGACGTCTATAAACAGGATCTATGTGAGGGGAAAGAGACCAAATCAAGGAACAGGGATGAACCGGAAAAAGCACTCCTTTCTCTATATCAGACCAATGGCTAGGGGCATGAAGGGTAGACCAGGAAGCTATCGTCCTAAGGTGAGTGGCATAGTAATATTTAAGAATATCTGGGGCCCCCAGGCCTCCCCTGGATTTCAACGCGAAAACCACGGAACTGGGAATGTGGTGCGCCCTGTCGTTCCAGATGAAATTTGAAAAGGATCTGTGGAGGGATTTAAGTTGAGACATAGGTATAGCGACTGGTATTGTCTCAAAATAATATAATAGCCGGGGCAAAATGGACATTTTCAATACGTTAATCCTTCCTAGAAGGGAGATAGGATATTTGGCCCAACTTTGTAATGATTTTTTGATGTCCGAAAATAAGGGAGGAAAATTTACTGAATATAGAGTGGAGTACGTAGGGGTGAGATGAACCCCTAAATATTTGAGGGAGGTGGAACACCACTTATAGCGGTAAGAAGTCATAAGTTGGGACAGTAACGTGGGAGGGATATGGATAGGAAGGGCCTCAGTTTTGTAGTGTTTATTTTATAACCAGAAATAGCACCAAAGGAATTAAGGAGGTTGTGTAGAGATGGGAGGGATAGCAAAGGGTGAGTGATAGTAAGCAGAATGTCATCAGCAAATAGCGAAAGTTTGTATTCCCTCTGTCGCATCACAACCCCACGAATGTCCTGATGGGAACGAATGGCCTCAGCCAGGGGCTCCAAGCATAGTATAAAAAGCAATGGGGAAAGAGGGCAGCCCTGGCGAGTACCATTGGACATGGGGAAGCGGGGCGACAGAAAAGAAGACATCTGGACTTGTGCTGTAACTTGGGAGTATAATGCGTGTAATGCATTTAGAAAAGGCCCCCTGAAACCGTAAACCCGGAGTGTCGAGAACATATAGGGCCAGCTCAGTCTGTCAAACGCCTTTTGCGCATCCAGGCTGAGAACCAATGCTTGGTGTGAGGATCTGTTCAAAAGATCACTCAAGTCTACCGTGCGGCGAGTATTGTAGCCAGCATGTCTCGCCGAGACAACGCCCACCTGGTCCCTATTGATCAATTTGGGGATATATTTGGATAATCTGGACGCAAGGATTTTGGTGAAAATCTTGTAATCTGAATTTAAAAGTGCTATAGGCCTATAATTGTCAGGGGAAGAGGGGTCCTTACCCGGCTTAGGTATTACAGAGATATAGGAGTGGGAAAACTGAGTGCGGAGGATGTCCTTTAAGGAGGGTACCATAGAGGGACAGTAAATGAGGAGACAAGATATCTTCAAAAGCTTTATAATATGAATAGGGGAGTCCATCAGGGCCTGGGGATTTATGAAGTGGGAGTTCCTTAAGTACATTATGAAGTTCCTCGGTAGTTATGGGAGTATTCAGTTCCGCCAAATTCGATGTGGAAATTTTCGGGAGTTTAAGGCCTGTAAAGAAGTCATTGAATTTTTCTTGCGTGAAATTGAAGTGATTTTCGGGTGTAAGACAACTGTATAGCTTCCGATAGAAGCTACCAAATATCTTAGACATCTCAAGAGGGCAGTGGGTCCTAGTTCCATCCGCACGGAGGAGAAAATCTGGAAAGGAATGAAATGGGCGCGGCCTAAGCTTATTGACCAACATCCTGTGAGGTTTGTTGGAGAATTCATAAAACTTTCGTTTAGCCCATAGGAGAGATCTAGCGGCCTTACCTTGATGTAATGATTTAATTCGTTCTCTAATAGACATAACATTGCGGAGTTTCAACACCGTGGGTTTGCACAGAAGTTTGCGTTCGGCCAACCCAAGGGCAGCCGTCAAGGATTTCAGGAGGCTGTTCCTATCCCTTTTCAGGCGAGTACCCTCCGCGATGCACACACCACGGAAAACCGCTTTGTGTGCCTCCCACAGCGTGGAAAAATCCGCAACTGACCCTAAATTAAGTAGGAAAAACTCCTTCAGAGCGGATGCTAACGTCGTGCGGGAAGGTTCAGATTGAAGAAGTTGGTCATTTAACCGCCAGTGACAAGACCTAGAAGGGGTTTGAGACATTTGGACATCCAAAGTGATAGGGCATGGTCAGACCACGTAATGGGGGATATGTCTGATTCTGTAATGTGGGGGGTGAGTGGGGCTGAAACAAAAAAATTATCCAAACGAGAGAACATTTTATGGGCCATGGAATAGAAAGTATACTGTTTAGCGGAGGGGTGTTTAATCCTCCATGAGTCAAATAATTGATGGGATCTAATACATCTACGAAAGGATCTAGCTGTGGAGACTACCTTTCTAGACAGCGTATCAAGATGAATAGTTTGCCTGTCTCTAGTAGGGGACATGACGAGATTGAAGTCCCCCCCACTATCATGAAGGGTTGAGGGCGACACTGAGGCATATCTAAAACCTTAGACAGAAAATCAACCTGACCGGTATTAGGAGCATAGATGTTAGCTAAGGTAAAAGAGGAGGACATATGATCACAATCCAAGATAAGGAACCTACCATGAGGGTCAGAATATGAATCTTTGACCCTGATGGGACATGTTTTTTTAATAAGTATAGCAACTCCTGCCTTGCCAGTGGAGTCAGAGGCAAGAAAGGAGTTGGGATAGAACTTAGAAGAAAATTTTAAAGAGCCGTTAGCCCTAAAATGGGTTTCCTGGAGCATGACTATATCGGCTCCTGAGGATCTGAACTCCTTCAAAGCAATCCAGCGCTTTTGAACATAGTTCAGCCCTTTCACATTATAGGACATAATTCTCAGAGATATAAGCACAGTTGTAACAAAGTAGCCTGCGTTTGCAAATAAAAATGACAAGGACATATTCCTGCACTACCTGGAAAAAATAATGGCGTACATACAGAAACAAAACAAAGTCTTGTGTTATTATTATACCTTGAGAAGTACCAGTATACCTTAGGTAAACTAAAAAATACAGACAAAAGAAAAAAAAGGAAAAAAACAGGAAAAAAAGGACCTCGACCAGCAGAACTGACGTATGAGCGTATAATTAAAAGGGCAAAACCAGATGAGGAAGTATATATACCACAGAAAAAAAAAAGGAAAAACATTAATTGAGAACCTGAGGTGTTTTGACAACTCAGGGGACCCTGAACAACGTCAAGGGACCAGTATGGGCACACGGGGGCCTCCAACATGGAAGTCTGGGAACAGGGCTGTGCCCGCCGCATCTTCTTAGGCAAAAGAAAATCCTTCAAAAGAGCATCAATTTTGAAAAAGGCGTAACCTTGAACCAAAAAGGAGAAGAAAAAACTACAAAACTTTGTTGCCCCATGGGACAGATACCAAGAACTCCCCCCTACACAGGTGGGGGGGTGGTTTTCCAAACCTAGAGTCCAGATTGCAGCGGAAAGCCTTCCAAGGACCCAACGAGGAGAAACAAGAGCGATAAATGGGGATCCGGGAACCCCCTCCAAGGAAATCAAGGAGGTTGTCTGGAGGATCTCGGGCGCTGAGGGGTGGAGAGATGTTTCCTCGATTGGCTCCTCACAGGGGTCCAAAGGCGACTGGGAGTGGGTGGAAAAGGACGAGCTTGAGCAGGAGCAAGATGAGGGTCATCTTCAGGCAGAGGTGGGAGACCAAGGCTTTTTATAAACGCTTCACCCTCTTGTAAGTCACGCAAACTATGCTGAACACCATCTTTAGACACAATGAGGCGAAAGGGGAAGCCCCAGTAGTAGAGGACTTTGTGTAGTTGTAGGTGAGTTGTAATCGGACGTAGATTTCTCCTTTTTGCCAAAGTAATGGGGGATAGATCACTGAAGATCTGTAGCTTCGTCTCCTTATATGAAAGCTGAGATTTATTACGTGTGGCCAGGACCAGGGCTTCCTTGCTGTCATAATAATGAAACCTCACGATTACATCCCTGGGTCTGGCCCCCGACGGGGGTTTTGGGCCCAGGGAGCGATGAGCCCTGTCCAGACGCCAATCCACATCTACTACTGAGGGAGCTAGAACATTAAAAAGCCCCAAGAGATATGAGCGTAGGGATGAGTCCCCCACCGACTCAGGGATACCACGGAAGCGCAGATTTTGGCGCCTCTCCCTGTTCTCTAAATCCTCCTGTTGAAGCTGCAATTGGGAGACAGAGTGTTTAAGATTGTAGTTTTCTTCCTCAATTGCCTGCACATAGTTCACCATCTCATCAAACTTGTGTTCCAGCGCATCAGCACGTTCCCCAATTTGAGTAATTTCCCCCCTCAGTTCAGCTGAGATCTTGCTCACCTCTGCCGCAATGTTCCGGGTGATTTGTAGGAGCAGGTGCTGCAGCTTGGAATCCAATTTTTTATCCAAAATGTCAGGAGTGAGGATCTCCTGAGATGCGTGTGTGGCGGGGCTCACAATCGGCGTGTTCGTAGGCCCAGGGAGTCCCGGTTCCTCCGCATCAATGAACGGATCCATCGCGGCAAATGGGTCTGCTTGCAAAATCGAGGCCGCGGATTGCGGCCTAGTAATGAAGCGTTCCATCTCCGTTCCTGCTCGCGGCCCAAACAGCGGGTTATAGTTGCGCTGCTGCTGGCCAATCTTTCCCATGGGGCGCCCAGGGAGTAGAGCGGAATATCAGGCTTACCCCCGGATCAATTGGAGACTAATGAAGCTTTACGGAGGTCACGAAGAGCGGCGGAGACCCGGAGCTCACTCAGAGCACGTCCGCCATGTCGGAAAGCCGCGCATGCGCCTCGAGGGGGAGTAGTTAAATGACCAGATCTCCACTGCCCAGTCACATAATGGGCAGTGTTGAGAGTAGTAATATGAGCAATATGAATGATGTCTCCTCAACATTGGGTTAAGATGCCTTGCAAGGATGAAGAAACAGTTGTAAAGGTATGTATCTTGGTATGGTAAAGGTGGGTGCACATGCCTACTGCTTTCCCTTTTCTGGCCACTGAGACTGCATTCCTTGATAAAGTAGCTTTGAATATTAAGGAGAATTACACTGCCTCTTAAAATTCATACCAGAAACGTACCCAAGCATTCAGATTGGGCGGCAAAGAAAAATTAGGATGGTGAGAATGAGTCCCCTTCCATACCAGGCCACATGCCTTCGTCATTGGGTGTGTACCTTGTAAGACAAGGGGTAAAGCTGCCCCTTTGCAAGACACATTGTCCTCATAGTGAGGGAAGAAGGGTCTCATCCATACATTCTGTCCCCCAAAAAGTGATGCAGGGGTTTGTAGGGAGCCACCCAGAGGAAGGGTTTAAAGCATTTGTACAAAAGAGTGCAAGGTACAAAAAAGTAAATAAAAGCATCAATACCATGAAAAAGTCCAATATGTAAAAAACAAATTGTAGACAATTTGCCTGGATGTGAATTTCACATCATTCATGTAGATCCATTGTCAATCATGATGACAATCCGCCACAATGACCTGCTGCCTGATGATGTTGACCTGCACTCCTGCTGATAATTGACAGATCCCTGGCAAGTTGCTGTATGTAAAAAGAAGTGACTAGGGTTCCTGGGTGATGTAGTTTACCAAAAATTGAGAGGACTATATGTGGTCAATGACACCACTGATTATCCACAGCAGGTTTGTTTACAAACAACAACTGGCCAGGGATTAGTGATGAACAAAACTTATTTGGGTTCGGTTGGGAACAGAATCTGTAAAATCAATGATAGCCATTTTCTTGGCTATTAGGCAAGAGATTGTCGAACAAATTGCATAGGGGGCTGGGCTCCAACCGGTGCGGAATGTACTAATGCAAAATATATATATATATAATTTGTCCGGGGGTAGCGATTTTAAAAATGGTGATGTATTAAAAATGCAAGATTCCTTTAAATAACCTGCTTAGGGGGTCACAGTAAACCTGCCTGTGAAGTGGCACAGCTGTAGGATGAACAAGGTGTATACAACCTTAAGGGGATTTTGGGGTCCTTTGGGGGGTCCCATGCCAATTTTAATAAAAACAAGAAGCCAGCAGTGAAATTTTATTTTCCGGCAATTTAAAAATGTTTTTTTTTTTGTGAATCCTCACATTTATTGTAGTACATCCTACAGCAATAATGACAAAAAAAAGATGTGGGGGTCTGCTCAAGATTCATACCGGACCCTTAGGATCTTGCATGGATTGGTTTTAAGGGGGAACCCAGTGCAAAAAAAATGCATAGGGTCCCCTCCAAAGCTATACCAGACCCTTAATCCAAGCATGCAGTCTCGCTGGCTAGGAAATTGGGCTGAGCATGGGCCCTCCCCCTCCTGAACCTACCAGGCCACGTGCCTTCAAAATGGGGGAGCATATTGTCCCCATCTTTTTTTAACCAATAAATGTTTATTGATTTTATCCTGAGAACAAAGGGTACAAATACCAGATATTAAACAAAACAAACTAAAAGAATATCAAAAATGACTGGGCAATGCATCTAAGGTTTGCCTCGCAGGGCAGACATATACAAATACAGATGCCGAACAGACACAAGCAGACAAAACAAAACGAAATCAGCCATACATGTGCAAGTTGTAACACAGGATGAGGTGCGTTAGAAGAAGGTGATTGCAGAAGAAAGGGAAAAAAAGGTACCTAGCATATTTCAACATAGTATACATAATAAGAGTCAAACCTCCGCTCTTCTGACCCAGCCCATTGTGTGGAACTTCATTATTACAATTGAACAAAGGGGGGACAATGGGTATACTCAATACCCTGGGATTTTTTGAAAAAACGGTGCTTGGTAGAGATAAACACAGAAATCAGATCTATAAAAGATTATATTTTATTACATACAATAATGAAAAACAATACAAAAAAGTAACCATCCTTGAAGATATAAAGGTCAGTTATCAAGAGATGCAATTCGCTGCTTAATTTCCACTCAACTAGTTTCGCTCCAAACGGAGCTTCCTCAGGAGTGTTTAGAGCAATAGCAGATTAAACTGTGAATACAGGATATATAACAATTAGTAACATAGAATGGTTAAAAAGTTACAAACTCTAGTGTTAAACTTTAGAAAAAAACTAGTTGACATGCGTGGGCATGTTAGTAATCAAATTATTCATAGGGACAAATCATTGAAACAATTGATCAATTCATATTAAGATCATGGCCCATGCTGAGCATCATGTATACAGAAGTATATACAAGCACTCACCAATTTGCAACATAACCCCAGACTTGAAGGAAAAAATGGCATTTTGCACTGGTCTACTCAGCCGACTGACCCAATCTAATAAAACAACCCAAAATGATTGCAACCATAGGGGTAAAGAAAATTCCTGTTGAAATATAAGAATGTAGAATATATATGATACATATATCCAACAAAACTGTCACAATTGCATATAAATAGGGACAGGAATGTAGTTCCTAGGATGGATGAGGATGCAGCCTCTTACCTTGAGAGGTTTATTCAGTGTGTCACTTATTCACAATAGCAATATGCCAATAGGGAATTGTGAGCATTTTAAATGGCAAAGACATTTATGGCTCAGAAAAAGGAAAACCCTCAGGCTGGAATGTTAGAGATCAATTTATAATCCTCCCAGTGCAACCATATGGACGCCCAGGGGCCCCCAAGTTTGATTTGACTCGTGATGCCAATCGAGTTTTTAACTGGGTGCCCCAATGATCAATGCTGACAGTCACCCTTTAGTTCCATCTGCGCTGCTTTGCCACTTTTTCAACACTTTTTTTTCCACTATTATATATCAGATTGCGGGTTCATTCTGTTTATTTTCCCTAACTTAAGATGGCGCGGTTGACCTCAGCATCAAGCGGCTGGCCAGCACACACCCCTTTAGACGTGTGACATGCCACGCTGCCTGCTGTTCCAATGACGCTTGCGCCAGTCCAACTCATGGACGGCGCGCGTCATCATTGATCTACCAATAGACGTCCGCATCGCGGCGATGATGTCAGACGCCGCCGCGATGGGGGTATTTTAAATGCGGCTTCAGCCGCCGACAGTCTGCCAGGATCTCTCGTCGCTCTGGGGCATTGAGACGTGCATGCTCCAGCTTGATAGATTCTGATTCCCTATACCCACCCAGGTAGGATGCTGTATGGACAACAGTTCGTCCGCTGTGTTGATTGTTTTTCTCCTCGCAGCGGTCGCTGTTGCTCATTACTTTTTCCTTTCTTCTTTTTTATCTACAGCTGATGTAAAATTCATTGACCCTATTCAGTCTCCTAGGGTGAAGCCTAGCTATTGAAGTCTCCCCACTCTTTGATCTCTAACATTCCAGCCTGAGGGTTTTCCTTTTTCTGAGCCATAAATGTCTTTGCCATTTAAAATGCTCACAATTCCCTATTGGCATATTGCTATTGTGAATAAGTGACACACTGAATAAACCTCTCAAGGTAAGAGGCTGCATCCTCATCCATCCTAGGAACTACATTCCTGTCCCTATTTATATGCAATTGTGACAGTTTTGTTGGATATATGTATCATATATATTCTACATTCTTATATTTCAACAGGAATTTTCTTTACCCCTATGGTTGCAATCATTTTGGGTTGTTTTATTAGATTGGGTCAGTCGGCTGAGTAGACCAGTGGAAAATGCCATTTTTTCCTTCAAGTCTGGGGTTATGTTGCAAATTGGTGAGTGCTTGTATATACTTCTGTATGCATGATGCTCAGCATGGGCCATGATCTTAATATGAATTGATCAATTGTTTCAATGATTTGTCCCTATGAATAATTTGATTACTAACATGCCCACGCATGTCAACTAGTTTTTTCTAAAGTTTAACACTAGAGTTTGTAACTTTTTAACCATTCTATGTTACTAATTGTTATATATCCTGTATTCACAGTTTAATCTGCTATTGCTCTAAACACTCCTGAGGAAGCTCCGTTTGGAGCGAAACTAGTTGAGTGGAAATTAAGCAGCGAATTGCACCTCTTGATAACTGACCTTTATATCTTCAAGGATGGTTACTTTTTTGTATTGTTTTTCATTATTGTATGTAATAAAATATAATCTTTTATAGATCTGATTTCTGTGTTTATCTCTACCAAGCACCGTTTTTTCAAAAAATCCCAGGGTATTGAGTATACCCATTGTCCCCCCTTTGTTCAATAATAAGTCAAAATGGGATGTGGTGCTTTTTGATTTGACCAAGAGTGCCCCAAAATATTATTTCATTATTACAATGATCTAGACAAGCATGCAGTAGGCCAATACCTTTACATTGGTAAATTAACTCCTGTTGTCTCAATTGGGCCTATATTTGGGTTTTTTATTACCTTAGGCACACCAGTCAGTCCATGGTTTCCACTGCTTATCAAATGGCTCACCACGACCTGATTTGTATGCAAGGGCTAAGTTTAAAACTTCAGTGACATTTGGGGCTTGATTTTATTTCCAGTGCCTAGCTAATACCGTTCTGGCAGCTATAAGGACATGGATTACTATAGTGCGAAAATAGGATGAGATTTCCTGAATATTCAAGATTGCCAAGGCGAGATTAGGTTGGATTAGAGTGCCCGTAATTGATAATGAAAGTCTAAATATTGTACTCCAAAAGCTTGTGAGGTGCTTACACGCCCAAAATATATGTAACAAATTACCAATTTGTCCGCAGCCTCTTCAACATAATGGGGAAATGGAAAGGTAGAACTTAGCTAACTGATAGGGGGTTAAATACCAACTAGTGATTAACTTTTAGTTCATCTTCCAATGATTGGTGCAGTGGGAGGATTTGTATATATATCTAAAGGGGAGGTGGAGATGGAGGAGGTGGAGAGGGAGCATTGAAGATCTATTTCCCATTTCAGTAGGGAGGGGGTTTTCATGAATATCAGTTTGTGCTGGAGGGTATTGTATAATAGAGAGATACCTTGGAGTCCCGGAGATAACGAGGAAGTTGTGAAGGCTGAACTGATTCTGGGATACCCCGTATTTTTATATTATTATGTCTGGTCTTCCATATGAGCTACCTTTGCTTTGAGCAATAAAATATCTTCGTCATGTTCTGCATGTGCAACCACCATCAAATTGAAGGATGTCACAAACTCCCTCATTTTGTTTTTAACATGGTTAACTCTGTCCCCCAGAGCTTGCACTTCAACTTTATGATGGTTTTGGCAAGTCATAACATCAGCTTTTAATGAAGCCCTGAGGGATAGCAATATGTCTTTAAGCATTATTTCATATATAGGCTGCCCAGATGTAGGGAATTCAGCAATGGTATCATGAAGGGGCAAGTCATCAGGTGACTGAGTTTGCAAGACACTCACCTCTTGAGCAAATAAATTATCATAAAAGTTATCCCAACAATCTCTCCTGGTCTTTTTCTGGGCTTCTGATTGTGGGAGAGTGAAATTCAGAGTCTCCCTGCTGGTCAGCAGTGTTAGAAGAACAGGCAGATGTATTAGCAGAGATAGAGCCAGCATGCGCTAGAGGTGCAGCGTATATCGGCAGCTGATGTCACCCGCCGCCATCTTGTTGGAGCCTCCATGCAGCGGCCGGGAAGAACTCGGTCATCTACTGCTGCTGTGAGGGCTCCCTGTGACATCTGGGCATGCCGCCAAGAATAGGAGGATGAATGGGATGTCCTTTGGGTGCCTCGAAAGATTGGTAGTGGCCAGTGGTGGCCCATCCATTAGGGACACACGGCACCGCCCCCCTATTCATGTGTTCGCCCCCCTAATCTACATGCAGGGCGCAGGACGCATGGATTCCAATTTTTTTTTGTTGAAGCACATAATTAGAGACAGAGGCTCTAATAGGCTTCAAAAATGGTGGGCTAGGGGAGCAGAGTATTGTGCCCTAAGCCCACCCATTTGTGTGACAATAGAAAAATTAATATTCACTACAGTGTCACACTGATCCTACTCCTGGCCAATCACGAAGCAGGTCCTGAGACCTGTCACCCGATTGGTTGAAAAGACAGGCGATCCTATTGGATGCCTAGGAGGATAAGGGAGAAGATGCACGGCGAAAGCCGACGTAATGCAGATGAGGAGGAGACGCAGTGCAAGCACCTGCTGCTTCCTTGAGAACCATGCACAGCAGGAAGCTCTCATGCTTGTCCATGAATGACCTACCTGTTTGGCGTTTAAACATTTGAACAGTGAAAGTTCAGTCCAAATATATATTTGGGCCAAACACTCAGGTCATCTCTACTGGGAACCTCTCATTTATCAGCAGTAGCACTACCATCACAAAAAGACATACCCTGCCAGCTTTTGTTTGTAAACAAACCAGTCAGGGATCATGTGCATGTGCTGAATAAATGCATTGCATATGATTTTTTTTTGCCCACATATACACGTTTATGTCCACCAAATCCTGACACTTACTTTCACATACAGCCCTGTTTAGCATTTTTACTTAGAGATCATTTCCCCACTCTCACCCTGTAACTGGATAGTGAAAAGAGAATAAGCGGGCTGATGAATTCATTTTCCTGTTAGCCTGTTAGCATGCTCTCTCCCCAGACTGCTTTTCCCCCATTCTTTCTGAACTTTGCTGTACAGGGGCTGCCAGTGTTTGGTACCAAGTCAAATAAAGGTACTAAGACTGATTTAATTTAAAAAATATATTTAAAGACATATTCATAATTGCATAGCTGCTATAATTTGTGTTTAATGTAGTTCTGATTTAAAAATGTGAATAGTAGGGATTTATGGGTGTGTGTTATATTTTCCTTGTGTCTTCTCTTTTGAAAAAGCTTACAAATTAATTAAATATGCTTAATTATCTTATAAACTTACAACAATAAGAAACAATTATAGAATCGTAATTTCCCAGCATCTATCTAATGTCTATGATAGTGACTCTTCATCCAACAGTGATAAACTGTAAAAGTCTGAAAAATGCTGCACTAGGTATTTAATGCATCCCACAATGAATATCACACAAGGTGGTTGCTTGTGGCCATTCTCATTAATATACTTATTTTTTTCTTTTACACAAGTTATGTAATTGTGCTGCAGGTAAATAGGTCAAATATAACTGCTGGTGTTTTCAAGATACAATTTAAAATCCAGTTAACACTTTCAGTTAGTTAAACTACTCAAGCTGAATTAAAAAAAACTATACGATGAATCATGGTTGGATTATGAAAAATGAAAGTAGTTTAATTTTGTTCTAAGTAGAAGCAGTGCTAAAGATAGTGGAGAGGTGTTCCACATATCTTACATGAATGACCCCGAAAGGCTTAAATCTGTGTCGCTGAATAAATTAGGGGAAATTAGCAGGTGTAAAACAAGAATCTTTAGTCTGTTATTGAACAAAACCACCAGGAGAATCTTCACATCCAATATATTTTCAGCTGTGTTGGATGCCTGGATGTCTGTGATTTCTTCTTTCGCCCCCTAAGTCACTACAGGACACAGTAGAGACATAGGGCTGGCAGTAGGAACTACTAAGTGTGAATGCATTCAATACCTACTGCAGCATTTTAAATGCATTAAATACCCAGTTTGGATTCCAAAAATCCAAAGTTTTCCAAATGTAAAGATTCATTGGGAGCAAAGATTCTACAGATGGCATTGTGTTGGGTAATTATAAAATGTCTTCTTTTACAGAAGCTTTTTTGTTTTTTATTTCAGCAAAAGAGTCACATAAAATTTGAACTGTTATCTGTCCAATAGTGAAGAAGACTTGGAACAGGTGCAGAAAATACTGCAAAGATTAAAACTCTGCTATGCCAATTTATAAAGTGGTAAAATTAAAACTGTCATTTGGGGTAAAATCTTGGCTTCACACAAACTTCCTACATTTTTTTCCAAAATCACTGATACTAATTTCCAGCAAAATGTCTTGCAGGATCACCCAGATCCAATTACTCAAACCTTTCTTGAATTTAATAACACTGTATACCAATCTCAGGTATCCCACGTGGAAATAGAACTAGCTCAATACCTAGAGAACATTGAGATACCCAACTTAACTTTCCAACATGCTTGCCAATGTGACTTCACTATTACTGAGAAGGAAATTAGTGAGGCCCTTAGAATGTTTTCACTAAATAAAACACTGGGCCTGGATGGGTATACAATTGAATGGTATATTATCCTTAAAGATCAATACATACTTTGCCTGTTAAATATGTACAATTATGTCATTATTTCAGACCAGAATGTTAACTCCTTCCCATAGGGAGGTCCTAACAGTTTTGATACCAAAACCAAATAAAGATCTTAGGTGTTGTAAGATTTGAGGCTGCATTCACACTTAAGCATTTTAAGCTTGTAAAACGCCTAAAAAAAACGCATGAAAAATGCCCAACAAGCAAAATCCCATTCATTTCAATGGCACCTGTTCACATCTGAGCGTTTTGTCACCTGAAGCAAAATGCCTAAGGCCCCTTTCACAATTGTACGACTTGTCCTGCAACTTGGGACTGCAAAGTCGCATGACAAGTCGTTCCCCATGATTTCCAATGACAACCATTCATATTAGTACGACTTCAAGTCATGCTGTCTTTTAAAGTAGTGCCTGCAATACTTTGGTCTGACTTCGCTGCGAGCTGAGGTCCATAGACCTCAAGTCTCCCTAAAATCGTGGCAAAATTGCGGCCGCGGAATTGCGGTAAATCACGGCAAAATTGCACAACTTTGAAGTCGCACATGTGTGAAATGGGGCCTTAAGCTAAAAAAAGAACATGAGCTTCTTTGGGGCAGATTTCAGGCATTTTTCTGCTTTTTACATTGGTGACCTGTACAAAATCGCGGCAAAACGTGGTTAAAAAAACTTGAGACTTTAAAACACTAAGGTGTGAATGCAGCCTAAGGCCCCTTTCACACTTGTATGACACAACAGTCATACAACCGTGGACCCAACTTTGCCCTGTGACTTGAAGTCTGACATGCGTCTGACTTCAATAAACAGGGATATGACTTTGATCCCAGACAATACCAGGAACTGTCTGGTATGAATCTTTAGGTAGAACTCCACGCCAAATAAAAAAATAAAACGGCATGAGTTCCACCTCCAAGAGCATACCAGGCCCTTCGGTCTAGTATGGATTTTAAGGGGAACCTCCACGCCGAGAAAACAGCATGGGGTTCTCCCCAAAATCCATACCAGACCCTTATCCGAGCACACAGCCTGGCAGGTCAGGAAAGGGGTGGGGATGAGCAAGCGCCCCCCTCCTGAATCATACCAAGTCACATGCCCTTAACATGGGGGTGGGTGCTTTAAGGCAGGGGGGCCCTGTGCCCCCCACCACCAAAGCACCTTTGTCCCCATGTTGATGAGGACAAGGACCCTTGGTTGTCGGAATCTGGGGGGCCCCCAGATCCTGGCCCTCCACCCTATGTGAATGAGTATCCAGTCAACATCGGAAGAAGAACAGAGGCTCTTCTGTCTCCTCCGCTGATGTCTTCTGCCTCTGCCGGTTCTTCTCCCCTCTCCGGGTCTTCTCCGCTCTCCGCTGATGTCTCCTGGCCCTCTCCGGTTCTTCTCCCTCTGTTTGCTGTCTTCTGCCTCTGCCAGGTCTTCTCCGCTGTCTTCTCGATCTTTTCTTCTTCCGATGTTGACTCAATGCTCTCTCCTGCTCTAATGCTGGGTGCGCGGTGTGCCACTACTTATATTGGCATGGGGCGGGGTCACCGTAGGACCGCCCCTTATAACGGCATCGCCCATCATGCCCTGGGCAGTGATGTAATGAGGGGCTGGTCTCCAGATTATGTCCCTCGGTGACCCGGCCCCATGCACTTTAATCATCATTAAAATCTCTGCTCCTGAAAAAATTATTGTTTTAAAAAAAAAAAATGCATTGATACATGTCTCCCAGGGCAATACCCAGACTCCCATACCTCTTTTTGGCTAATTACTTGCATATAAACCTTCAAAATGGGCACTTTTGATTTTTCCTGTTCGGGTTAGAACTTTTCCCCTAACCAAACAGGGTTGGGTTGTTCGGTCCATCTCTATTCCTGACCATTACACTAGCCAAATGACAGCTCTCGATTCTCGAACTGTCGTCAGCTATATAAATGAAGGGGCTGGGATAGTGTTGACACTATTGCCCAAATATGATCATGTGGCCATATTTAGACAACAATATAAGCTGCTCCATCCCCCGCCCATTTGCTTATGTGGACAAGGATTTCCAGTCATGTAAGTGACTAGGCCAGATGACATCAGTAATTGGTAATGATGCTGTGAGAGCAAGCAGCTGCCATTGACTGTTGGAGGCTGTCACATTCACCTATGCTGAATGTCCTAAACATTCAGTATTCAGCCTGAACTTATGTTTGGACCAAACACTGAGCTCATCCCTACCCACAACATCCCTAACTAAAGCTCTCACAATTATAGACAGATTTGGGAGGTTTTAGAGGTTTAAAGTTAACTGAAATACTTTAGATCGCATATTTGTTCCTTGGACCCGCACTCAACAAGTGTTGATCCTAACCTAAAATTTGTACATAAATGTTGGTAGTTAGGAATTGTAGTTAAGGCTCCCCTATGAACCTATATCGAAAATAATTTACCTTCCTTCACAAAAAAGTTTATTTCCCTACTGAAAGGTTCTGGTTCTGTTGGACCTTCTTGGCTCGAGCTGGACTCGGGATCTGTGGAAGTCTCTCTGACCGGCCGGATATTCAAGACACCAATAAACAGTGAATGTTATACTAGAATATGTGTTTTAATGGTTACATGTCCTTTTTCATACACAGCGAGAAAAGTTGCCTCCCTCCTATGGACCTATCAGCAATAAGCAAAAACCTCATGATTTAGACAAAAATAAATTCTAACAGGTTTTTTGACTTCTGCAAAAGCGGTCAGTTAACATACGTCAATTGTGGTCAAACTAGACATGTTCTGACATTTGAAACAGGAAGATAAGAAACGCCAGATGTCAGTTGGTCAATCTGTCAGTTAAAAAGCAGAAGTAAGATAGACTTTTTCCCGGAAAAGGCCTAACCACAAAGTCTAAATATACTTGGCTGTCAGTTACACAGAAGAAAGATTAGTTTGACCACAAAAGTCACATTCTGTTTTACAGTTCAGAAAAACATATTCTGTACTAATACATATATTTAAAGAGAACTCTAATCATGAATATTAGTTCATATTGGTTGATACCTTACACCTACTTGGTCTAAATTACCTTTAAGGCTAATGGGGAAAATTAATCCCTTTAAATTGCTCATTTGACTTTACTAAATTGCTTTCTATACATGTGCCAGCTTATATCCCCAAAAAATAAAAGGTTAAGGAATTAACTCTATCCTCTCCTCTTTTCTGGGACCCAAATCCCCCTAGTATCTACCTTGAGACACTAACAACCATGGAGGCATGGCTCTCCCAAATCTACAACTATATTTATTTTCTGGTCAAACACGAGCTGGCGGCGAAGTACAAAATCAGCAGGCTAGAGAGTGGTCAAGAATTCAGACAGAAGTTCATACACGGTAATCAGAGTCACAAAGCTATCCATACACCCAGGGAGCTAGTCCACACAAACTGGCACTGAGTAACAGGAAGTGCTGCTATTCATGGGCTGCTTGATTGTGCGTTGTCCTCTGCTGGAAGTAGGCTAGTGAGTCCAAGGCAATGCACCAGGCTGGGAAAACATTGCGACAACGTGGCACAACAGGTAAGGCTGCAGCTGCCGAACCAGGAACATCCTGGTTCAATGACACCCAGATATATGACAGGGCCCCCTCTACAGTGGACCCCTCCAGTGGCCTAGCAGAGCTTAGCGGGAAAGGAGGCATGGAAATCTCAAATTAGAGCAGGGACATGCAAATCTTTGGCTGGAACCCAGGAACGGTCTGTGACGGGGTATCCTTTCCAATGAACCAGATACTGTAGACCACAACTCCGCCTTCTAAAATCCAGAATCTTAGAGACTTCAAACTCACGTTGTCCATCAACAAGAACAGGAGGAGGTAGCTGTTGAGTTCTGGAGTAACGATTGAAAATTGCTTTTTGTGGAGAGAAACATGGAACACAGGATGTATCCAGATAGAGGAGGGCAATTTCAACCGGTAGAAGACTGGCTCGACTCAAGCTATTATTCTGTAAGGACCAATGAATCGATTACCCAATTTGGTAGTGGGTTGTTTCAGTCTCACGTATTTGGTAGACAGACAAAGTCTGTCCCCCACCGCATATGGAGGTATATGGCATCTTCGTCTGTTAGAGAAAAGCGCATATTTGCCTGCTGACTTCTGTAGCAATAAGCAAATATTTTTCCAGTGTAGCAGAATTTTCTCCACCCGCTGATCTGCTGATGGTACACCGGAAGAAGATTGAAGTAGGGGAAAAGTCTGAGGGTGATAGCCTAAGGCTGCGTAGAATGGCGTGGTATGAAGGGCACTGTGCCAACAGGAGTTAATGGCGAATTCCAATTGGAGCGTAACAAGTTGACATAATGTCAAAGATAGGTTTCAAGGGTCTGGTTCATGCGTTCAGTTGGACCATCTGTTTGTGGGAGATGTGAGGTAGAGGGTGAGAGCATTGCTCCCAGTTTGTTACAAAACACTCTCCAGAATCTGGAAACAAACTGGGATTCACGGTCTGAGACGATATTTGTAGGTATGCCATGATTTTTCACAACATGGGAAAGGAAGAGGGTAGACAGTGCTTCCGCTGTAGGTAATCCGGGGAGCCGCACAAAATAAGACATTTTGGAAAAGCGATCCACTATGACCCATATAGCAGTCATGCCATTAGATCTGGGTAACTCTGTAATGCAGTCCATAGTCAAATGGGTCCAAGGCTGATAAGGTGCAGGAAGTGGTTGTAACAGCCCAGTAGGCAATGTGTGAGGTACTTTATTATCAGCACAAGTTGGACAGGCAGCCACATAGTCAGTAACATATTTTTTCATGTGAGGCCACCAAATATGATGCTGCAAGGTCTTAAGAGTGATGGTGACAACAGGATGACAGGATAACACTCCATCATGTGCCCAGAGAAGTAAAGGTTTTCTGAGGCTGGGGGCTATGAACAGGTGACTTGGTGGTATCTTCAAGCCTTGAGGATCACGATTCTGGGTTTCTTGTAACTGTTGGGAAAGAGCCGTAGATATCTGTGCGACAATTTTGTAAGGTGGGATTATATACTGCTCGGTAGGTCGATCTTCTTCAAAAGTAGCAAACTGTCTGGAAAGAGCATTGGCTTTCCTGTTCTTATGCCCAGGGACATAAGAAAGAACAAAATGAAAACAGGAGCAAAACAGAGCCCATCAATCTTGACGTGAATTTAAACGTTTAGCCGTCTGAAGATACAGCAGGTTTCTATTGTCAGTCAGGATAGAAAAGGGCTTGGGAGCCCCTTCCTGAAGATTTCGCCATTCAGACAATGCCAATTTGATAGCTAGTAGATCTTGATTCCCAACATCATAATTCATCTACGCTGTAGAAAACTTTTTAGAGAAAAATGCAGCTTGATGGATTCTACCAGACTTAGGTTGTCTCTGAGACAGCATGGCACCTGCTACTTCAGAGGCATCAACCTCAACTATGTACTGGAGATCGGGGTTTGGATTCTGAAGAACTGAAGCCTTGCTGAACATGCCTTTTAAACTTTGGAAAGCTGATTCTGCTTCTGAGGGCAATTTGTACCTTTCCTAGTCATCGCAGTAAGTGGGGGGGGGGGTGGCAATGGAGGCAAGACCTTGAAGCGCCTGTAGTAATTTTTGAACCATAGAAAGCTTTGGAGCCCCCTAAAAGTGGTCGGTTGGGGCCATTGCAAGACAGCAGAAAGTTTTTGTGGGTCCATTTGGAAACCGACAGCACTTATGATGTATCCAAGGAAAGGTATGCGGTTTTGATGAAAACTGCATTTCTCAATCTTAGCCTAAAGGTGTTTTTCTCTCAGTCACTGTAATACTTGCTTTACATAAATATTAAGTAAATAATCAAAAAACTGTTGCTGAAATCATGAGAAATGTCATTCACAAAACGTTGAAAGACAGCAGGGGCGTTACAGTGTCCAAATGGCATAACCAGATGCTCAAAATGTCCATTGCGGGTGTTGAATGCTGTCTTCCACTCTTCTCACTCTCTAATTTGAATCAGATTATAAGCCCCTCGGAGGTCCAGCTTAGTGAAGATAATGGCTCCCTTAAGCACATCAAGCAATTCTAGAATAAGAGGCAAAGGGTAGGAGTCTTTTACGGTGATCTGATTTAGCCCTCGATAGTCTATGTATAGTTGTAGAACCCCATATTTCTTTTCAATAAAGAAAAAACCTGCCCCTACTGGAGAAGAAGAGGGTCGGATAAAACCTCTAAGTTTTTCTTGATGTATTCCTCCATGGAATTTTGTTCAGACAGTGACAGGTAATAGGTCCGAACTTTGGGAAGAGGTGTGCTCCAGGAATCAGATTAATCACACAGTCAAAGGAACAATGTGGAGGTAAAACCTCTGCCCTTTGCTTGCAAAATACATCTTCAAATCCATGGTATTCACTAGGCAAGGTACTGTAGGAGGGGTGGCCATGAAAGCCAACAGACAACCAGAAAGTCTTTTGGGTCGAGACAAACAGTTCAGATAACAGGAAAGCCCCCAAGAGGTTAATTCTCCATTTACCCAATCAAAAGAAAGGTTGTGTTGTTGTAATCATGGGTAACCAAGGATAACAGGCAGAAGTGGAGAATCAATAAGAGACAGGACAATTTCCTCTTTGTGAAGTGCACCTACCTGAATGGTGATTGTTGTAGTCTCAAACTGTACAAGGCCATCTCCCAATGGTTGTCCATTCAGGGTGGTGATGCTCAGGGGTCTAGACTTGGGAACAAATGGGATGTTGTTTTCCTTAGCAAAATAGTAATCCAGGAATATGCCAGTGGCTCCAGAATCCACAAAAGCCTCACAGGAAACAAGTTTGGAAGCTAAATGGAAGATTGTGGGTACAGTAATTTTGGTCTTGGAAGAATTACTTGTAAGGTTTACCCAGCTCCTCCAACACTGGTTAGACTCTGCCTTTTACTGGACGGGAAGGGCAAATAGATAACAAATGTCCTTTAAGTCCACAATACAAGCATATGCCCAATGCCCGCCATTGTTCCTCTGACTCTGTTGGATATGGCTGACTTCCATGGTTTCCACAGGTGTCTTGGATTCAACTAAAATTTCAGGTTCAGACTGAGGTGGTGCTTGGACGTTAGGGGCCAAATGGTAAACGAGCCTAGAAAGCTTGCGAGTTCTAAGTCTCTCCTGGCTAGGGATGAGCCGAACACCCCCCTGTTCGGTTTGCACAAGAACATGCGAACAGGCAAAAAATTTGTTTGAACACGCGAACACCATTAAAGTCTATTGGACACGAACATGAAAAATCAAAAGTGCTCATTTTAAAGGCTAATATGCAAGTTATTGTCATAAAAAGTGTTTGGGGACCCGGGTCCTGCCACAGGGGACATGTATCAATGCAAAAAAAGTTTTAAAAATAGTTTTTTCGGGAGCAGTGATTTTAATAATGCTTAAAGTGAAACAATAGAAGTGAAATATTCCTTTAAATTTCGTACCTGGGGGGTGTCTAAATTATGCCTGTAAAGTCGCGCATGTTTCCCGTGTTTAGAATTGTCCCTGCACAAAATGTAATTTCTAATGGAAAAAAAGTAATTTAAAACCACTCGCGGCAATAATGAATTGTCGGCTCCCCGGCAATACAGATCAAAGTCATTGAAAAAAACTGCAGGGGTCCGAACCAAAAAAAAGTGTGGGTTTGGTATGGATATTAAGGGGAACCCCACACCAAATTAAAAAAATGGCTTGGGGTCCCCCCAAAAATCCATACCAGACCCTTATCCGAGCACGCAACCTGGCAGGTCGCAGGAAAAGAGGGGGGACGAGAGAGTGCCCCCTTCTGAACCGTACCAGGCCACATGCCCTCAACATGGGGAGGCTGTCCCCATACTGATGAGGACAAGGGCCTCATCCCCACAACCCTTGCCCGGTGGTTGTGGGGGTCTGCGTGCGGGGGGCTTATCAAAATATGGAAGCCCCCTTTAACAAAGGGGAACTCCAGATCCCGGCCCCCCCTATGTGAATTGGTAACGAGGTACATTGTACCCCTACCATTTCACAAAGAAAGTGTAAAAATTTGTAAAAAAACACACAGACACAGTTGGACAAGTCCTTTAAAAATAAAAAATAAAATTCCAGCGATGTAATTCCGTCGATCTCCAACGATGATCCATTCTCCAGCGACGCTGCAGTCTCCCCTCTCCAGCAGGAACGAAACCCCCATGACGCGTAAGAGGGGGCGGGGTCACCCGTCCTTATCATAGGGAACCCCCAGGGCCCTTTGGGAAACATGCGTGACTTTACAGGCATACTATACACACCCTCAGGTATGAAATTTAAAGGAATATTTCACTTTTATTGTTTCACTTTAAGCATTATTAAAATCATTGTTTTTAAAACTGTTTTTTGCATTGATACATGTCCCCTGGGGCAGGACCCAGGTCCCCAAAACACTTTTTATGACAATAACTTGCATATTAACCTTTCAAATTAGCACTTTAGATTTCTCCCTTAGACATTTAACGGTGTTCCGCGGCTTTTCGAATTTGCCGCGAACACCCCAAATTCTTCACTGTTCGCCGAACGGGCGAACAGCCAATGTTCGAGTCGAACTCATGTTCGACTCGAACATAAAGCTCATCCCTACTCCTGGCACCTTTCATGATACCGGAGATCCAGACAAACACACAGCTCTATGAATTTCTCTAGATCTTCGGGGGAATCCTTATAGACCAATTTGTCCTTAATGTGATCTGTAAGACCTTTACAGGAAGCTGCATGTAATGCCCTTGAGTCCCAATTAGTCTCAGCGGCCAGGGTACGGAACTCAGTAGCATACTGTGCCACAGTCCTGGTACCTTGCTGTATGTGCAAAAGTGAGTACTTAGCTGCAGAAGCTCTATCTGGCTTGCCAAATACAGTCTGGAGAGAAGCCAGAAATCTATCAGTGTCTTGCAGCACAGGATCATTGCGTTCCAGGTAAGGTGACCCATTCCAGGGCTTCCCCCTTTAACAATGAAATCATAAAAGTCACTTTGGCAGAAGAAGTGCTGAAAGTCCCAGGGTTGTTGTTGAAAGGCAAACTGTTGGGAAAGAGCCGTAGATATCTGTGCGACAATTTTGTAAGGTGGGATTATATACTGCTCGGTAGGTCGATCTTCTTCAAAAGTAGCAAACTGTCTGGAAAGAGCATTGGCTTTCCTGTTCTTATGCCCAGGGACATAAGAAAGAACAAAATGAAAACAGGAGCAAAACAGAGCCCATCAATCTTGACGTGAATTTAAACGTTTAGCCGTCTGAAGATACAGCAGGTTTCTATTGTCAGTCAGGATAGAAAAGGGCTTGGGAGCCCCTTCCTGAAGATTTCGCCATTCAGACAATGCCAATTTGATAGCTAGTAGATCTTGATTCCCAACATCATAATTCATCTACGCTGTAGAAAACTTTTTAGAGAAAAATGCAGCTTGATGGATTCTACCAGACTTAGGTTGTCTCTGAGACAGCATGGCACCTGCTACTTCAGAGGCATCAACCTCAACTATGTACTGGAGATCGGGGTTTGGATTCTGAAGAACTGAAGCCTTGCTGAACATGCCTTTTAAACTTTGGAAAGCTGATTCTGCTTCTGAGGGCAATTTGTACCTTTCCTAGTCATCGCAGTAAGTGGGGGGGGGTGGCAATGGAGGCAAGACCTTGAAGCGCCTGTAGTAATTTTTGAACCATAGAAAGCTTTGGAGCCCCCTAAAAGTGGTCGGTTGGGGCCATTACAAGACAGCAGAAAGTTTTTGTGGGTCCATTTGGAAACCGACAGCACTTATGATGTATCCAAGGAAAGGTATGCGGTTTTGATGAAAACTGCATTTCTCAATCTTAGCCTAAAGGTGTTTTTCTCTCAGTCACTGTAATACTTGCTTTACATAAATATTAAGTAAATAATCAAAAAACTGTTGCTGAAATCATGAGAAATGTCATTCACAAAACGTTGAAAGACAGCAGGGGCGTTACAGTGTCCAAATGGCATAACCAGATGCTCAAAATGTCCATTGCGGGTGTTGAATGCTGTCTTCCACTCTTCTCACTCTCTAATTTGAATCAGATTATAAGCCCCTCGGAGGTCCAGCTTAGTGAAGATAATGGCTCCCTTAAGCACATCAAGCAATTCTAGAATAAGAGGCAAAGGGTAGGAGTCTTTTACGGTGATCTGATTTAGCCCTCGATAGTCTATGTATAGTTGTAGAACCCCATATTTCTTTTCAATAAAGAAAAAACCTGCCCCTACTGGAGAAGAAGAGGGTCGGATAAAACCTCTAAGTTTTTCTTGATGTATTCCTCCATGGAATTTTGTTCAGACAGTGACAGGTAATAGGTCCGAACTTTGGGAAGAGGTGTGCTCCGGGAATCAGATTAATCACACGGTCAAAGGAACAATGTGGAGGTAAAACCTCTGCCCTTTGCTTGCAAAATACATCTTCAAATCCATGGTATTCACTAGGCAAGGTACTGTAGGAGGGGTGGCCATGAAAGCCAACAGACAACCAGAAAGTCTTTTGGGTCGAGACAAACAGTTCAGATAACAGGAAAGCCCCCAAGAGGTTAATTCTCCATTTACCCAATCAAAAGAAAGGTTGTGTTGTTGTAATCATGGGTAACCAAGGATAACAGGCAGAAGTGGAGAATCAATAAGAGACAGGACAATTTCCTCTTTGTGAAGTGCACCTACCTGAATGGTGATTGTTGTAGTCTCAAACTGTACAAGGCCATCTCCCAATGGTTGTCCATTCAGGGTGGTGATGCTCAGGGGTCTAGACTTGGGAACAAATGGGATGTTGTTTTCCTTAGCAAAATAGTAATCCAGGAATATGCCAGTGGCTCCAGAATCCACAAAAGCCTCACAGGAAACAAGTTTGGAAGCTAAATGGAAGATTGTGGGTACAGTAATTTTGGTCTTGGAAGAATTACTTGTAAGGTTTACCCAGCTCCTCCAACACTGGTTAGACTCTGCCTTTTACTGGACGGGAAGGGCAAATAGATAACAAATGTCCTTTAAGTCCACAATACAAGCATATGCCCAATGCCCGCCATTGTTCCTCTGACTCTGTTGGATATGGCTGACTTCCATGGTTTCCACAGGTGTCTTGGATTCAACTAAAATTTCAGGTTCAGACTGAGGTGGTGCTTGGACGTTAGGGGCCAAATGGTAAACGAGCCTAGAAAGCTTGCGAGTTCTAAGTCTCTCCTGGCTAGGGATGAGCCGAACACCCCCCTGTTCGGTTTGCACAAGAACATGCGAACAGGCAAAAAATTTGTTTGAACACGCGAACACCATTAAAGTCTATTGGACACGAACATGAAAAATCAAAAGTGCTCATTTTAAAGGCTAATATGCAAGTTATTGTCATAAAAAGTGTTTGGGGACCCGGGTCCTGCCACAGGGGACATGTATCAATGCAAAAAAAGTTTTAAAAATAGTTTTTTCGGGAGCAGTGATTTTAATAATGCTTAAAGTGAAACAATAGAAGTGAAATATTCCTTTAAATTTCGTACCTGGGGGGTGTCTAAATTATGCCTGTAAAGTCGCGCATGTTTCCCGTGTTTAGAATTGTCCCTGCACAAAATGTAATTTCTAATGGAAAAAAAGTAATTTAAAACCACTCGCGGCAATAATGAATTGTCGGCTCCCCGGCAATACAGATCAAAGTCATTGAAAAAAACTGCAGGGGTCCGAACCAAAAAAAAGTGTGGGTTTGGTATGGATATTAAGGGGAACCCCACACCAAATTAAAAAAATGGCTTGGGGTCCCCCCAAAAATCCATACCAGACCCTTATCCGAGCACGCAACCTGGCAGGTCGCAGGAAAAGAGGGGGGACGAGAGAGTGCCCCCTTCTGAACCGTACCAGGCCACATGCCCTCAACATGGGGAGGCTGTCCCCATACTGATGAGGACAAGGGCCTCATCCCCACAACCCTTGCCCGGTGGTTGTGGGGGTCTGCGTGCGGGGGGCTTATCAAAATATGGAAGCCCCCTTTAACAAAGGGGAACTCCAGATCCCGGCCCCCCCTATGTGAATTGGTAACGAGGTACATTGTACCCCTACCATTTCACAAAGAAAGTGTAAAAATTTGTAAAAAAACACACAGACACAGTTGGACAAGTCCTTTAAAAATAAAAAATAAAATTCCAGCGATGTAATTCCGTCGATCTCCAACGATGATCCATTCTCCAGCGACGCTGCAGTCTCCCCTCTCCAGCAGGAACGAAACCCCCATGACGCGTAAGAGGGGGCGGGGTCACCCGTCCTTATCATAGGGAACCCCCAGGGCCCTTTGGGAAACATGCGTGACTTTACAGGCATACTATACACACCCCCAGGTATGAAATTTAAAGGAATATTTCACTTTTATTGTTTCACTTTAAGCATTATTAAAATCATTGTTTTTAAAACTGTTTTTTGCATTGATACATGTCCCCTGGGGCAGGACCCAGGTCCCCAAAACACTTTTTATGACAATAACTTGCATATTAACCTTTCAAATTAGCACTTTAGATTTCTCCCTTAGACATTTAACGGTGTTCCGCGGCTTTTCGAATTTGCCGCGAACACCCCAAATTCTTCACTGTTCGCCGAACGGGCGAACAGCCAATGTTCGAGTCGAACTCATGTTCGACTCGAACATAAAGCTCATCCCTACTCCTGGCACCTTTCATGATACCGGAGATCCAGACAAACACACAGCTCTATGAATTTCTCTAGATCTTCGGGGGAATCCTTATAGACCAATTTGTCCTTAATGTGATCTGTAAGACCTTTACAGGAAGCTGCATGTAATGCCCTTGAGTCCCAATTAGTCTCAGCGGCCAGGGTACGGAACTCAGTAGCATACTGTGCCACAGTCCTGGTACCTTGCTGTATGTGCAAAAGTGAGTACTTAGCTGCAGAAGCTCTATCTGGCTTGCCAAATACAGTCTGGAGAGAAGCCAGAAATCTATCAGTGTCTTGCAGCACAGGATCATTGCGTTCCAGGTAAGGTGACCCATTCCAGGGCTTCCCCCTTTAACAATGAAATCATAAAAGTCACTTTGGCAGAAGAAGTGCTGAAAGTCCCAGGGTTGTTGTTGAAAGGCAAACGTTTAAAAAAGCTCTGCAGTCCTCAGTATCACCACCAACTTTTTCAGGCAAGGGAAGTTTGGGTGGCACAGAAGAGGCGGGTTGGATTGGAGCAGGAGTAGGAGCTGGAGTCTGGACAGGTGCAGAGAAATCAGGCAAATAAAACTTTGGCATAGCACAAAGTTCATCTAGCTTAGCGTCCAGAGAAGAAAGATGCTGTTCACGAGCTCTAATCAATTGTCCTTAATAATCTCAGCAGGGTCCACTACCATTGTGGCCCGTTTGTACTGTAAGGTACCTGTGGTAGGTAGTGTCCGAAATGGAGCTTATATGGTGAGGATTCAGGAGAAAATGTAGTAAGGCAAATCAGGTCGGCAATGGATCAGGCAAAGCGGTACACAATCCAAATCCAGAGAGTGGTTAGACAGGCAGAGGTCCAACACGAGCTGGCAGCGAAGTACAAAATCAGCAGGCTAGAGAGTGGTCAAGAATTCAGGCAGAAGTTCATACATGGTAATCAGAGTCATAGAGCTACCAATACACCAAGGGAGCTAGTCCACACAAACGGGCACTGAGTAACAGGAAGTGCTGCTATTTATGTTCTGCTTGATTGTACATTGTCCGCAGATAGCAGAAGGTGAAGCTAGTGAGTCCAAGGCAATGCATCAGGCTGGGAGAACATTGCGAGAACTCCAGATCTCCCCTGTGGCACAACAGGTAAGGCTGCAGCTGTGGAACCAGGAACATCCTGGTTCAATGACATCCAGGTACATGACAGGTTCACACTGAGGAATGGCGTGGCTCACAGCAGTTCATTGCATCTCCATTCACCTTTTCAGGTCTGATTTAAGCCACGTTTTTGGATAAATTCGGACCTGAAATGAACCAGAAGATGCACAGAACCCCTGTGCAATTCGCACAAGCTGCTCTGGAGATGCGTGAACCGGCTCCATAGAGAGCCGGTCACAATCTCCTAACATGCGAATTGAATGTGAGGAAACACACGTCCAATTCGCACTGGTGTGAACCCAGCCTTAGATAGCAATCCATGCCTCCAGAAAATGTATACTCTTCCTAAAATGGGTCATTGGGCGTCATTTAATATTAAATATATATTCACCAGCCTTTTAACCATGGTCAATTTGAAACAATTCAGGAACTGAAAACAGAATTTAATTACCAAACCCATTTCATTGCATACTTGCAACTTGCTTTTGCAGCAAAATTTCGTCTGGAGAGGGTGATCTTGCAAACCTCCTAAATTAAATAAAGTAAAGGTGTAAAGGTGAATATTTGGCGTGCATAAACAAAATAACTTAAAGCGCAAATAAGAACACAGAGATAAATCAAAACATTTACTTTTTATGGTTGTTTATTGCACATACTGAGATCTATCAATGCCATCCTGACTGGAGTGTCTGATTGATGGTGGGAAGAAGTCCATCCGTTTTTCCAGTCTCCTGTGCTCCTTTCTCTTCCTGGATTAGCTTGCAGATTAGGGGTAATCTGGTGCTGTATGGTCCCCAGCACAGTTGCTGCTGCAGAGTTCAGCTCTCGGGGAGGCATATTTTGCGGCTGCAGGTCACTCCCCCCACATATAAAGTTTTGCACAGGCTATTTAGGTAGCCTCCCACTGTTTCTGGCTGTCACAGTCCTCCTGTTTCCTAGCAGCTCTAGAGCCTTTCTGATCTGACTCCAATACAGTACTCTCACACCATCTGTGAGCTCAGCTGTCCTTAATAGAGAATGCTGAAGGGGAAGTACATGTCTTCCCGAATTAACCCCCATATTAGCCCTGCCCCAGGCTGACTCCCTAAAATATATAAAATACTATAAATAAATCAACTTTGAATTTAATAATGCCTTTTATGCCAACAAATGTCTGGATTTGTTATGTACTTTTCTACACCCAGCTTTATAAAATGAAATGGCCATAGGCCTAGGGGAATAAAAAACCTATTGCAATATGGTATTCTTTATTATATACATTTTCTGTGCTTATGAACTGACAATAGGTTGCTTGCTAATTGCAGACATTATTTAAATAAATTAGGTTCAACAGGCTTAAATGCAAAATTGCCACTAACTTTCAGTTTGAGATTTCACATCACTGACAAAAGTAAATGTAACTTTCCAGTTATGTATAAAACATACAGGAAATATCGGGTATCTGTAGATCCCATCACTGAAGCTCCAAGGTCTTTCTTATTAAATGGAAAATTAGTTGGACACACTTATGCACAGATTTAGTGTCTGTCAAGCTGACTATTAACTGTACTTTATTTTTTAAACTCAACTTCATTGTTTGGAGAGACAAGATATTTATTTATTGCCTTTATGCAGATTCTACTTCCTGTCTTATTAAAACTAAAGGCATTTGCTCTCATAAATAAAGTTGTTTAATATGAAGCAGAATGTTAAGATAATTTATAGGTGTTATCCTTTTACAATGTTACCGTTTTGTTATTGGTGTAAATTCAACAATTTTATCACTGGATGTGCTGCTCCATGTAATTCAAAACTCATAAAAATGCTCCTTTCTCATATTTCTGAACAACAACTTCTCCTTTCTCTTTTAAAATATGAATAAATCAATCTACACTAGGCAGAAGAATGTTATTTGTTAAAAGTATAAATACACAAAAAAAGAAGACTGCATTTTACCTATGTTGAATGTGAATTGTATTATGTTCTCCAGTGGATCTCTAATTGTGTTATTTAGATTACAGCAATCTGATGTTTGTTGGTTTTTATGACATTTATGCTATATTTCTTCTTAAAAGGTGACACTTTATCTACTGGATTAAAAGACATATCAAAAATTTTAAGAGAAATTACACAGCTATTCCAGTCTAATGAGATGCGTCCAGCTAATGATCCAAAGGAGAGAGATCCAGTCAGAGTAAGAATGTTGAATGATATTCTTCAGAATATAGAAAAAAACTTCCTCATTAGTTCATCACCACCAGGATTCTTCAGGTAAATGTAACCTGCATTTTTCTGTCATTGAGATGAGAAACATAATGAGCAACATTGATTATTAGATTTACTGAGTTTTAATATGGAATAAAAAAATAGGTCAGGAAAAAAATGATACAGGAAATACTCGATATGTGCCAGTACTATTAATGTACAAATTAGGCCAGAAAATTACAATAATTGATGAAAAACTTTGGGTATGATGAGGATTGTAAACATATTTATATTTAAAATTGTAGTTATTAACTTCAGTTTTACCAAACCAGCAATTATGTTTTCAAACTACAATTATTCTAATTTGCTCAATATATATTTATTTTTTCCTGCCTCAGCAATTATTTTCTGACATATATTGAGCTAGTCAGTCGCATCTGGCAATGTCACCTTAGAACACCAATCTCTCGACAGAACTTTTCAAGGTTTTTGTACTATCAGGGGGCCACCAAACTGCCATGTCTGTGGGCAAGCAGTGCAGACCCCTACAATATGCTGTACCTTAGAAACTCAGAACATAAAGTATTGGCCTGTGAGCATTTCTCTGTGCCAAAGTCTTATTGGCTATACTTGAAAGCATATGCATTATAATATAATCAAATGCATTTTATAAAACACTATGTTTAAAAGATCATCTATTTTGCTTTGTAATAGTGCAAGTAGGTAGGTGGTCATGCGACGCTGTACCCCAAAAACTGTATGTCCCTTTTTTCTAACAAAAAGAGATTTCTTTTGGTGATATTTTATCACCTCTGCGTTTTTTAATTTTTACGCTTTAAAAACAAAACAAAAAAAAACCAAAATTTTGAGAAATTTTATTTTTTTTAGTTTCTGCTGTAAAACATATTCAATAAAATATAGAAAAAAATCAAATGTCTTCAATAATTCAGGCCGATATGTATTCTGCTACATATTTTTAGTAAAAAAATATCCCAATAAGCGTATATTGATTGGTTTGCACAAACGTTATAGCGCCTACAAACTAGGGGATATTTTTATTTATTTATCTTTTTATTAGATTTTTTTTACTAGTAATGGCAGCAATCAGTGACTTATAGTGGGACTGCGATATTACGGAGGACAAATCGGACAATAACTGACACTTTAGACACTTTTTGGGGAACAGTGACACGAATACAGCGATCAGTGCTCAAAAAAATATGCGCTTTCACTGTACTAATGACACTGGCTGGGAGGGTTTAACATCAGTGGTGATCAAAGGGTTAACTGTGTGCCTAGATGGTGTTTTCTTACTGTGAGGAAGGCCCTTGTACTAGGGGAAGTCATGCATCGGTGCCCCTGGTTTGCAGACACAGGATCCATGCCTTCTGTGCTGACAGAATGGTGATCTGCCTTTTAATCACAGCGGGAGTGGACCGCTGCCAGCGCCCATGCACTCCCCAGATCCAGAAGTGTCAGATCGCACACTAGGTACGTGTACCAATGCAGCCATGCCACTTTACCGCTGTATATCTAAGTTATATGGTCAGCAAGTGAGTAAAATGCCTCAGATATTGATTGAGATATCTATCTTTCTGCTGTCTCATCCTAAATATTAAATATCTGATTTAGCCACTGTTTGCTATTTTGAAAACAAGCTATGATCTACAGTATAAATGTTTATACATTTATTAATGAAACCAGAAATTTTCACTGTAAAATTTAGCCATTATACTAAGTGTAAATGTGTTTTTAGATGCATCAAATTAGCAAGGTTTTAAAACCTTATATTAAAATGAATAAATTTTTTGACTGTATACAACAGCAAATACCATCTGACACTAAGTTATGGGGCTAGCATTTATTACATGTTAGTGGCTGCTTAAAATTGCAATAACACTTTACAGCTTTGTTTAGTCCAGAGTTATGTGTAAGGTGGTAAATAGCATAAAATAGGCCAAGTCAGTTCAGGAAAGAAATCCTCATGTTTCCCAGTACTTTACTTTAAGTTGGCCATTTAAATATAAATTAAATTATTTCTCGTAGATAAATTGCTAATCCAAAATTAGTGAGTTTAATGAAAAAAAAATGTAATCTTATTTTCTTTTGTATAAAAATAAAAATAATAAAAATATAAAACAGAATTATTCACCAGTTCCCATGACTAAGTCTTTTATGACGAAACATGTCGGGGCGTGGCTGTGCGGCAACCGTCTAAAGGTACGTGTGACGTTACAGAGCTGATCGAGGAAGCGGAGATCCAGGGAGGAGTAGCGAGGAGGTGGTGAGAGATCAGTGGGATACCTTGGGTCCGCCGCGACCATTATACTTGGCTTTGGTTTTATCTGAACGAGTTTGCTGTACTGTGCTGTGTACTGCTCAAATTCATGAGATTCATGTGAGTGAAATGTTTGAAGCTTTTAAAATGTGGTATTAAACTGACTTTACGGTATCACGCTATTGGAGTCTTCTTACATATTTACATGCGGAGCAATTTGGCAATTGGTTGGAACCTGGAACATCTGCTGTCTGAGAGGTTTTGTTTACATGTTCACACGCCGAGCACGAGAGTGTGAGGCATTTTGAGTTGGTGAGTTTTGAAAATACGGGAGAGGAGTCACTGGCACCGTGTGTGGTGGAAGTTTTTCAGATAATTTACACACTATCAACCTGATTGGATTTATGGGCTTTTTTCAATTTATATTTAAACATATATTTTGTTTATTTGTGCACATATCCACATATGTCACAGGGTGATAATTTAAGAACACTATCACTTTGATTGTCTGGTAAAACTGACATCTTGTATTATTTTTTTACTTAATTCACAGTGCTGCTTATTTATATTTTTTTCTACACTATTTATAGGTTTAGAATATATATATTTTTTTACAGATTGATTTATTTTAAAGTAGCTGCTTCACCGTTCATTAATAGTATTTTTTCACAAGCAGTAGTGGGAACACAGGAAGGATTCATTTTGTTACCCTCTTTTATACTTCCTATAATATAATAAAATTTTATGCTCTGAAACACTGGCTGTTTTGTGTTTTAAAGAAGTGGGATGTACAGCACAATGAAAATCCCCCAAGAGACAGGTCCCTGCTTAAGACTTTTTGTTTCAGAAATCTTAAAAACTTGTTCTAAAAGCAAATATGACTTCAATTCCTCCCCCTGACCATTTTAACAGTTTAAATTTGGATTTTAAAATTGGATTCTACGCCGCGTACACACGATCGGTTTTCTCGTCGGAAAAACCTTGGATGGTTTTTCCTTTGGAATACCGCCCAAGCTTGTCTTGCATACACACGGTCACACAAAAGTTCTCTGAACTTTTGAGCGTTAAGAACGCGGTGAAGTACAACACTACGACGAGGCAAGAAAAATAAGTTCAATGCTTCCGAGCATGCGTCAAATTGTTTCCGAGCATGTTTTTTTCCCATTGGACTTGCATACAGACGAATGGATTTTCCGATAGGAATTTTTTCCGTCGGAAGAATAGAGAACCTGCTCTCAAACTTTTGCTGGCGGGAATTCCGACAGAAAAAGTCTGATGGAGCATACACACGGTCGGAATTTCCGTTCAAAAGTTCACATTAGACTTTTTCCAACGGGAAATCCGGTCATGTGTATGCGGCATAACATATCTAGGAAACATGACTGCTCAGCCAGTATCAAAGTATCGCCTTTTGAACCAAATTACACTGTTAGTACTCTGCCATTTTTTTATTAGGATTACTTTTCTCATTCTATATTTTTCCATTTACAAACCTAAATGAGGAAAAATCCTTTTTTAGATCTATTAGTTTCAAATAACACAAAGTTTATTACTATGTGAAAATTGGAGACAACCTGGAAAACAGTCATCATAGTGTAATCATGTTTGCCACATGTGTCTAAATTCTACTGTAAAAAAATAAATACATGAGAAAAAACAGATCCTTAAAAAGTACAGAGTAGAAGGGACACCCTCAGCATTCCAGATTAACAATGGAATGCAATAAGAAATGCAAGAGAGAAGTCAAAGTGGCTAAAATATAATATGAGAAACACATTGGTACAGAAAGTAAAACAAATCCCAAACATTGTTTTCAAATATATAAATGATAAAAAGGTTATTAACCACTTGCTTACTGGGCATTTAAACCCCCCTCCTGCCCAGACCAATTTTCAGCTTTCAGTGCTGTCACACTTTGAATGACAATTGCGCGGTCATACAACACTGTACCCAAATGAAATTTTTATAATTTTTTTCCCCACAAATAGAGCTTTCTTTTGCTGGTATTTGATCACCTCTGCGGTTTTTCTTTTTTGTTAAACTGATCGGTTACACTGATAGGCAGCATTACTAGGTGGCACTGATGAGGCACTGATTGGCATCACAGGTGGGCATTGATAGGCGGCACTTGTGGGCATTGATAGGTGGCACTGTGGGCATTGATAGGTGGCACTGTGGGCACTGGCAGGTGGCAATGGCAGGTGGCACTGGCAGGCGGTGTTTGAGCGCATCGGATGAGGCAGATGTGCCTCCTTCCTCTTTGGGACCGATGTCCCTTGTAAACAAGCCGGTAATCGGCTTTTTTTTCTCCTCACGCTATCAGCGTGAGGAGAAAAAAAAACGATTACCGATCCTTGGTTTACATCATGTGATCAGCTGTCATTGGCTGACAGCTGATCACGTGGTAAGGGGCCGGGACCGGCCCCTTACACGGATCTGTGATCCACCGAGTCTCAGTGACTCTGTGATCACAGCGCACACTGCGCGAGCAAAGGGGAGGACGTCTATTGACGGCCTCCCCGATTTTCAGTTCCACGATGTAGCCGTCATTTGACTATAGCGCGGGCCTCTAGTGGTTAAGGAATAGATAGGACCCATAACAGATGGGCACAGGAGGATGGTCACAAAAGACAGAGAAAAGGCAGATGTATTAAATCATGGTTTGCATCAGTTTTTATAAAAAAGACAGGTTTGATAAACATAACGGTAATATTAATAATGTGCCACTGAAGCTATCTCTGTGGTTAACTAAAAACCAGGTACAAAAAAGACTAGAAAAAAGCACCAGGTCCCGATTGCTAACACTAACGAGATCTTAGGAAACCTAGCTCAGCTACAGTCAAGATATAAGTCAAATTGTAGGTACCTCCTGCAACAGAAATTTTACTTTTGGTGAGATACTCCCCATGGGTCAGTTTTTCTTATTAGAATACTGACAGTGCACCAGCTGATTATACTATATTAACCAGTCCCACCCATTCAGAATTACCCGTATTTATCGGCGTATAACATGCACAGGCGTATAACACGCACCATAACTTTAAGAGGGAAGTTTCAGGAAAAAACCTTTCCACAGCCCCCTGCGTATAACAAGCAGGTACAGTTTACCCTCTATTTTCAGGGTAAAAAAGTGAGTGTTATATGCCAATAAATACAGTAATATACATCAAACACAGCTCTGTGAGTGTAAACAGCACAGAGCTGTGTTTAGTGACAGGATATCTAGTTGGTTTCTCATTCCCTGCTAAGCAGGGAATGAAAACAACTATATCCTAAGTAAAGGCCGCACACTATACACATAAACACTTGTTAGAAACATATTTAACCCTTTGATTGTCCTAGATGTTAACCCCTTCCTGCCCAGTGTCATTAGTACAGGGGCAGTGTATATTATTAGAACTGATCACTGTAATAATGTTACTGGTGATGTCAGTGTCAGTTAATTAGTTCCCACAATGTGTCAGTTAGTGTCAGATTACTTGCCGTCGCACTATAAGTCGCTGATCACCGCCATTACTAGTATTAAAATAAATATATAAATAACACAATAACTTTCACACAAAACAATCTATATACACTTATTGAGATTTGTTTACCAAAGACATGTAGCAGAATATATTTTGGGCAAAACCTAAGGGATTTGATTTTTGTAGATACCTCCTGCAACAGGAATTTAACTTTTGGTGAGATATTCCACATGGGTTAGCTTTTCTTATTAGAACACTGACAGTGCACCAGCTGATTATATTATATTACCCAGTCCCACCCATTCAGAATCACTATACAAAGGTAAGAATCTGCTACAAAGTTTGTTATAATCCCTGCAGTGTACATTGATCACACTGAGGGAATTGTTTTTGCTCAACAACACTGAAATTATTCTTTACGTTATTAACCGCTTGACGACGGCGCACTGTATGTATACTGCAACAGTGCAGGTAAGCTGTGCAGAATTACATATATATACAGTACGTGATTCTGCATTTAGGGGTAGGGGGCACGCTCGTCCATCCACCCCGCTGTGCTGTGATTCATCAGGTGAGCGCAAAGTTGTTATATCGTATCTGTGCCACGTACAAGATAATATTGCCCTCAGGCACATATTAAGAATAGAAATAGACGTAGAAAAACATTGTAAAGAGCTTACATACTCATGGCAAATTGTGAGGCTGTGCTATTAAAGGTAAAACCAATTAGAAGGAGCAGAACTTGTGGGAAAAATATCCCAATATATCTGATATCTATATGGTGTAAAGGGTCAACACACTTAAAACAGTATTAACTATAACAACCCTCAGAAGTAGCCATAATAAGCACTGTATAACACTGATTAAAATGCAGCTTAAGGGTATACATAACACGTGGTTACCTAGGCCTACATAGTAGTCCTATTCAGAGGGTATGATAGACAGGGTAATGGTCCTAATCCATATAAAACAAACCTGTGCCGCGCTGTGTATACCTTTGTGCAAATATTAATATCCAATGTGCCAATACATAAAGTAAAAATGCCAAAATAAAAAAAATATATAAAGTGACTGTGAATATACACTGTATATATAACACTGTATTATATATAGTTCTCTCTATGGCAACCTATATGTTATCAAAAGTGCAAATGCTAAACCGAACATGTGTCTATGCACCCATATATAAATGATTGAATATATTGCAAATATTGAAAAAATATTACACAAACGATCTTATACATTGTGCTGTGCACTCAACCACAATACACAATCTACAATATAAGTGCTATTTGAAGACACTTATGCAGTGATATCCCTTTACAAGTTAAAATGCATGTTTTTTGCTAGAAAATTACTTAGAAACCCCAAACATTATATATATTTTTTTAGCAGAGAATCTAGAGAATAAAATGGCGATCGTTGCAATATTTTATGTCACACAGTATTTGTGCAGCTGTGTTTTAAATGCAACTTTTTTGGAAAAATTAACTTTCATGAATTTAAAAAAAATTAAAAAGTAAAGTTAGTCCAATTATTTTGTATAATGTGAAAGATGATGTTACGCAGAGTAAATAGATACCAAACATGTCATGCTTTATTATTGCCCGCACTCGTGGAATGGCGACAAACTATGGTACCTTAAAATCTCCATAGGTGACGCTTTAATTTTTTTTACGGCTACTAGGTTAGAGTTACAGAGGAGGTCTACAGCTATAATTATTGCTCTTGCTCTGACGATCGCGGTGATACCTCACATGTGTGATTTGAACACCGTTTTCATATGTGGGCCCGACTTCCGTATGCGTTTTCTTTGCTGCGCGAGCTCGCGGGGACAGGGGTGCTTTAATTTTTTTTTTTCTTATTTACTTTATTTATTTTTATAATAAAAAAATAGTGTTTTAAAAAAAAAAAATTTGATCACTTTTATTGCTGTCACAAGGAATGTAAACATCCCTTGTGACAGTAATAAGTGGTGACAGGTACTCTTTATGGAGAGATAGGAGGTCTAAAAGACTCCCAATCCCTCCTTTGCACTTCAAAGTATTCAGATCGCTGAAAACGGTGATTCTGAATACTGTGTACTTTTTTAAATCCGGCGCCATTGGCAGCCGAGTAACCCGGACGTGACGTCATGATGTCGCTTCCGTGGTTACAGTGAAGAGACTGAATCAAAGCCGTTCGCGGCTTTGTTTCAGTCTGTCTCTAGGCGCCCAAGGTGGTGGATCGTGGATCGCAGCTGCAGGCATCATCCCGGTATAACCCCTGAAAGCCGAGTACGCATATGTGCGTATCCTCAGCGGGAAAGGGATAAACCATAAATAAATAATTGGATGTGATTACTGTTAATATCATAGGTGTAAATAAATTCCATATAGGTATAATATATATCCAGTGCTCCAAAACAGAATCCGCAGTGATATGTGACTTTAATTCACAGTTGGAAATTTTCAGTGACTTTCAGTGATTACACGTGCTCCCCCCCTGTGTGTCTGCGCTCATCTCAGAAAGTTTGACCGCACACCTAAGTTTGGTCACAAATATGCAGTAGAACCAACACTGGGTTCAGGGTTAGTGGACTCTGTGGAATGCCAATCCCTCCACTGTGGATGTCCTCAATATATATATATATATATATATATATATATACTGTGAGGGGGTTAACTCGGTAGCGGGTGTGTGTGACCCCCTGGTTGGGCTCCCCACACAAAAACAGGGCCAGCAGACGGAGGTTGTGGTTTTCAAAATCAAAAGGTGCGGTTTATTTCTCTATGTACAGTGACAAAAACACAGCAAAGCCAAAAAGAAACATAAACAAAATAAATCCTGGTCAGTTTGACCTCTGACTAAACATGCAGGTTTCCTAAACTAACAACTGGGATCAGCCTGTTGCTGTCCTAGTCCCTAAGTCCCTGGTTTAGTAAAAGTCCAAACAAATAGCCACACAGGCTTTGCCTCACCGCACAGGGGTTCACTCTCCCTAGACAGTCCACACAGGTCTGGTTCCAGGCATGAGCAAACACCTAATGAATCTGGGAGTTTTTATAGAGGCCTTAAACGAACTGACAGGCTTCAGCTGGTCTCATCAACTCCCTGCCTCACGACGCCCAGCACTCTCCCTAGAGGTATGAGTCATTCATGAGCCCACTAGCCTCAGCTGGGCTTCATCAACTCCCTAGTTGTATAAGTCGGCATAAAGCCTGAATCTGGGAGAAATATATCTACCCCCCTGGATGCAACCAGGTGACTTTACCTTCCTGCTGTCACATACCCCCCCCCCTCTTGTTTTAACCTTGGGGTTGGAACACCAGCAATCAGGCATTCATGTACTCGAGACAAAGCATCCACATTCCCCATTTGAACGCCAGGGCGATGCTTTACTGTGAAGTTGAATTCCTGTAGGGCCAGGAACCACCTATTCACTCTTCTATTTGTCTCCTTGTTTTGAGCCATCCACTTTAACGGAGCGTGATCCGTAACCATGTCAAAGTGCCTACCTAGCAGATAGTACCGAAGGGAATCTAGAGCCCACTTCACCGCTAAACACTCCTTTTCAACCGTGGCGTAATTTACCTCATGGGACTTCAACTTCCTGCTGAGGTAAATGACTGGGTGCTCTTCCCCGTTCCAGACCTGGGACAATACTGCTCCTAACCCCACATCTGACGCATCACTTTGTACGACAAAGTCTTTAGAGAAGTCGGGTGAGTACAACACTGGCTGGCTACATAAGGCTTGTTTCAAGAATTGGAATGCTGCCTCAGCCTCGGGGGTCCATTTAATCATGACCGACCCTTTCCCTTTCGTCAGGTTGGTTAGGGGCACAGCCTTAGAAGCAAAGTGGGGAATGAAGCGCCGATAATAACCCGCGATTCCCAGAAAGGCTCGTACCTGCTTCTTGCTGTTGGGACGTGGCCAACTCTGGATGGCCTCGACTTTGTTGAGTTGGGGTTTTATTACTCCCCTGCCAATGGTGTACCCAAGATATTTGGCCTCCTCCTGCCCAATGGTACACTTCTTGGGGTTAGCCGTAAACCCCGCTTCCCGGATAGAGTCTAGGACTGCTTGCACTTTTGGCAGATGTGAGGCCCAATCTGTGCTATGGACAATTACGTCATCCAGGTAAGCCGCAGCATACTTCCGATGGGGCCTCAGTATCTGGTCCATTTTCCGCTGGAATGTGGCCGGCGCATTCTGTAACCCGAACGGCATTCTCTTATATTGGAACGCCCCGTCTGGGGTTACAAATGCGGTTTTCTCTTTGGCCGACTTGGCCAGGGGAATTTGCCAATACCCTTTTGTGAGGTCAAGAGTCGTCATGTATCGGGCTGTTCCCAGCCGGTCGATCAACTCATCTATACGTGGCATGGGGTAGGTGTCAAATTTTGTAACTTTGTTCAACTGACGAAAATCGTTACAAAATCGCCAGCTCCCATCCGGTTTAGGCACCAACACAATGGGACTAGACCAATCACTTTGGGACTCCTCTATCACCCCTAAGTTCAGCATTTTCTGTACTTCCTCCCGTATTGCCTCCCGTCGGGCCTCTGGGATCCGATAGGGTTTTAACTTCACCCTTTCACCGGGCGGGGTAATAATATCATGCTCTACCCCAGATGTTTGTCCCGGCAGCTCAGAGAACACCTCCTTGTTGCGAAGCACAAACTCCTTAACCTCCTGTTGTTGGGGTTGTGACAAGGTGGCTGCTATTCCAACCTCCGGAATCACGCAACCAGTTTGAGCTGGTGACCAAGTTTCTGCGACTAGGGACTCTCTATCCCTCCAGGCTTTCAACAGATTAACGTGATATATCTGTTCGGGCTTTCGCCTTCCTGGTTGTCTGACCTTGTAATTCACTTCGCTCACTTTTTCCATTATCTCGTAGGGGCCTTGCCATTTGGCAAGGAATTTACTTTCAACCGTAGGGACAAGTACCAATATCCTATCCCCCGGGGAAAAGGTACGGGTCTTTGCTCCACGGTTGTACACTCTCTGCTGTGCCAACTGCGCTTGGGCCAAATGTTCCTTCACGATGGGCATTACCTGTGCAATTCGATCTTGCATCAGGGCGACATGCTCAATCACACTCCTGTGGGGAGAACTCTCACTTTCCCAAGTTTCCTTGGCAATATCCAACAGCCCTCTTGGGTGTCTCCCATACAGTAACTCAAAGGGGGAGAATCCCGTAGAGGATTGGGGCACCTCCCTAATAGCAAACATCAAATAAGGAAGTAGACAGTCCCAATCCTTTCCATCTCTATCCACCACTTTCTTCAACATTTGTTTTAGGGTTTTGTTGAATCTTTCAACCAGCCCATCGGTTTGGGGGTGATACACAGATGTACGCAATTGCGTCACTTTGAGCAATTTACACAGCTCTTTCATAACCCGGGACATAAAGGGTGTACCTTGGTCCGTAAGCAGTTCTTTACAAATACCCACCCGGCTAAAAACAAGAGATAGCTCTTTGGCTATGGTTTTGGCCGAGGTATTTCTGAGAGGGATCGCTTCTGGATAACGGGTGGCATAGTCCATTATAACCAATATGTACTGGTGCCCCCTAGCGGACTTGATTATAGGACCTACCAAATCCATTGCGATTCTCTCAAACGGGACCTCAATGATGGGTAGAGGGACCAGCGGGCTACGGAAATGTGGCATCGGGGCCGACCTCTGACACACAGGGCAGGAGGAACAATAATTTTCTATGTCCTTCATCACCCCAGGCCAATAGAATCTCTGTAATACCCTCTCTCGGGTTTTCTCTGTCCCCAGATGACCTCCAAGAATGTGCCCATGGGCCAACTCCAACACCAACTTCCTGTAAGGTTTGGGCACCACAAGCTGCTCAACGGTTTCTTCTGCCCTTTTTGCTACCCGATACAGTAGGTCCTTCTCTACGCTGAAGTATGGGTAAGTGCAGGTATTATCTGGGTTCACTAACTCGCCATCTATTTCCACTACGTTTTCCCGTGCCTTTATTAGGGCGGGGTCTTTTAACTGTTCTGTGGCAAAATTTTCCCTGTGAACCTCCAGATCAGAAAACTCCACAGACGGTAGGTTTTCGTCTGAGGAGGTGGGCTCCTCTCCAGTTTCTTGAGTCTCCCCTGCAAATACTGACAAGGGAAATTCTGGAGAGTCCTCCCCACTCTCAGAGGAGTTCTGGCTATCACATTCCTGGTACATAGGGGCACCAGTGGGGGGCTCAGGATCATCCCACAGTTCCCAGAACTTCGGAAAATCCCTTCCCACAATGGCATCATGCGGTAATTGAGATACTAACCCCACTGGATGAGAGAGGGTACCTTTGGGGGTCTCGAAACACACTGTAGTCACTGGATACTCTCGGGTGTCCCCATGCACACAAATAACAGCTACCTTGCTATTCCCAGAGACCTCTGTTTTAACTAATTCAGCCTTTATCAGGGTCACAAGGCTACCTGAATCCAGTAATACCACAACATTTCTACCATTAATACACATTTTGCATAAATGTTTCTCAGTTCCCCGAATGGCAGTGCATGCGACTGTCGCACACAGCGACTGACGTCTGTCCATCAGAAAGTCACATTGCATGGGTTCCTCCACAACCGGGCAATTTGCTGCAATATGTCCCGCTTGCCGGCAGCGGTAGCAAACAATCCATTTGGCTGCCTCTTGAGCCCCTGACTTCCCAGGCTGTTCTCGCCAAACTTTGGGTAGAGCTCCCACCCTCTCACTCTCTCCACCCTCACCCCTTGGAATCCTCTTATCCGCCCCTGGGGATGGTCTGGTCTTAGGGTGGAAAGTCCGAGAGTCTCTGGAAGAGGCCGTCAGGTTCTCTGTAGCCAAGTATTTCTCTACACGATCCACAAGACCACCGGCCGTCTCTGGGTCTCCATGGCTTACCCACTTTTGGATGGCAGTAGGAAGAGCTCTCAAAAACCGATCCATTACAACACGTTCCACAATCTCTGGTGCGGACAAAGTCTCTGGCTGTAGCCACTTCCTGCTCAGGTGAATGAGATCATACATTTGAGACCTGGGGGGTTTTCCAAGCTGGAAAGTCCAGTTATGCACACGCTGAGCCCGGACAGCCAGGGTGACACCCAGCCTTGCCAATATTTCAGCTTTTAGCATCACATAGTCTTTTGCTTGGTCAGGCTCTAGGTCATAGTAAGCCTTCTGCGATTCACCAGTTAACAGAGGAGCCACCAGTCCAGCCCACTGCTCCTCAGGCCACTTTTCTCTTTCAGCAGTCCTTTCAAATGTGGTCAAAAATACCTCTGGATCATCCTCTCCAGTCATTTTTGTCAATAAACGACTCACCCCAAAGGACGCGGTATTAGTGGGACGGCTTTCCTCACTGGTCTGCGGACGTTGCTGCATTACTGCTTCCATTTGTTGTAGTCTCTGCTCTTGCTTCTGTAACAGGTCTATGAAGCGGGCCTCAGATTGCTGCTGGGCTTGTTGATGAGCTTGCTGCTGGGCTGCAAGGCTCCTTTGCAAACCTGCATTTGTCTGCTGTTGATTGGCATTTGCTAGAGCCAGCTGTTTCAGTATCTCCTCCATGCTGGCTTAAAAAAAACTGCCACTGGTTCTCCACCAACTGTGAGGGGGTTAACTCGGTAGCGGGTGTGTGTGACCCCCTGGTTGGGCTCCCCACACAAAAACAGGGCCAGCAGACGGAGGTTGTGGTTTTCAAAATCAAAAGGTGCGGTTTATTTCTCTATGTACAGTGACAAAAACACAGCAAAGCCAAAAAGAAACATAAACAAAATAAATCCTGGTCAGTTTGACCTCTGACTAAACATGCAGGTTTCCTAAACTAACAACTGGGATCAGCCTGGTGCTGTCCTAGTCCCTAAGTCCCTGGTTTAGTAAAAGTCCAAACAAATAGCCACACAGGCTTTGCCTCACCGCACAGGGGTTCACTCTCCCTAGACAGTCCACACAGGTCTGGTTCCAGGCATGAGCAAACACCTAATGAATCTGGGAGTTTTTATAGAGGCCTTAAACGAACTGACAGGCTTCAGCTGGTCTCATCAACTCCCTGCCTCACGACGCCCAGCACTCTCCCTAGAGGTATGAGTCATTCATGAGCCCACTAGCCTCAGCTGGGCTTCATCAACTCCCTAGTTGTATAAGTCGGCATAAAGCCTGAATCTGGGAGAAATATATCTACCCCCCTGGATGCAACCAGGTGACTTTACCTTCCTGCTGTCACAATACCCTATTTATCGGTGTATAACACGCACTTTTTTCCCCTTAAAATCAGGGGAAAATCGTGGGTGCGTGTTATACGCCGATACTCCCCTGCTGAATTCCCTTGCTGAAACGAGCGAGAGGAGCGAGCGGAGCCGAAGCCGAAGTACACTCGGCTTTACTCGGCTCCTCTCGCAGTCCCGCCCATCTCTGACTGCGCCGCTGACATAGAGAAAGCCGAGTGTACTTTGGCTAGTCTCGGCTCCTCTCGCAGTCCTGCCCCTGACTGTGAGCAGAGCCGAGTCTAGCCGAAGTACACTCGGCTTTCTCTATGTCAGCGGCGCAGTCAGTGGAGATGGGCAGGACTGCGAGAGGAGCCGAGTCTAGCCGAAGTACACTCGGCCCCGCTCGCTCCTCTCCACAGAAATCGGCGCCAAATTAAAAAAACGCAGAGACTGACAAGCTGCAAAGGCACTGGGCAAGGCTGCAGATGGACACTGGGCAAGGCTGCAGATGGACAGATGGACACTGGGCAAGGCTGTAGATGGACAGATGGACACTGGGCAAGGCTGCAGATGGACAGATGGACACTGGGCAAGGCTGCAGATGGACACTGGGCAAGGCTGCAGATGGACACTGGGCAAGGCTGCATGCTGCATTTAAATGTAAGTTTTTTTTCCTTGAATTTCCCTCCTAAAAGTTTTTTTCCTTAAAATTCCCTCCTAAACTTGGGGTGCGTGTTATACGCCGGCGCATGTTATACGCGATAAATACGGTATATATATATATACAGTGGGGAGAACAAGTATTTGATACACTGCCGATTTTGCAGGTTTTCCTACTTACAAAGCATGTAGAGGTCTGTAATTTTTATCATAGGTACTCTTCAACTGTGAGAGACGGAATCTAAAACAAAAATCCAGAAAATCACATTGTATGATTTTTAAGTAATTAATTTGCATTTTATTGCATGACATAAGTATTTGATACATCAGAAAAACAGAACTTAATATTTGGTATAGAAACCTTTGTTTGCAATTACAGAGATCATACGTTTCCTGTAGTTCTTGACCAGGTTTGCACACACTGCAGGAGGAATTTTGGCCCACTCCTCCATACAGAGCTTCTCCAGATCTTTCAGGTTTTGGGGCTGTCGCTGGACAATACAGACTTTTAGCTCCCTCCAAAGATTTTCTATTGGGTTCAGGTCTGGAGACTGGCTAGACCACTCCAGGACCTTGAGATACTTCTTACGAAGCCACTCCTTAGTTACCCTGGCTGTGTGTTTCAGTCATTGTCATGCTGGAAGACCCAGCCACAACCCATCTTCAATTCTCTTACTGAGGGAAGGAGGTTGTTGGCCAAGATCTCATGATACATGGCCCTATCCATCCTCCCCTCAATACGGTGCAGTCGTCCTGTCCCCTTTGCAGAAAAAAAGAATGAGTGTTTCCACCTCCATGCTTCATGGTTGGGATGGTGTTCTTGGGGTTGTACTCAACCTTCTTCTTCCTCCAAACACGGCGAGTGGAGTTTAGACCAAAAAGCTCTATTTTCGTCTCATCAGACCATATGACCTTCTCCCATTCCTCCTCTGGATCATCCAGATGGTCATTGGCAAACTTCATATGGGCCTGGACATGCGCTGGCTTGAGCAGGGGGACCTTGCGTACGCTGCACAATTTTAATCCATGATGGCATAGTGTGTTACTAATGGTTTTCTTTGAGACTGTGGTCCCAGCTCTCTTCAGGTCATTGACCAGGTCCTGCCGTGTAGCTCTGGGCTGATCCCTCACCTTCCTCATGATCATTGATGCCTCACGAGGTGAGATCTTGCATGAAGCCCCAGACCGAGGGAGATTGACCGTCATCTTGAACTTCTTCTATTTTCTAATAATTGCGCCAACAGTTGTTGCCTTCTCACCAAGCTGCTTGCCTATTGTCCTGTAGCCCATCCCAGCCTTGTGCAGGTCTACAATTTTATCCCTGATGTCCTTACACAGCTCTCTGGTCTTGGCCATTGTGGAGAGGTTGGAGTCTGTTTGATTGAGTGTGTGGACAGGTGTCTTTTATACAGGTAATGAGTTCAAATAGGTGCAGTTAATACAGGTAATGAGTGGAGAACGGGAAGGGCTTCTTAAAGAAAAAATAACAGGTCTGTGAGAGACGGAATTCTTACTGGATGGTAGGTGATCAAATACTTATGTCATGCAATAAAATGCAAATTAATTACTTAAAAATTATACAATGTGATTTTCTGGATTTTTGTTTTAGATTCCGTCTCTCACAGTTGAAGAGTACCTATGATAAAAATTTCAGACCTCTACATGCTCTGTAAGGAGGAAAATCTGCAAAATCGGCAGTGTATCAAATACTTGTTCTCCCCACTGTATATATATATATATATATATATATATATATATATATATATATATATATATATATATACATATATATATATATGTATATATATATATATATATATATATTGTGACAGCATGCAGATCAAATCACCAGGTTGCATCCAGGATGGAAGGTATATATGTCCTAGATTCAGGCTTTATGCCGATTTATACCACTAGGGGGAGTGCAGGGAGTCTTGCAGGGCAAGAGTTAATGAGCCCAGCTGAAGTAAGTGGGCTCGTTAGGGCCTCTACAAGAACTCCCAGCATAGGGAGATGCTCCAACCTGGAACCAGATCTGTGTGGATAGTCTGGGGAGTGTGACCTCTGTGCGGTGAACCAAAGCCTGTGTGGTTATTGCTAAGAACTTCAAAAAGCAGGGAGCTAGGGACTGGGACAGCACAAGGCTGTACCCAGTTGTTAGTTAGGGACACCAACGTGTGTAGTGAGCGGTCAAGTGGACCAGGATTTCTTTTCATGTTTCTTTTGTTTTTGCTGTATTTTTTTGTCTGTATATAGTTCAAATAAAACCACACCCTTTTGTTTTCTCCTACCACTGTCTGCTGTGCCTGTTTTTGTGTGGTGAACCCATCCAGGGGGTCACACACACCCTCTGCTGAGCTAACCCCCTCACAGTTGGTGGAGAACCAGTGGCAGTTTTTTTTTAAGGCCAGCATGGAGGAGATACTGAAACTGCTGGCTCTAGCAAATGCCAATCAGCAGCAGACAAATGCAGGTTTGCAAAAGAGCCTTGTAGCCCAGCAGCAAGCTCATCAACAGAGCCTTGCAGCCCAGCAGCAAGCTCATCAACAGAGCCTTACAGCCCAGCAGCAGACAAATGCAACTTTGCAACAGAGTCTGGAAGCTCAACAACAAGCCCAGCAGCAATCTGAGGCCCGCTTCATAGACCTGTTACAGAAGCAAGAACAGAGACTACAGCAACAAATGGAAACGTTAATGCAGCAACGTCCGCAGACCAGTGAGGCAAGTAGTTCCGCTAATACTGCGTCCTTTGGGGTGAGTCGTTTATTGACAAAAATTACTGGAGAGGATGATCCAGAGGTGTTTTTGACCACATTTGAAAGGTCTGCTGAAAGAGAAAAGTGACCTAAGGAGCAGTGGGCTGGACTGGTGGCTCCTCTGTTAACTGGTGAATTGCAGAAAGCTTATTATGACCTAGAGCCTGACCAAGCAAAAGACTATGTGATGCTAAAAACTGAAATATTGGCACGGCTGGGTGTCACCCTGGCTGTCCGTGCTCAGCGTGTGCATAACTGGACTTTCCGGCTTGGAAAACCCCCCAGGTCTCAAATGTATGATCTCATTCACCTGAGCAGGAAGTGGCTACAGCCAGAGACTTTGTCCGCACCAAAGATTGTGGAACGTGTTGTGATGGATCGTTTCTTGAGAGCTCTTCCTGCTGCCATCCAAAAATGGGTAAGCCATGGAGACCCAGAAACGGCCGATAATCTTGTGGATCGTGTAGAGAAGTACTTGGCTACAGAGAACCTGACTGCCTCTTCCAGAGACTCACGGACTTTCCACCCTAAGACCAGACCATCCCCAGTGGCGGGTAAGATGATTCCAAGGGGTGAGGGTGGAGAGAGTGAGAGGGTGGGAATTCTACCCAAAGGTTTGGCGAGAACAGCCTGGGAAGTCAGGGGTTCAAGAGGCAGCAAGAAGGATTGTTTGGTACCGCTGCCGACAAGAGGGACATATTGCAGCAAATTGCCCGGTTGTGGATGAACCCATGCAATGTGACTTTCTAACGGACAGACGTCAGTCGCTGTTTGCGACAGTCGCATGCACTGCCATGCGGGGAACTGAGAAACATTTATGCAAAATGTGTGTTAATGGTAGAAATGTTGTTGTATTGCTGGATTCAGGTAGCCTTGTGACACTGATAAAGGCTGAATTAGTTACTACAGAGGTCTCTGGGAATAACAAGGTAGCTGTTATTTGTGTGCATGGGGACACCCGAGAGTATCCGGTGACTACAGTGTGTTTTGAGACCCCCAAAGGTACCCTCTCTCATCGGGTGGGATTAGTGTCTCACTTGCCTCATGATGCCATTGTGGGAAGGGATTTTCCAAAGTTCTGGGAACTATGGGATTGTCCTGAGCCCCCCACTGGTGCCCCTATATACCAGGAATGTGATAGCCAGAATTCCTCGGAGAGTGGTGAGGACTCTCCAGAATTTCCCTTGTCGGTATTGGCAGGGGAGACTCGAGAAACTGGGGAGGAGCCAACATCCTCAGACGAAAACATGCCGTCTGTGGAGTTTTCTGATCTCGAGGTTCACAAGGAAAATTTTGCCATAGAACAGTTAAAAGACCCCACCCTAATAAAGGCACGGGAAAACGTAGTGGAAATAGATGGCGAGTTAGTGAACCCAGATGAGACCGGCACTTACCCATACTTCATTGTGGAAAAGGACCTACTGTATCGGGTGGCTAAAAGGGCAGAAGAAACCATTGAGCAGCTTGTGGTGCCCAAACCTTACAGGAAGTTGGTGTTAGAGTTGGCCCATGGGCACATTCTTGGAGGTCATCTGGGGACAGAGAAAACCAGAGAGAGACTATGGCAGAGATTCTATTGGCCTGGGGTCATGAAGGAAACAGAAAATTATTGTTCTTCCTGCCCTGTGTGTCAGAGGTCGGCACCGATGCCACATTTCCGTAACCCGCTGGTACCTCTTCCCATCATTGAGGTCCCCTTTGAGAGGATCGCAATGGATTTGGTAGGTCTGATAATGAAGTCCGCTAGGGGGCACCAGTACATCTTGGTTATAATGGACTATGCCACCCGTTATCCGGAAGCGATTCCTCTCCGAAATACCTCGGCCATAGCCAAAGAGCTATCTCTTGTTTTTAGCCGTGTGGGTATTTGTAAGGAACTGCTTACGGACCAAGGTACACCCTTTATGTCCCGGGTTATGAAAGAGCTGTGCAAGTTGTTCAAAGTGACACAATTGCGTACATCTGTGTATCACCCCCAAACAGATGGGTTGGTTCAAAGATTCAACAAAACTCTAAAACAAATGTTAAAGTAGGTGGTGGATAAAGATGGAAAGGATTGGGACTGTCTAATTCCCTATTTAATGTTTGCTATTAGGGAGGTACCCCAATCCTCTATGGGTTTCTCACCCTTTGAGTTACTCTATGGGAGACACCCAAGAGGGCTGTTGGATATCGCCAAGGAAACTTGGGAGAGTGAGAGTTCTCCCCACAGGAGTGTGATTGAGCATGTCGCCCTGATGCAAGATAGAATTGCACAGGTAATGCCAATCGTAAAGGAACATTTGGCCCAAACGCAGTTGGCACAGCAGAGAGTGTACAACCGTGGAGCCAAGACCCGGACCTTTTCCCCGGGGGATAAGATATTGGTACTTGTCCCTACGGTTGAAAGCAAGTTCCTCGCCAAATGGCAAGGCCCCTACGAGATAATGGAAAAAGTGAGCAAAGTGAATTACAAGGTCAGACAACCAGGAAGGCGAAAGCCTGAACAGATCTATCACATTAATCTGTTGAAATCCTGGAGGGATAGGGAATCCCTAGTCACAGAAAATTTGTCACCAGCTCAGTCTGATTGCGTGATTCCTGAGGTTGGAATAGCAGTCACCTTGTCAAACCCCCAACAACAGGAAGTTAAGGAGTTTGTGCTTCACAACAAGGAGGTTTTCTCTGAGATGCCGGGACAAACGTATGGGGTAGAGCATGATATTATTACCCCGCCCGGTGAAAGGGTGAAACTAAAACCCTATCGGATCCCAGAGGCCCAACGGAAGGCAATACGTGAGGAAGTACAGAAAATGCTTAAGTTAGGGGTGATAGAGGAATCCCAAAGTGATTGGTCAAGTCCCATAGTGTTAGTGCCTAAACCGGATGGGAGCTGGCGATTTTGTAACGATTTCCGACAACTGAACAAAGTTACAAAATTTGACACCTACCCCATGCCACGTATAGATGAGTTGGTCGACCGGTTGGGAACACCCCGATACATGACAACTCTTGATCTCACTAAAGGGTATTGGCAAATTCCCCTGGCCAAGTCGGCCAAGGAGAAAACCGCATTTGTAACCCCAGACAGGGCATTCCAATATAAAAGAATGCCGTTTGGTTTACAGAATGCGCCGGCAACATTCCAACGGAAAATGGACCAGATACTGAGGCCCCATCAGAAGTATGCTGCGGTTTACCTAGATGATGTAATTATCTATAGCACAGATTGGGCCTCACATCTGCCAAAAGTGTAAGCAGTCCTAGACTCTATCCGGGAAGCTGGGTTTACGGCCAACCCCAAGAAGTGTACCATTGGACAGGAGGAGGCCAAGTATCTTGGGTACACCATTGGGAGGGGAGTAATAAAACCCCAAGTCAATAAAGTCGAGGCCATACAGAATTGGCCGCGTCCCAACGGCAAGAAGCAGGTACGATCCTTTCTGGGAATCGCTGGTTATTATCGGCGATTCATTCCCCACTTTGCTTCTCAGGCTGTGCCCCTAACCAACCTGACAAAAGGGAAAGAGTCTGTTATGGTTAAATGGACCCCAGAGGCTGAGGCAGCATTCCAATTATTAAAAAATGCCTTATGTAGCCAGCCAGTGTTGTACTCACCAGACTTCTCTAGGGACTTTGTCGTACAAAGTGATGCACCTGACGTTGGGTTAGGAGCAGTATTGTCCCAGGTCTGGAACGGGGAAGAGCACCCAGTCATTTACCTCAGCAGGAAATTGAAGTCCCATGAGGTAAATTACGCCACGATTGAGAAGGAGTGTTTAGCGGTGAAGTGGGCTCTAGATTCCCTTCGGTACTATCTGCTAGGTAGGCACTTTGACATGATTACTGATCACGCTCCTTTAAAGTGGATGGCTCAAAACAAAGAGACAAATAGAAGAGTAAATAGGTGGTTACTGGCCCTACAGGAATTCAACTTTACGGTAAAGCATCGCCCTGGCGTTCAAATGGGGAATGTGGATGCTTTGTCTCGAGTACATGCATGCCTGATTGCTTGTGTTCCAACCCCAAGGTTAAAACAAGAGGGGGGGGTATGTGACAGCATGCAGGTAAAATCACCAGGTTGCATCCAGGATGGAAGGTATATATGTCCTAGATTCAGGCTTTATGCCGATTTATACCACTAGGGGGAGTACGGGGAGTCTTGCAGGGGAAGAGTTAATGAGCCCAGCTGAAGTAAGTGGGCTCGTTAGGGCCTCTACAAGAACTCCCAGCATACTAAGGGAGATGCTCCAACCTGGAACCAGATCTGTGTGGATAGTTTGGGGAGTGTGACCTCTGTGCGGTGAGCCAAAGCCTGTGTGGTTATTGCTAAGATCTTCAAAAAGCAGGGAGCTAGGGACTGGGACAGCACAAGGCTGTACCCAGTTGTTAGTTAGGAACACCAACGTGTGTAGTGAGCGGTCAAGTTAACCAGGATTTCTTTTCATGTTTCTTTTGTTTTTGCTGTATTTTTTTATATGTATATAGTTCAAATAAAACCACACCCTTTTGTTTCTCCTACCACTGTCTGCTGTGCCTGTTTTTGTGTGGTGAACCCATCCAGGGGGTCACACACACCCGCTGCTGAGCTAACCCCCTCACAATATATATATATATATATATATATATATATATATATATATATATATATATATACAGTAGGGATGAGCTTCGTGTTCGAGTCGAACATACGTTCGACTCGAACATCGGCTGTTCGATCGTTCGACGAAGATCGAACAATTTGGGCCGTTCGCGCCAAATTCGAGTGACGCGAACGGCCCACAATGCACTACGCCATCGCAGTGTCATCCAGGCTCTGTGATTGGCCAAGCATGCACTGTGACCCCGCATGCTTGGCCAATCACAGCGCCGGCAGCGAGGTGAGCAATGATTGGCCACAGGCAGGATGCCTGTGGCCAATTATTCTTGAGGGGGTTTAGTACACGCCCCACACTATAAAAGGCCGCCAGCGCGGCGGCCTTGTGTAGTGTGTTCCGGAGCAGGGAAAGAGAAGCATAGGCAGGGACAGTGTCATTTTTTTCCTTTACTAATCCTGGATTCCTTGTGTTTAGGGACAAATAAGGATAGGTAGGGAGAGTGTCAGTGTGTTATTCTGTGCTAAACCTTGTTTGTAGGGACAGAGAGGTACAGTGAGGGAAAGTGTCAGTGTGCTATTCTGTTCTAAACCAATCTTGCTGAACCATATTTGAAATCCTTGAGTTTAGGGACAGAGAGGTACAGTGAGGGAAAGTGTCAGTGTGCTATTCTGTGCTAAATCTTGTTTGTAGGGACAGAGTAGGACAGTGAGTGAAACTGACAGTGTGCTATTCTGTTCTAAACCAATCTTGCTGAACCATATTTGAAATCCTTGAGTTTAGGGACTGAGAGGTACAGTGAGGGAAAGTGTCAGTGTGCTATTCTGTGCTAAATCTTGTTTGTAGGGACAGAGTAGGACAGTGAGTGAAACTGACAGTGTGCTATTCTGTTCTAAACCAATCTTGCTGAACCATATTTGAAATCCTTGAGTTTAGGGACAGAGAGGTACAGTGAGGGAAAGTGTCAGTGTGCTATTCTGTGCTAAATCTTGTTTGTAGGGACAGAGTAGGACAGTGAGTGAAACTGACAGTGTGCTATTCTGTTCTAAACCAATCTTGCTGAACCATATTTGAAATCCTTGAGTTTAGGGACAGAGAAGGACACTCGTGGAAACTATCAGTGTGCTATTCTGTGCTAAATCTTGTTTGTAGGGACAGAGAGGTACAGTGAGTGAAACTGACAGTGTGCTATTCTGTTCTAAACCAATCTTGCTGAACCATATTTGAAATCCTTGAGTTCAGGGACAGAGAAGGACACTCGTGGAAACTATCAGTGTGCTATTCTGTGCTAAATCTTGTTTGTAGGGACAGAGTAGGACAGTGAGGGAAAGTGTCAGTGTGCTATTCTGTTCTAAACCAATCTTGCTGAACCATATTTGAAATCCTTGAGTTTAGGGACAGAGAAGGACACTCGTGGAAACTCTCAGTGTGCTATTCTGTGCTAAATCTAGTTTGTAGGGACAGAGTAGGACAGTGAGTGAAACTGACAGTGTGCTATTCTGTGCTAAACCAATCTTGCTGAAGCATATTGCAAATCCTTGTGTTTAGGGACAGAGAAGGATAGGCAGGGGACAGTGTCAGTGTCATTGTTGCTAAGCCTCCTGCACAGTATACACCTGACGGTAGCCCTTATTGCTGTTTTTCCCATCTCCCTGCAGGCCATCCATTAAAATGTCTGGAAGGCAAACAAGGAGAGGCAGACAGTCAGGAGGCAAAAAAAGAGGGCAAGCAGGCTCTGTGTCTGGGGGCAACAGTGCTGGTCGTGGACGCGGTGCATTGTCATCAGCACATGGCCATGGGACACGCTTGTCCTTCTTTTCGGCAGCTGGACATGTTGAGCCACATCATGCCGAACACTTGGTAGAGTGGATGACCAAGCCCACCTCATCCTCCTCATCCTCTCTCACCCAGGCTCAGGGTACTGGCAAAGCAGCTGCCAAAGCGTCCTCTTCTCTGGTATCATTATCTTCATTAGTCAATCCTTCCCTAGACCCACCATGTCCTCCTCCTGAGGAGTCCCCCGAACTGTTTGAGCACAGTGTTGGGTACATGCTCCAGGAGGATGCCCAGCGTTTCGAAGGATCTGATGATGATACCCAGATAGAGGAAGGCAGTAGCGTGAGAGCAGAGAGAGGGGATGCTCAAGAAGGACACCAATCTGGCAGTCATGCTCCAGCAGCTGCAGCATACTGCCAGATTGGCTCCAGTGATGAGGAGGGAGGGGATGATGAGGTCACTGACTCCACGTGGGTGCCTAATAGGAGAGAGGAGGAGGAGGAGGATGAGGAGGAGGCACATCTCCAACGAGGCAGGATGCCCTTGGGTGGCCAGCGTATGGGCAGCACACCAACGGAATCACACCGCAGAGCTCCGCCTGTGCAGGGCGCTGCCTCTGCCCGTCATTCAAAAAGTTCTTTGGTGTGGGCCTTTTTTGAGGCGAGTGCATCAGATCAAAACAGCTGCTGTTTGCAACATATGTCTCAAGCGTATATCGCGTGGCCAAAACATCAGCCGCTTGGGCACCACATGCTTGATCAGACATATGTTGACCTGCCATGCAGCTCGTTGGCAAGCCTACCTTAAAGACCCACACCAAAGAACAAAGCTGACCTCTTCTTGCACCGCATCAGCTGGGATCTCCAACCCCACTATACCTTCAGTCCTCTCTGAAACCTGCTCTGAGAGGAATGAAGGTGTAGAATTAGGTGTGTCACAGCCAAGTACTTGCGGGCACTCTGCTAGCAGTACACCGATGTCCGATTCTAGCAGGCAAATTTCCCAGCTGCTGGACCGTCGAAAGAAATTCACTCCCAGCCATCCACATGCCCAGCGGTTGAATGCTAGCTTGGCTAAATTGCTAGCGCTTCAACTGCTGCCTTTTCAGTTGGTAGACTCGGCCCCCTTCCGTGAGTTTGTGCAATGTGCGGTTCCTCAGTGGCAGGTTCCCAAACGCCACTTTTTCTCACGGAACGTGATTCCGGCTCTCTACAGGCATGTGGAAGGCAATGTCTTGGCCTCGCTGGACAGGGCGGTCAGCGGTAAGGTGCATATTACCGCTGACTCGTGGTCCAGCAGGCATGGACAGGGACGTTACCTTTCTTTCACGGCCCATTGGGTCACTCTTTTGGCAGCTGGGAAGGATGCAGGACAAGGTGCAGTAGTGTTGGAGGTTGTTCCACCGCCACGCCTCCAAAATGCTACTACTGGTTGTGACACACCTCTCTCCTCCACCCCCTCCTCTTCTTCTTCCTCCATGGCCTCTTCCTGTGGTTTATCCTCGGAACCAGCGGTGCTCCGTAGGCGTTCAAGGGGCTACGCAAGTACGCAGGCAAAAAGATGCCATGCCGTGCTTGCGCTGGTGTGTTTGGGGGACAGGAGCCACACTGGGGCAGAGGTACTGTCTGCTCTGCAGGGGCAGGCCTGAGAGGTGGTTGACGCCACGCCAGCTTAAGCCAGGAATGGTGGTTTGTGACAATGGCACCAACCTCCTCTCCGCCCTCCGACAGGGGCAACTGACCCATGTGCCCTGTATGGCTCACGTCCTTAACCTGGTGGTGCAGCGGTTCTTGGGCAGGTACCCGGGCTTACAGGATGTCCTGAGGCAGGCCAGGAAAGTCTGTGTTCATTTCCGCAGATCTTATAATGCCAGTGCTCGCCTGGCTGAGCTGCAAAAGGAGTTGAACCTGCCCAAGAACCGCCTTATATGTGACATGCCCACCAGGTGGAACTCAACGTTGGCCATGCTGCAGCGGCTGCACACGCAGCAGAGGGTCAATCAATGAGTACCTGTGCGACTACGGCACCAGGACAGGGTCAGGGGAGCTCGGGTTTTTTTCACCACGCCAGTGGGGCATGATCAGGGATGCATGCACTGTCCTGGCACCATTTGAGGAGGCCACGAGGATGGTGAGCAGTGACAGTGCATGCATCAGTGACACTGTACCTCTTGTCCACCTGTTGGAGCACACGCTGCGTGGAATAATGGACAGGGCACTTGAGGCAGAACAGAGGCAGGAAGAGGAGGACTTCCTTGCCTCTCAAGGCCCCCTTTACCCTGACAGTGTTCCTTCTGTCCCACCCATCGCACAGGAAGAGGAGGAGGAGGAGGAGGATTGTGTCAGCATGGAGGTGGAGGCTGGCACTCAGCCACATCAGCAGCAGTCTTTTAGGGATGATTTACAGTCCCAAGAAACCAGTGGACTTGTACGTGGCTGGGAGGAGGTGGCTGCAGATCATGTCGTCCTTAGTGACCCAGAGGACTCCGGACTGAATGCCTCAGCTAACCTACGCTGCATGGCCTCCCTGATCCTGCAAAGTCTGCGGAAGGATCCTCGTATTCTTCGGATCAAGGAGAGGGACCATTACTGGCTGGCCACTCTCCTTGATCCACGGTACAAGGGTAAGGTTGCGGACCGTATGTTACCGTCGCAGAGGGAGCAGAGGATGAGACAACTCCGGGAGGCCTTGCAGAAAGGTCTGTGCAACGCGTTCCCAGAGACTGGGAGGTTACAAACTCCTGGTCCTGGACAACGAGTTGCTGAGGCTTCGGGCAGTCAAAGAAGGAGCGGTGGGGAAGGTGGCCGTCTGACCGATGCGTTCAGACAATTCTTTAGTCCGCAGCCCCAAAGTATGATCGTTTCCATCAACCATCGCCAGCGTCTGATATACATGGTGCAGGAATACCTAGGGGCAAGGTCAGACTTGGACACCTTCCCCACCGAAAATCCTCTGGCTTACTGGGTCTTGAGGATGGATCACTGGCCAGAGCTTGCACAGTATGCAATTGAGCTACTGGCCTGTCCTGCATCCAACGTTCTTTCAGAATGCACATTCAGTGCTGCTGGAGGATTTGTCACGGATCACAGGGTGCGCCTGTCCACCGACTTGGTTGATCGACTGACTTTCATCAAGATGAACCAGTCTTGGATCACCACCAGCTACCACACACCTGATGCTGATATAACAGACTAATTGATTTTAAAATGTCACATCCCTTCAAGACTGATGCAGATGCTGAGTTCCTGTGCTGTTATGTTGACTAGCTATCCTCCTCCTCCTCCTCAATGATCCGATTAATGATGATAGCTTGGAAGATCATTTTGGTTTATGGGTGCCGCCACCAGTGGCTAAGGCCCAATTTTTCAGCCCCTGTTTAACAGGGGCGTGTAATTACAATTTTTGATGCAATACTTTGCAACAGGCCTCAATGCTGTGCTCCAAGTACAGTATCTGTGAGGGGTTGCAGTGTTGTGCCACCAGTGCCTAAGGCCCAATTTTTCAGCCCATGTTCAACAGGGGCATGCAATTATAATTATTGATCTAATAATTCACAGCAGGGCCCATTGCTGCGCCCACCAAGAGTAACTGTCAGGCCTTACAGTGTTGTGTCAACACCACCACCACCACCACCACCACCAAAGGCCCAATTTTTCAGCCCATGTTCAACAGGGGCATGCAATTCTAATTATTGATCTAATAATTCACAGCAGGGCCCATTGCTGCGCCCACCAAGAGTAACTGTCAGGCCTTACAGTGTTGTGTCAACACCACCGGCACACCACCACCACCACCAAAGGCCCAATTTTTCAGCCCCTGTTCAACAGGGGCATGCAATTCTAATTATTGATCTAATAATTCACAGCAGGGCCCATTGCTGCACCCACCAAGAGTAAATGTCAGGCCTTACAGTGTTGTGGCACCAGCACCACCATCAAAGGCCCAATTTTTACTACCACTGTTCAACAATTATATGTTATTACAATTCCTGATATAATAGTTGACAGCAGGGCGTTCCAGCACCCACCAAGAGTAACTGTGAGTGCTTACAGTGTTGTGCCAACACCAACACCTAAGGGGCCAATTTCTGCAGAGTATATAGGGCAGGTCCCTACTTTCAAACATCCAACTTACAAACGACTACTACTTGCAAACGGAAGAAGACAACAGGAAGTGAGAGGAAATCTACCCCTTGGAAGGAAAATTCTCTCCTGTAAGAATTAATATGGGAGAAAGGTGTCTCCTCTCTACTGATGCTTTATCACCAATCCTTGTTTCAATAAAAACACCACATTTCAAAAACAGTTGTCATTGGGACGCAAAGTGAGGTGAAATGTTCTGAACAGGGGCACAGACAGCAATAAAAATGTTACAGGGGTGATAACCCTTCCCTATGTTTTCCAAAAAGCTTAAAAATAGGTATTTGGCCTGGAGCTACACTTAAACAATGTAGCTGTTCAAAATTACAAACAGATTCTACATAAGAACAAACTTACAGTCCCTGTCTTGTATGCACCGCCTGTATACGGCTGTTCAGAGTATATAGGGCCTTTTTTATTTTGTGTGCGGGGTTCCCCTTAATATCCATACAAGACCCAAAGGGGCTGGTAATGGGCTGGGGTAGGGGGGGGTTGATGGGGTAGCTATGCCATTTTTCTTAAAGATTTTCATCCATATTACCGGGACCAGACATTACATTAAAGCCGCAAGCAGTTTTAAATGGCTTTTTTTTCCTTTAGAAATGTTATTTTGTGCAGGGACAGTTCTAAACACGGGAAACACGTGGCACTTCACAGGCATACTTTAGACACCCCCCAGGTACAATATTTAAAGGAATATTTGACTTTTTTTTTTTCACTTTATGCATCATTAAAATGACTGCTCCCGGAAAACGTCCGTTTTTAAAACTTCTTTTTGCATTGATACATGTCCCCTGGTGCAGAACCCGGGTTCCCAAACTCTGTTTAGGACAATAACATGGATAATAGTCGTTATAATTAGCACTTTAGAATCCGAACGTTCGCATCCATTGTATTTAATAGGGTTCTAATGTTCGTGCGAACTTTCGGTCCGTTCGCGGGTTCTGGTGCGAACCGAACCCGGGGGTGTTCGGCTCATCACTAATATACAGTATATATGCAAAGAAAAGCTCCAATAGTGTAATACCGTTTAAATTTCAATTTATTTAAAATAATTTATCAATCGTACTCACATCTTAGAGGTGCTACTAGCACACCTAACATGGAAAAAACAAACAATCCCAATCCGATCAGTGTGTTGTTTATGCCCCAAATTGCCTCACGAGAGAGCAGCATCTCTGCAGGTGTCTCTGTCCTGGCCCACCCCAACACATATTCAACACAGGGCTTGTCACGTGTCTTCATCAGGGGGATTCTATTGGACGGCTAAATTTACTAGAATATATAGTGGCTCAGTGGCCATTTTCTTGTAGTTCAAATTCACGCCGATACACACCATTTTATTGTGGCCATATACTACACCTATACTATCTCACCACCAACAATTACGTTGCATTAACCAATTGTCCAATATAAACTGATCTAATATGCAGGACGGGAATTGTAGGCATAAACAATCCCTATCGGATATGGAAGGACAAAATCTATGTATTGCTAATTCTATCTACAGAAAACCTCTCTAACAATTTAATAACCACACTATATGCAGATGATAATTGATCAACACCATCCCTTCCTAAGTGTGGTGTCCCGATCAGGAGAAAGCACACTAAGGCTTGGTTTCCACCAATGCGACTCGTCATGTGACCCGGTACTGCAAAGTCACACAACAAGTCGCACCCCACGACCCCCAATAAGCATCGTTTACATCCGTGCGACTCCAAAGCAGTCCCTGCACCACTCTGGTCCCACTCCAACGCGACTCAAGGTCAGCAGACTCCAAGAATACACAGGCACCGTTTCAAGTTGCATCAAAATCGTGGCAAAATCGCACGACTTTGGGGTTGCAATAGTTGAAACCCAGCCCAAGCATGGGCCCAAATCCCAAAGGATATATACTGTATATATATAAATCAAAGCTAAAAAACATATATATACTGTATATGCACATATGTGTTCCTGCCATTGACCTAGCAAAGCACCTATAATGCCACATACCAATCTTTATTGAGGGATCATAAATAGACTTAATAGATCATACAAACTAAATTTGTAATGAACATATACTGCTGGAATAAAATATTAGTATAAAAAAAAATTATATATATATATTGTGACAGCAGGCAGGTAAAATCCCCAGGTTGCATCCAGGATGGAAGGTATATATGTCCTAGATTCAGGCTTTATGCCGATTTATACCACTAGGGGGAGTGCTGGTAGTCTTGCAGGGGAAGAGTTAATGAGCCCAGCTGAAGTAAGTGGGCTCATTGGGGCCTCTACAAGAACTCCCAGCATGCTAAGGGAGATGCTCCAACCTGGAACCAGATCTGTGTGGATAGTCTGGGGAGTGTCATCTCTGTGTGGTGAGCCAAAGCCTGTGTGGTTATTGCTAAGAACTTCTAAAAGCAGGGAGCTAGGGACTGGCACAGCACAAGGCTGTACCCAGTTGTTAGTTAGGGACACCAACGTGTGTAGTGAGCGGTCAAGTTGACCAGGATTTCTTTTCCTGTTTATTTTGTTTTTGCTGTATTTGTTGTCTGTATATAGTTCAAATAAAACCACACCCTTTTGTTTTCTCCTACCACTGTCTGCTGTGCCTGTTTTTGTGTGGTGAACCCATCCAGGGGCGCTGTTGAGTTAACCCCCTCACAGTTGGTGGAGAAACAGTGGCAGTTTTTTTTAAAGGCCAGCATGGAGGAGATACTGAAACAGCTGGCTCTAGCAAATGCCAATCAGCAGCAGACAAATGCAGGTTTGCAAAAGAGCCTTGTAGCTCAACAACAGAGCCTTGCAGCTCATCAACAGAGCCTTGCAGCCCAGCAGCAGACAAATGCAACTTTGCAACAGAGCCTTGCAGCCCAGCAGCAAGCTCATCAACAGAGTCTGGAAGCTCAGCAACAAGCCCAGCAACAATCTGAGGCCCGCTTCATAGACCTGTTACAGAAGCAAGAACAGAGACTACAGCAACAAATGGAAACATTAATGCAGCAACGTCCGCAGACCAGTGAGGCAAGTAGTTCCACTAATACTGCGTCCTTTGGGGTGAGTCGTTTATTGACAAAAATTACTGGAGAGGATGATCCAGAGGTGTTTTTGACCACATTTGAAAGGACTGCTGAAAGAGAAAAGTGGCCTAAGGAGCAGTGGGCTGGACTGGTGGCTCCTCTGTTAACTGGTGAATCGCAGAAAGCTTACTATGACCTAGAGCCTGACCAAGCAAAAGACTATGTGATGCTAAAAACTGAAATATTGGCACGGCTGGGTGTCACCCTGGCTGTCCGGGCTCAGCGTGTGCATAACTGGACTTTCCGGTTTGGAAAACCCCCCAGGTCTCAAATGTATGATCTCATTCACCTGAGCAGGAAGTGGCTACAGCCAGAGACTTTGTCCGCACCAAAGATTGTGGAACGTGTTGTGATGGATCGTTTCTTGAGAGCTCTTCCTACTGCCATCCAAAAATGGGTAAGCCATGGAGACCCAGAAACGGCCGATAATCTTGTGGATTGTGTAGAGAAGTACTTGGCTACAGAGAACCTGACTGCCTCTTCCAGAGACTCACAGACTTTCCACCCTAAGGCCAGACCATCCCCAGTGGCGGGTAAGATGATTCCAAGGGGTGAGGGTGGAGAGAGTGAGAGGGTGGGAGTTCTACCCAAGGTCTGGCGAGAACATCCTGGGAAGTCAGGGGCTCAAGAGGCAGCAAAAAGGATTGTTTGCTACCGCTGCCGACAAGAGGGACATTTTGCAGCAAATTGCCGGTTGTGGATGAACCCATGCAATGTGACTTTCTAAGGAACAGACGTCAGTCGCTGTTTGCGACAGTCGCATGCACTGCCATATGGGGAACTGAGAAACATTTATGCAAAATGTGTATTAATGGTAGAAATGTTGTTGTGTTGCTGGATTCAGGTAGCCTGGTGACACTGATAAAGGCTGAATTAGTTACTACAGAGGTCTCTGGGAATAACAAGGTAGCTGTTATTTGTGTGCATGGGGACACCCGAGAGTATCGGGTGACTACAGTGTGTTTTGAGACCCCCAAAGGTACCCTCTCTCATCAGGTGGGGTTAGTGTCTCACTTGCCTCATGGTGCCATTGTGGGAAGGGATTTTCCAAAGTTCTGGGAACTATGGGATTATCCTGAGCCCCCCACTGGTACCCCTATATACCAGGAATGTGATAGCCAAAATTCCTCTGAGAGTGGTGAGGACTCTCCAGAATTCCCCTTGTCGGTATTGGCCGGGGAGACTCGAGAAACTGGGGAGGAGCCAACATCCTCAGATGAAAACATGCCATCTGTGGAGTTTTCTGATCTCGAGGTTCACAAGGAAAATTTTGCCACAGAACAGTTAAAAGACCCCACCCTAATAAAGGCACGGGAAAACGTAGTGGAAATAGATGGCGAGTTAGTGAACCCAGATGAGACCTACACTTACCCATACTTCATTGTGGAAAAGGACCTACTGTATCGGGTGGCTAAAAGGGCAGAAGAAACCATTGAGCAGCTTGTGGTGCCCAAACCTTACAGGAAGTTGGTGTTAGATTTGGCCCATGGGCACATTCTTGGAGGTCATCTGGGGACAGAGAAAACCAGAGAGAGAGTTTTGCAGAGATTCTATTGGCCTGGGGTCATGAAGGAAACAGAAAATTATTATTCCTCCTGCCCTGTGTGTCAGAGGTCGGCACCGATGCCACACTTCCGTAACCCGCTGGTACCTCTTCCCATCATTGAGGTTCCCTTTGAGAGGATCGCAATGGATTTGGTAGGTCCGATAATGAAGTCCGCTAGGGGGCATCAGTACATTTTGGTTATATTGGACTATGCCACCCGTTATCCGAAAGCGATTCCTCTCCGAAATACCTCGGCCAAAACTATAACCAAAGAGCTATCTCTTGTTTTTAGCCATGTGGGTATTTGTAAGGAACTGCTTACGGACCAAGGTACACCCTTTATGTCCCGGGTTATGAAAGAGCTGTGCAAGTTGTTCAAAGTGACACAATTGTAGACATTTGTGTATCACCCCCAAACAGATGGGTTGGTTGAAAGATTCAACAAAACTCTAAAACAAATGTTAAAGAAGGTGGTGGATAAAGATGGAAAGGATTGGGACTGTCTAATTCCCTATTTAATGTTTGCCATTAGGGAGGTACCCCAATCCTCTACGGGTTTCTCACCCTTTGAGTTACTCTATGGGAGACACCCAAGAGGGCTGTTGGATATCGCCAAGGAAACTTTGGAAAGTGAGAGTTCTCCCCACAGGAGTGTGATTGAGCATGTCGCCCTGATGCAAGATAGAATTGCACAGGTAATGCCAATCGTAAAGGAACATTTGGCCCAAGCGCCGTTGGCACAGCAGAGAGTGTACAACCGTGGTGCCAAGACCTGTACCTTTTCCCCGGGGGATAAGGTATTGGTACTTGTCCCTACGGTTGAAAGCAAATTCCTTGCTAAATGGCAAGGCTCCTACGAGATAATGGAAAAAGTGAGCGAAGTGAATTACAAGATCAGACAACCAGGAAGGCGAAAGCCCGAACAGATCTATCACATTAATCTGTTGAAAGCCTGGAGGGATAGGGAATCCCTAGTCGCAGAAACTTTGTCACCAGCTCAGTCTGAGGGGGGTCACACACACCCGCTGCTGAGTTAACCCCCTCACAATATATATATATATATATATATATATATATATATATATATATATAGTTACATAGTTACATACAGTAGTTAGTCAGGTTGAAAAAAGACACAAGTCCATCCAGTTCAACCATAAATAAATAAATAAAATAAAACATATCGTACAATCCAATATATGCAATTCTATACCCACAGTTGATCCAGAAGAAGGCACAAAAGCCCAGCAGAGCATGATCCAATTTGCTACAGCAGGGAAAAAAATTCCTTCCTGATGCCCCGAGAGGCAATCTGATTTTCCCTGGATCAACTTTACCTATAAATGTTAGTACCCAGTTATATTATGTACATTTAGGAAAGAATTCAGGCCTTTCTTAAAGCAATCTACTGAGCTGGCCAGAACCACCTCTGAAGGGAGTCTGTTCAACATTTTCAAAGCTCTTACTGTGAAGAAACCTTTCCGTATTTGGAGATGAAATCTTCTTTCCTCTAAACGTAAACAGTGTCTCCTTGTCTTTTGTGTTAACCGTAAAGTGAATAACTCAACACCAAGTTCACTATATGGACCCCTTATATATTTGTACATGTTGATCATATCCCCCCTTATTCTCCTCTTCTCAAGAGTGAATAAATTCAGTTCCTCTAATCTTTCCTCATAGCTGAGTTCCTCCATGCCTCTTATCAGTTTGGTTGCCCTTCTTTGCACTTTCTCCAGTTCCCCAATATTTTGAGAACTGGTGCCCAAAACTGAACTGCATATTCCAGATGAGGTCTTACTAATGATTTGAACAGAGGGAAAAATTATATCTCTCTCTCTGGAGTCCATACCTCTCTTAATACAAGTGTAGCGGCCTCACTCTCCCTCCATCTTTATCGGTTACACACCAACTCATGTCTAGGGGTTCCTGGGTTGTGAGAGTGAGATGCGCCACGGCCCATGTCCTCCCCATTGTAGTAGGGAGGTGAAGGCCACTTACTGATGTTTCCTCGGGCCGGTGTGTTCTGTGAATGCACTGAGTCTGTAATTGCAAGCTCACCAGCCTCCCCTTTGCTTCCAGTAACTGGAGTTCACACACCGGAGAAAGGTCCAACACTTGTTTATTTGACACTCCAATACGCAAAGCACAATAAACAGTTCTTTTGCAGCAAACTGGTTGGGACCTATAACCTTGCCAACGGTGGGGCGAGCAGATCGAGGCACTTCCTAAAGTTTAAGTTCTATGCCACTGTACTATGACCAGCGGCGCCTAAGCCAATCCGGCTGTTACAGAACAGGAAAGATGGGGTCTCTTCCAGCAACCCCTATGAACAGCAATGGAGCCCTCTTCGATACGCTGTGGCCCCTATCAGGGGGATGTGTCCTCCCAAGAGAGTTCCCAGAGGCCCACTGTCACCGGGTTGGTGCTGCTCCGGGTCTCCAGTGGGTAACCTCTCTGGCAAACTCACCTCAGATACGAGTCCCTCCGCTCAGGGACCCTCGGACAGTCCACCCTAGCGGGACCCAGTCGAAGGTACTGGGCCCCAGGCCTCCTCGATAGTACCTCACCCCAGGCTAAAGGTGCCTGGGATGGACGCCAACATGACTCCGGACCAGGCCATGGGCACCTGGACCAGACTCCTGGATCTCCAGCACCCAGGCCTGGGGGGCCTGGGTGCGGACCGCAACCCTCCTCCTCCGAGGACCTCCTTCTCCGCAAGACCTCGTGGTAAGGGCGTCTCCCCCTTTTATCTCCTCCCATCAACGGCCCGGCGGGTTCCCCGCCCCAGCCATACCATCTCCGGGAAGGGACAAAACAGGGAGCACTGCAGGAGATGATTCTACCTGAAGCCTGTGGGTACCCCGCCACCCACAGGCAAAGGAGAATACTACATCCTCCAATCCTCCACGAAACAAAAAGGGGTCTGAACCCTAACACAATTATACACCTGGGTCACACTATTCCCCTGGTGTATCCCATCAATTTGAGGACCCCGCTACACAAGAAAGGACTTTGCTCGCTTTGGAGACCGCAGCTTGGCATTGCATGCCATTATTGAGCTTATGATCTGCCAAAACCCCCAGATCCTTCTCCACTATGGATTCCCCAGTTGTACTCCCCCTCGTATGTATGATGCATTCATATTCTTAGCCCCCAAGTGCATAACTTTACATTTATCAACATTAAACCTCATCTGCCACATAGTCACCCAATAGACAGAGCATTGAGGTCGGCTTGTAAATTGGAAAACAACAGCAAAGATCACCAGCACTAAAAATTGGTGGAGGGATGTAAAAATCCTCAAAATGTCAAGAGGTGCAGGAAAATAAACAGGAGGATGTGAATCCAGAGCAGCAGGAAAAAAAATTGTACCGAAAGTACCAAATATACAACGTTAAAACACTAAAATCCAGCGCTCATGGAACATACACAATGACACATGTAGGGGGGGTGCTTGACAACGCGTTTTGCGCTCTATGCGCTTTTTCAAAGTACTTTTGTCAAGGCACCCCCTTCAAGATTTTATTCATCTTTTACCACGATCCGTTCCATTTAGGAACATTACAGCAGCCAAATTGCCCTGTTCATGAGTACTGTGTTCACACTGCATTAATGCTACAGGATCACTGAGCCACGCTTTGAAATCTTAACCCCTCCTTGCTCTACGGATCGTGGGTAATATTATTCAAGCTGTGATACTGCAATTTGTGACTATTGTGAATATCACTTTTATTTCTTACCTTTTTGTTGGTCCATTTGGATTGGATTCTTTATATAATTCTGACAAATAAATGGACTAAGTTCTTCATTTCAACCAAGAGCCTACATGTGTCATTGTGTATGTTCCATGAGCGCTGGATTTTAGTGTTTTAACGTTGTAAATTGGAGACATCCTGTAAGGACGTTATTCCACTTCATAGCTTGGTGTCATCTGCAAAGACAGAAATATTACTTTTGATCCCAGAACCAATATCATTTATAAAGATATTAAAAAGTAAGGGTCCCAAAACTGAACCTTGGGGTACACCACTGATAACCTTAGACCATTCAGAGTAAGAATCATTAACCACTACTCTCTGAATTCTGTCTTTTAGCCAGTTTTCTATTCATTTACAAACTGATATTTCCAAGCCTGTAGACTTTACCTTACACATGAGCCGTGTGCGGAACTGTATTGAACGCTTTTGCAAAATCCAAGTATACCACGCACACAGCCACGCCTCTGTCCAAGGTTTTACTTACCTCTTCATAAAAAAAATCAGGTTTGTCTGACAACTTCTGTCTTTCATGAATCCATGCTGTCTGTTGCTTAAAATATTTTTTTTCCAGCAAGAACTCGTCTATGTGGTCTTTTATTAATCTCTCCAGTATCTTCCCAACTATAGAAATTAAACTAACAGGTCTATAGTTACTTGGTAAAGACTTTGTTCCCTTTTTAAATATAGAAAAATATAGAAAAAGAAAATGGAGGCCCCAAGTGATAGTATATGCTCAATGGTCGCAATACATGATGTACTGATAGAAATCAGCTGGACATTTCTCCAATAGTGGGGATTGGGATGGAGAAGCAGGCTGCTGTGACCAGGAAGTTGTTTGCAGCCGCGCACTAATATTCAGGGATCCTGATCCTGGCCTGGCTGAATTACTGGACAGAAGAACAGAATAATCATGTACAACAGTACAAGTACATGCTTGTGGAGCCAAAGAAAGACAGATTCTTTACTACTTTTCAAGAAAACGTATTTACTTTTTTATTTGTGGAACTATTAGAGACTTTATCACTCCATTAAAAAGTCATTCACTGACTTACCTTTTCCAGAGGCACTGTCTGGCGGGCAAAAGTTGATCCGACCGCAATGGGAGTTGTATCACGCCTGCGCTGCCCTCCTGAGTGACTGTGACTGACACTGACTCCTCCCCCCAGGAGCAGGAAGCATCAGCACGTAGCCGCCGTTGTGGACTACAACTCCCATAAGCAATAGCGGCGGCCTGTCACCGCCGGGTGTACCAAGATGGCCGCCGCTCCGGAGCTAGGCCGAAGCCGCGGCCTTTCCTAAGGCTGCAATCCGCGGATCGGCTCCGGGCGAAAATCGAGGACAGTGACAGGCAGCAGGCTGGGGCCCTAGGCCAGCTCGGGGCCCCAAGCAATTGCTTGTTTTGCCTGTCCTGTTCCGACGGCCCTGCCTTTAAGGAACACATGATTTGTGAGTACTTGTTCAGTATTTTTGTGACATGTCTGCCCTCTCCTCTCTCTTCTCCACTTCTTTCCTTTTTTCCCCCCTTTTTTCCTTTCTCCTCTCTTCCCACCTTTTTGTCCTCCTTTTCCTCCCCCCACTTCTTTTCCTTTTCTCCTCTTCTATTCATCTCTCCTTCTTCTTTTCTCTCTTCTTCTTTTCCTTTTCCCTATTGGTTGGGGACAACAATTATTACTCAATTTTTTTGTTTACTTACGAGCTTGCTGGTATATTTCTATAGAAAAAGAGTATGCAAATATTTGCATACTCTTTTTCTATAGAAATATACCAGCAAGCTCGCACCCAACCCCTGAAGAAGGAAGTATACCCATCATAATAGGAATGATATGCCTTTTATGCTTTTCTGAAACATGTAGGGTTGTAGCCGTGTTCACTTTTTGTTTCTGATTTCTATCAGTACATCATGTATTGCGACCATTGAGCAGCTGTATTATCTCTTAATCATGTTTTGTATTCCATGATTGTTTTTATTATTCATTCATATTTTTCACATTAAAATGTATATTTTTATACAACTCTTTACTCCTTCATGTCACCCTGATTTGGCTTCCTGCCCATACTATCCCTTGGGGCCTCCATTTTCCCTTTCTACAATTTGGGATGTGGTTGGAAGTCTCAGGACTAACTTAATCTCATCATAGTTTCTCTTATACATAATTTTCCTTTTTAAATATAGGCACCACATTGGCCCTACGCCAATCCAGTGGTACTATTTCCGTCAATAATGAGTCTCTAAAAATTTGATACAATGGCTTTGAAATTACAGAGCTCAATTCTTTTAGGATCGTATATATATATAAGGATTCTTTTATATATATATATATATATATATATATATATATATATATATTCCAAATCTACTACCTTGTTATCAAAAAAATGTATGTCCATCATCAATCACATGATAACGATGCAATCCTGGTAAATGGCATCTGCAGGCCACCAAAGAAGCACACGACTGTATTTGGTCATCAGCATCACAGGGTTTTGGGATATATGGGCCTGGTATGGATTTTTGGAGTCCCTGACTACATTTCTTCTTTACCCTACCCCCACCCCTTTGTCCACATTCACCTGCCAGACAGGAATCCCTGTTTTATAGGATGCTGACATTCGCCAATTTTTTAACATTTAGCAGCCCAGAAAAGAAGCTGTCACACTTAGCAGTAGTAGTAATAACACTAAATGCAAAATTTCTCTCTTTTGATTGCAGCCGGAAGTTAGACTTAGACAAAGACTTATTTAGTTCAGCCATTCACCGAACCTCTGAACAGCCGAACTTTGGTCAGACTGAATGAGCAGTTTATTCCAAATGGCTACATATGGTTGCCTCACTCGCCTTCAGTATGCTTCTTCTATAAGTTTTTCCACATTATTTAAAGTCAGAAAGATATTATTCTAGTTTTATATAACTCTATTTTTTTGTGGCCAATAGTATTACATATTTTTACATAGGAGTGCTTTTTGGAAATCTATAAATTTTTTCCCTTCTTATTGAAAGGCATTTATGTGACTAATCTGATCTTACCCAGGGTATTAATACATTTACCTATGCAAGAATTAAAATTTATTTGACAAATTATCATTTGTTGTGCAAAGAAACCAATGTACATTCTTCTAAGCTCATTCTGACTCCCACACACAGCTATGGGTGTGCTCTTGAGCCAGTCTCTGCCCGTGATAGCAATCCAAAATATAGCAATAACCACACATAGATATCAGTATATATCAGCCTGTTTATTCCACAAGATGCATAAGATGATCCAAACACATCTCTGCCCAGTTTCTTAACATTAGGGAAGTAGGGAAAATTTGGTAGACATATATAACTTTTCCTTAAAGGGGTTGTAAATCCTTGTGTTTTTTCACCTTAATGCATCCTATGCATTAAGGTGAAAAAACACCTTGCAGTGTCCGACCCCCCAGCCCCCCTGTTTTACTTACCTGAGCCCTGAATTTCCATGTGCACGATCCCACGTTGCTCTCTCAATGGCTTCTCAGCTCTTTATCAGATAGATTGATAGCAATGCAGCCATTGGCTCCCGCTGCTGTCAATCAAATCCAATGACGCGGGCGCCAGGGGCAGGGCTGAGTCATATACTCGGCGGCTATGGACGCCGAGTGTATGACACGGGAGCGTGCCCGCAAGGAAACCCCCTCGGGAGAAAAATTCCCAGAGGGGGTTATCTATTGCGGGGAGGAGCCGTGAGAGCCGCTGTGGGACCCCAGAACAGGAGGATCGGTGCCACTCTGTGCAAAACTAACTGCACAGTGGAGGCAAGTATGACATGTTTGTTATTAAAAAAAAATAAACTGAACCTTTAGTGTCACTTTAAAAGCTTCATACTGTTCTCCATAGATATACATTAAATATTTTAAATTATTTAATCTGTTTGATGCTTACACTTCAAATATTTTATAAATGAACCTCGGCTTTAATAGACAAATAGAATAAGGTCTCAAACCAGAGGTCTTAACCATATACCCTGATATTGCTAGAAGAGCTTCCAAGACTTTAGTAGATCCCCAAAAATGAGGCCACATTTTTCATAAACTCCGAGCAGCTGCAGTGGAGGGACACCCCAGACGAAGTGTATTGACACGAAACGCGTCGGGGTGACTCCACTGCCGCCATACTTTTTATACAAGCGCTTTTACTGCCTGCTAAATGTAAGTTTATCAGCTGCAAATAAATTGTTATTGTACATTTTAAACAGAATTATGCAATGTGGTCTCCTTCTCTTGTTCCCCTGAACCATTAACACATTATTGGTGTGAGCCTTCCATCACACACCATTGACCCTTTCCTCCCTTTGGATGTCCCCCTGGGTCCAATTCATCTGGTAAACCTACACTTTTATCGCTGGTGGTTCCGCACAATATATGCAAGAGTGATCGTTTACTATATAGAAGCTTGTGAACTGAGCTTGGAGTTGTTGATGTTCCTCTTTCATAGTTTCCTTGCTGACACATGGTGGACTCTTATTTTCAATTTTATTTTTATTTCTATGTATGGACTCTGAAGTCATTTACATGAGTTTTTTGTGAATTTATGTTGTTATCACATTTGTTGTTACTCCATTATTGCCACAGGGAGCACATCACTTCTAGGGTGCATATCCCTCTATTAGTATTTAATTAATTTGGTTTTTCAACTGTTCAAGCGCTACACTTATATATATCCAATCTTACCTCTGGCAGCTGATTTTTCTTTGCATGTACCAGAGATATTAGGGAAACCCTTGAAATTCTATCCAAAATGTAGTTGTTACACCACCCAATATTTTGAAGCCCAAACATTAAAAATGTTATCTATAAAACAGATTTCCTGTCTTAAGTTATACAACTGATATATATATAGGAGATCTTTCCATAAATGATTTAGAAATATTACAGGGACGTGATAATGTTCTATTTAAAATCTGCCACATTTCTGCATTTCTAAAATCTTTAATGCAATTGCAAGAGAAATGTGAGGATTTTGACTTAACAGGGCATGAACTTTAAAATGCAAGTGAAGAAAAGATGTAATATATGAACTGTATTGTCATGTGCTGTTTTGCCTTAGGCATCTCTTTAAGCATTTTGGTACTGGTACATTGCAACCAATAAAATTAAAACAGCATACAATAATCATAACACCACATCTTTTCTGTGAAAATGCCAGTTCACATCATGATAAAATACTGACAGTTACATTTTATACTAAAGTAAATATAACGAAGCCATTACACAATTTAACATACATAAACACACACATATGAGGCATTAATTCATAAAATACTAAAAATAAAATATAAATTAATAATGTTATGAAAACAAGACTTAAAACTGTATTTATTGTGGATTGGTAGAAGAACATTTAAATACTGTAAGAAAAAAATTTAAGTTTATATCTTTGTTTTCATATGACATACTGTATAATAAAACTAGTAGTACTGAGAGTAAAGACATTAACTGTGCCTTTATAGTCATCAACATCATCATCATTGTCGTTACTATTTACTTAAAAAAACATTTTATTTTTTTTAGCTATCCATAAGGTACTATCGTTGCTGTGCTATGCCAAAACTTGAAAAAATAATATCAGTTACTGTTATAAGAAAAACTTTGAAAAACATTAAGAATGAAAACGATCATACTGAAAATCCTGAAAATACCTGACTGCTGGATACACATAAGGATAGATTAATAAATGTTTTCACCCTGGACTCAAACTAATTTCACCCAGGAAATATTTTCGAGTGAATTTAGTTATCAAAACATGTGACTCTAGGTAGATATGAATATTGGGTGAACACATTTATAAACCATGTAGGCTAATGATAGTCTTTTTGTTTAAGTCCGGGTTCACATATGTGTGAATTTGATGCAGGTTTCCCCACATCCAAGTTGCATGACATGCAAGCGTGACCGGCTCTCATTGGAGCCCGTTTACACACATGTTCGTGGCGGCTGCGATCCAAATTCCAAAAGGGTCCTGTGTGTGTTTGGGTCCAGTTCAGGTGCTAATTTAGGCAACAATTTGGACCTGATTCGCACCTGAACCGGTGAACAGGAACGCATCGGACCCCATGCTGGGAACCGCGGCCGCACATATGTGAACCTATAAATGTTGGTATAAAGTAACCAGAGAAGGGCCTTGAGCATGTGTTCCTGGTCACCTATGCTGCTTTCCCAAAGTGTAGTCAAATTGTCTGCTGTTTACTCCTGTTCTTGTTAAAGTCAAAACTTTTAGTCCCTATTCCCCAAATGTTTTTACCTCCATAAATGGTTATGTTTGAACTAGTAAGCAATTTTCCTGTTTGGTAACCCTATCATCATAATTTCATAATTTTCTGTGTAAAGCTATGTTGCAGTATTTCCCTTGTTTTTTTATATCATGGAAAATGTACACTAGAATATGTTAAAAAATACCTCCAAAGCTAAAGCTTTTCTGGTAGATTAGGGAATTATTAAAACCTGTCATTTTTATTTTTTGTCATTTTAGAGAGATTTTTTCTTTACATTCTTTCTTTCTTGGGACAGAACAGGAAGGGAGAGGAAATTTAACAAATGGAGAGGAAACTCTCTTTTTTGTCAGTTGTCAATGGAATAGATGCCTCCACTGGAATTGTCCCCCTTTATTTACGTTCCAGTGGCAACTCAAAATGTAAGATTTGTTCTTACTTTTAGTACTGATAACAATAGTCATAAGGAAAAAAAGAACTGGTGAATCTTCCCAGTGGGTATACAGACAGCATTAAAAAATTAGTGAGTTCTAACTTTTTCCTACATTTAAATAAAAACAAAAATATAGCTTTAGATACATCTAAGCTGATAGGTTAGAGAGAATTATCTCTGTTGTTTCTCGTTAGTGACTGCTCCATGCTCCTTTTCCTTTGAAGGCAGCCTAAAAAGCTTCATTGGCATTATTCGTTATTTTTGAAACAGTGGCATTTACAAAGTTTCTGTACAGGTGAAACCTAATGCCAGAATGTCCAGAAGGCAACATGTATATTTGTGTTTAGTTACATATGGTAATTTGGAGTTGACAGCTGGAGCAGCATGAACCACATAATAAGTCTTAATAAGTATAAATGACACCAGCAGGGAAGGGGTTAACAAATTTCAGCCATAATGGCCTTGTTCACAACAGATATGTACAAAAACAGCACAAATATCTAGTATAAAAGCATTGCCTCTCCCTTCATTAGTCACAAGAGTTTTCAATTAACTCATTAATGATCATCAAAGTAAAACAATGAGACCAATCAAGAAATGGGTTAAAATGCTCCCAAGAAAAGCAAGCCAAAAAACAAACAAAAATCATAATACGAGAAATACATACAAAATCTCAAATACAAATAATAATTGTCAACTAATAAAACATAAGCAAACAAAAATAACCAGGGGAAAGAAGGAGAGACCAAAGAGACAAGGAAATATGAGAATAGGTAGAAATAAAAGCAATTGACATAAATGTAAATCCAGGTCCCATCTGAGGTTTAACCCCTGAGGGACCCTGATTTAACCTATAAATCCCCCAAGCTTCCTTATTCAAAAGTCACCTGCTCTTATCCCCACCCCTGGGCAAGGGAGTCAATCTCTTAATGCCAGGAAACCCAAAGGGAGACAAATCCCCAGCATGCCATTCCCTAAAATGAGGAAGGACTTTAGAAATGTGCCTAGCATTGGGATTAGTAGTGTCACAATATTGTTCACCTATTCTAGTTTGTAAGGCATGTATGGTGCATCCCACATACTGCAAATTACAAGTGATACAATGTATCAGGTACACTACATATTGAGTTCCACCATTTTTGTACGGTTTAATGTCAAAACTTTCACCTGAATTAGTTAAGATGAATGAGATACTGTACTCATCAGAAATATGTTACTCTAAGCATAATAAAGTCTTAAATAACTTGTCCTTCCTCAAACCAGCCTCACATATGTTGGTTCCCATATCACTCTTCAAAGGCCAATGTTCTCCAGATCAAGAAAAGATAAAAGGGAACTCCCAATAGTGTGATACTATTTTAATACATGCATTAAAAAAAATAAAAGGATCAAATTACACTCACATTTTTATCATAAAAAACATAATTCAAGCTCCATACTCCACCATATTACTCTTGGCTGATCTCTCCTTTGTTCTCATTACCCTTTCCCTGTCAGACATGTGTGCACACAGCTCCAATCCAACTGACAGGTGGCTGTTACAGGACTCAATCCAAGGGGGATAAGCAGCCTTTTAATTTGTTAATACATGTTTTAAAATGGTATCACACTATTGGGAGTTTTCTTTTATCTTTTCTTGATCTGGAGAACATTGGCCATTGAAGAGTAATGTCTGAAGAGACATATTTGTAAGTCTGGCTTGGGAAAGGGCAAGTTATTTGAGACTTTATTATGCTTATTATGCTTAGAGTTATATATTTCTGGTGGGTTATTCTAGCAGACACCTGGTGGAAGGTGAATTTCCACACATTGGTATTTTGACTTGATTTGGAGAATACACTGTTTCTGGAGAGTGATTTGGAGAACAGAGGGTACACCGTTTCTAGAGAGTGTTTTTACATCAGTAAGTTACTGTAAAAAAAAGTTGAAATTATGGTTTATCCTTTTGTTAATTATAAATTTTTATTCATCAAAGATTCTTTATATGGACATTTTCAAGGTTGGACTTTATTTACTAGTCAATGTTTATGTTACAGATTTACACAATTTGCACTTTGTTTGATTTAATGTTTTGTTTTAAAAGGATGTTGTGCACATTTTCAGTAAGCATCAGTAAGCATTTTCAGTAAGCTGCATTAGGTTTTAAAATGTGAGCACAAAACAAGAAGAAAACGTTTTTTTTTGTTTGTTTTTTTGCTGTGTCAATTTCCCAAGTATAAATTTACAAAACAAAATGTTGGATAAAAATGTTATTGTATACAAAATGATAAATTCAGAATAAAAGGCCAGCAGTCAAATATGTATTTAACCAATCACAATATTAGTGTACCACTTATATCATAAATCAAAAAATCAAAAGTCTCTTCTAACAAAAAAAGTCCAAATAAACGTCCATACAAAATACTTTATGTTGTGATTTATGATTACCGTATATACTCAAGTATAAGCCGACCCGAATATAAGCTGAGGCACCTAATTTTACCACAAAAAACTGGGAAAAATGATTGACTCGAGTATAAGCCTAGGGTGTCCATCTGCATGCCTCACTGTGCCTCACTGTGTCCATGTGCATGCCTCACTGTGTACATGCCTCACTGTGCCCATGCCTCACTGTGCCCATGCCTCACTGTGTCCATGACTAGACTGATGTTTAACATGGGAGTCTATGGAAGGAGTGCCCGGTTTTGAGAAATCAGTGCTCCCCAGCCCTAGGTTCCCCAGACAACAAACTTTGCACAATATTAGAGGAGAAATTGGGCTACAAGTGTGCCAAGTTTAGGGTCCAGGGGACCTACGACCGGCCGGTACAGGGTCCCCAAATTCACCAGAGAAATTACCTTTTAACATTGGAGTCTATGGAAGAGGTGCCCGGGTTTGAAAAATCAGTGCTCCCCGGCCGTAGATCCTCCGGAAAAAGAACTTTGCACACTTGTAGGGGAACAGTGGGGCTACATGTGTGCCAAGTTTGGGGGCCAGGGGACTTACGACCGGCCAGTACCGGGTCCCCAAAATCCGGGAGACCAGGCACAAAAAGGTTACTCGAGTATAAGCCGAGAGGGCATATTCAGCACAAAAAAATGTGCTGAAAAACTCGGCTTATACTCGAGTATATACGGTACCTCCTTGTTTATTATCCAGTTAAGCTGTGCTCTCCCTTGATTTGTTTGACCCTGCTTTCAAGTAAGGTCAATTAACGCTTTATATTATATACATCCTCCAATTTGCTACATGAATCTTGTATCAATACAGATATTCTTTGCGCTCCAATCAATTCCTCCTCTTTCTCCAAAGTACTCAGTGAAACAAGGTATTTAATAAAAGGCATGGCATTTTTTTTTTATAAAGTACAGCGTGTAGACAGGCTCAGGATTACCCAAAACATTAGCATATGGCACCAACATCTCTTAAATATCAATAGAGAGAACAATGGAAAGGAGATTTGGGACTTTAAGGCTCCATGTACACAGAAGCTCAAAGACGGCCGTTTTTAAAGCAGCAGAAAAAGCTAGCTTTTATCAGCGTTTTTTTTACTAGCTTTTATTAGCGTTTTTCAGTGTAGCTTTTTTTAGCTTTAAAAAAAAAAAAAATTTCAATGGACCAAAAAACGCTCGCGGCCAGCGTTTTTGAGCGTTTTTCGGCGTTTTGCGTTTTTTTGCGTTTTTTTCTGCCGAAAAACGGCACTTTGAACGCAAATTTCCTGCGTTCAGAAAAAAGCCCATTAACTCCACTGCTCATTAAAGCTAAAAAACGTTATGTGTACATGAACACATAGGCTAACATAGAGTGCAGTTAATGGGCTTTTAAAAAAAACGCCAAAACGCCCATTAACTGCAGTTTATCAGCTTCTGTGTACATGGAGCCTAAATGTGCCAATTATACAAATTCATATAACAACATCAATTTAAACAAAATGTTTATTGAATCACATAAAATAAGCTAAAAACATTGAATCCAAAGCATCAATAACCATTCAGTATAAAGAGCACTACTTTTTATGGATTACATTGCTGTTTCCACGCTTTTTTTCAACATGTTTCGCCGTAAGGCTTCTTTAGGAAAAGGCGTGATATAGTAGCTACTAAAAATAGAATTGAATATACATATACGTATCAAACAAGTTTACAGCTGTATAATAAAGATAACGATGCATCACACCATCCAGATACCCAAGAAAAAGTTCCTACCTCAATGTGATGGGGTAATGAAGCCAACAAAGAACAAATTTAAAGGTAAGAAGTCTGTTTGTGGCGGCCTTGTGTGCCTGACCATCTGTAGTCTGATCACCCACATACACCGGATCTCCCACAGAGAGAGGTATATGTTTGCTGGATATTTGATTAAAAAACATGAAATTCAACAGAGAGCAACAAAAATGCTTGCAATGTGTAGTGGAACCATGCTCCCAAGGACTCCAGAAAAATGTATACCACCACATGGGTCCTTATATAGCCCTCCCTGAATGCCGTGAGGTAATGCGAACGCTAATGCGAGGGGCCACGCATATGCGGTCAGACCAGTGCCGCATCCATGGCAACCCCACACATTCTTAATTCCCACCAGGGGCGGGTGCCCATCTGTCAGATGGACACGCCCAAGGGAGCTGGCAAATGCATGTCATGCGTATCCAGCCCATGGGAGGAGAAGCACCAGGGGGGAAGACACAAGGCCTCCCGTCCAACCCCAATGCGCATGGCCTCTCAAGAATAGGGCATGCATGGAGCCCACACAGGGCTGAGCATGTCCACCCCCAGGTCGGGATTCCCAACCGGTGTGGATCACGTTGCCCTGTGTGTCTGTCCCCACAGATGCCCCAGGGTAGCCATATAGGGGATTCATTGGCCAGAGTAAACAATCTGATTGGAAAGGGAACATCCTGCCATCAGGACAGAATCTATGGAATAAAAAGAAAGGGGTATTTGAATTGTATGACCTCTATGAATTCTATGTTTTAATTGATGTTATATGAATTTGTATAATTGGCACGTTTAAAGGAGTAGTAAAGTTACATGTTTTTTCACCTTAATGCATCCTATGCATTAACCACTTAACGACCGCCCACCGCCGATTTACGTCGGCAGAATGGCACGGACAGGCAGAATCACGTAGATCTACGTGATCGCCTTTGTGCAGTTGGGGGGTCCATCCGGACCCCCCTTCACTGCAGTGAGCGGCCGTTAAGTGTTCGGGAGCGATCAGGCATGAGGGGGGGGGGGCGCTCGATTCCGCCCCCCCCCTCGCGATCGCTCCCGGCCAATGAAAATGCTTCCTCCGCCATGTGATGTAAACAAGGCTGGAGGAAGTGATGTCATCTCCCTCGCCGCGGTCTTTCCGTTCCCGGCGCCGAGCAGAGAAGAAGCAGGTTAGTTCACCAACAGTCCACTGACACGTAGGTACACATAGGCACACAAATCACCCCCCAGTCACCCCCAGATCACCCCCCAGGTCACCCCAAAGCCCCCAATCACAGTGTCACTGATTGCAGTGATCATTTATTTTACTGATCACTGCATTTAGTGTCATCTGTGATTGTAAAAAGTTGCAGGGCAGTTAGGATTAGGCCCCTTTAGGTCCAGGGTAGCCCCCTAACCCCCCCTAATAAAGGTTTAACCCCTTGATCACCCCCCAGGTAACCCTTTCACCCCCTAACTTCAGCGTCACTAAGCGATTGTTTTTCCGATCGCTGTATTCGTGTCGCTGGTGTTTTAGATAGGCAGTTATTTTTTTTTAGGTTCGCCGCAGGTTTTTATTAGAGTCAGGTACCCCCATATATTATTTTAACCCCCTGATTGCCCCTAGAGTTAACCCTTTCACCAGTGATCGCCGTATAAGCGTCACTGGTGTCACTGGTTAGCCAGTAAGTTATTTAGTTATTTAGGTTACCCGTCAGGTTTTTATATAGTGTCAGGTACCCCCATATTTAACCTAATAAAGGTTTTAACCCCCTGATTGCCCCTAGTTAACCCTTTCACCAGTGATCACCATATAAAGGTTACGGGTGACGCTGGTTGATTAGTTTGCTTTTTATAGCATCAGGGCACCCGCCGTATATAACCCAATAAAGGTTTAACCCCCCTGATCACCCGGCGGGTGAGATCAATTAGGTTTTAGCGCCAGAGAGGGTCTGCGTCGCCCCAGGCAGTGTTAGGTTAGTGACAGTAACGCTAACACCCACGCGCAAAGCATACACCCCCCTTAGTGGTATAGTATCTGATCAGATCTGATCAGATCTATACTAGCATCCCCAGCGGTTTAGGGTTCCCAAAAACGCAGTGTTAGCGGGATCAGCCCAGATACCTGCTAGCGCCTGCGTTTAGCCCCTCCGCCCAGCCCAGCCCAGCCCAGCCCACCCAAGTGCAGTATCGATCGATCACTGTCACTTACCAAACACAACACACATAACTGCAGCGTTCGCAGTGCTTGGTTTTTGGGGCCCTGTACGCGGCTAGGCTCCCAAAAAGTCCCACACATGTGGTATCCCCGTACTCAGGAAAAGCAGCAGAATGTATTTTGGGGTGCAATTCCACATATAACCATGGCATGTGTGAGCAATATATCATTTAGTGACAACTTTTTGTACATTTTTTTTTCTTTTTGTCATTATTCAATCATTTGGGACAAAAAAAAAATATTCAATGGGGTCAACATGCCTCTCAGCAAATAGCTTGGGGTGTCTACTTTCCAAAATGGGGTCATTTGGGGGGGTTTTGTGCCATCTTGGCATTTTATGGCCTTCAAAACTGTGATAGGTAGTGAGGAGTGAAATCAAAAATGTATGCCCTTAGAAACCTTGAAGGCGGTGCTTGGTTTTTGGGGTCCCGTACGCGGCTAGGCTCCCAAAAAGTCCCACACATGTGGTATCCCCGTACTCAGGAAAAGCAGCAGAATGTATTTTGGGGTGCAATTCCACATATAACCATGGCATGTGTGAGCAATATATCATTTAGTGACAACTTTTTGTACATTTTTTTTTCTTTTTGTCATTATTCAATCATTTGGGACAAAAAAAAATATTCAATGGGGTCAACATGCCTCTCAGCAAATAGCTTGGGGTGTCTACTTTCCAAAATGGGGTCATTTGGGGGGGTTTTGTGCCATCTTGGCATTTTATGGCCTTCAAAACTGTGATAGGTAGTGAGGAGTGAAATCAAAAATGTATGCCCTTAGAAACCTTGAAGGCGGTGCTTGGTTTTTGGGGTCCCGTACGTGGCTAGGCTCCCAAAAAGTCCCACACATGTGGTATCCCCGTACTCAGGAGAAGCAGCAGAATGTATTTTGGGGTGTAATTTCACATATGCCCATGGCATGTGTGAGCAATATATCATTTAGTGACAACTTTGTGCAAAAAAAAAAAGTTTGTCATATTCCCGCAACTTGTGGCAAAATATAAAATATTCCATGGACTGAACATGCCTCTCAGTAAATAGCTTGGGGTGTCTACTTTCCAAAATGGGGTCATTTGGGGGGATTTTGTGCTATTTTGGCATGTTATGGCCTTCGAAACTGTGATAGGTAGTTAGGAGTGAAATCAAAAATTTGCGCCCTTAGAAATCCTGAAGGTGGTGCTTGGTTTCCGGGGTCCCGTACGTGGCTAGGCTCCTAAAAAGTCCCACACATGTGGTATCCCCGTACTCAGGAGAAGCAGCAGAATGTATTTTGGGGTGCAATTCCACATATAACCATGGCATGTGTGAGCAATATATCATTTAGTGACAACTTTTTGTAATTTTTTTTTTTTTGTCATTATTCAATCACTTGGGACAAAAAAAAAAATATTCAATGGGCTCAACATGCCTCTCAGCAATTTCCTTGGGGTGTCTACTTTCCAAAATGGGGTCATTTGGGGGGGTTTTGTACTGCCCTGCCATTTTAGCACCTCAAGAAATGAGATAGGCAGTCATAAATTTAAAGCTGTGTAAATTTCAGAAAATGTACCCTAGTTTGTAAACGCTATAACTTTTGCGCAAACCAATAAATATACGCTTATTGACATTTTTTTTACTAAAGACATGTGGCTGAATACATTTTGGCCTAAATGTATGACTAAAATTGAGTTTATTCGATTTTTCTTATAACAAAAAGTAGAAAATATCTTTTTTTTCAAAATTTTCGTTCTTTTTCCATTTATATCGCAAAAAATAAAAATCGCAGAGGCAATCAAATACCATTAAAAGAAAGCTCTATTTGTGGGAAGAAAAGGACGCAAATTTCATTTGGGTACAACATTGCATGTCCGCACAATTTACAGTTAAAGCAGCGCAGTGCCGAATCCCAAAAACAGGCTTGGTCCTAATGGCCCGAAATGGTCCGGGGCTTAAGTGGTTAAGGTGAAAAAACATTCGACAATACCGCCCCCCCCCGAGCCCCCGTTTTTCTTACCTGGCCCCTCGAAAGTCCCATGCTCGTCCCCGTCATCCTCTTCGTTTTTCAGCCTGGCCGCCGATAGGCTACACTGGATGGATTGAAAGCAGCGCAGCCATTGGCTGGCGCTGCTGTCAATCACATCCAATGACGCGGCGCGCCGGGGGGCGGGGCCGAGTGATACAGTCGGCGGCTATGGCCGCCGCTGTATCACGGGAGCGCGCCCGCAATCACTCCACACCATGCGAGCTCACTCGCATTAAGGTGTGGAGTCCTTGCGGGGAGGAGCCAAGACAGCCACCGAGGGACCCCAGAAGACCAGGATCGGGGCCACTGTGTGCAAAACGAGCTGCACAGTGGAGGTAAGTATAACATGTTTGTTATTTTTAAGCAAAAAAAAAAAAAGCTTTAGTGCTCCTTTAAAGTCCCGCATCTCCATTCCATTGATCTCTGTGGGTGTTTTGAAGTTGTAATTTTTGGTCATAATTTTGTGGAAAATTAAGAAATTAAAAAAAAAAGTGTAGTACAGCGTCACCATATAACTGGTGTGGTGGTGATCAGGGACACTGACTGGTGACAGTATGAAAAAAAAGTTTAATTTTAAAGGAGAAGTTCAGCCAAAACTTATTTTGGCTGGACTTCTGGAGTGGCCTGCACAGAGACCTGACCTGGACCAGCTCCTATGCTAGACAGCTTACTGGTCCTATGCCAGGAAATTGAATCAGTGTGCTGTCTATCATAGGAGCCAGTCCAGGAGGCATGACTTTGTTGGAAGTGGCCAGTGTTTCAGATCAAAGCTGTGTCAGCTGTGTCACAGATCCTCCCTCTGTGTGATCCGGCCGGCTCTCCTTCCGATTCCTCCCTGTGATCCTTATGCAGTTATAGGCTGCATTGTTGGGCACTGATGAGGCAGCACTCATGGGCACTGATAGGCTGCATTTATAGGCACTGATAATTACTCATGAGGCAGCACTTATGAGGCTGCACTGATTGGTCACTGATAAGGCTGCACTGATTGGGCACTTATGAGGCTGCACTGATGGGCATTGACAGGCTGGATTGATGGGTACTGATAAGACTGCACTGATGGGCACTGATAGACTGCATTGATGGGAACTGATAAGGCTGCACTGATGGGCACTGATTAGGTTGCACTGATGGCCACTGATGAGGTGGCACTGATGGGGCTGCACTGATAAGGCAGCACTGATATGCTACACTGATGCACACTGATATGCTGCAATGATGGGCACTAATAGACTGCACTGATGGGCACTGATGAGGCTGCACTGATGGCCACTGATGAGATAACACTGATGGCCACTGATGTGGCAGCACTGATGACCACTGATGGGACGGCACTGATGGACATTGATAAGGCGGCAATGATGGGCACTGATAAGCTGCACTGATGGGCACTGATGAGGCTGCACTGATAAGGCAGCAGTAATATACTTCACTGATGGGCACTGATGGGGCTGCCCTGATGGGCACTGATAGGCTGCACTGATGGGCACTGATGAGGCTTAAATGCTTTATGTTAATATTGTTAAAGAAGTTGTTTTTAATTTTTATTTTTGTAACTTAATTCTGCATAAAACATTTAATTTTATGAGGTAATTTATGAGGGTGGGTTTAGAAGCGGAATTAGGGGCAGGGTAGGGGTTGGGTGGGGAAACTGGTGGTGAGTAACTCGTAAGTTCTGTCTAGTAGCTCAGGATTTGAAATTTTGAGCCCTGAGTATATATTATATAAATTGTCGGCGTAAATTGTTGGCGCTATATAAGTACCTGTAATAAATAAATTAAATACATTTTATATACAACAAGAAGTGATTATAAATGATTCTGCATATTAACCAAGAAAGGAGGAGATGCCCCAGGGGCTGCGACCCAAAGTCAGAAGAAAGTGGAGTGGGTAGCAAGGAGCCCAGAACTGGGAGCCATCTAAGTACAACCATATGAAAAGCATATAGATTAGACATGTGCACACTGAAATTTTTTGTTTCAGAATTTCGCTTTCGTCTGAAAAATAAATTTATTTTGTTACTCCCGAAATTCCTTTTTATTTATTTTGTTTTTCATTACAAATTCTGAATGAATTAAGGTCAAATCTGTCATTGAAGGCTTATGGTGTCTGTCGAATGTTCAAAGAAGATTCGACGGAGCTGCGAAACTGTACGACGACGCAATCGTACATTTCCGCCTACAAGCTAGCTATAGTATAATTCTAATGTTGTATGACTAGTAATAATTATATTTTTTAATTATTAATACTAGTCAACCAACATTAGAATTTTTCTAAAGCCTATGGGCGGATGCATTTGACCGGAAATGTACGATTGCAGCGTCGTACAGTTTAGCTGCTCCATCGAATCTTCTTAGAACTTTTGACAGACACCATAAGCCTTCAATGACAGATTCGCCATTTGTATGTTTTTTCAATGCTTTGTCGAATCTTCGTCGTTCGTGTTGAATTGTCAAGTTAGTTCTAGCTATTTTACTGCTCCTCCTATTTGGTTACAATCAGCCAATAACATTCAATATCATCATTATTTTTATTTTAATTACCCCACCCAATTCCAGCAGCAATCTTTTCTCTCTATGTAAAATCTTTTCTCTCTATAATGTTGAATCTTTTCTCTCTATGTCTAATCTTTTCTCTCTATGTAGAATAATCTTGGACTAATAGAGTTAAGGTTAGGCACCTTCGACCACAGGTTCGATAGACACAGATTGTTATTGTCAGCGTCATGTTGAATTTCCTATCTATATCGAACTGTTGTTGCAACGAAAACAAAAATAAAGCATTTGTTTATGTCGGATCTTTCGGTTTTCAGATTCTGCGCTTTCGTTTTCGTTTGTTAAAAAACGAAAATACCTGAAATTCGGATGAAAATGCATTCGGACGAAAACAAATTCACATGTCTAATATAGATATGGTTGTCCTGTTGCCTACCAATAAAAAAAACTATATAGGTAAAGTATGCATTAGGAGCCATAGGTACCCAACATACTGTATCTAAGGGTTAATTGGATGAAACCCAATCCCCAAATCAGTTAATCACCAGGTAAATCTGCCCATATACATGAAGGCAAAAGTGTTGCAAGTGGATGAGTTAAATGGAAAGCAATTCTGCTAGAAATGCCCCCCCCCTCCCAAACCATACTGCAAAAAGTAATGATATAGTTAGATCGAATTACTCCAAACTAAGCCAGATCAGAAAGTCTCAAAGATGGAGAATTACCTTTTGTCCATTAAACATATGTCTCCCTGCTCCACCACCACGCCCGCCATCACCGGTGTATGAGGGCAGGGGTGGGTATGCCAAAAGGCATGTGTGGCCCCCAAAGTTGCCACGCATATCCCGTGGAGGCCGGAAAGCACACCTTCCAATCCTTTGGAATGCCATGGGTGATAGCATGAAATTATATATTTATAAGATCTAAGACTTTTTGTGGTGGCATGTGTTCATACGTTTATTTACCCAACAAGAAATACTGGGATGTTTATATCACCCAAAGTTTGTGAGCTAGCCCCATGCCATCATCCCTTTTGAGATCCAGCCATGCCAAAATGCCCAGGACTTTTAGCATTCAGTCCAGTGGTTTAGGATGGTTGCTGTTTTTTAGGAGAACCCCTTTCAAAAGCCTACCCCATCCCAATGTTGAAGGCAATGCCTCACGCCCAGTGCCCTTCTTGTTGTCAAAATATCAGTATACATGCCTTGTATTCCAGCCTTTCCTTTTTGATGAATGCACATTTACTGCTTACCATAAATACAGCAACTAGGACTAGAAATGTGCAGCTGGTGAATGTTCTTTATAAAAAATACAGTTTAACGCCCTTATGCTTGATGATATTTTCCAGTAGTAGTTCATTGTATTGTACAAAATAGCTTAGGTGTGAATAAAGCTTAAGGCCCGGTTCACACTGCTGCGAATTCTATTGCGAATTTGAGCCGTTGTGATTTCTCAAATTCGCAAGTCATTTAAATTACATAGTTTAACATTAGTGCCGTTCACAGCAATGTGTTGCGAATATAAGCTGCGGGAAAAAAAGAGTCCTGTGCGAGTTTGATCCAAGTGTAATGCGAATTCAGCTCTATAGACTGGCATTCCCTGAAATCGCGGCCGCGAATCGCGGCAAATTCGCGGCAAAATCGTGGCCACGAAATTGCGGTAAAATCGATTTTGAATTTGCAGCAGTGTGAACCTAGCCTAAGAGGATTAAAATAAAATGTTTTTGTTTGTTTTTTCATCTGAAGTTAACATATAAAGCCGGCCAAACACGGTTCGAATTTCGAAAGAATTTTCTTTCGAAAATTGTATCAAAGATTTTTTGTACGAATTTTGCACCGTTAGTGGGCTGCAGCAACAGGCAATTTTCGTGCGGCAATCAAATTTGAGGAACTGTAAAACAAATGATTTTCTAATCAATGATGGGAGAATCGTACGAGAAATGTAATAGAAAAATAAATGCGCATGTGCAAGAAAATAATATTCCCGGAGAGAAAAGAATATTCCCGGAGAGAAAAGAATATTCCCGTCCGAATTTCGAAAATCAATGGTGGCATCATTGGATCACAAAAAAAAAAAAACGTTCTGATTTTGAAAAGAAAATTTGTTCGAAATTCGACCGTGTATGGCCTGATTTACTCACATTATCACAAAACTGAATATTGTACTTGCAGAGGATATATTTTGATAAAGGACATAGTCCTAACTCTTGCCTAAAGGTGATAAGAAGTATGAACATTGTGCTGGTAGAGATATTATTACAGCACAACTGATGCCATTTGCTTAGTGCCGTTTTCATATCTTGAGCTTTACTTTATCACATCAGAACAGACTGAGTCTTATTTTGTGAATGGTGTTCAATAAAAAAAAGTTAAGACATGTATACAGGGGATTGTAAACCTGAAAGTAGAATTAATTTAAAGAACTACATATTAAGTAAATATTTTTATTTTTGCCATTAAACTTGCTAAACAGTTACTGTGTAGTGGTAACATCTTGCAGCATATTGTTATTCAAGCTGTAAAATATATTGCTATTAACTAAATGCATGCCATTAACTAAGATTTTAAACATTTTTCTAAAACAAGAGCTGTATATACTCAGCAAAGAGAAATGCCTTTTAAAACTGGAATTTGCTAATTAATTTTGGATATTTTAAAAGGAAGTTAAATCAACTGAGCAGGTAGACAAATCCTGTCTTATATGAAATATACAGCACTGCTAGATTTATTTTCACAAGTTAGGTCCATGGAGATCTGTCATATTCTTGCTATATTTCTATATTTAGCACACTTTTACTCATCCAGAAATGTGTAGACCTACCAGCTGACAGTGGTAATTAAACAGCTGCAGCTGCTCTAGTGAAGATAGCTTGCAGTAAAGGTTTGCTGTTGCAACAGTGTTGCACTTCATAAATACATATTATTTGTTCTACATTTGTTACAATTTAGTCTAGGATTTCTAAATTCAGTCAAATGACATACAAAGCTACCAAGAACTTTTTTGCAGCATAGTTGTACTTTGTAATGCAGATCCCATGAGAGAGACTGAGCAAAGGTTGTTTCTCATTTAGGTTAACTTTGCTAAATTCATTTTCACCCAATTTAAAGCTCTGAATGTTCATTAGTGTGGAAAACTCTCCAGGAAATTTTTAATTTACATAAAACAGACTTACGGTTTCAAAAAGTAAATGTGAAAAAAAAAAACAAAGACATTTTGACTAACATATAACCGATTTATGACATCAGTTTTACAGACACATATTATATGGGAAGGTTCAGACAAAAATAAATGGTGAATCTAAAACTATTGGTAAAAGGTCCAATAGATAAACCTGATCACTGGGATTTTTCTCCTTTCTTACAATATTGTGTGGGGTTTTGCTAAGCCTCTTAGTGAGGACAAGAATGCCAAGGGCAATGTAAGGTAGGCAGGAGTTATTTTCTAAAATATTAATATATTTTAGGTGTAGATCTCCAGAGACTCATAATCTGGAAATAAATGATTCCTACTACAAAACGTTCTGAAGAATAGTTCCTAACTTGTATATGGACTATTGAGAGATGCATTTCAAGGACCCTACTTGCAACCTTTTGAGGAGAAATTCAACAGATAATAAAAATCGATCTATTATTACATGTATATCTTTTAGCCAACAAATTAAATTCTTGTTTATTTATTTTATTGTTTTATTTTGATAAATTTGCAGACTATACAGCTAGAAGATGTTGTTATGATAATATTATAACTAGAACTGCACTGCACTGTAGAAATAAATAAATATATATATATATATATATATATATTGGCATGTTCACTGTATATTCTCAACATGTCTTTTTATATCTTGGTAATCAACTGTAGTTTGTATTATGTACCCAGTGATTCCTTGCAAGGAACCCATTTATTTTCAGCTTGACTAGATAACAGCCACAGGCATCCTAAAGGCAAGCAATGACATATCATCCTAGAAAAATGTAACCATGTTTACTACACTGGTACCTAAAAAAAAATCACATATTTACTGTTTTATACAATTAAAAATTGAAATATCCTATGCAATTCCAATCCATATTTATACTACTACTAATTTGTGACAACTTCACCCAAAATAGACTCACTAAACATATTAGTGTTAATATTTTTACTCATACGTTAAAGGCATTTTTATTATGGAAATCTACTTACTCTACAAAAGAAGCAAGTTAACCACTTGCCAACGGGCTCACGCTGATATACGTCGGCAGAATCGCAAGGCTGGGCATATCAACGTACCTGTATGTTGCCCTTTAAGGCACGGCATTGTGGGCGCGCACGCGCCCGCCGCGAGCTCCGTGAGTGTGACCGCAGGTCCCGCAAACTCGATGTCCGTCGGGAGACCCGCGATCGTCTCACGGAGAGGAAGAACGGGGAAATGCTGATGTAAACAAGCATTTTCCCATTCTGCCTAGTGACAGGACACTGATCAGTGATCAGTGTTGTGTCACACATAGCCCATCCCCCCCACAGTTAGAACACATCCCTAGGACACACTTAACCCCTTCAGCACCCACTACTGGTTAACCCCTCCACTGATCGCTGTATAAATGACAATGGTCTCAAAATGGCATCAAAAGCATCCGATGTGTCTGCCATAATGTCGCAGTCAAGATAAAAATCGCTGATCGCCGCCATTACTAGTAAAAAAATATATATATATAAAAATGCCATAAAACTATCCCCTATTTTGTAGACGCTATAACTTTTGCGCAAACCAATCAATAAACGCTTATTGCTTTTTTTTTTTACCAAAAATATGTAGAAGAATACGTATCGGCCTAAAATGAGGAAAAATATGTTTTTTTATATATTTTTTGGGGATATTTATTATAGCAAAAAGAAAAAAATATGGCTTTTTTTTCAAAACTGTCACTCTTTTTTTGTTTATAGCGCAAAAAAATAAAAACCACAGAGGTGAGCAAATACCACCAAAAGAAAGCTCTATTTGTGGGGAAAAAAAAGACGTCAATTTTATTTGGGAGCCACATCGCACGCCACGGCGCAATTGTCAGTTAAAGCGACGCAGTGCCGAATCGCAAAAAGTGCTCTGGTCTTTGGGCAGCCAAGTGGTCCGGGCTGAAGTTGTTAAACAAATCCCCTTTGCAAATACCCATGTTATGTTAAATGTCACCTATACAAGAATATTCAATTTATGTCTTAACAGACTTTTTATATGACTAATAATAAGTTGTATTAGTCATTTAAGGCTTTGTATTCATCTTTCAGCATTCCCCTTTTATGTTTTCATAAGGTTCATGAGTTTTGGGCAGTTAAAATAGTACTGCTGCATCGAAATTCAACATTATTATTATTAATATTATCTTATGTTTTTAACTCCATGGTGGTATGATGTTAAAAGGTGCCATCATCCCAAACAATAATGTATCTAGAATTTATCATTGTATCATTTATAAATATAAAATCAAAATCAAGAAAGATCAAAACTAATTTGCTGGGGTTTTTCGCCTTCCTCTGGATCAATTGTGGGAATAGAATTGGGTATATGGGATTGTATGATATTATTATTATTATTATTATTATTTTTATGGTTGAACTGGATGGACTTGTGTCTTTTTTCAACCTGATTAACTATGTAACTATGTAATATTAGTTTACTGAAAGGGTGGTCGAAGCTTGAAAAAAAAAACATAGGTAGTGAGCCAGCCAACAGTAAATGGCTTCAAACATGCTTGGGACAAACATAGATCTATATTATAAAAACAAACAAATAAAAACAAAAAAACAACAATAAAAGAACCCCCAAAAATTAACAAAACAAAATGGGCTGACACAACGGACTACTCTGTCTTTTTTCTACCATCACTTTTCTATGTTTCTAACCTTCTTTTTGTGGGATTATACTGGCTGAGAGAGTTTTATATAAAAAAAGTAGAAAAACTTTTATTGATACAAGAAATGTTTCAAAGAACATCTCACAATGTATAACATAGATGGGGGCCCAATAGACAAATAACATATGAAGGGGTACCCAGTTCACAGTTCAATCAATAATATTCTAACACCTTCCTCATCTATACACACTTTTTATTTAACCATTTGGGGCAATGTTCTAATGTGTATATTTATATATACTATATATGCATACTTATTATCTGATATATGCCTTTTAAGGTTTGGAATAAGAGTCCGCAATTCTATCTATATCTATATTGATATCTGTTTGGTGTTTGTTCAATTGAGCACTGTGATGTAAGGAACTTCCCTACAGTGAAGGAGAATCAACATATTTGAGTGGACCACTTGTCCAGTTTTTGACCACACATCCACTCCTTTACATTTTAAGATGCAGACCAGACCTGGTACCTTAAGGCTCTGAGGAAGAGAAAAACCCTCAAAACGCGTTAGCGGATCATTACATTTGTATCCCTTATACGGGCACTGTGATGTAAGGAACTTCCCTACAGTGAAGGAGAATCAACATATTTGAGTGGACCACTTGTCCAGTTTTTGACCACACATCCACTCCTTTACATTTTAAGATGCAGACCAGACCTGGTACCTTAAGGCTCTGAGTAAGAGAAAAACCCTCAAAACGCAATAGCCGATCATTAAATTTTTATCCCTTATAGGGCACTATTTTATATTTAACACTGTTCAATAAGGGGTACTTATAGTGTAACTCACCCACGCTTATGAATACGTAGTATTTTTTTTTCTGTATATACCAGTTTGTTTTAATAAATGTTTTAAAAGTACTCATGCATCAGGCCACGCGCCTTCTCCTTCTAGTTTAGCATTTTGGACTTCCCCCCAGTCCGCCAAGGCAGCGGGGCATGCATGCATGATTTAATTTTACATCATTAGCTATATGAAAATACTACCAGCTTTAATAAGACCTAACAGCACAAGCGCAGGAAAACATTTTCTCTGTTTACATTTTTACGTAAGAAAACACACTTTGTATAATGTCTAAATCATTTAGTATGTATAAATCCTTTGTTCTGGCAGTGAAAGCAAGCTAGTCTAGCAAATTAATGAGTAATATGTAGACTTAAGACAAATATGTTGTCAGCATATAGCTATAAGCAGAAAAGCATCACCACTCTTCATCTGAACTCTCACATATCTCATTATTAGTAAGGAGATGAATATTTGATCTTACAGAAATGGCAATGCCAGTTGACAAAGACAAGTGTATTGAGACAAGAATAAAGTCTGTTCTTGTGTAATTACAGTGCAATAAAAATATATAAATACCTAGCATTTCAATACTTGCAGTGATACATTTTTGAGTTTTTTTGCTAAAAAAAATGCCTTGAGGTAAAATGTAAATCTATTACATTGTTTGTATAATATTTAATAGCATAAAATATCTGTTTAAAAAAAGTATACATACAATAGTGTACTAGTTTATTTGAGCAACAATATAACAGACAAATGTTGGCATAATCCTTGCTGTGTTTTTTTTTTTGCTCATAAGGAGTTCCAGTCCTGCCTTTGAAGTTCAAACCCCTCCAAAAGTATCAAAGTCAGGAATAGCCAGGTAGCTAGCATTTTCAGACAAAGGTCTGCAATTTCAGCTAGATATGAGTAATTAAGGGCTTATGTAGATAGACATTGTTTTCCTACACGTGATATGCATTTGCACAAACCACACGTCAACAGATTCCTATTGACTTCAATGGAGTAGTGTAGATGACAATTCAGAGGCTGCATTTGACCTGCTTTGTGCTACATTGCATTTCTTCAGATGCAGCATATCCTGCTAAATTATATTTGAACTGAAGGCAAATGTGTTATTGTCAATGCTGCATTATCCTTTCACACATGGAGTACCACATCAGCATTGTGCTTAAATGGGAAGAGCTGTACATTCATGTACATGAGCTGAAATGGAATTAATGAGTAATGGAAAATCTATTCCATTGGTAGATATTCTTATGGCCCAGCATATCTGTCAACTGGCAGAAAAATGTATCCATTGTATCATACAGTCTCTATAAAGAGAGGTGGTGTCCCGCCCCCTTTTGGATGGGACTACAGGAACCCACAACCCACCTTCATAATATAGAGGGGTTGGGATCTCTGTAGTCCTCCAAGAGATCTGAAAACAAAGTAACTGATAAGATACAGGCAAAGAGCACAGAAAGTTATCAGCTGAAAAGATTTCTGATCAAAATATATTTTTACACTTATCAAAGAAATAAAACAAAACACTTTCAATGGCATACAGCATTTACCAGACCAAAGAGGTCTGAATAAGAAGCATTCATTATTAATGTTTAGATAACCTTTAATATCAACATGCTAACGTCCCTCTAAAAATAAGAGGTTATAGTTATACAGTATACAGATATTAGAAATATTTTCTTATAACAGATTTTGTAAACATTTTGTGTTATTGTTTAAGTAACTATCTATTATGTTGCATTTTATTTTAATTTATAGTCATTAGTTGCTCTAAAAAAAGTTTGAGAATAAAACCTAGTGTTCTCACTTATTATGTGTCAGATTGGCTGTGCAGCCAAAAATAACCTGGCTGAAAACAGATGGTATACTATTTTATATAAATTACTGTTCTGGTGAATTGTCCCTATAACATATTCTTTCAGATTTGGTGCTATATTATATTACTACCTCACATCATATTTAAGGCTCTCCATTTTAAACCATTGGGATGGTGCTTAAATTGAAAGCTTGAGAGAACAGTCCTTTACATGATGCATTGTAGGAAATCTTTGTTTGTCAGTAGTCCTTATGCAGCTTTCTGGTGGTTTGGGGAGACCTTTTGGAGAGCCTTTACACAGTGAATGGTGTCAGGTTATACCAAACTCCCTAACAGTGAGACTTCCAGGGATCTATTGTAAAATGGCAGGCTAGTTATTATTACAAAGCATCAACTTTGTTATTTGGTTTTGAATTAACAAATAATGTACATGTTTAATTATAATACACTAATTTGTTTACTTGGATACAACTGATCAATTGTTTCAGCATGCTGCAATGATCCATATGTCTTCAACCAACTTGAGTTCAACGGAGGGGGGCAATAAGTCACCTAGGTTGAATTTTCTTATCGAAAAGATACTGTATACCAGTATTGATGATGTGACTGTGTGTGTCCCTGCTGAGTGTATAGCCATGCATTGCTTGAGATACACATAACCATTTTGATACAAGTATATGTTAAAAGAAATGCATATAAAGTAGTACTATCATATATATGGTCAGTTTAATTGGCATACTAATCTGATACCTGTTTGATGGATTTATGTTATAAAATAAACAAAATACAGTGGAAAACTGCTTATTCTTAAAGCAGTGTTATACCCACCTCCACTCCAGCACTTTGGTGTTGTGGAGCTCCCTCACTTCTTATTCAGGGTTCGAATTTTCAGCTATTTTGATTGGTCAGGCCAAGATAATGCGACTCCTATGCAAGTGTTAGTTGTCCCTTCATCTTGGGAGATGCAAAACTTTGCAGCTCTTTGTACAGTGCAGACAGGCAGGTTAGAAACAAATGCAGAAAAGAAATGTCTCTTCTTTATTAAAAAAATGCCCCTTTTTAACTAAAGTGACACTTTAAGCTAATGGTATACATTAAGCAAGATTATGGGGGAGATTTACTAAAACTGGTGCACACAGAATCTGGTAGCTTGTTCAATTAAGCTTTGACAATAAAACCTAAACTCTAATGGGTTACTATGAATATCTGCACCAGATTCTGTGTGCACCAGTTTTTTAGTTAATCTCCCCATTGTCTAGGCACATGAAAGAGCTGTATATAATATATTTAACTGTTGTTTTTTTTTTCCCCTCCGTTTAGAAACATTTTGTACAGTCTTGATGGAACATCATCTAAGTTCTCAGTACTCCAAGAAGCACAAGAGTATTTCAAGATTACAAAGTCAAATGAAACACTTCTAACAACATTGCAAGAGGTGTTGAACTGCATTAGCTCTGCTCAGTTATATCTCAAAGAGAGCCTTTACCTGTTTGAGACGGAATAAGTTGGACAAGACTGACAAATCCCCTCAGTCAGTTGCCACCAAAATATTGTGACACTATGATTCCATAAATGTCATATTTAAAAGAAATAGTAACTGTAATTTTTTTTAATTCTCTATGCAGTGGCAAACAATATATCCCAGTTCTTTTGTTTTTTTATACATCACTGCATACAGCTGGCTGTCATTTCATACCGTGTGATGAAAAAGTGTCCAGATTTCATTAAAACTCAGGCTTGTTCTTCTTCCCTGATGACCTGAGAAACAATTGTGTAGGTGTTATAGTTTTAAAGTCAGCCTTACAGTCTGAAATGACTTTTCTATTGGTGTCTGCTCTAAGTCATGCTTTTGATGAGATCTGATAAGGCAAGGGAAATATAAAAATAATCTAGTTACTCAAAATTAACTCATGATCCACGTGCTGGGTCTAATTCTGTGTTGTAATGCATATTAATGAACTTAGACACAACCTATAGATATATAGGTCATTTCATTTTTTAAGGCAGTAGAAATTCGTACTTTCACTGAACTTTTCACTGACTTATTCTTACGCTGTCTGTTTATGACGGCATTTATTTACAAAAAAGGTAGCATCAGATGCATGATGTTAAATCATTACTCTATATATATATTTTTTTAGATATCGAGAAGATAACTAGCAATAGTGATATTGCGGTCAAAACATCCACTAAGGAGGTTCCCCATACTTGCTATTTTAGGGATCCTTATTTTTCATATAGGAGGTAAGGGAAAAGCTCCCCAATGACGACAGCATTTAAAATGAAGACAAGACATGTGTTTGAACTTTCCCCATTTCTCCAAAATAACACTAAATTCTACTTTCAGGCCTCATGCCCACGGATGTTTTTACAGCCGCGTTTTTGAGCATTTTTTACAGCTTAAAAACGCCGGTCCATGTTAGTCTATAGCTTCATGCCCACCTAGGCGTTTTTGAGCTGCAAATAGCATAGGTGTTTTTAAGCTGTAAAAAAAAAAACAGGACCAGTGCGTTCCCCGGCGTCGGCGTTAGGCATAAAAAAACGCGAAGCATTAAAAAACACGCAAAAATGCACGAAAACGCTCAAAAGCGCTGCAATTGCGTTTTTGAGCTCCGGCGTTTGTTTTTTCGAAAAAAATACGGTCAAAAAATGTATACAATAATGGACAGGCGTTTTTAAACTGTAAAAAACGCAGCTGTAAAAACGTCCATGGGCATGAGGCCTCAATGTCACTTTTTAGTTGAAACCAATTCCACTCTAGGGCGATAATTGCTACTGTTTGAAAAATGAATTTGCAGGTGAGGAATTTATGTTATCTAAGAGGCACATTCCTCTAAAAAGATAAACATGAGGCCTCATGCCCATGGACGTTTTTACAGCCGCGTTTTTGAGCGTTTTTTTACAGCTTAAAAATGCCTGTCCATGTTAGTCTATAGCTTCATGCCCACCTAGGCGTTTTTGAGCTGCAAATAGCATAGGCGTTTTTAAGCTGTAAAAAAAACCCAGGACCAGTGCGTTCCCCAGCGTCAGGAATACAAAAAACGAAGCGCAAAAACTCCGCAATTGCGTTTTTGAGCTCCGGCGTTTTTTTTTTTTAGAAAAAAATACGGTTGAAAAGTTTAGACAATAATGGACAGGCATTTTTAAGCTGTAAAAAACGCAGCTGTAAAAACGTCCGTGGGCCTGATAGTGCATCAACAGTTTTTTTTTTTGTTACAATTATTTCATATATGTAAGACAAAATGTGTATAACATAACATAACATCCCCATAAATAAAATAACACTATGATTACCAAAAAATAGACACTATTTATTTAGAAAAGTGAATGTTCACTTAGGTTACTAAATAAGGTAAAGCTTTGTTTACTGTAATCAATCAATCATGTACTATCAACAATCTTGTTCCTTCTTTTTCCCTCACACACGATTAAGTGTTTAAATGTAACACATTATTCTTATTTACTAACTTTGACTTTATAAAGTGAACATACAATTTTAAAAGTAAACATTCACTTTCCTATGTGAACAGGCTCCATTTCGCAATAAATCAATCCCAGGGTATTTCTTCTCTTGTCTCTATGTCCATCTTAGGTTGCAAGGCTACATTGCATTGCATTTGCTCTTGATCTGTCCAAGAAAATTACTGTTACATAGATTTTTAGGCCAAAGTTCTTCTGCTGTCTTTCCAGACAGATACGTGCTTTGGGCTATTTGTTATAGAATCCACCCTTAAAGGAGTTGTGAAATTTGGTTATTTGTTTTTTTCATAGAGTAAAGTATTTTGTTAAAGTAGTACTAAAGCCTCAACATCTTTACTACAGATATGTCCTCCTTGCTCTATGAATCACTTGCAAATTGCAAAATAAAGGTTTGCCAGAATGCACACTAAACATATTGCAGCTTCCCTGAACTTCTAGTCAGGGAACGTTCTCTATTAATCTAAAAAAAAGAGTCTCCTGATTTCCTCCTTGTGACTATCAATCCCATCATTCTTAGCATCTGCACCATGAAGTCATATATATTCCTCCTGGCTTCCAGTGTATGACCAGCACAGATAGCATCGCCAGGTATTCTGGGAGTGCACACATTAGAGTGGCTCCATCAGGGCTCCATAGGACTCTGCCACTAAGCATCTGCCCTTACAATGGAAGTCCAAGCCAACAATGGATGTGCCTGGTAAAATAAGGAAAATTGCAGAAGCTGTAGAAAAAGCATAACACAATGTAAATGCTGCCATCAGATTCTTTAAAAAACAAAAATAGGGATAAATAACACTTTAATGTTCTTTATGCATTGAGTTTCAAGTGTGTACCACAACATGCACTTTACAAACAGATTTATATCACAGATATTAATAGGCATAGCTCATTTTCAATCTAATGTAAATAGAGTAGTAATTGCTCTTTCTTCAAAAGCTCTCAGGCACTTTACTGACATAATTTCCCAGTCAAATTTCAGTTTTGTAATTGTCTTATGTAATTGCAATATTAAAAGAAAAAATAATACATTAATTAATAGTTTTTTTCATATTTTAATTAGTATAATTAGTTGGGTATGAAAATTATTCATAAAGTGTTTGTGAATTTAACCAATGCATGCTGTAACTGAATTTGCCCTATGGCCTCTAGTTATGAGAGGGTTAAACATCTCAGATAAAACAAACTACATCACACATTAAAGTGTATGTAAAGCCAAATTTAGACTGAAGCCTCGTACACGACCGGTTTTCCCATCAGAAAAAAAAACGATGGGTTTCCCAACGGAATTCCTCTCAAGCCTGCCTTGCATACACACGGTCACACAAAAGTCCAGTGAAGTTTTGACTGCCAAGAACGCAGTGACGTAAAAGACTACGACGAGCCGACAAAATGAAGTTCTATGCTTCCGAGCATGCGTCAAATTGTTTCCGAGCATGCACGTTTTTTTCCCGTCGGAAAAGCATACAGATGAACGGTTTTCCCGCTAGGATTTTTTCCTGACGGGAAAAAAGAGATCCTGCTCTCTTTTTTTTTTCCGGCAGTTTTACCGTCGGAAAAACTCGGATGGAGCATACACACGGCCAGGATTCCCGGCCAAAAGCTCTCATTGCAGTTTTTCCAACGGGAAAACCGGTCGTGTGTACGAGGCATCGAAGTTAAAAGACTGTGTCAGGTAATTTCTTGCTGCCTTTGTCCAACTGGGGGGACATAACACAAAACACATTGGAGGACTTTCTCTCACCTTTTGCTCTGGTAACTACTCTAAAATTTTGGAATGCCCTTCACTTTCTGTCTAGATGACAATTGTTTCCAGGACAAATAGAGGGGTGAATCTCACCAGCAAGGACACAGACAGCAATAAAAGCTGGGCAAAGGGTCAAACTCTTTTCTACTCCATCAGAAAAGGTTGAATTTACATACACTGTAAAAAAAAAAAAAACGATTAAAAAAGTTAAATTGCAGGGCTTAAATATTGACGAAGTACATTGCTGGATAGTACATTTAAACACGCTGCTAAACACTGCCCAGCCAGAATTGCATTTCTGTATCCTTTACATCCAACAGATTTTGTACAATCTTGGAGTGGTATGTTGCTACTTGGTGCTAAAAAGGAGAACAACATGCTTAATATGGCTCCACATCCTACACTGGCTTCTCATATTTTCATCTCATCTTTTTTTTACCTTTACTGAAAGAGAGCATAGAGATAGAGGATCTAAAACCTAGCCTCACCCTGTGCAGTCTGCAAATGGCCAAATAATGTTTCTGGACAAAAAGTATAGTATTTTTGCTGGGGAAGCTATTAATATTGTAGCCATGCACATTGATTTAAAGGACCATTTTACTTTAAATGGATACAATTGTTAATCTCATGAAAGCTTGTCAATATTATATAAAATTAAATTTTCAATATTTTTACAACTTTTATTTACATACTACCTTGTGACCCTGCCACAAACTTCCTTACTTCCTTACTCAAGCATATAGAGAAGAAAATAAAAAATATGGACAGCCACACTCCAAAAAACCTTTGACGGTCGCCTTTATTGTAAAAAATGGAAGATCACACCAAAAATCACCACAGCATAGCCGGGGTAACAGCTTACATGTTTCACACTGAAGGTCAGTGCTTAATCATAGCTATGATCTTCCATTTTTTACAATAAAGGCGACCGTCAAAGGTTTTTTGGAGTGCGGCTGTCCATATTTTTTATTTTCTTCTCTATATGCTACGTGCATTGCTGGCACCTACGGTAGTCCTGATACTACAAATTGCTGGAGCGTGTTCACCTGGAGCGGTAAAAATCTCTTTCTCTCCTTCCTTACTCAAGCACTTGCTATCAAAGGGTGACAATACCTCATCCCTGTTTCCCAATTGTACTCCTGTGTTTTCATGCTACCCTACAAAAAACTCTATGCAATACAACAAGCTATGCACCATAGCCTGCATTTTTTGACCGGACCATAAAATGTGGGCTGCGGTGTGCGTAACTGAGTGGAGTATACAGAGAGTCAGAGAGTGCATAGCAATATTCATTCTCTAGTATGAGTGGACCTCGTAATGTAATTTACTTAGAATTTAAGTCTACTTTACATCTGCTGTAGAGGAAAGTTTCTTCCATTGCTTTAACAGAGGTTCTTCCTTCAGATATGTAGATTTGTAGTCTTTAGTTAGTATTTAAAACAAATTACGGTACATGTTTATGTTGAATTACTGTAAAAGAAAAGTCATAATTTTCAGTTTTTTATGGGTTCAGATATTGTTTTTTACTGGAAAGTACCATAAAACTTAATCAGATTTAATTTATCATTTGTTTATTGATTTTTGTAATAAGTAATGTTTAGTGTGGTGTATATTTTTGTTTGTACATATGGATAGTACATGTTACAAATCTATTTATTAAACTTTGTTTACTATTTAGTTTTACATCAGTGTAAAAGCTTTGCAAACAAATTAGATTTTAGTTAGGTGTAATCAGCAACTTTACAAAATCCGTAAAAGAAAAATTTTAATCTGTCATTAATATGCAATATAATTTTAAAAATAGGCTGTTCAGGTTATTATTAAAAAAAAAGCAGTCCTTGAGCTTACATCAATTAACTTTCCTAGCTAGGAGAGGAAGAATGATGTCATCAGTCTACTGCCGGCAGAGGGAAGAATTTTCTCAGTGCTTTCTTTTCTCATGATCACTTATGTAACTTAGTAGCAATTCACAAGGGCAGAGGCAAAAACATTGGCATTTCTGTGTGAGACCACATTTGGAAACACAACATGTGCATGAGGTAATTGCAGTCATATTAGTGCGTTTGCAAAAAGAACAATTGAGTACTGCCCATGGTACCGGTAATTTTTTTTATTTGCACTAACATCCACATTTTTATGACAAGATTTTGGGGTGTGTTCCCTTCTTCAAGGTTCAAGCAGTACTAATCTGAGTACTTTAGTACTAAGCGGACTTGGAAGAAGGTGACAAATCACGAAAGCTTGTCCTGAAAACTTGGATATTAGGGCAAAGAAAAAAGTTTTACAGACAGTATTCAATTTTTCTTTCCTACAACATGTGCAAGAACTGTCTGGCAATAGGATTTACATGATGATATTATCTATGAGCCAGAATTTTAGTGCAGGAAGTAAAAGCTAACCCTGGATTGTTCCTAAACAATGATGGAACCATTCTGCTCTTAAGAAAATCAGATAAAATAATAGGGGTTCATTTACTATAGGAATAGAGCATTCGTGAATCAGGTAAAGCTTTATTCAAGTTATTTATCCTGTCACAAAAAAAAAAATCTGCAAAGTAAATGTTAGTAAAGAAAGTGCAACTGTGTTCACTGTGAGTGAAATACAAAAAAAATATATTTGTATACAGTGTATGCAGCCTCTACTGCTTTAGTAAATCAACCCCAGTGAAAGGGGAAGTATCATGATGTGATAGGTAATGCAGTTCATATCTAAAAGTGTTACACCTACACACTGCCTCACATGTATGTCATTAAAATGAAAATTATATATCTGTTGCCAGGTCATTCTTAAGCGTTGATTTCTGAGGGTTTACTTGGGTTAATTTACTTTGTACTTATTATTGATCTTTTAACTGTTATAAAAAACTATGTCTGATATAAATTAAAACATGTTATGTATTTTCTAGTTATGTATTTTGCAGTCTGCTTGGGACTAATTTGTGTAGTAAAGCCTAACCAATCCCTTTTTTCTTGCCTCTCCTGGGTTTTACCTGGATGCAGTACTAAACTTCACTTGCTGGTGAAAACTGTGCAGTGTCACAACTGTGGCATACAGTAGATTCAATACCTGAATAGATACAATGTAGCTGAAAAAAATCCATCCTTTATCTACAAAACAAGGGGGCTGTGGAAGTCTATGATCCCACCTGATTACTACATACCAAGGTCATATCCAAATTGGATATCCCCTGTAACTAAACATAGTAAATCTTAAAAATCCATTCCTACCTTAACCCATGATCAATAACATTGACCGAAGCAGTTGAGACTATAGACTACAGATGGATTTGTGTGGCTACCTTGCCCTTGAACCATGACCAATGGAACTAACACAATCCAAAACGTATTTATTCATATTTGTTTTCTCTTATTTTTCCTTATGTTCTTTTTTGTCAATCAGTTCAAAGCACAGAATTTAAAAATAAAAGTGATTTGAAATAAATACTTCTGGAATCCTTTTTTTCTTGAATTTTTTTTTTAATTAAATTAATTTGAAAACTATAAATATAAATATTAATTTATCATGTTTCTGTGTTCAAACCAAGTTTAGAAGGATTTAGAAATGTGTTTTAAAAGATAACATTACATTTTTTATTTATCTTTTTACACCTAATAAGATTCTTTACACTAATTATTTTCACAGCACTAGTAAGATATTAAATTATTTACACATATAGAACCTAGCGAACAGGATCAAAACACTTTAAATATGTAGACTTCTGCTAGCATATAAATTGGAAGGTAATTGTTTTTTGCCAAATATATTCATGCACAGTTATAAAAGATGAGGAGGTGTTTGTTGTCCATTAATGCACATTTGGTTTTTTTAAATGCCTGTTTTTCACAGGATTTAACCACTTCCATACCGGGCTTTTTCACCCCCCTCCTGCCCAGGCCAATTTTCAGCTTTCAGCGCTGTCACAATTTGAATGAGAATTGTGCGGTCATGCGACATTGTACCCAAATTAATTTTGATAATTTTTTCCCCCACAAATAGAGCATTCTTTTGGTGGTATTTGTTCACCTCTGTGGTTTTTATTTTTTGCGCTATAAACAAAAAAAATTGTGACAATTAAAAAAAAAAAAAAAAAATATTTATTACTTTTTGCTATAATAAATATCCCAATTCTTTTTTTTTTTAATATTTTTTTCCTCAGTTTTGGCCGATGTGTATTCTTGTACATATTTTGGTAAAAAAATCGCAAAAAGCATTTATTGATTGGATTGCGCAAAAGTTATAGCATCTACAAAATAGGAGATAGAAATATGTCATTTTTATTATTATTATGTTTTTTACTAGTAATGGCGGCAATCTGCAATTTTTATCGTGACTGTGACATTGTGACGGACATATCGGACACTTTTGACACTATTTTGGGCCATTTACATTTATACAGCAATCCGTGCTATAAAAATGCATTGATTATTGTATAAATGTGACTGTCAGGGAAGGGGTTAACACTTGGGGCCGATCAAGGGGTTAATTGTGTGTCCTAGGGAGTGATTCTAACTATAGGGGGAGGGGACTCACAAGGGGAGGAGACCGATCAGTGTTCCTCTGTAATGGGAACACACAGATCGGTCTCCTCTCACCTGACAGGACGTGGATCTGTGTGTTTACACACACAGATCCACGTCCTTGCTCTGTGATGAGCAATCGCGGGTGCCCGGCGGACATCACGGCCGCCGGGAACACGAATCGGGTCCCCAGTGATACGGCGAGTGCGCGCACCACCGGTGGCGCCAGAGCACTCTCCACACTGCAGGAAACCCCAGGACACCATATGACGGCCGCCCGGAGGGATGAAGGGTTCCTACAGCCGTCATATGACTAAACAGCGGTCGGGAAGTGGTTAAAGTGGTTGTAAACCTCTGACATGAAATATGAACAACGCATATCCCTCTATAGTGTGTACTTGTTTTAATCCAGAACACTAAGTGTAATTTCTTTCTGCTGCCTCATTCCTATGCTATCTGCGTGATTAACTTCTGACAGGAGCTCCAGTGCACAGCCTATAATTGACAGCCTCAGCTCTGTTCCTGTGTGCTGTGTGAAGGGTGGCGTGTCCCTTCCCTTCAATCAGCTCTCACTGAACTCTGCAAACTGTAATTTCAGAGTCCCTCCCCCTGCTTTCTGAAATCTCAGAAAAGCTGTTTAAATTCTGCACTTTGAATGTCTGTAGAGAAAAGAGGGCTGCAGATAAAAAAAAAAGGTACAACTTATATAGGAGGATTTCTTTCATCTTTGTGTATTACCTGAAGCCAATCACTTCACTGGGTATATGAAAGGGTTTTACGACCATTATAAAAACGTTTGGTGGAGAGCTGTGATTTTTGTAATGTTTAAAGTGAAACATTAAAAATGAAAAATTCCTTTAAATAGCATGCCTGGGGATGACTTGACCCTGCATGTGAATTGGCACATCTGTAAGATGTAGACAACATATTACAAGAAAATTGACATCTACTAAGAAAAAAGTGTGTTTAAATTGTCAGAAAAATAAAAGCTCTCAGCTGCTTTGTTCTATTTGTAAACAAAAGGGCCATGGATTCCCTTTATTTATACTAAACAAAAAAGGCATGTCACCCCCTTAAGTTATACCAAGTTGAACATGCAGCTTGGCAGGCCAGGAGAGGGGGATGAGTGTGCAGACCCCCTGAACCATACCAGGCCACAAGCCTCCAACATGATGGGGTACTTTGCTAGGGGAGAACCCCCCTGGCAAAGCACCTTGTCCCCATGTTTTCTTTCTCACAATCCTGGCCCTGTAGTGGTGGAGGTCTGTGGGTGGGGAGCTTACTGGAATATGGAAGCCCCTTTTACATCTATGTGAATGTATAAGGGGTAAATAGTACCCCTACTCATTCACAACACACATATGCCATTTTTAACAAGTCCTTAAAAAAAAGAAAATGTCCCTTAATGTACAATCATGTGCTCCAGCAATGCAGATACAAATCAATCATGATGGTTGATGCTTGCCCAACCACACATTGTCTGGTCCTGTTACTTCTGCACTGCCAAATGAAAGGTCCATGGACTCCTGGGTGACGTCTTTGACAACATATGGATAATGGCATCATGGAGAGATCAGCATTCTGGGTCCCCTCAAGCAAGGTACCCCCATGTCAAGGGCATGTGGCTAGGAGAATAGGAAGGTGCATGCTTGCCTCCCCCTCCCTTTTCCGGACCTTCCAGATTGCATGCTCGGATAAGGGTCTGGGTTGTGGATTTTTGGGGGAACCTCACACTTTTTTATCTTGAGTTTTGATGGGGTTCCTCTTATCCTATCTATCATACATATATAAATGTCCTGGATGAGAATTGGTTATACCAGGATTATGGCTTCAGCTGGCTACCAGCTTTCATGTAAAAGTGGTCCACAGCCACCCTATTACTTTAAAGGGTTTGGAAGGGTACCCCGCTCCCGCTAACACTAACTGTCAATTCTGAGATTTTCTGTACCATCGGGGAGTCCAGGAGTGCCGCAAGAAGTTGGGTCGACTGAGGACAAAGGAGAAGAAGGAACATCCATTCCTCCTTCTCTGTGATGATTGAAAGTAAAAGCAATTTCTGATTTCAGTTCTTTGTTTACCTGGCTGTTACTGGCCAGGGAGACTGTAAATCAAACTGATTTGTGTTTGATTGGCTGCCTTGGAGGGCAGAGGAAGGATCAGAGATCTATTGGACCCCAGATCTCTTAATAAATAGTACCTGTCACTGCCCAAGCTATCACAAGGAATGTTGCTCTATTCTAGTGATAGCAAAATAAAGATAAAAAATAAATAAATAAATAAAAGGTGTTAAAAAAAACAGACATTTACATTTTTTTATTTTTTTATTTAGAGCATCCCCTGCATTCATGTTACACGTTTTTCTTGCACATATATAAACAGTGATTGTACCACAGTTGTGAGGTAGTGCCATGAATGTCAGAGTGAGAGCAATAATTCTAGTGCCAGATCTTTAACTCAAAACTGGTAACCTGTAAAAGTATTTAGAGCGTTACCTGTGGAGAAGATATTATATATTTAAATCTTGACATGTTACAAAGGGGAAAAGTTTGTGATGAAGCGTATATTATTATGTGCTAGATATACTCTCTGACAATAAATATGCTTATACATTTGTTTCAATGGTCTGTCATATGCTTTATCTAGTCCCAATTTTTTCCCCTTTGTAACTGTGTTAGGGATGGATACACATCCTCTATGTGCCTCATTTAAAGTGCCACCCATTTTTCGTCCATGCATATATGTAATAGGGATAGAGGCATATGACATATAGATGCTATGACTCTCAAGCATCTGACACCTATGGAGTCCTGTAGGTGTGATGGGCCTTATATTTGCTTGTATTGATGTGCAATTTACTTTGTTAATACAGAATTTGCTGTTGTTTACTTCCTTCAGTTGCTGTTATGCTCAAGCTTCATTCAGTTGTCCCACTAGGGTCATCTGACTGTCTGTTTCCGGGAGCTGCAATGTGCGCTGCATGCATGCATACTCACCTGCCACTTTATTTGGTACACCTGTTTAATTGCTTGGTAACCCAAATTGCTAATCAGCCAATTACATGGCAGCAATCTAATGCATTTAGTATCTAGACGTGGTGAAGACGACTTGCTAAAGTTAAAACCGACCATCGGAATGGGTATTTAAGTCACATTGAACATGGCATTGTTGTTGGTGTCAGACAGGCTGGTCTGAGTATTTAGAAAACTGCTGATCTACTGGAATTTTCACGCACAACCATCTCTAGGAATGGTCCAAAAAAGAGAAAATATCCAGTGAGTTGCAGTTGTGTGGACAAAAATACCTTGTTGATGTCAGAGGTCAGAGGAGAATGGGCAGACTGGTTTGAGATGATAGAAAGGCAACAGTAACTCAAATAATCACTCATTACAATCAAGGTTTGCAGATGGGCTACAGCAACAGAAGACCACACCAGGTGCCGCTCCTGTCAGCGAAGAACAGGAAACTGAGGCTACAATTCACATAGACTCACCAAAATTGGACAATAGAATATTGGAAAACATTGCCTGGTTTGATGAGTCTCAATTTTAGCTGCAACATTCAGATGGTAATGTCAGAATTTGGAGTAAACAACATGAAAGTATGGACCCATCCTGCCTTGTATCAACAGGCTGGTGGTGGGGGTGCAATGGTATGGGGGATTTTTTTGGGCACACTTTGGATCCCCAATTGAGTAACGTTTAACCAGTTGTCAACTGGCCGCCGTCAATTGACGGCGGCAGGAAGACACTGTTATCCTGGGTGGACGTCATATGACGTTGCGCCTTTAAACTCCACTAGGGGGCACCCGAAGCGCGTGCCCGGCGGCTGCGATGGCCGCCGGGCACCTGCGATTGCCCAGTAACCGAGCAGGACTGTGGATCTGTGTGTGTAAACACACAGATCCACGTCCTGTCAGGGAGAGGGGACCGATGGTGTGTCCCTTGTACATAGGGACAATCATTGGTCAACTCCCCCAGTCAGTCCCATCACCCCCACAGTTAGAACACATCTAGAAAACACATTTAACCCCTTCCTCGCCCCCTAGTGTTAACCCCTTCCCTGCCAGTCCCATTTATACAGTAATTTTTGCATTTTTATATCAGGGATCGCTGTATAAATGTGAATGGTCCCAAAAATGTGTCAAAAGTGTCCGATGTGTCCGCTGCAATATCGCAGTCATGATAAAAATCGCAGATTGCCGCCATTACTAATAGAAAAAAAAATGCTATAAATCTATCCCCTATTTTGTATCTGCTATAACGCTTGCGCAAACCAATTAATATACAGTATGCGTATTGCGTTTTTTTTTTACCAAAAATATGTAGAAGAATACATATCGGCCTAAACTGAGGAAAATATATTTTTTTTTAAATGGATATTTATTATAGCAAAAAGTAAAAAATATTGTTTTTTTTTTTCAAACTTGACGCTCTTCTTTTGTTTACAGCGCACAAAATAAAAACTGCAGAGGTGATCAAATACCACCAAAAGAAAGCTCTATTTGTGGTGATAATAAAACAGGCAAATTTCGTTTGGAAGCCACGTCGCACGACCGCGCAATTGTCATTCAAAGTGTGACAGTGCTGAAAGCTCAAAAATGCCTTGGGCAGGAAGGGGGTTTTCGTGCCCGGTAGGCAGGTGGTTAAACGTCACAGCCTACCTGAGTATTGTTTCTGACCATGTCCATCTCTTTATGACTACAGTGTACTCATCTTTTGATGGCTACTTCCAGCAGGATAATGCACCATGTCACAAAGCTCAAATCACCTCAAACTGGTTTCTTGAACATGACAATGAGTTTACTGTACTTCAATGGCCTCCACAGTCACCAGATTTCAATCCAATAGAGCACCTTTGAGATGTGGTGGAATGGGAGACTCGCATGATGGATGTGCAGCCCAAAAATCTGCAGCAACTGCGTGATGCTATCTCTGTGGAATGTTTCCAACACCTTGTTGAATCTATGCCATGAAGAATTAAGGCAGTTCTGAAGGCAAAAGGGTGTCCAACCCGGTACTAGCAAGATACACCAAATAAAGTGGCCGGTGAGTGTATATGTACAGTATGTGTGTGTTTTTTTCCACATTTTCAAGATCATATTTCACATTTTACACTTCATTTCATTTTGTTTCCTTTTATTTCATTTTGTACAATATTTGGATTTAAAGCAGTTGTAAACTTAAAAAATATATATATATATACATACATTTATATATTTCTGTGCCTTTAAGGCACAATAAACTGCACAGCAATGTTATTTTGTCCTTTCCCTGATGTATAATACCTGGTTGATCTTGCCTGTTCCTGTGTTCCTATGAGTAAACTGACCACGGCAATCGTGGCTGCTGATCCATGACAGTGTGGTCAGTTTACACTTTTGTCATGCTGTTCTGTGTACAGCATCTGTATCTCCCACTTGTCATTTCCATGTCTGTGTATTGTAAAGCTGCTCCCCTTGGGTCCCCACCTGCCTTGGCTGGCTGATTAATTCCCTGCAGCTGCTCCTTCCCTCCAGGGTCAGAGTGTACAGATTCCTCTGCTGATATACTGTACATTACATACATCAGTGAGTACAATCAGCCCCTCCCACTGGACTCCCTGTGCTCGGGAAAGAGAAGTGAGAAAACGAAAAGGCTGCATACAAACACTGCTTTTAAAAGGTATTTAGCCATGTTATTAAAACAAACACACACACACACACTGCAATTACTATGAGAACAGAAACTAGGAGTTCATTACTGAGACTTTACAACTACTTTAACACTGGTACTGCAACAGTTTATATTGAATTATTAGAAATTTACATAAATAATTTCCATTGCTAGCAGCCGGTTAAAATGTAAAATGACAATTGCAAATTTAAAAAAAATACACAGTTTAAATTTTTGCCAAATGACCTTCATTCCCTGCTTCTTTAAAAATAAAAAATATAGCACACAAAACCCCTCTAAAGCCCACCCAAATACATAGCAGACCCTTGGAGGGGTGTATTTTTTTTTTTTTAACAAAGTATTCTTCCAACAATTTTAAAACTTTTTTCCTTTGTAAATAACATAGTTATGTAGTTAGTCTGGTTGAAAAAAGACATGTCTATCCAGATCAACCCACAAATCAATCAACCAATCAATAAACATCAGTGGGCTGCAGCAGCCTTCTGTGGCAGTATTAGAATGCCCTCCAAGTGTGTTATTTAGAGGAATTGAGCATTTTTAATGCTTCATTTAAACATGGAAAAAAAGCACAGGGGGAGAAGAACCTCGTAATGGCAGTATAGAACTTTATAGACTGTGTAATTAAATTAAATGTAAAAGACAAACTTTATTACATATACATGATAAAACAGCTCATAGGTCACAGTGACCATACAAATTATCTTTAAAAAGATACAACCATAATAAAACAACAATAAATTCTAAATTATTAGCAGTAGTTGATGTTCATGGTCTAAAGTAGTTATTACTTACGCGTTTCACAGACCATATCTGCTTCATCAGGGAAACTCTGTAGACATCATTTACAAGTATTACCAGATTCAAGTGTTCACTGTAGACCAGAGGGATATCCCAAACCCTGTATGCCAACCAGCCCCCAACTAATCCAGCAAGGGGCAGCTAATCAGGCATTGGACTACCAAGAGGGGAAAGCAGAGGCCCCGACTGAACCTACCATGGCAACTGGTATAACATCAAATTAAAGCAGGTTTCCATCAGCAGTTGCCACAGTAAACTCTGCTCGTATCGAATCCAGGGAGTTCAGCTCATTGCTATTCACCAGCCATACACATCCCACCGCTATCCAAAATCTGGATTTTATATTAGAAGGAAAAGTCGTTTTTCAGAAGTTGCCACTACAAACACTGGCTTAAAAATCAATTTATGTCCAAACAATACCCGAAAGGCTAGGTAGATGGAGCACATCAAAAAACAATAAATCCTTACCAAAACATCAGTATAACAGTGAACACTGGAAGGTCAGAAATATCTTAAACAAATACAGGAATATTCCAAATGTGGATCTGCTACTGAAGTATGTTCTACTCACTGACGCAAGAGTAACTTATTGCTTAACCTTTTGCTGCCAGGCCCTGTGCTACACTTTTAAACTTTGTAAAAGTTTGTAAAAGACCCCCCAAACCATATATTTTTTAAAAGCACATGACCAGTAGAATAAAAAGAAGGTGCTTGTCACGTACCTTATGGTGGAGCCCGATATGCAGGAAGCGGCCTCTTTTGCACCTCTTAGTTCGGAACCCCTGATAGTGGGGGAACAGGGAGCTCGGGAGTGCAGAGTCGCACAAGTGCCTGTCAGGAACACTGGTGCTGGAACGGAGATGGACTTCAGGAGACTCTGTGCGGATGTCAGCGTTAGCAGGAAGACAGGAGCAGCAGGCAGGCTGAGCACACAGGTACTGGTGGAAGGTGACTGAAGACAGCAGGGGAGGTGTCCTATAGTTCAGGACACAAGCAAGTCCAGCCAGGCCGGGTCATACACAGGCTGACAAATCAGGTGCAGGTCCAGAGGCAGAGGCAGAGTCGTGGTTCAGGCCGGATCAGCAACAGGCGGGCAGCGGGTAGTCCAATGGGATAGGCAGGAGCGTTGTCAGACAAGCCGGGGTCAAAAGGGAAGCAGAAGGCAGTAGTAGTCAGGAACAAGCCGGGTCACAGGAACGGATCAGCAGAGTATAACAGCAGGTTGCAGATGGGTCTCAGGAACGCTGTAGACTGGACAGCAAGGAGCCCAGGCATCAGTCCCTTTAAATAGCCCCTGTTTGGCGCCAAGAACGGCCACTGCGCGCTCCTGGTTCAGGAGGACCAGTGTTTCGCCCAGAGAAGGGATCAGGAACAGTGGGTTTAAGTAGGGCAACATGAAAGACCGGATGGATCTGGAACGACTCCGGTAGCTCTAGTTCATAGGCCACGCTGTTAATCCTCCTTCTGACGGGAAAGGGACCCACAAACTTAGGGCCCAATTTCTTTGAGGGACAGGCAAGTCTTAAGTTCAACGTAGACAACCACACCTGATCTCCAGGTTCCAGGTTGAGTTCTCCTCTTCTCTTTTTGTCAAACACCTCTTTATTATACTCATGTGTTTTAGTTATTGCTTCTCATAACAATTCATTGTTTGTTCTGAAGAAATCCAATGTCTCCTGGACAGCAGGTACAGCAGACACCGGGACACAGTTGGACAAGAATGAGGGGTGAAAGCCATAATTTGCATAGAACGGAGATTGCTTTGTGGCAGAGTGGACAGAATTGTTGTATGCAAATTCGGCCAGAGGCAGCAGAGATACCCAGTTTTCCTGTGAGAATGATGAAAAACAACGTAGGTATTGCTCTAGCGTCTGGTTTGTCCGTTCAGTCTGGCCATTTGATTGTGGGTGGTAGGCGGACGAGAAGGACAAGTCAATCCCAAGGGATTCACAAAGGGCTTTCCAGAATCTGGAAGTGAATTGAACCCCTCGATCTGATACGATATTCGCAGGGATGCCATGGAGCCTCACGATTTCCTTGACAACAATTTTAGCTGTTTCAGGAGCGGAGGGCGTACCCCTCATGGGCAGGAAGTGTGCCATTTTTGAAAGTCTATTCACAACCACGAAGATAGTGGTCAAAAACTCAGAAGGGGGAAGCTCCACGATGAAGTCCATGGAAATCATCCTCCATGGCCTCTCCGGTATGGGCAATGGTTTTAACAGACCCCAGGCTCTGGACTTACTCCCCTTGTTCCAGATACAGGTGGTGCACGACTCCACATAACTCCTGCAGTGCTTAAACAGCTATGGCCACCAGAACGTGCGTTGCAAGATTTCGGAGGTCTTGAGTACCCCGAAATGACCAGCCAGCTTGTGATCATGGCAGGAACTAAGGACCGTGACTCGCAAGTCCTCTGGTACGAAGATTTTGTCCTTGTACCACAGAAGTCCATCCTTGGGTTGTAGATCTATCCCAGGTAAGGGAGAGATTCCTGTAGAGGCTTGCCCGATTCGAGACAGCAGGTCCTCTTGAAGCAAGAGAAAGATTCCCGATGACAAGATAGTATCTGGAGGAGCAGGCACTTTAGAATCACAGAACATTCGTGAGAGGGCATCAGGATTGGTATTCTTCGACCCCGGTCTTTACGTTATGTTGAAAGAGAATCGCGTGAAGAAAAGTGCCCACCTGGCCTGCCGCGGTTTCAACCTCTTGGCAACTTTCAGATACTCCAAGTTCTTGTGGTCTGTATAGACCAGGATCGGGTGTGCTGTGCCCTCCAAGAGGTACCGCTATTCCTCCAGAGCAGCCTTGATTGCCAACAACTCCCGGTCCCCCACATCGTAGTTCCTTTCTGATTCTGACAGCTTATGGGAAAAAAAGGCAACCGGGTGAAAAAGGGCCTTGGGCCCCTGTCTTTGAGAGAGAACTGCCCCGACTGCTGTTTCTGAGGTGTCCACCTCCAGGATGTATGGTAGAGCCGCGTCAGGGTGTCTTAGAACAGATGCGGAAGTGAACAACTTCTTAAGGGTCTCGAAGGCCGTTTGGGCTTCTGAAGACCACTGAAACCGGACAGTCTGTTTGGTTAAGTTGGTTACTCGGGCGATGATGGTAGAAAATCCTCTGATAAACTTCCTATAGAAGTTTGCGAACCCGACAAAGCGCTGGATGCCGTTCTTGTCCACGGGCACCGGCCAGTCGAGAATCGCAGCCACTTTCTGAGGATCCATCTTGATACCCTCCACTGAGATGATAAGTCCAAGAAATTGAATACTTTGGCATTCGAATTTGCACTTTTCAGGCTTTGCCTATAAGCCGTGCGTTTGAAGCCGACTGAGCACATTCTGGACGTGTGCCTGATGTTTCTCCAAAGAGGGGGAAAAGATAAGGATGTCATCCAGATATATGACAACAAAAAGGTCAAGGTAGTCTCTAAAGATGTCATTCACAAAATGCTGGAATGTAGCTGGGGCGTTGCAAAGTCCAAAGGGCATTACTAAGTATTCAAAGTGCCCAAAGCGAGTGCGAAAGGCAGTCTTCCACTCGTCACCGTTTCGGATCCGCACCAGGTTGTAGGCCCCACAGAGATCCAGTTTTGTGAAGATGACTGCGGATCCCAGTCTTTGAAACAGTTCAGGTACCAAAGGGAGAGGGTACCGATTCTTTATTGTCACCTTATTGAGCTCCCGATAGTCCACACAGGGACGGAGAGAATGATCCTTCTTTTCAACAAAGAAAATCCCTGCCCCTGCCGGTGAAGTGGAAGGACGGATGAACCCCTTCTTAAGATTATCATCAATATAAGTCTTTAGGGTTTCAAGTTCAAGTTCCGTCAAGGGGGAAATTTTGCCAAAGGGGATTTCAGCCCCGGGGAGGAGCTCAATCGGGCAGTCATAAGGCCTGTGTGGGGGAAGAGTCTCAGCCCCCTTTTTGCTGAAGACGTCCAGGAAGTTATGGTACACTTCGCGAACAGATTGGCGGGTCTCGACATCAGAGTCCATGCAGAGCAAAGGAGAAGGAGCACCCGAAACATCCTGCAGACAATGTTGGTGGCAGTAGGGGGAGCAGAAACTGACTTCGCCTGATGTCCAATTGATTTGCGGGTTATGGGCCTGTAACCAGGGCATGCCCAGAATGATAGGAAACAGAGGAGACTCGATGACGTCCAGGCAAAGTAGTTCCTGATGGGTGCTGGCAATGGTCTTGGCCAAAGTCAAGGTCTCCTGTGTGACTGGCCTGGATTTTAAGACCGACCCATCAGCAAGATGTACGGAAAGTCCCTTAGCCCTAGGGCACAGAGGGATGTGGTGTTTGGTGGCAAAGGCTAAGTCCAAAAAACAACTGCAGGCTACGGAGTCAATGATAGCGTTGACCTGAATATTCCCTCCTGGAAGCTGCAAAAGAATAGGAATTGCCAGGTGAGCAGAGTTACTGGGCATAATAGGCGAATGAACAGATGACATGGAAAGGCACTTACGGAGTTTTGCGGGGCAGGTTCTTACATAGTGTCCGGGTTCTCCGCAGTACAGGCATAGATTAAGGGTTCGCCGACGTTGACGTTCCTCTGGTGTGAGTGAAGGGCGGAGCAAGCCCAACTGCATGGGTTCCGAACTGTCAGTGGGAGCTGTTACTGGAAACGGAGGGGCCGGGTTAGCAGAGCTGGGTACACGAGGCAACATCCAAACTGGGCGAGGCGGACCGGTGGACCGTTCAGACCTGCGTTCCCTTAGATGTCTGTCAATTTGGATGGTAAGATTGATAAGAGCTTCCAAGATTCCGGGAACACCTACACGTGCCAGTTCATCTTTGAGCGACTCTGAGAGGCCCAACCGGAATTGGTAGCAAAGTGCAGCATCATTCCAGTTCGTGTCTGACCTCCATCTTCTGAATTCAGACACGTAATCCTCTGCTGGTCTGCGGCCTTGCTGAAGGGCATGCAGGGCTGCTTCTGCGGTGGCAGCTTGGCGAGGGTCCTCGTATAGCTGCGACATGGCCTGGAAGAAGGTGTCCAGAGTGTTAAGAGAAACGTCCTTATGCTCCAAGAGGCGGTGGGCTTGTGGTTCACCTGACAGAAGAGAGATGACGAACCCCACCTTAGTGGATTCTAGTGAAAAAGTCAGTGGTTGCAGGGCAAAGAAGAGCTCGCAGGCGTTCCGAAAGGCCCTGTATTTGCTCCGCTCCCCTGAGAATCTCACGGGTGTGGGTACCTTAGGTTCTGGAGGCATCATGACCACTGAGGGTGAAGCAGAAGTCCCAGTAGAGGTGGAAGCTGAAGTGGATAGGGCCTGGACTCGGCCCTCCAGTCGGGTATAGCCTTTTTGCAGACTTCTGACGGCCTGGGTTAGCCCGTCCAGGTGCCGACATAATTCCTCCATTGGGTTCGCTCCCTGCGCAGGCTCGGACATGGCTGTCCGGTACTGTCACGTACCTGATGGTGGAGCCCAATATGCAGGGAGTGGCCTCTTTTGCACCTATTACTCCGGAACCCATGATAGTGGGAACAGGGAACTCGGGAGTGCAGAGTCGCACAAGTGCCTGTCAGGAACACTGGTGCTGGAATGGAGCTGGACTTCAGGAGACTCTGTGCGGATGTCAGCGTTAGCAGAAAGATAGGAGCAGCAGGCAGGCTGAGCACACAGGTACTGGTGGAAGGTGACTGAAGACAGCAGGGGAGGTGTCCTATAGTTCAGGACACAAGCAAGTCCAGACAGGCCGGGTCATACACAGGCTGACAAATCAGGTGCAGGTCCAGAGGCAGAGGCAGAGTCGAGGTTCAGGCCCGGATCAGCAACAGGCGGGCAGCGGGTAGTCCAATGGGATAGGCAGGAGCGTGGTCAGACAAGCCGGGGTCAAAGGACAGGCAGAAGGCAGGAGTAGTCAGGAACAAGCCGGGTCACAGGAACGGATCAGCAGAGTATAACAGCAGGTTTCAGATGGGTCTCAGGAACGCTGTAGAGCGGACAGCAAGGAGCCCAGGCATCAGTCCCTTTAAATAGCCCCTGTTTGGCACCAAGAACCGTCACTGCACGCTACCGCGCGCCGCTACCACGCATGCGCGCACTAGTGAGAGCCGAAATGCCGCTATTGCGCAGGAGTGCACCCGCGAGCGCCGAATCGCAATCGCCGCACATGCGCGCACCCGCAAACGCCAAAGCGCCACCATCTTGGGAACTGGTTTGCCCTTCATGACAGTGCTACTGATTTTTAAGGCCCCACAATATTTGTGCAAATGTTTATGAAAACAATATTGTCACTAAAAATACACTAAAATCATTATTAGCAGATAAAACCACAGCAAATTTTACAAAATTCATACAAAATATAAAAGCTGAACCTGTGTTGAGTTATTAAATACCAAGTATTTATCAATTTAAAATTGCGCCTTTTTGCAAAATGGTGAAAATCGAGGTTTTAATTTTTCACTTACAGCTTTCAGGGTTTATAAAAGACCCCCCAAGCCATATATTTTCTGAAAGCACATGACCTGTAGAATAAAAAGAAGGTGCTACTTATTTTTAAGGCTCGGCAATATTTTTGCAAATGTTTATCAAACAATATGTTCAGTAAAAATACACTAAAATCATTATTGAGCTATAAAAACACAGCAAATTTTACTAGATCCCTGCCTAATAAATATAGAAGCTGAACCTGTGTTTAGTTAATAAATAACAAATATTTATCAATTTAAATATCCAAATTTCTCTAAAAATCGGGAGGTTTTAATTTTTCACTTACAGCTTTCAGAGATTGTAAAAGACCCCCAAACCATATATTTTCTGAAAGCACATGGCCTGTAGAATAAATAAAAGGTGCTACTGATTTTTAAGGCTCTGAGATATTTGCACAAATGTTTATCAAACAATATTTTTGCTTAAAATACACTAAAATCATTATTAGCAGATACAAACACAGCACATTTTCCAAAATTCCTTCAAAATTCCTGACAAATATAAAAGTTAAACCTGTATTGAGTTAAAAAAATTATGATTATTTGTACATTTTAAATTGCTCCTTTTTGCGAAATGGTGAAAATGTTTTACTTACAGCTTTCATGCCGCGTACACACGATCGTGATTCACGGCGGTGAAAACACCGCCGTGAATCACGACATGAAATTAAATGAAAAACGAGGGAACGGCATTTTCCCCCACACATGACCGTTTTTCCCGTCATTTTTTTCTTTGTCGAGAAAAACGACCGTCTGTGGGCTCCGCGGCAGTGTCTCCCTATGGGAAAACTGCCGCGGAAAAAAATGATGGAAAAAACGATGAGAAAATTTAGAACATGTTCTAATTTTTCTTGTCGTTTTTCCTGCCGTTTTTCTCAACGAGAAAAACGGCATAAAGCCCACAGACGATCGTTTTTCTCGGCGAAAAAAAAAATTTCATTTTTCCCGTCTGGAAAAATGATCGTGTGTACGCGGCATCAGAGTTTGTAAAACTGTTGAGTAATTAAAAATCAAATATTTGTAAATTTTAAATTGTGCCCTTTTATGAAATGGTGAAAAGGGATGGTGCACAAAACTGTAAATATAAACAATTTACTCTAAAAATCTGAGGTCATCATTTTTTCACATACAGCTTTTGGAGTTTGTAAAAGACTCCCCAAACTATATATGTTCTGAAAGCACATGATCTGTAGAATAAAAAAATATGCTACTGATTTTTTAGGCCCTGCAATAGTTGTGCAAATGTTTAGCAAACTGCTATTTTCACAAAAAAAAAACACTAAAATCATTACTGGTGAACACAAACACAACAAACTTCCTGCTAAATTCCTAGGACTCGTTCACATGGGGCATACAAAAGTGTATACGAAAGTATTTATGAAAGTGTATACCCATGGAGGGCTGTGTTTACCCACATGAGGATGCCCAGGTGTTCCATGCATCCCTATGCAGGCAGTCCCATTCATGTCAATTGGGATACATCAGCTGACATCCGTGTGGGTGCACGACCCTGAACGCAGACAGTATGAGCTCATACATGAAGACATGCACCCAGACCCACATGAATGTTAATTTGGGAGCAACAGCTGTGTTCGATTCGAACATCGTGTGTTCGCCCGTTTGGCGAATACCGAACATTAAGGGGCGTTTGCTGCAAATTTGAGCGCCACGGAATGCCCCATAATGCACTGCGAGATTGCAGTGCAATGGTGTCTTATGATTGGCCAAAGTATGCACCTGACCTGCATACTTTGGCCAATCACAGTACACTCTGCTGAGAGAGCCATAATTGGCCGAAAGCATTGTGCCTTTAGCCAATCATGGCTCAGGGGGCTAAGTCCACACCTCACACTATATAGGGCTGCTTACTCGGCAGCCATATATAGTGTAATTATGAATGAAGAGAGATTAGGCAGGTTAGTGGCATGCAGACAGTGTATCTGATACACAGTCAGGTCCATAAATATTGGGACATCAACACAATTCTACTCTTTTTTGCTCTATACACCACCACAATGGATTTGAAATGAAACAAACAACATGTGCTTTAACTGCAGACTTTCAGCTTTAATTTGAGGGTATATACATCCAAATCAGGTGAACGGTGTAGGAATTACAACAGTTTGTATATGTGCCTCCCACTTTTTAAGGGACCAAAAGTAATGGGACAGATTAACAATCATAAATCAAACTTTCACTTTTTAATACTTGGTTGCAAATCCTTTGCAGTCAATTACAGCCTGAAGTTTGGAATGCATAGACATCACCAGACGCTGGGTTTCATCTCTGGTGATGCTCTGCCAGGCCTCTACTGCAACTGTCTTCAGTTCCTGCTTGATCTTGGGGCATTTTCCCTTCAGTTTTGTCTTCAGCAAGTGAAATGCATGCTCAATCGGATTCAGGTCAGGTGATTGACTTGGCCAGGCCATGAAACTACCACCACCATGCTTCACTGATGAGGTGGTATGCTTTGGATCATGAGCAGTTCCTTTCCTTCTCCATACTCTTCTCTTCCCATCACTCTGGTAGAAGTTGATCTTGGTCTCATCTGTCCATAGGATGTTGTTCCAGAACTGTGAAGGCTTTTTTAGATGTTGTTTGGCAAACTCTAATCTGGCCTTCATGTTTTTGAGGCTCACCAATGGTTTACATCTTGTGGTGAACCCTCTGTATTCACTCTGGTGAAGTCTTCTCTGGATTGTTGACTTTGACACACATACACCTACCTCCTGGAGAGTCTTCTTGATCTGGCCAACTGTTGTGAAGGGTGTTTTCTTCACCAGGGAAATAATTTTTCGGTCATCCACCACAGTTGTTTTCCATGGTCTTCCAGGTCTTTTGGTGTTGCTGAGCTCACTGCACTGAGAACCGAGCCACGAGCACCGCCAATGGCTCGGTTCTCACTCCTCCCCGAGCACAGCGATGCTGACTGTCAGTCAGCATCGCTTCTTCTCTACTTCTCAGCGCTCATTGGAGCGCTGAGCCCTGGAGGGTGGGGAGCGGCCGTCTCAGCGGCTCGCTGAGACGCTGAAACTGCCATCAATCAAGGCAGCTGGCGGATCCAGACTTGGAAGTCCTGATGACGCGCTACCTCGACTGATGACAGTGACGTTAGCGGAGAGCGGACTTCAGACCGCTCTCCGCTGAAAGCGGGTCACAGGAGTGCAAAACGAACTGCACTCCTGTGACCCAGTGGAGAAGCCCAGCCTAAAAAGCTCAGGCTGGACTTCTCCTTTAAGCCAAGCAATATTGTAATTTTAAAAAAAAATCAATGACGCATCCTCCAAATTTTCGAAGGCCACAATACAGAGTCGCTGATACTGTCTATGAGATTCATACTGTTCCATAACCCTACCTGAAAATCAAAGGCATCTTCCAACCTTTTAATTGAAAGGATTGGTGTTTTTCTATCACCCTTGCATTAAAGTGGATGTTTTTTATGTCACAATGTAGAGTATAATATTTCCTATCATTTGTGCCAGGTCTTGCCACAAAGAGTTAATCCAGCTCTGAGCAATCCTCTTTTATTGTTCAGTGAGATAAAACGGACAAACAGAGTTACCTTTGTCCATTCCGCCCCCTTGCTTTGAGTGACAGGTTATTACATATTAGTGCGTTCAAGGTGGGGTGGGAGTGTCTCATGGACTTAGAAGCTTTAGAGCGGTAATCTCCTTTCCATAGGTTATTACATATCTCTTGCACTAGCTTTAGACAGGCATTATTTTTTAATTCCCACCCCCACTCCTATCATGAAGTCATGTGGTTACTTTTCTGGATTTTGACTGGATGTTAGTGATCACAGCAGAAGGAATACACAGGAGAAAATGCATGTTGACAAGGGGAGTGTAGAGGTGGGCGGGGATTCTACTGACATAACAACTCCACTCACCGAGCTCCAGACAACAGATCCACCCACAGAATCTGCAGTTTTTCAGTTCTTATAACAGACAGAGGGGAGACATTTGACAGATAAGAATACATGCAGGAGGCATCTATATCCTTATAGATCAGCTCTATGGAAGTAGTTTAGAAAGGATGAGAGTGGGTTTACATCCACTTTAAGATAAGTACCCTCTCCCTGCAGTATTTATTTATTTATTTTTGCATTGGTATCTGTTCTCCATTGATAGTGTTCAGTTTCCTGTGTCCTTTCTGACAATTGCTTGCCTATGAGCCTTATTATTATTATTATTATTATTATTATTATTATTATTAGCCATTTTTGGATTTTTAAGATTCCCCTCCTTTAGACAATTACATTCTATTTCAGGGCCAGTTCACGCCACAAAAATGCACTCTGGATATGTTTCGGATGCGTTTTTTGCTTATAGTTCACACCAAATGCAGTTCTGGTGCGTTTCTGATATGTTTTTCTGTGTTAAAGTACAGTTATGTGCATAATAAATGCAACATGTTCCACTGCATCAGTGTGAACTAGGGCCATTGGAATACATGGAATACACTGTGCATGCATTGTTCAGAATTTTGGGACTTCCCACTGGGTTTGATAAGCTTCCCACGAACCAAACCAACAAACATTTGTTCATCCCTAGTATAAAAGTGTGGAACTTCAGATTGTAAGGTATTTTGGGAAACAGTGAATAGATTGAATGTATTTACTTTGTAAATATGCTAGTTCTTCGTAAGTGCTGAAATTTAAAACCCCTTCTCAGTGTTTCAAGCTTTGTAAAAAAATAAAAAGGTATTTAAATTGGTTAATTTTTTTTTGTTACATGCAGAGTTTAAATCTCTTTTACAATGTAATCCGTTTTTAGTATATAAAGGTTAAAAAAAAAACTTTAGCTAATTTATATACTTTAAATATGTCTTTACAATATAATAGTTTTTTGATTTCTGCCACCATAGATTGATTAAAAAAGAATAGATAATGTGCTAAGGGTTTCCAATAGACCTTCCAGATATATAGCATCTTTTTAAAATTTAATGTAGTCCAGAATACTAGAAGGTCAGAAAATGTCTTTGAAAAGCTGCCAGGCCCTACCTGATAACCTATTCCAGCTTTAAAAGGGAAATTCCTCATTAGTTGGAACCTAGTATAAATCAATTCATCCTCCAGAGACAGGTATTGAATGTTAAGAAGGGGATAGTGGACAGCAAAGCATTATATTACCAATGCATGTTTTAAATACCTAAAAATATATGTTTTCACTATTGGTTATCTATCTTATTTATTATCTGACAATCTACATTATCTGACCATTTACATTTATTTAATTTTGCTATGGTTTTTATATAAATTTTGGGGTCTGCAGCATGCACTGGTTGCTGAGACAGGCAAAGCTGCCTGTTTTAGCACATCACTGCATACTTGTGCATTAAAGTAGTGTGCATCAATCCATCACATATTTATTCCCTATTTCACCATAGATGCCAATTTCCATTATTAAAAATGTAAATAAAACCTAAAGTGAGGGACAGAGGTTTTGCATGCAGAGGTAGTAAGGGGGCTTCAGAGACCTCTTGGAGCCCCCTACTACCTCTGCAGGCAAAACCTATGGCATGATCTTGGTCATGTGTAAAGCATTCTTCGATACTGAGAATGAGGAAGATGTTAGATAATGAATTTATGTGAAAACTCTATTAACACATGTAAATAATATTGTAATTAGAAGTATATTTTAGTTAGAGTATTTAAACCACTGAGTGTGTTTCCACTTCAAAGGTCTGGACATTGTTTTTCCTTATCTCACATGGGTTGTAAATAGGGATGAGCCGAACACCAGTTCGGTTCGCATCAGAACATGTGAACAGGCAATAAATTTGTTCGAACATCCGAACACCGTTAACCCTCCTGGCGGTATGATTATTTCAGATTTTAGGTGCTGAAAGCAGTACCATTATTTTGCATGGAAATGTGGCGTTTTATATCATAGGCCTGTAATTCTTAGGAATAACTCACTTAAATCTGTCCAAACAAGAGTCTAGTAGACATCCCGGGTATGATAAAGTTTGAAACACAAAATCATAAATTATAATATAATAAATAATAACAAATAATAATTTAATAATAATAATACTTTTTATTCAATACATTTTAGTAAATAATATAATCAAAAACACTGACTTTTTTTTGCTCAAACAAGGGTGCAATATTAGAAGTCATATTGCGTCAGTAAACGTCTCGGGTATGGAAAATTTTAAAAAAAGGTACAGCACAAAGTCCAACGTCACAATCGGGACAATAGAAACGGGTTTCTTTTCGGATTTTCCTTCCGGAGTCGTCACTCTTGGAGCAGCAAACCACACATCCTTGTGGGTTCTGTCTTCTTTTCAGTTGGTGGAATGTGGTCCATAAAGTGATGACCAGTCAGGCGTTCCGGGTTCAAAACGCCAGCAGCCCGACGTCCAGATCTGTTTACAGCCGTTTGGTCCTTCAGAAATACATCACGCAGGTTTCCCGTTGCATCAGAGGGGAGCGGGGTCACCCCTCATGTCACTGGGAAAGCCCGGGTTTCCACTTGCGTCAGAGGGGGAAGGGGTCATGTGACGGGTGGCCCCGTCCTCAGCTACATAAGACCTGTCAGGCTGCCGCAACGTCATTCCTGGGGTGTCTCCGGTGGAGACAGGATCGTGTGCTGTTCCTCGCTGGACATCATCGCTGGAGCCTGCAGATCATCCATCGCTGGGTACCGACATCACTGGAGTGGAGATCGAGAGTGGATTACCACCGCTGGAATCTTTTTTTTCTTTTTTTTAATAAAGGACTTATCCCAACTGTGTCTGTGTGTTTTTTTCTACAATTTTTTACACTTTCTTTGTGAAATGGTAGGGGTACCATGTACCCTTTACCAATTCACATAGGGGGGCGGGATCTGGGGGTCCCCTTTGTTAAAAGGGTCTTCCAGATTCTGATAAGCCCCCCGCCCGCAGACCCCCACAACCACTGGGCAAGGGTTGTGGGGATGAGGCCCTTGTCCCCATCAACATGGGGACATGGTGCTTTGGGGTCCAGACCCCAAAGCATCCTCCCCATGTTGAGGGCATGTGGCCTGGTACGGTTCAGGAGGGGGCACTCTCTCACCCCCCCCTCTTTTCCTGCTAGGTTGCGTGCTCAGATAAGGGTCTGGTAGGGATTTTTGGGGGGAACTCTGCGCCATTTTTTTTTAAAAATGGCGCGGAGTTCCCCTTAAAAGCCATACCAGACCTGAAGGGCCTGGTAATTGAATTTGGGGGGACCCCCACGCATTTTTTTTTTTATCAATGACTTTCAATGCCTTTTCTCTGTATTGCCGGGAGCCGACAATCCATTACAGTCGCGAGTACTTTTAAATTACTTTTTTTCCTTCAGAAATGACATTTTGTGCAGGGACAGTTTTAAGCACGGGAAACAAGCGCTACTTTACAGGCATACTATACACACCCCCCAGGTACGAAATTTAAAGAAATATTTCACTTTTACTGTTTCACTTTAAGCATTATTAAAATCACTGCTCCCAAAAAAAATGGGCATTTAAAAAAAAAAATTGCATTGATACATGTCCCCTGGGGCAGGACCAAGGTCCCCAAACACTTTTTATGACACACGACCGTTTTTCATGATGAGAAAAATGCATTTTTTTTATTGTGTCATTAAAAACTATTGTGTGTAGGCTCCAGAGCATTTTTCGCGACGTGAAAAATGCCCATTAAAATTTTTGAACATGCTCTATTTTTTCGTTTCGTTTTTCACGTTGTCGTTTTTCTCGTTGTGAAAAACGGCCGTGTATAGGCTTTAACTACGTGAAAAAAGCACGCATGCTCAGAAGCAAGTTATTAGACGGGAGCCCTCGTTCTGGTAAAACTAGCGTTCATAATGGAGATAGCACATTCATCACACTGTAACGGACTGAAGAGCACGAGGCTGAAAAGCACGAATCATCTTTCACCAATATTTACTAACACGAACTTCCCCTTTATAGTGCCGTCGTATGTTCCGTACATCACCGCGCTTTGTTTGAGCATTTTTTTTCACGATCGTGTGTAGGCAAGGCAGGCTTGAGAAGAATCACGTCAAGAAAAACATCGTTTTTTCAATGACATTAAAAATGGTCGTGTGTACGTGGCATAACTTGCATATAAGCCTTTAAAATTAGCACTTTAGATTTCTCCCATAGACTTTTACAGGGTGCTCCGCGGCTTTTCGAATTTGCCGCGAACACCCCAAATTGTTCGCTGTTTAGCGAACGGGCGAACAGGCAATGTTCGAGCCGAACATGAGTTTGACTCGAACTCGAAGCTCATCCCTAGTTGTAAACAGCAGCCCTCTTTGAATCCTCCAGTCAGGTTGTGCTCAATATACATTTGCTAGGTATAATGACCAGTTAGGATGCATTATATTAGCCACTGTACAAAAAGCAGAGGGGGATATAAGGAATTGTTACCAATCTGTTGCACTCTCTTTGTCCTGGGACACACAAGGACCCAGTATGACCAGCCCTGAAGCTGAGAGGTAAATTAACTTCATACTTGTACTGTAAATTATATTGTACATAAATAAGGTTTTGTGTGTAATTTGTAAACATCATGTAACCCACTGTAGTTATGCTGTAGATTGTGTAACAGTAACAGTAATACTGTTTTGTGTGTAATTTACATATGTTATGTAACCCTATCAATAAATGTATATTGCAGTTTGAACTACCTCTTTGGTCCAAGAATCCTCAGATTTGGATGTGTATATGTAAATACTTCTATAGTAATTGGTGTGTATTCATTTATACACTTATGCAAAAACTAAAGATCTACGGTAATAACAATGAGAGGGCACCATCTCACAAATAATAAAACAAAAATTAAGGCAGCTGTCCCTTTAAGTGTAAAAAACACTTTCAATATGTTAAAAAACTAAAGATAGGAGCAGACCCTTCACAAAAATTTGTTCATGTGATATCATGCAAATAGTAAGCAATTACCCAATGTAATAAATACAAAAATACTGAAAGTCAATATAAAGTCCAGCAGAAATAAATGAATAAATGAAGAAGTCCCCTATCACCGTGATCTTGTAGAATCAAAGATGAAGTGACAAAATCTTCTTCATACATAAAAAGTGCTCCCCGTGTGCTCAGATGAAATCCTCACTCACCAGATAATAGCGGGCCAACAAAGCAGCCAACAAGCATTAGGTGTCAGATCCTGTACATGGAATATCAGATCCTCTATGTGGGAATCCTGAGGCAAAACAGCTCATGGATGTCACTGTCATTTATTCTCCTTTACCCAAAATTAGTTAACAAGAAAAGAGTACCCATAGTGTAGTAAATTTTATTAAAAGAGAGATTAAAGACAAGCACTTTATTCACTCACATGAAACAGGTGCCAGTGGGTCCACCAACAAAAGCAGCTCACCAGGGGGATCCTTTCCCTCACACCACCGCTCATAACCACAGAGCTGGTGTGCTTTCCAAGAGACTGGATATGACGTTGACGAAGGACAGGATATGATGTCAGCAGCTAAGGAAGTTTAGCGTCACCATCTTGTTGGAGTCTTATGCCCCATACACACGATCGTTTTTCTTGCCATTTTTTTTCTTGCCGTTTTTCACGTCGTTTTTTTTCATGTTTCCTCTCAAGCCTGTCTTGCGTACACACGATCATTTAAAAAAACGATCAAGCAAAGCACAGTGACGTACAACACGTACGACTGCACTATAAAGGGGAAGTTCCGTTCGAATGGCGCCACCCTTCATGTTAGTAAAGTTTGTTGAGCGACGATTCGCTCTTTTCAGTCTCGTGCTTTTCAGTCCGTGACTGCGTGACGAATGTGCTATCTCCATTACGAACGCTAGTTTTACCAGAACGAGCGCTCCTGTCTCATACTTGATTCTGAGCATGCGCGTTTTTTTTTCACGTCGTTAAAGCATACACACTATCGTTTTTCACGTCGTTAAAAAAAACGACATGAAAAACGATGTGAAAAAAGAGAGCATGTTCTAAATTTTTAATGGCCGTTTTTCACGTCGTTAAAAATGCTCTGGAGCCTACACACGATCATTTTTAATGGCCATTTTTTTTAATGGCATTTTTAACGGCATGAAAAACGATCGTGTGTATGGGGCATTAGATTTTGTCACATTTTGTTGGAGTCTTAGATTTTCTTACTTAATCTTTGATTCTACAAGATCACAGTGATTGGGGACTTCTTCATTAATTTCTGCTGGACTTTATACTGAATTTGAGTATTTTTTGATTTATTACTGTCAGTAACAGGTGTGACCAGAACTGTGTGGACTGCAAAAGAGGGAACCAAATGCATATTAAGTGAATAATAAAGTTTATTAAGAAAAGTGAATATAAATAAACGCACCTCCAATACCAAAACTGTGTACAACAACCAACAACAAGATGGTTACCCACAAACAACAATAGACTAAACAAGTAAGAACAATAGAAGGGGAATACCGGAATCATAAATGTAGCCAGGCCGGGGTCATACACAGGAGACAGCAGATGGGGGAAGGAGCAAGACAGGACAGGGAGAACGGGATCAGGCTGCAGGATAACAGGGTCGCAGGAGGGACAGGATCAAGTTCAGGTACAGGTACACAGGATCACAGGTTCAGGTTCAGATTAGGGCTCGAGGACAATACCAAGGCAGTGAGTGTTATCATCAGCCGGGTATATATACACACACCTGCAATTAGCCTCAGGTGACGCCTGATCGCAGGAGGTGATGTCGGCTCCACACTGCCCGGAGACACCCGCTGGTGGACATCAGTACTGTGGCCCAAACATCTAACAGTGCCACCAGCAGGTGAAACCTTTCTTGACAGCTCCAGACTGTTAGGAGACACATGCTGGTGGACACCAGTAATGACAGCGCCACCAACAGGTGAAACCTTTTCTGACAGTACCCCCTCAAAGGAGCGACCTCCAGATGCTCCAACTAGTTGTGGCTGTAAACAGTCCATGGCAACAAGCCAGGTAGCGGGCAGTGGAAAATCAAGCTGGGCATGTAAAAAGTCTATGGTATCAAGCCAGACAATGGGCGGAGGCACATCAAGCTGGGCAGCAGGCACTTTAAGCTGGGCAGCGGGCACATTGAGCTGGGCAGTGGGCACCTCGAGCTGGGCAGCCGGCACATCAAGCTGGGCAGCGGGCACATCGAGCTGGGCAGCGGGCACAGGCACATCAAGCTGGGAAGCAGGCACATCAAGCTGGGCATGGGAACATCAAGATGGGCAGCAGGCATATCGAGCTGGGCAGTGGGCATATCGAGCTAGGCAGCGGGCACAGGCACATCAAGCTGGGCAGTGGGCACATCAAGATGGGCAGCGGGTACATTGCGCTGGGTAACGGGCACATTGAGCTGGGCAGCGGGCACAGGCCCATCAAGCTGGGCAGCAGGCACATCGAGCTGGGCAGCGGGCACATCGAGCTGGGCAGCGGGCACAGGCACAGCAAGCTGGGCAGCAGGCACATCAAACTGGACAGTGGGCACATCAAGTAGGGCATCGGCACATCAAGCTGGGCATCGGGCGTAGAATCATCCAACTGGAGAACAGGCGCTGAATAGTCAGGCCGAACAGCGGCACTAGAACATCAGACCGGGCATCAGGAACTGGATTCTTATGCTGGACATTGGGCATCAGATCATCAAACCGGACAGCAGGCACTGGAACATCTGGCTGGGCAGCAGGCTCTGGGTCATCTGGCTGGACAGCAGGCTCCGGGTCATCTGGTTGGGCAGCAGGCTCCGGGTCATCTGGTTGGGCAGCAGGCTCCGGGTCATCTGGCTGGACAGCAGGCTCCGGATTATCTGGCTGGACAGCAGACAATGAAACATCAGGCCGGGCAGCGAGCACCATATCAGCAGGCTGGGTAACAGGCACCTGCTCAACAAGCTGGGTAACAGGCACCGGCCCAGTGGGCTGGGTAGTGGCACAGGCTCAGCAAGCTAGGTGACGGGCACCGGCTCAGCAAGCCGGATGACAGGTACTGGCTCAACAGGCCAGGTGACAGGCACCGGTTCAACAGGCTGGGTAATGGGCACCGACTCGACGGGCTGAGTAACTGGCACCGGCCCAGCAGGCTGGGACATGGCACTGGAACTTCAGGCTGGGACATGGGCACCAGAACTTCAGGCAGAGGCAGGGACACCGGAACTTCAGGCAGGAACACCGTAACTTCAGGCAGGGACACGGGCACCGGAAATTTAGGCAGGGACACCAGAACTTCAGGCAGGGACACCGGAACTTCAGGCAGCAAATACTGGAGCATCAGGCTGGATAGCAGACAGAAGGTTGGTAGGGTTAGGTGGGTCATCAGGTTCAGGATCAGCTGGCATGGAGGCAGACTTGAGCAGGTCGGTTGGCATGGAGGCAGACTGGAGCAGAACGACTGGTGTGGAAGCAGATTGGGATAATGGCAGGATCGAATGGGTTGGGAAAAACTTCAGATTTGATTTAGCCACTGAAGTTCTATAGGAGACTGCAAGGCTGTAAGTAAGGGGTGTAGCAGGTTGGAGAGAAGGGCTGGAATGCGGAAAAGAAAAGGAAACAGTGGCTAGGGGAAGTTTTTGTGGGGTTGTTGCAGGCAGTAGGGAAGAGGCAGGTGGATTAAAAGCAGGATATGTGCAGCGAGTAGAAACAGGGTACTGATATTTGGTTTGGAAGCAGAGTATATTGGGCTGAGACTGAGGTTGCCGTGGGTGATGGGGGGAAAGACATTTGGGCAGGCAGGCGTCTAATAGCAGGGATGGATTTTTGTGAGTTGACTAAGGCTGAGTGTAATAGATCTGACCATGTCTGTAGTACAGGTTGAACAAAAGTCGGCTCATATACTGCCTGTCTAACCAGGGACTGCACTGCATTTATACAATCCATTAGCACCTGTTTGGAACAAGTTGAGTAGTGTTCACAGAAGTAGGCAAAGTCATCCTCCAAAAGCCACACTAGAGACTCCACCTGATCAATCCTGAAGGGGGGAGAAAAATCGTCACTGCCCTTTGGAGTACTAGACAAGGCTAGCTCTGTACACGCCTGAATCAGAGGCTAAACGTCTTTAAACAGTAAACCACCCTGATCAACCAGAGAATGGGCAAGACGGATACACTCTAAAAGCTGATCCTTGGCCCACTCCTTCAATACCAAACGGCAATAAATATTATCCTCCAATACCAGTGAGGCAAGGTAAACAACTATTTCTGACTGCATCTTAGCAGCAGCAACAGAACCACAATGGCTCCTCTGTGCAGCCACTTCTGGTCAGGGATAGCCTTGGTATCTGTCAGTAACAGGTGTGACCGGAACTGTGTGGACTGCAAAAGAGGGAACCAAACGTATATAAAGTGAATAATAAAGTTTATTAAGAAAAGTGAATATAAATAAACACACCTCCAATACCAAAACTGTGTACAACAACCAACAACAAGACGGTTACCCATGAACAACAATAGACTAAACAAGTAAGAACAATAGAAGGGGAATACCGGAATCATAAACATAGCCAGGCTGGGGTCATACACAGGAGATAAGCAGATGGGGGCAAGGAGCAAGACAGGACAGGGAGGATGGGATCAGGCTGCAGGACAGGGATACAGGATAACAGGGTCACAGGAGGGACAGGATCAGGATCAGGTACAGGTACACAGGATCACAGGATCACAGGATCACAGGTTCATGTTCAGGCCAGGGCTCAAGGACAATATCAAGGCAGTGAGTGTAATCATCAGCCGGGTATATATACACACACCTGCAATTAGCCTCAGGTGATGCCTAATCGCAGGAGGTGATGTCGGCTCCACACTGCCAGGAGACACCTGCTGGTTGGCATCGGTACTGCGGCCCAAAGATCTGACAGTGCCACCAGCAATTGAAACCTTTCTTGACAGCTTCAGACTGTTAGGAGACACCAGTACTGCGATCAAAAGATTTGACAGCGCCACCAACAGGTGAAATTAATGTAATTCTGAGGCAGCGTTTTCTTGTTGTTTTTTGGCTTCAATTTCAGGTGAGGACTCCTAAGAACCATTACATTAAGTTTCGGGGGTCATTAGCAGACCAAGTAATAATATTTACCAGGTGAAGCTGAGCCGGGACACAGTACAATATGTCAGAAACGTTCCTTCAGGAGTGGAGCTCTAAGCTGGCATGTCTGCTCAGTCAGGCTCTGCCCATGCGCCTCCATGTGACTATTCATTTTCACTTTAGTGTCAAGTCTTGTAAGTGTAGTGTGACCATTAATTTTTACTTAATTGTCAGTTTAATTTGTTTCCTGCAGTATATATCAGTGCATTACTACACGTTTAATGCAGTATATATCAGTGCGTTACTGTAGGTTTGATGCGGTATATATCAGTGCGTTACTGCACATTTAACACAGTATATATCAGTGTGTTACTGTATGTTTAGCACAGTATACAGGTCCTTCTCAAAAAATTAGCATATTGTGATAAAGTTCATTATTTTCTGTAATGTACTGATAAACATTAGACTTTCATATATTTTAGATTCATTACACACAACTGAAGTAGTTCAAGCCTTTTCTTGTTTTAATATTGATGATTTTGGCATACAGCTCATGAAAACCCCAAAATCCTATCTCAAAAAATTAGCATATTTCATCCGACCAATAAAAGAAAAGTGTTTTTAATACAAAAAAAGTCAACCTTCAAATAATTATGTTCAGTTATGCACTCAATACTTGGTCGGGAATCCTTTTGCAGAAATTACTGCTTCAATGCGGCGTGGCATGGAGGCAACCAGCCTGTGGCACTGCTGAGGTGTTATGGAGGCCCAGGATGCTTCGATAGCGGCCTTAAGCTCATCCAGAGTGTTGGGTCTTGCGTCTCTCAACTTTCTCTTCCCAATATCCCACAGATTCTCTATGGGGTTCAGGTCAGGAGAGTTGGCAGGCCAATTGAGCACAGTAATACCATGGTCAGTAAACCATTTACCAGTGGTTTTGGCACTGTGAGCAGGTGCCAGGTCGTGCTGAAAAATGAAATCTTCATCTCCATAAAGCTTTTCAGCAGATGGAAGCATGAAGTGCTCCAAAATCTCCTGATAGCTAGCTGCATTGACCCTGCCCTTGATAAAACACAGTGGACCAACACCAGCAGCTGACATGGCACCCCAGATCATCACTGACTGTGGGTACTTGACACTGGACTTCAGGCATTTTGGCATTTCCCTCTCCCCAGTCTTCCTCCAGACTCTGGCACCTTGATTTCCGAATGACATGCAAAATTTGCTTTCATCCGAAAAAAGTACTTTGGACCACTGAGCAACAGTCCAGTGCTGCTTCTCTGTAGCCCAGGTCAGGCGCTTCTGCCGCTGTTTCTGGTTCAAAAGTGGCTTGACCTGGGGAATGCGGCACCTGTAGCCCATTTCCTGCACACGCCTGTTCACGGTGGCTCTGGATGTTTCTACTCCAGACTCAGTCCACTGCTTCCGCAGGTCCTCCAAGGTCTGGAATCGGTCCTTCTCCACAATCTTCTTCAGGGTCCGGTCACCTCTTCTCGTTGTGCAGCGTTTTCTGCCACACTTTTTCCTTCCCACAGACTTCCCACTGAGGTGCCTTGATACAGCACTCTGGGAACAGCCTATTCGTTCAGAAATTTCTTTCTGTGTCTTACCCTCTTGCTTGAGGGTGTCAATGATGGCCTTCTGGACAGCAGTCAGGTCGGCAGTCTTACCCATGATTGCGGTTTTAAGTAATGAACCAGGCTGGGAGTTTTTAAAAGCCTCAGGAATCTTTTGCAGGTGTTTAGAGTTAATTAGTTGATTCAGATGATTAGGTTAATAGCTCGTTTAGAGAACCTTTTCATGATATGCTAATTTTTTGAGATAGGAATTTTGGGTTGTCATGAGCTGTATGCCAAAATCATCAATATTAAAACAAGAAAAGGCTTGAACTACTTCAGTTGTGTGTAATGAATCTAAAATATATGAAAGTCTAATGTTTATCAGTACATTACAGAAAATAATGAACTTTATCACAATATGCTAATTTTTTGAGAAGGACCTGTATATCAGTGCCTTACTGCATGTTTAACGCAGTATATATCAGTGCATTACTGCACGCTTATACGCAGTATATATTGGTGCATTACTGCACATTTAACGCAGTATATTTGAGTGTGTTACTGCGCGCTTAATGACGTATATTGAGTTTGTTCCTGCACTTTTTATACAGTATATATCAGTGCCTTACTGCACGTTTAATGCAGTAAATGCAGTAATGCAGTAAATATCAGTGCGTCACTGCAAGTTTAAAGCAGTATATTTGAGTGCGCTACTGCACATTAAATGCAGTATATTTCAGTGCGTTACTGCATGTTTACACAGTGTATTTGAGTGCATTACTGCAGATGTAGCGCAGTATATATGCATTGCATTACTGTACATTTAAGGCAGTTTTTTTGTGGAAATAAAGTGAACATGTGCATAAAAATAAAACCATAAACTACACAAGAATGATTAAAGTGAACTGGTGCTTTAAGGGCAATGTATAAACTTATATATAGTGAAACAAAGTTAATTGAAAAAAGTTTTTGGGTTGAAATTATATAACGTTCATGATGGACCCAACCAAAAAATACACAAAAGGGAATTCCTTCATCGTATGTCTTTAGGGACCGCCCAGAAAGTACTCAGAATTAAGAACTGCTCACCAGATAGTTGTGGCCTTTTTAATTACAAAAAATTCTTGGGAAATCCTGGAATTAGGTACCCTGGGTTACCCAATGGATCTTCAATGACAAGACCTCCTCTCTACCAATGAATGTAAGCAGACATCTTATATGTTTTATCCAGTTTTAAAAATAAAATGCAGTATTGTGCTATGTAGTTGTCCTTTGTCTTTCCACATGGGAACATTGGTCGAGAGGAGGTCTTTAAAGATCCATTGGGTAACCCAGGGTATCTAATCCCAGGATTTCCCAAAAGTGCATTAGACCTTTTTTTAATTAAAAAGGTCACAACTATCTGGTGAACAGTTCTTAATTCTGAGCACTTTTTTTGGGTGGTCCCTAAAGACATACGGTAAAGGAATTCCCTTTTGTGCATTTTTTTGGTTGGGTCCATCAAGCAGCGTTGAATATCATGAACGTTATATAATTTCAACAAAAAAAAACTTTTTCAATTAACTTTGTTTCACTATATATACGTTTTTACATTGCACTTGAAGCACCAGTTCACTTTAATCGTTGTTGTGTAGTTTATGGTTTTATTTTTATGCACATGTTCACTTTATTTCCATGCTATATGGTCATATAAGATTTTTTAATATCATTTTTATTTTTAGCGCCCCCTATCACTTCTTTTTTGTCAAATTGCACAGTGGTTTGTTCACTGTTTTTGGGGAGCAGCTTTTTGTATATTGGTAACATTTGAGTATAGAGTGGCGCAAGGTTCCCCCCTTTTTTTTTTGCAATCCTCTGTTACTGGGTCATGAGAATAGGCCACTGGCCAGAACTTGCCCAGTATGCAATAGAGCTGCTGGGCTGCTTTGCATCCAGCGTGCTTTCCGAATGGGCATTCAGTGCTGGTGGAGGTTTTGTGACAGATAAGAGAGCGTGGAGTGGCTGACATTTATCAAAATGAATCAGTCCTGGATTAGCAGCAGCTATCAAGCCCCTGATGCTGATTTTGTTGATTAAGTGCTTTCTGGATCTCAAATCTCTGAAAGACTGTCTAGGCTGCCTAGCTTTTTGGGTGTTAACATCATCTGGAAGTAATTTTGTAGTGTAGGTTTCATGGGCACAATAACACCTAAGGACTACATTTTCCCCACCTGTTTGACAGGTGCATATCATTTTTGACAACAAGGCCAATTCTTGCTTTCATCAAGAGTAGCTCTTTAGCACATGTGTCAAACAAAAGGACGTGGGCCAGATGCAACCCTCCAGGCCATTTCATGTGGCCCTTGCATCTCTCCTGCAACTGCGGCAGATGGCAGCAGTGAGGAGGACAGAACTCCTCCTACAGATCAGATCTTGCGCCTCTCTGTGCAGTCGCAGCTCCCCTCATCTCCACCTCCCCTGGTCTCAGCATTCAGCAGACTCCGACAGCTAATTCTTCCTCCAGATCCTGCAATGCTTCCCAGCTCCATTCCCAGCTTATTCCTGGCAGAAGCACAAGGTATGAACTGTGATGTAAGGAAGTTTGGGGAGGTCTTGACATCTGATGTAAAGGGGGTGCTATGGACATCTGCTTATATTTATTATGAGAATAATAATTCTATGCCAGTTAAAAAGGAGGGTCGCGCTCTGCTGGTATCATCCACAAGAAACTTTATTGGAGACTGCTGACGTGGAAATTTCGCTATATGCTGGGAGTAATCCATGTCTCCTGCGCTAATAAAGCACCCTTTCAGCCTTGTGGTATAGAGCAACCCTATTTCCGGTATTTTCCAAAGAAAACAGACATGACCACCATTCTAAAATCCTTAGCTCTACCAACAGACTTGCTGATAATGGGAGCAATCTTTATTTATATAACAATAGAGCTTGGTTGCTTCACAAATCAGCCAATCAAGCACAGGCAAACAGGAGTAGTTATACAAATCTCAACCAATGCCAATGAACAATGACTAGGGCGGTGTATGGGCGTGTATATGCAGGGGCAGTGTGTATGATTTTCAGCCCCCTGTACCTGCAAGCCATGCTCCCCAGTAAGACAAAAGAAAGCCACATTGCTGGTCTTAAAATCATGGACACTCTCCCTGACCATAACGCACCCAAATACTCCCGTTTTTACCGTTGGCGTGAATCCTTATTCTGCTTTGTTCAGAGAACAATGCATACCCGGATTATACTAGCGTTCCTGAGGATGGGAGATTATCTGCAGAGACACGCCATAGCCTCCCCATGTGTTGATCAGACACACAGAGCAAAAAGAGCGTACATCCCCCATAACCGATAATGTCTTTGCAGAGTGAACACATCCCCCCCAGACAATTTTCTGTGCATTGCATAGGGGCCCTTCGCTGGTGGACATATCCCCACTCTGTAAAGACTTCTCTGAAACCTCAGGAAGCGTTCCACTACCAAAATGGGTCTCAAGTGTCATCAGTCTGCCCCAGTCCATTCTTTAGAGTGGGCTGCAGGAGAATAAACACTGGGAGAGACTGTGACAATACATATTAAATACATCTTAATAAAATTTCCACAACACTGCTCAGACAGAACACCGTGGCAGAACCATGTTCTGTCTGAGAAGTCTCAAATAAAGTTTCTTGTGGATGATACCAGCTGTGTGCGACCCTCCTGTTTAGACTTGAATAATCTGCTACAGGAGTGTGTGGGCTCCGTACCGGTCTGCTTTCGTCCTTCAAACTTAACTTGTTACTAAAACCAGTAATAATAGAATCACAGAGGCAATTATTTATTCTGATAAAAAGTAGATACATTTATATAGTCTTACAGATACAACCGGCCCTTTGAGGGCAACCATAATGCTCATGCCACCCAAAATGAAATTGAGTTTGTCACCCCTGCTCTATAGGTTTATGGTGTGGAGGCACCACTTACACCCAAAGACCAATTTTTCCACACTTGTTTGACAGGTGCATAACATTGAAACAGCTAAAGCCTCTATTCGTATGAGTTGCATGTTAAGTAGGTGAAGTGTACCATCATCCAATTGAAAAGGAAAAAAGGACTGGGGGATCGATTCCCATTTAATCCCACCATAGGGGAGTTTGATAAAGGATTCACTAGGTACAATACAGTTTTTTATTAATACAAAAACGCGTCCCCCTTCCCGATCCATTCCTTCTCCTCCCCCTTCTTTTTCCATTTCCCCTCTTCCCTTTTTCCCCAGCTACCTCCTTCCCTCCCCTTTTCCCCCTCCCTACCTTCACCCTTCCCCCCTCCCCATCTTTCCTTCCCTTTCCCCTCTTTTTTTTCTCTCTTCCCTTTGTCTGTTTTTATGTTTTCTTTTCTCCTTTTTCTTTTTCCTTTTTCATTCCTGTTTTCCAATTGGCTGTTATGGGTATATTGTTTACATTTATATTGTAATTATTCATCTCAGACATCCGTCCATCTCTTGCACGTCCCCCTTAGCCGCCGCGGGGGGGGGTTTTCGGTGGTGCCTTGACTCCAACTAGGCTTGGGTCCTGGGTAAGCGTCATTGCTCCTTTTTTCCCCTTTCTCTCTTTTCCCTCGTATATTAATTTTGTTGTTGAAATTTATCTTACACATTGTTATACTGGTATTTATTATTCCAATGATTGATTACAGATATTCTCCTGATGAAGCAGTTTAATGCCGCAAAACTTGTTGAGAACAATAATATCTGTGGGAATCCATCATATCCTGATCCTCACCAATAGAGGACATGAATGCTGGTGATATACATGGATTGTTATTGCATATTGCTGTGATGTATATCATTAAGTACTTGGATATTCTATGTTTTTAAGCTTTTTTTTATTAATAAAAAATAGTATTTTTATAAAATTTCAAAGTGTATGCTGTTTAAGTTGTACCGAGATATTCCTTTATCGAACTCCCATATGGTGTGATCGAGTAGGGATTGGTCCCCCTGTCCCTTTTTCACTAGGTGCATAACATTGCAATTTTTGACAGCAAGGCCATTTCTTGCTCTCATCAAGAGTACCTCAATAGGGTTACGGTGTGAAGGCACTACCGACACCCAAAGACCATTTTTTTCACAACTGTTTGAGTGGGGGCATCAAATTTTAATTTTTGACAGCAAGGCCAATTCTTGCTTTCATCAAGAGTACCTCTATAGGGTTACCTCTATAGGCCCCACCGACACCCAAAGACCAATTTTTCCACACCTGTTTGACAGGTGCATAGCATTGCAATTTTTGACAGCAAGGCCAATTCTTGCTTTAATTAAGAGATCCTCGATATGGTTACAGTTTGAAGGAACCACCGACACCCAAAGACCAATTTATCAGCACCTGTTTGACAGGTACATATAATTTACATTTTTGACAGCAAGGCTAATTCTTGTTTTCATCAAGAGTACCTCTAAGGGTTATGGCATGAAGGCACCAACACCCATAGCCCAATTTTTCCACACCTGTTACTTCTATCCAAAGTCTGCAAAAGAGACAATAGAATTTATCCAAAAAATCTCTAATCTTGTTCTGAGTGCACTAAATTGTGGCCTCATCATACAGACTGACTCCCCAAGCAATTGTTTATAAAATATACAGAAATAAATAGTGCAGTGCTCATAAAAAAACAAAACTTGATAAAATCCAATAGTAGATGTCCAATCAAGTCAATAAATTGCAACGTGTAGAGAGTTCATAAACTTGGTTCTTAATCACAGCAGATGGCAGAAAAAGAAAAAATTGCAATACAGAGAAGATTCCTCAAAGGTGATTCAGAGTGCTTGTATATGCAACCGATAGTGAATCCTTAAAGTGTTTCTAGCACCAGATATGCAGGCCGCTCACCTCAATGTATGGGTCTCTGAACCAACAGAAGACCAAATACGCATTCCCCTCTGGGGCAGTTCCAAGAAATAGATGTAGTCACCAAATCACTTCTGTATTATCATCAGATGGTCACTCATTCCTGCCCAAATGTTTTACAATCAGAAACCATGCAAAAAATCTATTTGAAGAGACATAGTGCTCTCTGTTTTAAATATAATCATCACATTTATTGGTATAAAAAAAACACTCACATAAAAAACACTGGTCCCAGTGCTAGGTTTGAAAGCCTCTGATATAGATAAAAGCCTCTGGTTTAGGTGTATAGCATCCCTCTACATGTCCTAGGTGGGTATAAAGCAATTAACGCCACACGGTGGTCCCGTCCACACGCACATGTATTGTCCAATTGCAGGACTTCATCAGCGTATCACGAGACTAAAGCATGCGTCATATACATACCCCTCTAGATTACTAAATTATTGGTAAATGATTACCCATCAATAGCGTCATCCTCTCGATACAGGCACTTCCTGGTTCTACGTCACATGACCGCTAACACCCAATCAGTACCTGAATCAGTAAGAGTGGAGGACAGAAGTGTCTCCATTGCTAGGTAACATCCCCCACTTCCTGCTATACAGGCACTTCCTGGTTCGCGTCACATGACCACCAACACCCAATCTAAATCTGCGTTGGTCCGAGTGGAGGAGGGCGGTGACTCCATCACATGTTCAAAACCCCCCTCTGGCTATTATTATTTTTTATTTTTTTATTGTTTTTTATTGAAAAGTTTTCAAATAGAATGGAACAAACAGAACAGAAAGTAAAGCAAGCAAGTAATACCTTGGTTACATGAATATCAGGAAATGAATATACAGACATTTGAATGTCAAAGGCACAGTCCCAAGGGACATAAAGCTAAACCAATAGCAACAATCTAGTATGGTGAAATAGCATAACTTACTAGAAAAGGTGGGTAAATAGAAGGAAAAGGAAGAGTAGAGAAAGGAGAGGGGAGTATAGAGGAGAAGAGGAAGAGAGAGAGGAACAACCTGCGGTCAGATTATGCTTCAAATGTGAAAAGGAAACGCAGAAAAGGATAAAGACTATGTCAGATGAAAACAATAGGAAACAAAACCATGTATGGATACGTCAAGTATCACTTTTAAACCAAGTTGACCATATTTTCCATTGGTTATCAAATTTTTGTTTGTTGCCAGTCCTCCTAGCCAATGAAGACTCATATATATATAGTGTGACTGGGTGATGACCAGTACTTCCGATGCATTCGGTGCCTTATCTGCCTTCCAATTTATCGCAATTAGCGTCCTAGCTGCCAAAAGGATATGTGTTACCACTGCTCTGAAGTCGGGGGGGGGGGAATTTCAATGCCAATATTCAAAATTGCTAAGGTAGAGTTGGGGCGGGTCAGAATTCCGGTGATACCTGAAATGTAGCGGAACGTGGAGTTCCAGAAACTGGTTAAGTGTCTGCAAGTCCACAACATGTGGAGCAAGTTACCTGTTGTTCCACAGTTCCTCCAGCATAACGGGGAACTATGCGTCCCGAACTTAGAGATTCTGTATGGAGTAAGATACCACCTAAGAGCTATTTTTTGGGACATCTCCCAGTGGTTAACACACCTGGACGCTTTATAGAGCAAACAAAGTGCATGTTGCCACTGTGAAACTGAGATCTCTATACCCAGGTCAGATTCCCATTTCTTATAGGGTTGGGATTTTATGAATAGTAGCTTATGTTTGAAAAGATTATAGAAAAGGGAAATACCTTTAGGGGGAGTAGGGTAAGTATTGTAAAAGCGCCAGACCTCTTTAGGGTGGTATATCCTATGTGGTCCTATAGAGCTCAGAAAGTGGGAGATTTGAATATATTTATATTGGTCGGTGGGTGCCAAAGAGAACTTCTTCTGTAGGGAAACATATGGGAGGAGGGTGTTATCCTGATATAAATCATCTATTGTTTTGATACCTCTATCTTGCCAGCTCTTAGGAGATAAGTTAGGTATAATCTGGGAGAGAGTCGTGATGGGCACAGGAACTGCTATTTGGTTGGAAAGTGGGACTGGTAATTTGCTCAAGTCTCTCCAGACCATCAGAGAAGCTTGAATGGTGGGGGGTAGTCCATGTATGGGAAAGGGTTTCCACACATCTATAAGGAGGAGAGATTTAAGATTCGTAATTGGGCTCAAAGACTGTTCAATACCTCACCATATAGAGGTTGTTGTTGGATTAATCCAACTTTTAAGTTGTGTCAGGAGAGACGCACGATAGTAGTGATAGTGACTTAATAACTTTTTTGATCTCACACTCTGTGATAGGTGAGTTTAAAGATTTCAGTTGTCCCTGTGATAGAGAGGGGAGGTAGATTTTGGCTAAGGAAGCTTGGATACATTCATCTGTAGGTTGTGGGGTGTTGGCATCCTTATGGAGATTGTATAGGGACGAGTAGTATTCCGCGAAAGAATTCGCTATCTCTTTGGGGTTGATTATCCTGTGTTTAGTAGTCGGGTGTATCAGGAATGGGATTTTCATTTTGGCTCTGGCAGCTTTAAGCCTCTGGGTGTCAGGGTCACCTGTGGCCAGGTGACAGATGCACACCGTAGGGGGACAGGAGTGCACCGCGAGGTAGTGAACCCTATGGCTGGCTTCTGCGGATAGGGAACTGGGTGGTTGTGGAAAGCGGGACCAGAGGAGCACAACCGGGATCCAAACGGAAGCTAGAGCCAAGATTCCCCAGGGCGCGGAGTCTAAGACCCAGCTGGTCTTCTCCAGGGCCTCTAGTGGTGAGGATGTTAGCTGCAGGCTGGGACCAGGTCGCGGCCCCTGGAGTTTCCTAGCTCACGCCCCATAGGATAAGGGGAAAAGAGGGGAAGCAGCAGCACACGAAGAGAGAACCGAATAACAAGCTGAAGGTCAGGGGCCACAAGCAGACAAGGATAACGAAGAACGAGCCGAAGGTCAAGGGTCACGAGCAGACAGGGATAGTCAGGGACAAGCCAATAACGTAACAGAGAGACAGACGTAGCACACGGCAGGCAGGAACCCAAACACACCATGCCTAACAAACACGTTGATCAGCAAAGCAGGCTTGCAGTGCACAGGTTAATATAGTGTTCAGTGATAGGGCCTGGGGTGGAGTCAGGCTGGGAGGAGATTATAAAGGAAGCCAGGTGAAGGAGGTCTGGTCTCTAGATGAACACATGAGGAGGAAGGTAAGATGGCAGACAGACATTAATGCATATCCATGACAGTACCCTCCCTCTTACGAGGCCTCCCCCTTCCCCGCCTGGGCCCAGGTTTAGAGGGAAACTTCAGATGAAACTCCTTTAACAGACGAGGTGCAAAGACCTCAGATGCAGTGATCCAAGACCTCTCCTCAGGACCAAACCCTTTCCAATGAACGAGGTACTGAAGAACGCCTTTACAGAGTCGGGAGTCCAGAATTTGACTGATCTCGTACTCCTGATTATCCTCAGAGACAGGCGCCACGGTAGGGAGAGGACGAGAGAATTTATTGAGGACTAAAGGCTTTAGAAGAGCAACATGAAAGGAGTTAGTGATTTTAAGGCTCTTAGGAATCTGGAGTTTGAAACAAACCGGATTCAGTTTAGCAGTTACCGTGTATGAACCGATGAATCGTGGAGCAAACTTCAGAGAAGGAACTCGGAGCTTGATGTTCCTGGTAGAGAGCCAGACTTTGTCCCCTGGTTGAAGAGAAGGCGGTTTACGCCTGCGGCGGTCGGCAAAGCCTTTGAATTTTTCAGCAGCTGCCCGGAGGGAATCATGAACGTGACCCCAAACGGAATTGAGAGACTCCTGAACCGAAGCCAAAGCTGGAATGTCTGGAGAACAGATCATGGGAAGAGGAAGTTGAGGGTGTTTTCCATAAACTGTGAAAAAGGGTATTCACATGATTGTTATGGGAGAATTCTGCCCACGGGAGTAGAGAGGACCAATCGTCATGGTGAGAAGACACAAAGGTGCGAAGAAAGACCTCTAACTCCTGATTAACCCTCAGTCTGTCCATTGGATTGGGGATGGTAAGAAGAAGAAAAATCCAAGACAATATTGAGGGATTTGCAAAAGGCTCTCCAAAAACGAGACGTGAATTGGACTCCCCTGTCGGAAACAATATGAGAAGGGACCCCATGTAGGCGGAGAATTTCCCGAATGAAAATGGGAACCAAGGCAGGGGCAGAAGGAAGACCAGGAAGAGGAACAAAATGAGCCATCTTGGAGAATCGATCGATTACCACCCAAATGACTGTATTATTCTCAGACAGTGGGAGATCGGTGATAAAATCAATGACAATATGGGCCCAGGGTTCCTTAGGAATGGGCAAGGGCATGAGGAGACCAGCAGGAGCTTGTGTGGAGGATTTGGACTGAGCACAGACATGACAAGCTTTAACGTAGTCTTTGACGTCTGAGCGGAGATTAGGCCACCAGTAGTGACGACTGATGAGTAGGAAGGATCGGAGGAATCCAGAATGCCCTGCCACCTTGGAATCATGTCCCCAACGAAGGATCTTAGCTCTTAGCTCAGTGGGGACAAAGGTCTTACCAGGCGGAATTTTTGACTTCAGGGTGGTAGAGTGGGCAACAATGCATGAGGTGGGAATGATCGGCTCAGGTTCAGGGGCGGACTCCTCGTCCAAAGTGTCAAATGACCTAGAGAGCGCATCAGCCCGACCGTTGCAGGAACCAGGTTTGTAGGTAATCGTGAAATTAAAACGGGCAAAGAAGAGACTCCACCTGGCCTGTCTAGGATTCAGACGTTTAGCATTCTGTAGATACTGTAAATTCTTGTGATCGGTAAAGATCGTTATGGAGTGAGGGGAACCCTCCAAGAGATGACGCCACTCCTCTAACGCCAATTTAATTGCGAGAAGTTCCCGATCACCGATGGCATAATTCCTCTCTGCCTGAGAATTTTTTTTGGAGAAGAACGCACATGGTTGGCGTCTCTTCTCAAAGATTTGAAGAAGCAAAGCTCCCACCCCCATTGAGGAAGCGTCCACTTCAATAAAAAATGCATTCCCAGGATTTGGTCTCCTCAAGAGGGGGCCAGAAACAAAGGCCTGTTTCAGGTTGTGAAATGCAGAGACAGGTTCGGGAGGCCAGTCTCTAGCATTCACACCCTTCTTGGTCAAAGCGATAATAGGCGCGGCAATGGAAGAGTAATTCCTTATGAACTGCCTATAATAATTAGTGAAGCCAAGAAAGCGCTGTGTGGCCTTGAGGCTAGCAGGAAGAGGCCAGTTGGTGATAGCCAAGACCTTCCCAGGGTCCATACGAAGACCCGAACATGAGACGAAGCACCCCAAAAACAGGACCTCAGAACATTCAAAGGAACATTTCTCTAGCTTGGCATAGAGATTGTTCTCTCTAAGACGTTGAAGTACAGTGCGGACATGGTTTCTGTGGACGAGCAGATTTTCAGAAAAGATCAGAATGTCATCCAGATAGATGACAACAAACTGGTACAGCAGATCTCTGAAGATTTCATTGACAAAGTTTTGAAACACGGCTGGAGCATTACACAGACCAAAAGGCATCACCAGATATTCGTAATGCCCGTCTCTAGTGTTGACTGCAGTCTTCCATTCGTCACCCTCCCGTATTCGAATGAGATTGTACGCGCCTCTGAGATCCAACTTTGTGAAAATGGAGGCCCCCTTCAACCTATCGAATAGCTCAGATATTAAGGGTAAGGGGTATCGATTTTTAATAGTAACCGCATTTAAACCCCGATAATCGATGCAGGGTCTTAAGGTACCATCCTTTTTGGCAACAAAAAAGAACCCTGCCCCTGCAGGCGATGAGGATTTCCGGATGAAACCTCTCTCCAGATTCTCTGCGACATACTCCGACATGGCCTGGGTCTCTGGGATGGACAGAGGGTAGGTACGACCCCTGGGTAGAGTTGCTCCGGGGACAAGATCAATAGCACAGTCAAAAGACCTGTGGGGAGGAAGCACCTCAGCTGATTTCTTACAGAACACATCCCGGTAATCGCTGTATGCAGCAGGAAGATCAGAAGAAACAGAAGTGGCAGCAACCGGAAGACTCTCCTTGGGGGTCACCTTGAGAAGACACAACGAGAAACATGAGGAACCCCAGGCCAGGATCTGCCCAGAGACCCAGTCCACATGTGGAGAGTGGAGCTGTAGCCAAGGGAGGCCCAATACAACTGGGGTAGAGGCCTTGGGTAGAATAAGAAAGGATATCCACTCCTGGTGGAGAATCCCTACCGACATCCTAATGGGTAGCGTCTGGAAGCGAATAGGGCCCCCTGGGAGAACAGTGCCATCAATTGCCGAGACTACCAATGGGGTAGTGAGAGGTGAAAGGGTAAGCTTCATAGAAGAAGCAGTTCTCCAATCCATAAAATTGCCGGCAGCCCCGGAATCCAGGTATGCAAGGGTTGACTGAGGAGAAGTGCCTACATGAAGGAACACCGGCAAGAGCAGGCGAGAAGGTGATGTTTCTGGGTCCAATACTCCACCTTCCAAATGTATTAGACCCGAGCGTTTCCCGGACGAAGCGAGCAGGAGTCACGAAAATGACCCTTTCCCCCACAATAAAGGCACAAGCCCAGAGTTCTGCGTCTAGCACGTTCTTCGGGGGTTAGTCTGGTCCGGGCCAGCTGCATAGGTTCTTCAGCAGGTAGAGGATGCTCCACGGAATGAAGGGAGGGGAGCTCAGACTGGCTAGGACCCAGAGAGTGCTGGCGTTTTTTTTCTATGGACCTCTCTTGAAAACGAATGTCGATCTGGTTGCATAATGAAATTACATCGTCCAGACCGACGGGAATGGCTCTTCCCGCTAATTCATCTTTCACTCGGTCAGAGAGGCCATGTAAAAAGGTAGCGACCAGGGCCTCATTATTCCAGCTCAATTCAGCTGTGTGGATACGAAACTGAAGAGCATATTGCCCCACTGAACTAGATTCTTGACGAAGACGTAAGACAGCACTAGCCGCTGAAGAAGCCCGAGCCGGCTCTTCGAAGATGTTACGAAAGAGCTTCAAGAAATCGGACAGACTGGAAACCACCGGATCGTTCCTCTCTCACAGGGGGGCAGCCCAGGCCAAAGCTTCACCGGAGAGGAGGGAAATGATATAGGCTACCTTAGCCCGGTCAGACAGGAAGCTTTGAGGCTGAAGCTCAAAATGAATAGTGCATTGGCTGAGAAACCCCCTGCAGGCCTTGGAGTCCCCAGAGAAACGGAACGGAGCTGGCAATCTTAGTGAGTGTGAGGCTGCGACTGGTGCGATAGGTACAGCCGCTGGTTGTACTTGGGGTTGCGGATTCAGGGTTCCCAAGGAGACCTGAAGCTGCTTGAATCGAGAAGCCAGATCCTGGAGGAATCGCATCACCTGAGTCTGATTTGATTCCTGGGTCTCAAGTCTGCGAACTATGCCCTGCAATGAATCATCCGCGGGAAGCGGGACGTCAGCCGGGTTCATGGCTGATCAAACTGTCAGGGTCACCTGTGGCCAGGTGACAGATGCACACCGTAGGGGGACAGGAGTGCACCGCGAGGTAGTGAACCCTATGGTTGGCTTCTGCGGATAGGGAACTGGGTGGTTATGGAAAGCGGGACCAGAGGAGCACAACCGGGATCCAAACGGAAGCTAGAGCCAAGATTCCCCAGGGCGCGGAGTCTAAGACCCAGCTGGTCTTCTCCAGGGCCTCTAGTGGTGAGGATGTTAGCTGCAGGCTGGGACCAGGTCGCGGCCCCTGGAGTTTCCTAGCTCACGCCCCGTAGGATAAGGGGAAAAGAGGGGAAGCAGCAGCACACGAAGAGAGAACCGAATAACAAGCTGAAGGTCAGGGGCCACAAGCAGACAAGGATAACGAAGAACGAGCCGAAGGTCAAGGGTCACGAGCAGACAGGAATAGTCAGGGACAAGCCAATAACGTAGCAGAGAGACAGACATAGCACACGGCAGGCAGGAACCCAAACACACCATGCCTAACAAACACGTTGATCAGCAAAGCAGGCTTGCAGTGCACAGGTTAATATAGTGTTCAGTGATAGGGCCTGGGGTGGAGTCAGGCTGGGAGGAGATTATAAAGGAAGCCAGGTGAAGGAGGTCTGGTCTCTAGATGAACACATGAGGAGGAAGGTAAGATGGCAGACAGACATTAATGCATATCCATGACACTGGGCTAAGAATTTGCCTGCTCGATTACCAGAGGAGTAATGGTTAAGTTTCATAGTTTGGAGGTGCTTGTCATTCTGTTCAATAAGAAGGAATCTGAGATCAGAACGACATTGGGAGAGTTTTTGGGCAATATGTACACTAGGGGTGGATTTATTTTGGGCCTCTAATGATTTGATGCTATTGAGGAGTCGGTCCAGCCTGTGTGTCCTCTGCCTCTTCTCCCTTGCACAAATCTGCAGAATGATCCCTCTAATAAATGCCTTATGGGCACACCATAACATTGCAGGGTCAGAGAAAGAGCCTATATTATCATCAAAGAACTTAGATAAACTGTCCGTTATTGTTGTTGCATGAGAGGGCATCTGGAAAACTCGAGAATTTGCCCGCCATATATAAGCAGGACTCGGTGTGTGAACCTCCACCACCGTGATTGAGACAGGCGCGTGGTCCGACCATGTGATATCATGGATGGTGGAGGATGACACCGCCTGTAAAAGCATTTTATCGACAAGAATCAGATCAATTCTCGAATAAGAGTTATGTCTGGCAGAGTGGAAAGTGTAATCCCTTTCATTTGCATGCTGGCATCTCCATACATCAAAAATGTCCTCAGAATGAAGCAGTTTTTGAAGCTGAGGAGGAGGCCGCTTGGCTGTAGAAGAAGAGTCTAGCGTGTGATCAACAGTTAGGTTATGGTCGCCACATATTATCAGAGAGCCTTTTTGAAGTGTGGCAATTTTACCGTACAGCCGTTTTAGGAATCAAAATTGGTGGGAGTTTGGAGCGTACAGGTTAGCAATTGTAAAAGGTTTGTTGTTGAGTTCTCCCACCAATATTAGATATCTTCCTTCTGGGTCAATGTAGGTGTCTGTCAGGCGAAAGGCTACGGAGTCTCTGATATCTATCAGAACTCCTTTCTGTTTGGTGGGAGCTGAAGCCAGAAAGATGTGTGGAAATTGTTTATGGTGAAACTGAGGAGGTTTGTCAGACAGGAAATGCGTCTCTTGAATGCACAGAACATCAGCCTGGAGTTTGAGCACTTCTCTCCAGACCGAGGCTCTTTTGGCCGGGTGGTTGAGGCCATTTACATTGAAGGAAAGTATTTTAAGCACCATGTGTGGACAAGAAATGTAGATGATGACAGTACCTTATCCTCGATGGTGAGGGGACCTTCTCCTTGAGGATCAGGCAGTGGGTAGATAGAAATAAGGTGATCCTCTTCGCATAAAAGGAAGTGCAGTGATACCGGCACAGGTCAGACCAGTAATGGGGAGAAAAAAGTAGAATAGAAGGAGAAAACAAGGTCAAAACAAAAGAAAACAATAGGTAGCGCATTGTAAAAAACATGTTCAAAGCAGAACCAGAGGGAAGACTTGCTGCCCAGAACTTGGTGGGGGGGTACAAAGGTAGAAGAGAACCAGCGAACTGGAGTGCTCCAGAACACATCAGGAACCTTGAGAAGTAAACATTCGTTGATTATCAATATGGGTGATTATGAGGCGCTTTTTTTGCCGCTTTTTTTCCTCGACACCGTTTGCCAGTCATACTGAGAGTCAAGCCTCCTAGGGGGTGAGGGTTCTGCGGGAGTCTTTTCTGGGAGTATATCCAGTGAGCGTAGCAGTGAAAGCCCTTCCTCAATCTCCGTGATCACAGTATTTTTGTCATCATGTGTGACTGTTAGTTTAACCGGAAACCCCCAGCGGTAAGGGATATTATGATTGCGCAGGGCCTTGGTCACCGACAACAGGGATTTGCGCTTTTGCATCGTGAATTGCGATAGGTCCGCAAAAAGTTGAATATGAGCGAATTGCTCTGGGGGTTGCTGAGTTTTGCGGAATGCGGTCAGTTGTTCTTTGACTTGGTAAAAATGTATTCTTATTAGAACATCCCTAGGGATATTGTCTGGGAGGTGGGACGGTTTAGGCAGCCTGTGGATGCGGTCTACTTGCATTTCTGACTCAGAAACAGAGGGAAGGAACTGCTTCAGCAGATCACGGGCATATTGCAGGAGTTGTGCTGGGAGTATGGTCTCAGGCAGACCTCTGATTTTTATATTGTTTCTCCTTGACCTATCCTCAAGGTCAGCGACCTTTGCTCTGAGCCAAGAAAGTTCATCTGTATGATCGGCATGCGCATCTATCAGAGAGTTGTGGGACGATGCAAATTCCCCCATTTTCCCCTCAATGTGATCCACCCTTCCTCCCAGGACTCCTATGTCAGATTTAAAGTTTTGCATACACTGCATCAGGTCAGCATGCATGGAGCTGCGGAGGGAGATAAGCATATCTTTGAGCGTAGTTTCAGAGACAGGCTGACCTCATGTGGGGAACGATGTGAAGGTATCGATCAGCTCCCTTGTGTCCTCCATGGGGTCATGTGCTGTGCTCACCTGCCTAGTGTTGCTTTCCAGGCGAGGCTTGGACTTCGCAGGGCTGCGGGATAAGGGGGTAGATGCCGCTGGAGATGTCTGCGCCAGGCCTGGGTTTGCACCTGGACTAGCTGCTGTGGATCGCGAGCTGCAGGAGGAGGACGGCGAGATGTTCCCCGTGCCGGCGCCATCTTGGAGAGGCTCGCGGCCTTTCGGCGGATAGAAATCATCCAGTTTTTTAGGCTGCGTTTGTTCTTTTCACTTGCGGAGGTGTCCCCGGTCCCCTAGGCAGGCTTTAGAGGGATATTCGGTCATCGGTGTCGTCCCAGTAGTTAGCGGTTCCCGTGTCTGGAGCGGAGCTGTGTGGTCACACGTCCATACAGTTGCGCGGTAGTCACGCCCCCCCTCTGGCTATTATTAAGGAGCGTGATGCATCATCATGTGACCATCACGTGTGACCATTTACAGCCAATGGCGGCCGCTCTATACCTAACATGGGGAAAGGACATAGCCATAGATGCCATAGATGCCATAGATGCGGCTACAACGTTATCAGAGCGTGTAAGTCCAGCATTTAAGACGTGAATCATCATAACTTCCACCCTTGCTAGTAGCAGTAACCATGGTGACTGAATCCCGCTCCTTCATAACAATTAGAGCCACCATGAGAGACGCCAGATGGGCATACAATATTATCTTAACCCGCCTTCCACCCCCTGTCATATGAGATCAATAGTGGTATAAAGGGGGCAAAACAACTACTTTTAAACAGTGATAACCAATGAACAATAGGTGTAAAATTGACCCTTAAACGATCCTCTCCATAATTAGGGCATATAGATAGGAACTAAATACTAGGTCAAACTATATAGCTATTTGGGCGGCCCTGGGCGGCCCTGATCGGTCACAAACCCACAGGGGGCATCCAGAACCCCCCAAAAAGGCTTTCCGAAGGAAAGATAAATTATAACTATGTGACGTCATATGCCACACCCACCAAAGACGTGCAGAACAATAACATTAATTGAACATATTAACATGTATTAATATTAATATTTAGTTCCTATCTATATGCCCTAATTATGGAGAGGATCGTTTAAGGGTCAATTTCAATTTTGTATGTTCTCTTCCTGTATTGTTGCTTCTGTTAAGACAGTGATCCAACTTCTGAGGTGACTTCCATTGAAATCAATGGGTACAAGTCGCCTAGAAGTAGGATTGAAGTAGTACAGGAACCTTTTCTGAAGTCGGAGCGACTTCAGTAGTGTGCATTAAGACGGCTCCATTCACTTTCATTGATTCTCTCAACAGCGCGACTTGGGGCAACTTCAAGTCGGGTCCAAAGTCGCCCCTGTGTGAACGGGCTCTAAGGGGACCCCCCCCCCCCCCAGCATAATATTTAAAGTTTTTTTTTTTTTTTTTTTACTGTTATTTTTCATTTTGATGATTTCACTTTAAGCATCAGTAAATCACTGCTCATTTAAAAATTGTTTTTTACAAACTTTTTTTCATTGATACATGTCTCCCAGGGAGGTTCCAAGACCCCCATAACCATTGTATGTCCAATTACTTGCATATAAGCCTTAAAAATAGTCACTTTTGATTTTTCCAGTTCGGGTCCAATAGGCTTCAATGGGGTTCGTTATTTGGTTCTGAACTTTTGCGATGTTCAAAAGTTCTGCCGCAAACCGAACAGGGGTTAGTTCGGCCCATCTCTATTTGCTACTGGACCTTGGCTTTCTCACCTCTTGGTCGGGTGATCCTGAGAATCACGACCTGGTGCTAATACACAGCAAAATCCATCTCCACCATCAGGAGCTCTGGTAAATATTGGTTAGTGATTAGACCCCACACTTCCAGTGAGTCCTTATGATTCACCAGGGTGACCTGCTTGTGTACTTATCCTGCTGGTCAGTGAGAGCCTAACTACTGCTATGGCTACTGGTCCCTAGTGTGATACTGTGATAAAAGAGTCTCATGGGGCGTGGCTTGCGCACGCACAGTGATGGACGCCTGAGCTGTAAGCTCTGCTTACCGGACAATCAGCGACAAATAGGCAAAATCGCGGCTCCATTCAGCCGACAAACTGCAGGATCATCTCTCCTGACCCCCGCCACCGGAATATCCCGCAAACGAAGCCAGGAGAAGGGCCCAAAACGCCTAGAATCATTTTCCTTTCAGCCCCGCCGCATACAAGGAACATCCACAAGACATACACCCTGGAAAATCATTCTGCTTCCCTCTTGACAACTCTCCTGCAACCCCAGCCTCGCAGAGCCCGGCAAAATCAAGGATGCGGATGGATCCCTCTAACCAGGCCTCAAACACAGTGAGTGATAGCACCCAGCTTGGGTTCTGTCTTAGTTGCTCAGAGTTCCCTGTGGACTTCTCTTAATACATAAGATAGTTTAGGAAGATCACCGCTGTTATCAGCCCTTCGAGTGCACGCGTAGAGCTCAAACACCACACAAGACAGATATGATGCTAGAACTCTGTTGTATTATCATTTTGTACAGCATTATATAGTTAAATTATACAGAACTTTGTTAGTGAGGCGTTCATGGAGGCGTCCTATTTGGACCAATCACAATAAGGATAACTTGATGTGGCTTAGCCTTTAATGATTAATTACACATGACTATTCCTACTGCTTACTATCTACTAGCTACTGTTTGTCTTCTGCGGTCATGTCAAATGTCAAGATGTACTAGGGACTTTCTACTCTGTTATCTCTTGGACAAATACACAAGGCACAGTCAGCAGTTTAAAAGTAACATCTATATTCTAATGAAAGCTTGCTAAAACCATTTTCTCTGCTAAATTCATAAAATGGATACTGCATGATCAAAATGGAGGTTGTAATGTCAATTATATCCTCACAGTGAGTACAGGCCTCCATAATGACTCTGCTATCTCCTCACTGCAATCCTCCATAGCGCAATTCCCGTTATCAGGGCAACCGGTGGTAGACACCACAATGAAAGATATGCTCCTATCCTTACAATCCTCTCTCATGACTAACCTGTCATCTCTGATCAATAGGTTTTCATTAGAAATGAAGCACATGGATAATAGGATGCAATTTATGGAAAACAAAATGGAGGAATGCACTGACACAGTTAATGATCTGGTAGATGCATATACTGTAAAAGAATGATTCTCTCTGGATCAAATAAAAGCTTGCAGACCTCCAGACGCAATAACGTTAAAATGTGCGGAATCCTAGAGTCTGTCCAACCAAAAGAATTGAAAAACTTTGCTAGCACAATGTTTTCTAATATGCTTCCTGAGCTAACACCAATTGAGCTCACGATTGATCGCATCCATAGACTTCCTAAACCCCGCCATCTTGAGGCAGATGTACCCAGAGACGTACTTCTGAGGGTTTATTTTTTCCAGGTGAAGGAACAAATCCTTATGAAAGCCAGGGAGTTGTCACCCCTTCCTGCACCGTACTCTGACATCCAGCTGTATGCTGACCTATCACAATACACACTCCAATTGCGGAGGCATCTTAAAACCATCTCAAAAGCCTTGAATAATCACAAAATCACATACAAATGGCGTCATCCGGCCCGATTTGGGCCACCTACAATGGCATACCCCACACCATCTCCACCCTAGAAGGTTAAACAAGTAAAAGCACAGGTACCTCAAGTAGTAGTACCCAATTGTCCAAGGGCAGAGGTAAGAAGGTGTGTGCATACACATATATATGCACACATAGAACTATATGGCAGGGGATCAGTCAGGGCAGCCACCAAGAAAACCAAAAGTCAGTTCCAGTATGCTAGGAAAAAAACAAGAAAAGGGGTGCCTCTGAGTACATATCATAAGAATAATTTAATAAACAACAACATCCACTCACATGGAGAACAGGTAAGTTGCATTCAGGTCCGGTTGCTGGGCTGAAGAGATGGAGTGGGACTGCAAGTCAGAGCAAGTCCTATAAAGCTGGCACCACATCAGGTCCGTGCAGGATGGAGTGGGATGGCTGAACACAGCGTGATTTTCTTCAGTGATCCAGGCTTGGGCATGTCTTGGTCTATCAGAAAAAGTCTGTCTGAAGAAGATATGGGTTCCAGGTAAGGTGTTGTGGAGAAGGACAAGCATCAGTGGTTATGGCAAGCCACGCTGTGGCTTCAGTGTGCACTCTGTCTCTGTAGAGTAGGAAGTAAACACGGCCGTGTATTCAGAGTGAGGCTTGGTGAGGTGGCATGAAGCTTCTGCAGGCTTGGGGAATTCTGACAGAACCCCCTACCGGTCAACTGGATCCCCATGGAAAACCGAATCCCTTTACCTTCAGTCTGGGCCGGGAGAAATACAAAGACAAACGTCATTAATTGCCTAGCCCAAACTTCTACATTGAGCTACTTTCTTAATCCGGTCTGGTTATGTGCTTAAACACCTGCTTGCTGAACTTTTCCCCAATCTTGGTCAGCTGCTCGCCTGAGCTACCTGTTGCTGACGCACCTGTTCGTTGCTCCATCTGTGAGTTTTCCTTTTTGTTCTTTTGTTTTGTTGCTATTATTTTTTTAGATCTATTACCTACGCCGTATATGTATTTCCAGCACTCTTGGATAAACACAGACTGTCCACATATAACTCTTGTTGATTATCACAAATAACCTGCTTTATCCCTCTGTAGAACCTTCCTAGTGACATTTCCAAGCATCTGACAAAGCCTAGACGACGGACTTCTCATCCAGCATCATCCGGATTCCTAAGTGCTGCTTCATCGTCCAACAAAAACTGTAAGTTACCTACATCTCTGGTACAATACTCTCCACTTGCCATGGGGATCACCATCCTTTCCCTAAATGCAAAAGGGTTGAACCCCCCAGCGAAATGGACCTCCCTATGGAAATCGGCAATTGCCCATAATTGTGACGTCCTATGCGTCCAAGAGACTCATTTGGACCCCGACACATCTCCTAAGTGCCACCACAGACAATTCCCACATATATTCCAAACCTCCTATCCTAAAAAACAACGAGGAGTACTGATTGCTATCAGGAACACTGTAACCTTCCAACTACATCAATGTCTCACGGACCCCGAAGGTTGGTACATCTTCCTGGCATGTACAATTAACAATGTTCCTTACACCCTGATATCTCTCTACGCCCCAAACCACGGTCAAATGACCTTTCTAAAAAAAACTCTCCGAGCACCACGGAAATTCCAACAGGGACATTTACTGATATGCGGAGACTTTAACATGGTCCCGAACAACGCAATGAACTCATCCGCAGGAACCAAACGCCATGCTACTCCTTTGGATAATTTTATTACATCTAATGATTTGTATGACGTGTGGAGGTGTTGTCATGCGAGCGAGAAGGACTTCACATTTCTTTCGCCGCATCACAACACCTACTCACGTATTGATCTATTTTTGACTGACAAATGGCTACTACAAAAGATATCGGATTCAGCTATTCACACCACCGCCTGGTCAGACCATGCTCCCATTAGCATTATCATCTCCGATGACTCACCTCAACCCAATTCCTACATCTGGAGAGTCAATAACTACCTCCTCAACACTCCTTGCTATTCAACGCCCATTAAACAACAACTAGAAGAATTCTTCTCGCTCAACCAAGGCTGTGATAAGAGGGGTCTTCCTTCAAATGGGAGCTAGGGCAAAGAAAAAAAAAAAGCCTCAGAAACTAGACAAACTCACGACTGACATATCCAAGACTGAATCCCTAAATAAAACCAATCCCTCCAATCTAAAATCTTCACATTACGTCATGAGTTGAGATCCCTCCTACTTGAGAAACACGAAAAATCATACAGATTACTTAAAGCCACCCCATACACCACAGGAAATAAAGCCGGTAAATCGATGTCCTAGCGAGTCAAGGGGTATAGAAACAAAACAAAAATTCCGTTCCTGTACCACTCCCACTCCAACGAAAAACTCCTCAAACCCCACTCAATAGCGAACGCCTTTAGTACGTTTTATAAAGACCTCTACAATCTCAAAGATGACCCATCCACCAACCAACCCTCCCCCGAAACAATTCAGGCCTTCCTAGACAATACAAACCTTCCATCCTTGACCCCACAACAACTCTCTTCACTAAGATATCCCTTCACGATTGCTGAAGTTTTAAAGGTGCTTGACAAACTCCCTAACACCAAATCCCCTGGCCCAGAGGGCTTCACTGGGGAATACTATAAGCAATTCCAACATATCTTAGCACCGACTCTATGCCAAACACTTAATGCAACTGCCAAATCAGCATCATTCCCTACTGAAATGCTCAGTGCCATGGTGGTGACTCTACCTAAGCCCGGCAAGGAACCCACCTCCCCGAAATATTTCCAGCCCATCTTGTTACTTAACCTAGATTTAAAAATATATGCTAAACTCTTTGCCAATAGACTCGATGACCTACTCCCCTCCCTTATTTACCAGGACCAATCTGGCTTTACCAAGGGGCGCCAGGCCTCTGACGCCACTAGGAGAATGATAAACATCATTCATCACGTAGATACCAATAAATTGCCCTCCCTCCTCCTATACCTAGATGCCGAAAAGGCATTTGATAGGGTCCACTGGAGATACATATCAGCAGTGCTGAACAAGTCCGGATTCACAGGACGAATACACAACGCGATAATGGCCTTGTACTCCAACCCCTCAGCACGGGTGTTTTCAGCAGACACTCTCTCTGTGCCCTTTCCAATATCAAACGGAACCAGACAAGGTTGCCCACTATCACCCTTAATATTCAATCTCATCATGGAACCCCTAGCGGAAAGCATTAGATCTAACAACAAAATCTCTGGTATATCTGTAGCTGGTATAGAACATAAAATCAGCCTGTTCGCAGACGATGTGATCCTCATGATCACTGAACCTGACCGATCCCTGCCCGAAATACAAAAGACGCTCGCCTGGTTCAGTGACGGTTCCTATTACAAGGTCAATGAGACTGAAGCCTCGTACACACGGCCGAGATTCTCGTCGAAAAAAACATGTCGTTTTTTTCGACGAGATTCTTGGACAAGAAACTTGTCCCGGCCGAGTGTACACACGCTCGATTCAAAGAACCCGCGGTTCTTTGAATGGAGCGTACGCAGTGACGTCATCGACTACGACGAGCATGCACTCGTCACATTCGATGCCGTCACCGCCATCTTGGTATACCCTACCTATGCCTAGGAAGCTACCGCGCATGCGTCGAATTCATTTCGAACATGCGCGGGCTTCCCGGAGGACAGGTAAGTGTACACACACTCACTTTTCTTGTCGAGAAACAGGCTGACGAGAATCTCGACGAGAAAATAGAGAGCAGGTTCTCTATTTTCTCGTCGAGATTACTTGTCGGTTTTCTTGACGAGAAACCATACACACGAACGAATTTCTCGGCAAGACATCTCTGCCAGCAAGTTTCTTGCTGGTTCTTGCCGAGAAACACGGTCGTGTGTACGAGGCCTAAATCTTATCTTCTTAATCTAGGTCTGGACATACATTCCAGAAATCGACTTAAATGGCAATTCCCATACACATGGGCGGACACTAACATAACGTATCTGGGGATACAACTAACCAACTCGACCAAAACATTGTTTCCTTCAAACTACTCACCGCTCCGAACTAAACTTCAAAATGACCTTACCAGGCTAGCGTCGGTTGAGTTCTCATGGTCGGGGCGCCTAGCGGCATTCAAAATGTTCCACCTTCCCCAAATACTATATCTTTTTCGGACTGTGGCCATCAATATACCACTTAGTTACTTCAAATCGCTACAGACGATCCTCTCAAAATTTATTTGGCAGGGTAAAAAGGCCAGATGTGGATACTCTCATTTAACCAAACATCGCTTTGCAGGAGGTACTGGATTTGTAGATTTTCACGATTATTTCTTGTCATCCGTCCTCACCCAATCATAAGAATGGTTTCTACCTTCCCCCCTTCCCACTATATGGGGGAAAATAGAATCCTCTTCAGTCCCCGGTGGTAATCTACCCTCTTGGTTATTCGCCACTACATTGGGAGCGAAACTCCCTCCCCGCCTTTCTCCGACAATAGGAACGACAATTAAAGCTTGGGCTAGACTCACCCAAGCATCTTGGACTCACCCAATACAATCAACTGTACTCATCCCTATAGAAACCCTACACCACCTCATGGTTTCGACATCTTTCCTACGCTCGAAAAATAAAGGTATTCACTACATAACTGACCTGATAGAAAATTACAAAATAAAAACATTTCCTTTATTAAAAAAAGAGTATCAACTCCCAAACTCCGAAAATTTCCTATACCTGCGCACCAAACACTGCCTTACTTCACTCAAATCACTGACATGTAAGCTCCCTCAGACAGCTTGGATATATTTTAGATCCCCTGTGGTTCATCGTAAAGGTATATCCTTTTTCTACAATCTATTTCACCATAGGAATACATTTACAAAATCTGCACCAATACTTAGATGGGAAGTGGATCTAGGACAAACATTTACAATTGATAATTGGGAGAAAGCATGTAAATCCACCTATAAAACCACCTGCTGCTCCACCCTCTAGGAACTAGCGTATAAACTGACTTATCGTTGGTATTTGACTCCTGACATATTGTCCAAATTTGACAAATCATCTGACAATACCTGTTGGAGGAACTGTGGTAAGAAAGATGACTTATTGCATACTTTCTGGGACTGCCCCAAACTTACTCAATATTGGCACTCAGTTTTCCACTTAATATCTGAAGTCACAAATTTGAACATAGCAAGAAGGCCCTCCCTGGCATTACTATTATTGGAGATAGAACAGTACCCCAACCCGTTGAGAAATATAATAACACATATACTTTTAGCAGCGCGTCTCAGCATCTCTAGAAAATGGAAGGATCCTATCCCCCCCACATTAAGAGACGTAGTTCACACCACCCATGACCACTTCACACATGAATCCATCCTAGCGCTACGGCATAGTAACAAAACGCATGCTCTCCGCATGTGGCAACCGTGGACTGACTGGACAAACTCCCCAAGGCATTGTTAGGGTCTTTAACCTTCAACACTGAATGAGGGATCTTGAAAGGTTCTATTGTAGTTTTGCTGTTTGTATCACTTGATAACTTAAGTGCTAACAGACATTATTTTCACAGTTGTATGTTGTTCTCTCTGGTTACTTTTCTTGAACTACAGACCCGGAAGGTAAAATACGGGGGCGGGGGGGGAACGGCTTTGCACGGGCACAGTTTAGCACCCCTTGGGGGTGCTCGGGCGGAACTGTTTCCCTTCAACCCTGTAGGTTTCATAAGGTAATTTGACCACCTATACCAGTTACATCTTTGGGTCTACTTATTGGTAATTATTTCAATCTGTGTACGCTTGTGTTTGCCTCACACCATCTACTTTACTTTTCGGCAGACTTGATACACTGTTCCATAATTTAGAGGTGCGCATCTTCACTGGCCTCATGATTCGATTCGATTACGATTATCAGGTCAACGATTCGATTCGATTCGATTCCGCGATGCATCACGATGCATCACAATTACAGCGCAAGTGCGCATGGTTTTCATCAAAAAAACTCAAGCAGTCAGGAGATCTCCATTTTTTTAATTATATCTGTTCTTTTAAAAAAAAGACAACACTCCCTGCATGTAGCAAAGTCTAAACAAAACAGACAACAACTTGTACATAGTACAGGAGATGGCCGGTGACTGCGGACATGCTACAGGAGATGGTCGGTGACTGCGGACATGCTACAGGAGATGGTCAGTGACTGCGGACATGCTACAGGAGATGGTCAGAGAGACTGCAGACATGCTACAGGAGATGGTCAGAGAGACTGCGGACATGCTACAGGAGATGGTCAGAGAGACTGCGGACATGCTACAGGAGATGGTCAGAGAGACTGCGGACATGCTACAGGAGATGGTCAGAGAGACTGCGGACATGCTACAGGAGATGGTCAGAGAGACTGCGGACATGCTACAGGAGATGGTCAGAGAGACTGCGGACATGCTACAAGAGATGGTCAGAGAGACTGCGGACATGCTACAGGAGATGGTCAGAGAGACTGCGGACATGCTACAGGAGATGGTCAGAGAGACTGCGGACATGCTACAGGAGATGGTCAGAGAGACTGCGGACATGCTACAGGAGATGGTCAGTGACTGCGGACATGCTACAGGAGATGGTCAGTGACTGCGGACATGCTACATGAGATGGTTGGTGACTGCGGACATGCTACAGGAGATAGTCGGTGACTGCGGACATGCTACAGGAGATGGTTGGTGACTGCGGACATGCTACAGGAGATAGTCGGTGACTGCGGACATGCTACAGGAAATAGTCGGTGACTGCGGACATGCTACAGGAGATGGTAGGTGACTGCGGACATGCTACAGGAGATAGTCGGTGACTGCGGACATGCTACAGGAGATGGTTGGTGACTGCGGACATGCTACAGGAGATGGTTGGTGACTGCGGACATGCTACAGGAGATGGTTGGTGACCGCGGACATGCTACAGGAGATAGTCGGTGACCGCGGACATGCTACATGAGATGGTTGGTGACTGCGGACATGCTACAGAAGATCAGTAGGTAAGTATAATATCCGTTTTAAAAAAACAATAAAAAAAGAAAAACAAAAAAAGAAAAATACTGGCACTTTAACTTTTTTCACACTTCTTTACCCTATTCTAATCCCTAACCTAATTCCTAATTCCAAACTAACCTTTTCTGCAGTAGTGAGAAGAACTTTCCTGTTGTGCCGAGAATGGTTCCCCCCGCCGGATTCTGTTCCCCTGGCTCTCGGGTCCTATCGGAACTCCGCCCCCCCCACTCCCAGCCCTGTACATTGCCGCTCCCTCCTCCTACGAATGCTAATGCTCCTAATACCGCCCCGCCCCGCCTCTCCAGCCCTCTGCTCATTAGCATTCGTTAAACAGTAGCCGAGGGCTGGAGAGGCGGGGCGGGTCGGTATTAGGAGCATTAGCATTCGTAGGAGGAGGGAGTGGCAATGTACAGGGCTGGGGGGGGCGGAGTTCCTATAGTAGCAGAGAGCCAGGGGAACAGAATCCGGCGGGGGAACAGTGAGTGTATATGACGCGCTCATGTGACTGCCCTCTCTCCTCTCTGCTTTCACGTCTCTCCTGGCGTACGTGAGACGTGAAAGCAGAGAGGCGGGCCGGGCAGTCACATGAGCGCCTCATAGGAAAAAAATAACAAATGAGGAAAACGGCTCTCCCGGGAATGAAGGGGCGGGGCTAGACATCGGGGATAATCGATTAATAGGTTTCCCCGCAACGGTGCCGCATCGGGGACGCCCGAATCGCGATGCACCGATGCAACGATTAAATTCCGCACCCCTACCATAATTCCATAATGTTGAATATGTATCTTTAAGACATAAAGTTGAATATGCTTATTTGAATATGTATCACCTGAAAAAAAATACTTTTAATAAAAATCTATTGAGACAAAAAAAAGAGTCTCACAAAACGATACCACTGAACTGTTGTGCCTTTGGCCGATTTCCTCATAGTTAAGGCCTTTTAGCTTTTTTCAGTATAAACAGATTTTATAATTGTTGTGATTGCTACTTCAACTGGTTAACTAGGACCTATTACCAAAAATTAGGTATCAGAGCACAAACTACCTAAAAAAACGTTTGATATTCATTAGTCTGGGATACTGCTGCTGTATTAACAGCCAAAGTAAAGGTAAAAAATCAATTACACATTCAAAATATGTGATGTCAGAATACAGTGTCTTTAATGCTGAATGTTACTGTCAGTGTTCAATAACACCACATACAGCTTACAGGTATCTCCTAAGCATATCATTTAAAGAATTGGTGTTTTTTCATGTTGCTCTTGAAGGTGCACTAAAAGGACCCCTACTGGACAGTATTTTTAGTCATTAATTTATTTATTTTGCTTTGCTAAATGTCCGCTATGGCAGTTCCTAGCTCCCAGTGCCTTTTTCGTTACCTATTAGTCTTGAAAATGGCCAGAATTTAGTGCCAAGTTTCGCTCTCTTTAGACTTTAATAGGGTTTGCTGTTAAAGGGGTTGTAAATAAAAATGTTTTTATTTTTTTTAAATAACAAACATGTTATACTTACCTCCACTGTGCAGCTCATTTTGCACAGAGTGGCCCCGAACCTGGTCTTCTGGGGTCCCTCAGCGGCTGTCTCGGCTCCTCCCCGCAAGAACTCACCACCTATATGCGAGCATGGTAGTGAGTAATTGCAGGAGCGCTCCAGTGATACAGCCGGCGGCTATAGCGGCTCACTGTATCACTTGGCCCCGCCCCCCATCATTGGATGTGATTGACAGCAGCACGAGCCTATGGCTGCGCTGCTTTCAATCCATCCCGTGTAGTCAATCAACGGCCAAGCTCAGAAACTAGGAGGATGACGGGGGTGAGCGCAGGAATTTCGAGGGCTCAGGTAAGTAAAACGGGGGCTCGGGGGGGGGGGGGGGGGCGGTATTGTCGGATGATTTTTCACCTTAATGCATAGGATGCATTAAGGTGAATTTTTTTTTACCTTTACATCCCTTTTAAGTTAGGGTTTCATACATTTCAAAAGGGATTTGACGAACCCCCTTATAAGTCAAACCTTGGCAGATTTGATCATATCTATTTATGACCTTATTTTTTGAGACAACTGGGCTAAAAGTATCCTCCACCAAAACAGTCTGTTCCAATATCCCTCTGAATGAAATACTTTTAAAAATAATTATCAGTGACTGTCTGGCAAATAACAATTCAAATGTAATATATATAAACCCATATTAATCCATAAAATATTTATGTCCCTCTGTCCGAATCTTAGGTGTTTTGAACATGTGTTATATAATATTAAGTTGTGTGCATTGTTCTGATGCTTTATGCCTTACACATTTTCAGGAAAAAATAATAAAAAATAAATAAAAAAAAGACAAAAGCAAAATAATAAATGCTAAAATGTTTGTTACCAGTTGCAATAGATTATTTTTACTTACAATATTTCACTGAGGTTTACTAAAAGTCACTGCAATACATTCTAAAATAAGGATGGTATACAGAACCCTTTCTAGACTGGAATTTGTGTTAGGAGTTAGGTAAATACATGACATTAAATGCTTGTTTACTTTTTACAGAATTCAGTGCGTGATAATGATAATAAGGCCCTCCAAGGCAATAATTGCTTCACTGCAGGGAGCTTCTGCAACTCAAATTGCTCAGCATCTGGGCTTTAAATCATTTGTGCTCCTGTTGTGTAATACTGCCAGCAAAATGAGCAGGCAAACAAGGAGCATTTTCAAACTTACTCAGCATGATCATGTTGTGAATGCAGTTAGAACTCAACTTATTATCATCAGGAGTCGTTACCAAAACCAAGGGTAAAAAAAATCATGAACCAGAAACTATATAATGATGCCTTAATAGAGTTCAGCTGTCTTCTATTTTTTAATGCACTTGATTAAATTTTTTTGTATTCGTGTTTGCTGAGTACAAATAAAAGTTTACTGAGTTAAAAATAGGGTATTGCTGCTGTATCAGTCACAGCCTGAAATACAATTGTGACAATTCAAAAACTTTTTTTTTATTAATCTCTACCTAAATCAGATGCATATTATATCAAGAAATAATGCCAAAACATTTAATATTGATGTAGGAAGTATAATGTCAGACAGACCCTTCTTTAATAAAATATTTATAAGTTTACTCTGGTCTGGTTAGAACTCTGTTGTATGGTGAAGTAGAAAAAAATGTGAGTGGAGTGAACTATGTAGGCTTGACAAAGTGGGTTTCTGCTGTGTTAGTGATTTTAATCTAGCACTCCAAACTCAGAGCCTCTACAGATCAATTTCCAAGATGCAAGTTCAGTTGCGAGCTAATGTAAGCTCACTGACAACTATAGGAGTTATCACAAGAATCAGGCCTTGAATATAGCATACACTATGCAGGTGCTAGTAGGAAGAATAAAAATGAAAACACTGTAGAAAGGTAGGTAGGTATTTATCATTTACTGAACATTTCTACTTGAAACTTTCTTTTGCTAAACAATTACATTTGTGGGTTTACTTGTGCTTTAAATCTGGCCAGGGAACCCCCCTCATTAAAAAAAAAATCCCCACCCCTTTAACTATTTACCCCATTTGTTAAAACAAAAAACAAAACTAAGTGCCCCACTTACTTACTGAAATCTATGGCCATGTAACATTTTAGATCCTCTTCTCGTGTTTCACTGCAGAGTGGGGGGACCTTCTTTGAGTGCACACATTACTGCCTGGTAACATGAACACTTCCCATTGGGTCAATTGGCAGGGTACTCACAGGGTTCTTAAGACTCAGACAGCAGTGTGGGGATTTCTTTTGGTGGGAGGGGCAACAAGACCACATTGTGACAGACCCTGCAGTGGTGAATCAATCTGGAAGAGGAGTTACAGAGGAACAGATGACAACAGATTCAGGTGAGTAAAAAACAACTAAATAATGTTTTATTATTTTTTAAATGTTAATGGGTGAAAGAGGAGTGGATGGGGAGGATGAAACGTTTTTCAAATTTGAATGATAATAGGCTTTAAGGAAGTATTGCGCTAAATATCCAGAATGGGCACCGTGTATATGTAGTACAATGCACAAAGCTGCAAAACGTGAATAAGAGTAGAAAGTATTCTGCTATGTTTAAACCATCTAATTTTAGTGATAAGCATTTCTACAGCTGAGACGTGAACTGTAAGACAGTTCATCTTGTAGATCATAGGTAATATTTTTCACTAGTTGCATTTAAAAGCAGAACTTGGATAAGAAAGTATTTATTCAGGCAAAGTTTTGTGAGTAATGACATCACAAAATAAATACCCAGGAACATAGTTAAAATGTTGTTATGACAGTCATAACCAAGTTTAAAATTTCACGTTTCACTTTATATCTTTGGTGGGTTGTTTTTCACTTTGGAAGTATGGAGCAAAATTCAAGTGAGAAGATAAGCGACAGCTTGCAAAACTGGGTTACATTTCATATTCCTTTTAAATGGGCACACAGTCTCTATGACAGGGCCAAATACAAGGTAGGAAGTTGGATACATTTAAGGATAGCAATTGCTGATTTTGGTCACTATTTTTTTCTATTTTTTTCTATTTTAAATGTATATAGTTATTTTCATAAGCTATAAAAATGTGTGCAGTGCATTCTGGACTCTCATAAACAAGACCAGCATTAATGTAACACAACAAGCTAATACCAACTAAGCTATGTTTAATTTTGATTGGCTTTCTATCTTTTTTATCTGGTGTGTTCTGGAATAACATAACTTTATGTCTAAAGTCTAGCAACTAATAGCTACTCTTTTCTCTAACTGGTAAAAAGTAATTTCTGTCATAATATAGTAACTTGTTTTTGTGCTAAATGAAGGGTCACAGTCACATAGAGTGCAAATTTCATACTAATTACAAGTTTTCTATGTTAATTTTTTAGACTTATGCCCTGTACACACAATCAGATTTCCGATGGATTAAAATCCGATGGAATTTTCCGTCGGAATTCCGATGAAGCTGACTTTCATCAGTCTTGCCTACACACCATCAGACAAAATTCAGACCGTCCAAAACGCGGTGACGTAAAACACTCCGGCAAGCTCAGAAAAATGAAGTTCAATGCTTCTGAGCATGCGTCGACTTGATTCTGAGCATGCGTGGGTTTTTTCTCCGTTGGAGTTCCACACAGATGATCGGAATTTCCTATCGCTTTTTTTAGAGCCATAGGCACTAATAGGCATCCAAAAAGGTGAACAGGGGGCACTATGGTGGGCGCTCGTTGCTCACTCAGCGCTGTGTTAGGAAAGCAAATTAATATTTGCTTTCCTATCACTGAACCGCCTCTCAGCCAATCAGGTGTTCAGGTCTGTTACCTGTCACCTGATTGTCTGAAACAACAGGCGCTGTGATTGGACGCCGCCTATCAGGCGTCCAATCATAGCAGAGGACAGGAATAGAGGACGGGAGAAGACATTGAAGAACATGGAGTACACTGCCATGACCCGCTGCCCCACCGAGACAAGGTAAGTGCCGGGCGGGCGGGGGATGCACACTGGCAGCATTTGATGGGCACAGTAGCGGCAATTTATGGGCACACTGGCAGCAATTGGTGGGCACAGTAGCAGCAGTTGATGGGCACAGTAGCGGCAATTGATGGGCACACTGGCAGCAATTGATGGTCACAGTGTCAGCAATTGATGGGTACACTGGCAGCAATTGATGGGCACAGTAGCTGGAATTGAATGACACTGGCAGCAATTGATGGGCACAGTAGCAGCAATTGATGGGCACACTGGCAGCAATTGATGGGCACAGTGTCAGCAATTGATGGGCACAGTAGCTGCGTTTGGTGGCACAGTGGCAGCAATTTATGGGCACAGTGGCTGCGTTTGATGGGCATAGTGGCTACATTTGATGGCACAGTGGCGGCAATTGATGGGCACAGTAGCTGCGTTTGATGGGCACAGTGGCTGCAATTGATGTTTTTTTGTTCAGTTTGCGCCCCCCAAAAAATTTGGAGCACCAGCCGCCACTGTACTTGAGGATCAGATTTGCAGCACAAAAGGGGAAGTTTAAAGGTACATAATCACTGAATGATTTTGAGTAATTTTCCCTTGTGTGTAAGAATAACCCAGAACAAAAGTATCTAGCATTAAAAGGTTTTATATAATTAAGGAAGAAATTTAAATTTTATTTGTGTTTTACTCCTGTAGCTTAACACCATATAATGTATCTATTCAGGAAGATGCAACTAAATCATTTAATTTACCACAACACCAGAAGTGTGTACTTACCTTCCATTTGCTCTTCTACCATTGATCAGTCATTGGGAGTGAGGAAATATGACCAAACTGACTTGTCAGAGCTTACACAGGGCTAAGGAATAAGGCTTGAGAATTCTCTTTCTACACCCATGTAACAGCACTAAGCCAATCACCATATACTAGCACTGTCTCATGGAAGAAGGGTAGTGAATCACCTGATCCTCTACACCTGAAAGTCCCAGGTAGATTTCTTTCCTCCAAATAACTAAACAAAGTTGTAGGAGAGTGAAGCAAACTGAGTATATACTTCCAGCAAGAAATTAAAGTGTCACTAAACCCACATTATAACAAATTATCAATAAATGCTGTATTACATGCGTTTATACTCAGTCACTATGAGCTTCATTTTCTGTATCCTGTAAAAAACCTGGATGATCCTGCTGTTCTCTGACTCTGCCTCCTGTCCATGTCCCCAATGCAGTTGGGGATTTTGCAGAGAAGTATTGGCAGCTAGTGCACATACAGTACTCAGTTTTCAGTGAGTTTCTAAGCTGAGCATTTCTTCCCTATCACATCTGAGCAGCCCACTTGTCTATAGAGTCACATATGTGGGTGTATACACCGTGGTAAATGACAGCCCACTTCCTTCCTCCTCCTCCATGCCCATTAGCTAAACACAATGGGGAGCGGGATATTACATGTAGATTGATGAAGGCTTCACCTCCCTGTTATTCTAAGACACACGCTGGAGGGGTGTGACAGTTTGTGACTGGCAGAAATCTGACCACACTATGTCATTGGCAAAAAATTATAAATATTTGATTTTAAATATCACATGTGATTCTGAAACTGTCAATTCACTATACTGCTTTGCGGTATTTACCGCAAAACACTAAAAACGCTCAGTAAATACCGCATGAGCAGGCATTAAACTTGATTCACAGATGGAAATAGTTGAATAAAAGCATGCAGCTCAATACACTGGGCTATAGCTCTTAACTGGCATTTCCTCTACTGTGCATGTTAGCCATCAAGCTTACAGAACATATCCATCACACCTTATTCGATACTATGGACACATATGATAAGAAATGGAAACCTTGGGATCTTTCTCTGTTAACTCATGGAAATACAGGATGATACTATTGAATTTGTTTTGTTTTTATTTTTTATAAAACAAATCCAAGAGACATTATAGAGGTATAAAGGCTGTATCAATGATTAAATTATACATCCCAATATTTGTATCCCTCCATCTTATATCACTGCTACTTATAATTTATGCTGATATTTTTTGCACCCTTCTTTGTGTATGTACCCTTTACCAATGTACAGTTAAAATTGTATTGAGACTTATTTTTCAATAAACCGTTTGTAAACAAAAAAAAGCATGCCATAATTAAGTAGTGGTCCAGGCATGCAGTAATGATGGTAGTAATGACTTTGGTCATCACATCTCAATGGGCAGGGCTGGAAACGTTTAAAAAAGGGCTCCAATGCACACTCTAATGAGCAATTGGCTAGCCTTACCTCATTTGCCAGCTGTACATTGCATTGCTCTCCCCCTACATCCCTAATGGAGCTTTTTGAGGCCAATTTGTTGGAGTTTCAGGCCATATTAAGGAGGGTAAGGAGAAAAAGAAGGGTGGTTGTCATGCGTCCACATTCCTTTAACCACTTGCCAACCAGCTGCCATCGTTATATGGCGGCAGGTCGGCTGTCCTGCGCGAATCGCTATAGCTGTATGGCATCTCGTGCAGGCGCAATTGTGGGTGGGTGCGCTCTGCCGGCGGCACGCTCTTGCTCCCACTGCATGCCATTGGAGCATGCCCGCGTGTCCGGTGGACTCGATGTTTGCTGGCGACCCGTGGTCACCTAGTACAGAGGCAGAATGGGGATCTGCCAGTGTAAACACGCGGATCCCTGTTCTGACAGGAGACATGACAGAGATCTACTGTTCCAAGTGATCGGGAACAGTGATCTCTGTCATGTCCCTGGTAGTCCATGCCCCCAAATAAATAAACACCACAGTGGTGAATACATACCACCAAAAGAAAGCTCTATTTGTGGGAAAAAAAGGTTGTCAATTTTGTTTGGGTACAATGTCGCACAATTGTCAGTTTAAGCGATGCAGTGCCGTAACGCAAAAAATGGCCTGGTCTTAAAGGGGGCAAATCCTTCCGGTTCTTAAGTAGTTAAGCAGCGCACATTGCTGGATATCTTCCCTGAAGCAGAAGTGCTCTCTAAATTGTATCTGTCTAAGGACCTCATTATGCTTTTCTTTGGGGATTTGAGACCTTTGTTGCAGTCCACCACACTGTGTAGTCATGCCATACCACCCATGACCAATTTGCTGGCTGTCCTGCACTTTCTGGGGAAGTCCTCCTATCAGATGGTAGCGGAAGAGGTGGTGGGGGTATCACATCTTTCTCATGTTTGCTTGCTAAGACCTTGCAGGGTTTCGGGCAAAATTCCCCCAAATATATCTACCTGCCTTACACATGTCAGGAGTGGAATCAGATTAAGACAGATTTATATGCAAAAAGACTGTACCCATGTGCCTTTTTTTGCCCCCTATGATAAAGAACACATCTACTATGAATGAATGAATGACTTGTATAGCGCTACAAATGCGAACTCAATCGCCTCAAGGCTAATTTTTGCAGCCAGTGTCTGCATGACTGGTGCGGTAATTTACCCCATAGGATCTCGACACGCTTGGGACACACAAATGTACACACATGTACACTGGGCCAATTTTTGGACAAGATCCAATGAACCTACCAGCATGTTTTTGGAGTGTGGGAGGAAACCGGAGTACCCAGAGGAAACCCACGCAGACACAGGGAGAACATGCAAACTCCAGGCAGATGGTGTCGTGGTCGGGATTCTAATCAGCGACCCTTTTGCTGCTAGGTGAAAGTGCTAACCACTACACCGCTGTGCTTCCTACTGTAATAGGAAGGGGTACCACTCACTAAACATACAGGTTGTCTGTGAATATGTTCACCAGAAATGTGGTCACCAGCTTCCCACCTCTGTCCATGATGCACACATATTTTGACACTAACAGAATTACCAAAGGCTGGATTCTTGGCAAGACACTTTTTATTATCAAATAGAAATGCGCAGAACGAAAAAATATTGTTTTGCTTCATTTTGTTTCAATTTGTTATTTACATAAATTTGTTTATTTAAATGTGTTCAATTTGTTATCGGAAATGTGTTTGTTTATTCATATTCAAATCGATTCAAAATTTCAAATTTGAATTTGAATCAATTTGAAAAGTTTTTGAATCAATTTTGAACAGTTTCTGAATTAGAATAGTTTTCAAAATCGCAAAAGTTTTCAAATTCCAATAGTTTTCGAATTAGAATAGTTTCATTTTGTTTCAATTTGTTATTTACATAAATTTAACCCATTTAATTCTTTTTTCGAAAATTTGTTTTGTTTATTCGTATAAATTCCAATATTTCGAATTTGGATAAATTCGAAAAGTTTTCAAATCTATTTAGAATAGTTTTCGAATTCGAATCGTTTTTTAAATCGAAAAGTTTTCAATTTCAAATAGTTTTTGAATAGTTTTTGAATTAGGATTGTTTTTCAATTTCCAAAGAGAATAAAATAGAATAGAAAATATAGAAATAGAATAGAATAGAATAGAAAAGGATATAACAGAAAATAAAATAATAGAATATAATAAAGTAAAACAGAACAAAATAGGATAGAACATAGAAGAAGAGAATAGAATGGAATATAATAGAAAGGAATAGAATAGAATAAAAAAATAATAGAATAGAAATAATATAACCATTTTCCAAAATTCAAATAGAATCAATTCGAATTTGAATAGAATAGAAAAGAATAGAGAACATTAGAATAGAAAATAACACACTAGTATAGAAAGAGACTGAATAGAATGAATATAACCATCTTCCTATTCTAATCTATTATTTTCTATTCTATTCAAATTGATTCTATTTGAATTTTGGGAAATGGTTATATTCTATTTCTATTCTATTCTATTGTTTTTTTAATTGTATTATTTTTCTATTTGTTTATTCTATTCTATTCTTTTCTATTCTATTATTTTCTATTGTATTCTATTATTTTCTTTTCACATTTATTCTATTCAAATTTCAGAAGAAGGTTATATTCTTTCTATTTCATTCTATTCTATTGTTTTTTTTCCGATACTATTCTGTTATTTTCTTTTCCATTCTAAGCTATATGTTTCTATTCTATTCAAATTTGAATTGATTCTATTTGAATTTTGGGACATGGTTATATTCTTTCTATTCTATTTTTTTATTTTCTATTCTATTCTTTTTTTTTCTTCTATTCTATTCTTTTCTTATGTATTCAAATTCAAATTTATTCTATTTAAAATTCGAATTTCAGAAGAAAGTTATATTCTTTCTATGTTATTCTATTCTATTTGTTTCTATTATATTCTAGTCTTTTCTGTTCTTTTATTTTCTATTCAATTTTTTTCTGTTTTACTCTATTATATGCTATTCTTTTATGTTCTGTTATATTTTTTTCAATTCTATTTTTTTTTTCTATTCTATTCCTTTATTTTCTATTCTATTTTATTCTCTTCGGAAATTCTAAAATGATTCAAATTAGAAAACAAATCGAATTCGAAAACTATTTTAATTCAAAAACTATTGTAATTCAAAAACAATTCCAATTCCAAAAATATTCTAATTTGTAAACTATTCTACTTGGAAAACATTTTGAATTCTAATTTGAAAACCATTTGAATTCAAAAAGTATTTAAAAACAATTTGAATTTGAATTTCATCTGAATTGTTTTTTTCATTATTTTGGATTCGTTTAAATTCGGTACTATTCGAATTTGGAAATTCGGATAAATCCGAATTTCCGAAAAACGAAAATTAGTCAGAATTTCAAATCTGAACGAAACAAGCTTCACATGTCTATTATCAAATATGTCTCAATACATGCCACATACATTATACATGGCAGTATATGTTCATATGTTACACTTCTGTGTTCACTCCTCACAACTTGCACACAAAATATACACAGCAGATTTTTAGCCTTGGCTGTTATAGAAATGGCTAAATCAGATCCTCAACCTGGTGTAACCATTTCCAACTAAACCACTTTACATATGGCCCATGGCTTTCACATTACAATCATGTTCAACAATGAAAATCAAAATGTAGGGAAGAAATGTTCATGTTATTACCCATTCATGATATACTATTGTTTTTATAAAAATTGCTTTTTCAAACTGTATTGTAGCTGATTCTGGCTATCCTTGTCTGTCCTGGCTGCTAACACCACTCTTGAGGAGCTTAAGATCTGAAAATTCTCCCTACAATGCAGTAATTACTAAGACAAGAAGTGTCATTGAGCAGACTTTTGGGGTTCTTAAAAGCAGGTTCCGCTGCATCTCACTATCTGTTTTTTTTGCGCTATAGTCTGAAAAAGTTGGTGAGATTTTTTGGCCTGCTGCATCCTTCATAACTTTGCCCATCATGCAGGATTTCTCCTGGATATTGAGGTTCAAAACACTGATGGATGAGGACCCTATTCCACCAATCTCTGAATTATATTGCGCTAAGCTTGGCCATCAAGTCAGTCAACGCTTCATAGAAAGCTATTTTTCAAGGTATGCATCAACTCAACTCATTTCACCAGCTTCTGTTGAAGCTCTGAGCCCTTGTTTGAACATACTGTATGTCACATGTACTGGCAATACATTCATTTTACACAAAGATCTTTTGAGGTATCTTAGGCGAAAATGTATGCCACACAAAATCATTCTTACAAAACCTTAATTAAAACAAAGAAATAAGAAGATAAAACCAATATATTTGTCAGGAATATTATTGTTAGGCCAAACAAACACTGAAAAAAACTGAGAAAAATAACTTTTTTCCAAACAAACACTGTTAAATCAGAACTGTGCAAATCCACTGTATTTACAAGTCTTGAGGTATATGCCAAAGGAATTTAGGTGTCCCATCCCACTTTGATACACACCGCTAAACATCTCCTCATCTTAATGATGAGGAGATGTTTAGGCTCAAAGAACTAGGCTCAACATTGTCTAGAATGACAATGGGTGAGATGTACTAAAACTGCAGCACATACAATCTGATGCAGCTGAGCCTAGTAACCAATCAGCTACTAGGTGTTATTGTCCAAGCTTCACAGAACAAGCTGAATGTAGAAGCTGATTGGTTAGTATGACCAGCTGGTTTGGGAACTTGAAGATGGTGGCAGCAGGTTGACTACCTCAACAGTGACAATATGCTGTTGCTCTTGAGGCTGGCTGATGTCATCATTCTTGTCAGATGCAGGGAAGCCTAGATTTTGAACATCTGCTGCCTCAGAAAATAATAGAATGTTTCTTTCCTCTGTGGGGTCATCTGCATGAGAAAATATACTGATTAAGTCAAAGTTGACCCATGTTCTCCCCTTCTTGGAAGCTCACCCAACTCCAGCATGAATCCAGTGCTGCACAAAGATGCTCCATGGTCACCTCTAGGGAAAGCTTGCCAAAAGAGCATTGTATTCTGAAGTAGGGGGGAGTTCCTCTTGCCAGCATACAATAGGACTGCAAGAGAGAACCCAGCATCAACATTAAACATGCATAGTTAACATCTAAAATATTCGCAAACACAACGTACTTACTCTTGTTGCAAAAGGTATCGAAACCTTTGGCCAGCCCTTTAAAGCGGAGGTTCACCCTAAATCTAAACATTTGCTCATCCCAATCACTATAACATTTATAACAACATTTGGCAAATAATTATCTTCTTCGTTTTTTTTTTTTTCCTTGAATTTCGTATTAAATAGGGACACTTCCTGGTATCCCTCCCACGGGAGTGGGCGTTCCTTTACTTTCCCCAGTGCCCCAATGCCTCCTGGGAGTGCAGTGTCATGCTTTCCCAGGAGACAATTCACCACCTCGTCATCAGCTTCATCAGCTTGACAGCTTCAGAGCGCTCGTTCTGAGCTGCAGCTGATGTTAGCATACAGGACAGGAGCCAGAGTATAGGAGACAGGAGCGCTGATTTCACTGTGGAATGTGAAAAGAAAACACATCTCGCAGCGGCGCGGCACCCCCTATCCCCCCCCGATGACCTGTAAAATGTAAAGAGAAAACACATCTCGCAGCGGCGCCCCCCCCCCCCCCGCGGTGAACTGTAGAATGTGAAAAGAAAAAGCACATCCCGCGGTGGCTCCCCCCGCAACCCCCCCTCAACAACTTCACAGTATGTGTCCGTTGTGATGGCAACAGTGCAGTGGGAGAAAAGCATTCACGCTTCCCGGAAGTATTTGCTTGTGGGCTTCACAATGCCCACAAGCAAAATGGCAACTTACAAAGGGGATTTTTATAAGTTCTAATTTAGAACTGATTCTGACTGGGGAGACTGGGAAACATCTGAGACGTGAGTAAATACATGAGAAAGTAATACTCAACCAATGCAATGTAAAAAAAAAAAAGGATATACCGCAGAACCTCCGCTTTAACTGTCTCTCCATGTATGTAAAGCACATGCATTTTTTTCATAGTCCAACACCTCAGCAGAATTGTAATTTTGCCAAGAAGAAAAGAGATAAGCAATGAAGCAAACAATTTAGACATCTAAGATGTACAGTAGAAAAGAGGAAGTGACATTTACTTGAGAACAATTCAAGACATTTGTAGTTATGCTTTCTATTGTCAGTATAGACAATCAGACCTTTCCTTCCCTTAAAGCGGAGCTCCGCCGTAAAAAAGCAGCTGCTGACTTTTAATATTAGGCCACTTACCTTTCCTGGAGTTCAGCGATGTCGGCAGCAGAAGACGAGCAATTGCTCATCTCTCGGCTGCCCCCACCACCATCATGGTTGAGGGAATCAGGAAGTGAAGCGTTGCGGCTTCACTTCCCTACTGCGCATGCGCGAGCAGTGCTGCGTGTCTTTCACTGGTCTTTCACTGGTCCCCGCTGTTTTCTGGGAGCTGTGTGTTTCCCAGAACACAACGGGGGGGGGGCGGGAAGTGACGCACTGCCCGCAGTCTACCCACAGTGTGTTTTCCCGGAAGTGGGTGCAAATACCTGTCTTAGACAGGTATCTGCACCCCCCTCCCCCCTGAAAGGTGCCAATTGTGGCACCGGAGGGGGGGGGAGGAATCCGATGAGTGGAAGTTCCACTTTAGGGTGGAGCTCCGCTTTAAGGCCATTTTCCTCTTGAAGTTGCCCTTGATGTCTTGGTATCTCTTTTTAAATTTTTTTCACTACGGGGCGCTACTCCCACAGTATTTACAGCTGTTGTAATTTGTTTCAATTGCTTTCCTTTCCAGGCTTGCTCGCTTGTAAGCATGTGGGGACCCAGCAACTTGTCATACACAGGAGCCAAATTCTCAGCATTCGTGAACTTCAGATTTCGACCATCTAAACATTTCTTCTTGTTAGGGGTATTGGCAATTTGATTGACACTGCTGTCACTGGAACTTTCATGATATCTGCTTTTCTTGGATCTTTAGAGAGCAGGATTTGTGCAAGCATCACTGCTGTCAGTTGAGGGTTCCTCCACACAGGGCACACATGTTTGGTCTGCACCCTCATCCACTTCAGGACTTCTATCTATGTAGTTGACTTGATTCAGAGTTAATGGTGTGGGAGCATTTGATGGCACAGTGGCAGCGTTTGATGGGCACACTGGCTGCATTTGATTGGAACTGTGGCAGCAATAGATGGGCACAGTGGCTTCATTTGATGGGCACAATGGCTGCGTTTGATGGGCACAGTGAATCTGCAATTGATGGGTTTGTTTTCAGAATGTTTCTGTTTGTCTGCGACCCCACAAATTTTAATCACCAGCCTCCACTGGTGCCTACCAGTGCTGCCAATCAGTGCCCACCAGTGCTGCCAATCATTGCTCATCAGTGCTGCCAATCAGTTCCCATTAGGCCCTCCTCATCAGTGTTACATATCCGTGCTTCCATCAGTGCTCATCAGTGCCACCTACCAGTGCCTATCAGTGCCCATTAGTGCCGCCTATCAGTGTGCATCAGTACCACCTATCAGTGCCCATGAGTGCTGCCTATCAGTGCTGCCTATAAGTCCCCATTCAGTGCTGCCTATCAGTGCCACCTATCAGTGCAGCCTCATAAGTGCCCCCTCATCAGTGTCCACATGTTCCGCCCCATCAGTGTCCATCAGTGCAGCCTATCAGTGCCCATTAGTGCAGCCTCATCTGTGTACATCAATGAAGGAGACAAATTACCTGTTTGCTACATTTTATAACAAACTATAAAAAACTTTTTTTTTCAAAATTTTTGGTCTTTTTTCATTTGTTTTGCAAAAAAATAAAAACCCAGTGGTGATTAAATAGCACCAAAAGAAAGCTCTATTTATGTGACAGTGCTGAAAGCTGAAAATTGGCCTGGGCAGGAAGGGGGTAAAAGTGCCCAGTAGGCAAGTGGTTAAAGTTGACTGTAAAAACAGACTGAAACACTGAACAATAGTAATACAATGTAAAGAGTTGTATTGGTGTGGTGCTACAATGTACCTCCCTCATATACCATTTTAATTTTTCTAATCACTTTATTTCACATAACGTTTATGTGTTTTCACTAGACCTATAGAGACAATTTAAATGGTATATGAGGGGGTGCATTGTAGCGCCACACCAGTAAAACTCTTTATTCCGGCATTTTTATTCTTAATATAAGGGATGCAAAATCAGTGTGTTAGCAGCTACTGTATATTATGGTAACCCAACCTACCATAGCACAGTAATAATAAAATATAGTAACACAGTGTACAGGTAATACAACCCATGCATTAAACCCATGCATAAAAATATGCGCTATACTAGATCAATAATTAATCATATTCATTGGATATGCAAATGCCTATACATTAATTTTAACCCATAACAGAAGTCTGCCTATTACCTTCATAGTGATTCTTAAATGCTCTTGTGCAATGCCTTTTAGTAAATTTAACAAAAAGGACTGAAATCCAAGGGATTTCAGTTCTTTTATTTGATTTTATCTGATGTGTTTTCATAGGACTGCAAACAGCAATATTTCTACTAGTTACAAGTCACATATTTACTTCTCTGTTGTCAAAGAAGCAAAGAAAGGGTTGCTTTCCATTTTTTTCCCCTCTACCTTCATGTTATCAACATCAATCAATCAACATTTTAGATCTATTCTAGATTTTCTCAGTAAAGTGTACTCTACCTGCTTTTGGTAATCATAAATCCTAAAATAATCTGCACAGGCAAACAGAAACAAGTCCAACACTAAGTCAATTAGCTTATATAAATATGTTTTGAGATACATACTCTTTCTTGCCAAAAAAAAAAAAAAGCAATGGATTTTTTTAACATTTAACAAGCAGGATCCAGGTGGCTAAATGAATCTTTCTAAGCCATAAACACGCAGGTGGTTTCTAATGTACAAAACACAGTCCCCAATATCATTTGGCAGCCATGGAAGTCAGGTCACATCTATTGTGAAGCTGTATTGTTGCTTTAATTTGGTTTGTGCATTGATGCTGAAAATGGCATGTGATCAAAATATTGAAGGAGCTACAAAACTTGTTGCCATGAACCATCCACTTGTAAAAATATAATCGTAAATGTGTTCAGGCTTTGAAAAATATTTTCAAGAAAAGCAAAAGAAAATCAGCCTTGTAATTTTCTATTATGCTACACATTTCTAAGAACAAAGGCGGACATTCAACAATAAAAGGATTTTTTTTTTCTCCAAACAGCTAATTTATTTGACATCTGTTCTTGTGCTAGTTGTTTTTAAAAAAGGAAAATAGATGAGAGAAAAAGTTCACAGAAACCATGCAAAGAAATAAATTAATGGTTGAAAACGAAGTGCTTAGAAAGAGTAATTCCATGCAAATTTGTTGAATTTTGACACAAAATCATTGTGCACTGACACAAGCCATATAAAAAGCGCAGGTACTGTATCTGTAAAAAAAAAAAAAATGTCTTATTATTTTTTTTTTATATATCTGTCAAATATACAGCTTTATCTATACTATCTTATTTATTGTTTCTCCAGCAGTCAGCACTCTTCTCTTCTCGATGATGCTTCAGGTTGTGGGTGGGCTCTTGGCATCCACACTTACAATGCAGGACTGTTGATCCCACAGTGTACCTTGTGATTAGAAAACTGATGGAGTGGCGAAGGAATAGGATTTGAGGGACCAGTTTTGTAGCTGAAAATAAGGTGAATAAAACACATTTTTAATGCGTAACTCCACTCTTGTTGAGAAAAAAACATTCCCCCCTGAGTGATCTATGTACATTGCAAGGATTATAACAACCTTTGTTGCAAATTCCTACCATTTGTTATTCTGAAGTAATCCATGTGTATTTGTCTGTGCCTCTGGGCATAGTGGGTCTAGTGGGAGTGGTTTCATAATTATCAGTCCGCTGTGGCAGCTGTAGAGCACTACTGAGGAAATCTGCTGGCCTGCATCCCTTTAGACGTGTTCCTATTGGAAATTGCATTTTTGTTGCAGGGGATGCCTGAAATCTGATTTGTATCTTAGACAGACTTCTGGGAAAATTGGTAAGCCACACAAGCAGGACATTATGTTTTTGGGGAGTGGTCAGTACACATTCTGTGTACAGCACAACTCCATGTAGCCATATTTGCTTTGCATTTATAGAAAATTACAGCGGCTGTAGTCTGAAAAGTAAAGGTCATTTTTAATAACATGCAATTACAATATGACTTGTATCGCAATTGTATACGCTATATTATTTTTTCTTTATTTGCTATTTTCTTCCCCCCACGAAAGTGGAGTAACTCTTTAGTGTTCACTTGGACAAAAATTAGCATTTAACCTAAGCAGTGAGGAGAAAGCCCCACTGCAAGAAAAACGTTGGCTTTTCCCCAGAATTAAACTTTACTCTATATTGGATGTAAACCCTAACGATGAACTCTTATTTTCTCCAATTTAGTCTCTTAAATATACAATTAAAAACATTTTGTTTTGTTTAACAAGTGATCATGTCGAATGACATTTCACTTTGGAGCTGTCCTGTGTACTATTATCTCAATGAATTTAATAAGCTCTCCAAATTCTTAACTTGGACCATAGAACAAAAGACTCCATAGTGTATTGAATGGGAGAGTGGGAGGGTTTGATTAGTCTAGCAAAAGACAGCTAAGCAGGGCTGAGAGTACTATGTCCACCAAATGCTGTGTATTGTCTGCCCTCAACAGGATTCAGCTCAACTGGGCTTGGGGGCAATCTCAGATCTTTCCAAACCCACATAAAACTTTTATATAATAGGTCACCAGACCAACTAGTTCCGGCCATGGAATTCCCGGACCTGCAATTGTGCCTAATAAAGGAACAGGGATGCTGGCAGTGGCGGCCCGTCCATAAGGGGCGCACGGGCGCCACCCCCCAAGCTGTAAAAAAAAAAGTCTATGGAGGTCTATGGGAAGCTTCCCAGCTTGCAGATCAGAAAATGACAGACAGCAAATTAAGATACCACTGCACAGAGACTGTTGTAAGATAAATCTGGTAAACATGAGAGAAAACAATAAATTGTGATGCTTGGGTTTATTCAAAGTGCTTTGGTACTCCAAAGCAGAAAGGGATTGGGCAGCCAACGTTCATCACTACCAGAAGATCAATCCCCGGGCACTGGTGAAGACTGCTTATGGTACATGCAAACACTGTTTGGTGCATTTGTTTAATGCATATATATAGTTTACCACTTTGGTTTAATAACAGCTGGCATTTAAGTAAACAAAAATAATCACAACCACAGAAATTGTTCTCCTGAAAATAAAAATACAGTGGTTAATTCCATATTGTCAGCATAAAAAGGGTCGCTGGTTCAAATCCCACCCACGACACTACCTGCCTGGAGTTTGCATGTTCTCCCTGTGCCTGTGTGGGTTTCCTCCAACACTACAAAGACATGCTGGTATGTTAGTTGGCTCCTGTCTAAATTGGCCCTAGTACAGTATATGAATGTGAGTTAGGGACTTTAGATTGTAAGCTCCTTGAGGGTAGGGACTGATGTGAATGTACAATGTATATGTAAAGCGCTGCATAAATTGACAGTGCTATATAAGTACCTAAATAATAATTATTACGGGATGAATAAATAACTTAACAAAATACATACACAACAATATATTTCTGTTTAAATGTATTACTAAATTCAGGGTATTTTAAAAATGTTAACAGAATATTAATGCCCTCAGCTATACCCAGACTAAATAGCAGTGAAGTATGTGACATAACATCACGAGTAGCCAAGAAAACTACTAATGTCAAGCAACAGTTAAAGATTGTTAACTAAGCAACACTAGCCTACAGAAAGCTGAAATTTCACCTCCCATGCTTCCGCTGGGACTTTCTTAAGAGCTGCTGTTCTCATTACTGTGTCCTTAAGAATGCTTTCTTGGCAAGGTTGTATTTTCTCTTTAGTTGTTGACTATGATTGATATAAGTTTGAGGCATGCTGTGATCTATACTGCCAATTACATTTACTGCTTACCTGTACACGGTCCTTCAACCTATCACTGAGATAGGCATACCAATTCTCTGACCAGCATTTGCTCTATAAAGAAACATTTGTTATTGAGCACAAATAATTTTCTTTACAAAGTAATATAGAAAAAGTGGCCAATTAACATAATATATTGGCAGTATACTTCAGAACATAACTGATACCCATCAGCCAAGTCCCCCAGGTCTGTTTACTGGTAGTACGTAAAAACATATTATAGTTTATTGTTTGTTCTGCTGCATATAACAATATTTCATGCACACTTTCCACCTTATGTATAGAGACATTTAACTGTTTAACTATTGATTCCAACCAGTCTTTTTACTATGATTTATTTGATTTGTCTTTCAATGCTAAACATATCTTTTGAAAAATACGGTAGTATTTCTTGGTGAAAAAAAAACCTCTCTTTATTATCTACTGTATGTAAACTCACCTGCATAAAGATATCATGCAATGGTTTTCATCAGAAAATAAGAAGGGCCATGGATAAGAAGGGCCATGTCTCGTTGTGTTGCTTGCTACTATCATCACTTTAAGAATCTAAATTAAACTAAGCAGTTTACCTCATAGAGTAAAGTAGCAGAAGGCATCTGTCCCCAGTCTGACCAAGAAAGGAGCATCCAGTAATCTGATATCCTCTCCGCTTTCCCGCGGTGTTAAAAACTGACACAGAAGAAAAATTTGCCACAACCCCACTCCTGTGACTGACAGACTACACCCCCCAGTTCGGTTCGCATCAGAACATGCGAACAGGCAATAAATTTGTTCGAACATCCGAACACCGTTAAAGTCTATGGGACTCGAACATGAAAAATCTAAAGCGTAATTTCTGAAGGAAAAAAAGTCATTTAAAAGTACTTGCGGCTGTAATGAATTGTCGGCTCCCGGGAATACAGAGAAAAGTCATTGAAAGTCATTGATAAAAAAAAAATGCGTGGGGGTCCCCCCAAATTCAATTACCAGGCCCTTCAGGTCTGGTATGGATATTAAGGGGAACCCTGCATCAAATTTTTAAAAAAATGACGTGGGGTTACCCCCAAATATCCATTCCAGACCCTTTATCCGAGCACTCAACCTGGCCGCGAACACCCAAATTGTTGGCTGTTCGGCGAACGGGCGAACAGGCAATGTTCGAGTCGAACATGAGTTTGACTCGAACTCAAAGCTCATCCCTACTCCTGAGCATTGATTTTACACTGGCATGCTTTGCATGGGATGTGCGCTCACATTTGGGACTGCCGTGTACACACTATTGATTCTCTGTGCGTGCTGCTCAGCCGCAATACGATTGCTGGGGGGAATGTACAGATAGGAGGAAAGTCCTCTGATATAAAGACTAAGGATGAGCTTTGAGTTCGAGTCAAACTCATGTTTCGACTTGAAGATTGCCTGTTCGCCCTTTAAATTTCGTACCTGGGGGGTGTATATAGTATGCCTCTAAAGTAGCGCTTGTTTCCCGTGCTTAGAACTGTCCCTGCACAAAATGTCATTTCTGAAGGAAAAAAAGTAATTTAAAAGTATTCGCAGCTATAATGAATTGTTGGCTTATGGCAATAGAGAGAAAAGTCATTGAAAGTCATTGATAAAAAAAAAAATGCGTGGGGGTCCCCCCAAATTCAATTACCAGGCCCTTCAGGTCTGGTATAGATATTACGGGGAACCCTGCATCAAATGAAAAAAAATGACATGGGGTTCCCCCCAAATATCCATACCAGACCCTTTATCTGAGCATGCAACCTGGCAGGCCGCAGGAAAAGAGGGCCACCTGAACCGTACCAGGCCACATGCCCTCAACATGGGGGGGATGCTTTGGGGGTCAGGGGGCTTATCGGAATCTGGAAGACCCCTTTAACAAAGGGGACCCCCAGATCCCGGCCCCCCCATATGTGAATTGGTAAGGGGTACATTGTACCCCTACCAATTCACAAAGAAAGTGTAAAAAAAAAAAAAAAAAACGCAGACCGTTGGGATAAGTCCTTTATTAATAATAATAAAAAAAAAAAAAAAAGATTCAAGCGGTAGTAATCCACCCTCGGTCTCCACTCCAATGCTGTCGGTATCCTGCGATGGATGCTCTCCTCTCTGGGGTCCAGCGGTGGATGATCTCCTCTCCATCCAGGTCCAAGCTCCAGCGATGAGATGTCCAGCGCAGCGCATCCTGTCTCCACCGGAGACACCCCGGAAATATCGTCGCCGCAGCCTGACACGTCTTATGTAGCTGAGGACAGGGCCACCCGTCACGTGACCCCATCCCCCTCTGACGCAAGGGGAAACCCGGGCTTACCCAGTGACGTGCAGGTGATCCCGCCCCCCTCGGATGTAACGCAGGTTTTATCTTTATTTTATCTATGACTTTCAATGACTTTTCTCTGTATTGCCGGGAGCCGACAATTCATTATAGCCGCGAGTACTTTTAAATGACTTTTTTTCCTTCAGAAATTACACTTTGTGCAGAGACAGTTCTAAGCATGGGAAACAAGCACTTCTTTACAGGAATACTATACACACCCCCTAGGTATGAAATTTAAAGGAATATTTCACTTTTATTGTTTCACTTTAAGCATTATTAAAATCACTGCTGCCGAAAAAACTGACTTTTTTATAACTTTTTTTGCATTGATACATGTCCCCTGGGGCAGGACCCGGGTCACCAAACACTTTTTATGACAATAACTTGCATATAAGCCTTTAAAATTAGCACTTTAGATTTTTTAAGCACCTGATTAGAGCCATAGGCTCTAATGGGTTTCAAAATAGCGTGGGCTCGGGTCACAGAGGATGCGTCTGTAGCCTACCCAGGTGTGTTGCAACAGCGAATTAATATTCGCTGTTGCAACACTGATCCTCCTCCCAGCCAATCGGGAAGCAGGTTTGGAACACGTTTCCCGCTTGGCCAAAACGTCAGGAGGAGGAGAAGAGAGGAGACACACCATGGATAGGACTTCAGGAGAGGTCACCGGATCCCGCCACACTGGAAGATGGCCACAGCAGCTCCTACCGCTGCTCTCACCACCCGCATCCATGGTAAGGACAGCGTGTGGTGGAGTGTTAGAGCTGCGCCGCACCATGTGCAGGGGGGGGTAGCTGGCAGTTGTGCTAGTGCTGCTCCACTGGTGGCCTGGGGGGGTTGTTTGCCCCCCAAAAAAAAACACCAGCCACCACTGCCTTAATATGTACACTTATCACTATTCTTGATCCAGTTATGTTCACAAGAGTGGCGGTTCTCTCCCCTATCTCCCTCCTCACTGGCCAAATTGATAGCAGTGGCAGTCATTGGATCCCACTGCTGTCAATTCAATTCTGTGACAAGGGAGCAGGGAGCGGGGCTGGGCCACCCTGTCTGTATCAATAGATGCAGACAGGGTGGCTCAGGAGCGAGTGCACATGAGTGCACCTATAGAAAGTGGCTTTCTATGGGGCACTTGCCAAAAAAAAGGAGCCAGGAGTGTCGGCGGGGGACCCAAGAAGAGGAGGATATGTATGCATGTTTATTATTTTAATTAAAAAAAAACACGGTTTAATATTACTTTAAGGCTAACATTAGTTCAAAAACAATTGATATACTTGAAACCCTCCGAGTCTGACTTCCAGCCAGAAAGGGATCTTCCTTTACAATTTGTGTAGTATACAGACCTCTAGGACAGACTGAATATTATGATAACTTGTTAAATTATAAGATATTACAAATGCTACTATAATCAGGAGCAGGAATGTAATGGAGGCAATGAATGAGGTTTCCCTGAAACAGTTAGTAAAAAGCCCAACCCGAGATGATCATATTCTAGACCTAATACTGACAAATGAGGACCAATTGTCTGTTGTTGAGATGGTAGAAAATGTGGATTCTAGTGATCAATAATCTCTTTGGTTTAATATTAAAACAAGAACTGGAAAATCATATACAGAAACAAAAGTTTTAGATTTCAAAAGGATACATTTTCCTGAAATGGGGGAGTTTCTAAAAACCAAATTAAAATGTTGGAGTACAATGACAGGAGTCAGCAATCAGTGGGCACTGTTGAAGTCTACCATCCAGGAGGCAACTAGATTATATTTCAAGCACATTAGTAAGAGTAAATAAAAAAAAACAACAATATTGATCATTAACCGCTTGCCGTCCGCTGCACAACGATATATGTTGGCAGAATGGTACGGCTGCGCAAAGGGACGTACCTGTACATCCCCTTTAAATTGATGTCCGCCGGGTGCCCGCGATCATGTCACAGAGTGGCAGAATGGGGAGATGCCTATGTAAACAAGGCATTTCCCTGTTCTGCCTAGCAACATGACAGAGATCTACTGCTCCCTGTCATCAGGAGCAGTGATCTCTGTCATGCTGTAGTGAGCCCATACCCCCCCACAGTTAGAGTCACTCCCTAGGACACACTTAACCCCTTGATCACCCCCTAGTGTTTAACCCCTTCCCTGCCAGTGTCATTTACACAGTAATCAGTGCATTTTTATAGCACTGATTGTTATATAAACGACAATGGTCCCAAAATAGTGTCAAAAGTGTCCGATGTGTCCGCCATAATGTCACAGTCACGATAAGAATTACAGATCGCCGCCATTACTAATAAAAACAAAAAATAATAATAATACCATAAAACCATCCCCTATTTTGTAGACGCTATAACTTTTGCGCAAACCAATTAATATAGGCTTATTGCAATTTTTTTTACCAAAAATATGTAGAAGAATACATATTGTCCTAAACTGAGAAATAAATTAGTTTTTTTATATATTTTTTGAGGATATTTATTATAGCAAAAAGTAAAAAATATTGCTTTTTTTCAAAATTGTTTTTTTTTGTTTATAGCGCAAAAAATAAAAACCGCAGAGATGATCAAATACCACCAAGAGAAAGCTCTATTTGTGGAAAAAAAGGATGTCAATTTTGTTTGGGTGCAACGTCGCACGACCGCGCGATTGTCAGTTAAAGTGGTGCAGTGCTTAATCGCAAAAAGTGCTTTTGTCAGAAGGGGGTAAATTCTTCCGGGGCTGAAGTGGTTAAAGAGGTAATTAGGATAGTGAAGGAGAAAAAAAATCAGCATATAGGAGATTCAAGGAAACAAGAGGTGTTGCTGATAGAGAAGTGTAAAAAATGGACAATAGGAGGCCAAACACATTATCAGTGCTGCCAAAAAACAGCAAGAGGAGGAAATGGCTAAATCTATTAATAAAGGCGACAAAACTTTAAGGAAATCACCGATGTAAGGGAAAAATACAATGGGATCACTAAAATAAAAACTGGGCACAGCATTTATGTTGAGGAAGACCTGGATGTAGCAAACCATTTAAACAATTACTTATATTCTGTATACTCAGAAATAAAAAGTGCTTCTCAGATAAACAAACAATCTGTGACTAGTGCTCCCTTCACCAGGTGAAATGGCTGCTCACCTGCTTGTATATGGCACATAAACGTATTTAGCAAAAGTGAGTATTAAATCAAGATCAATGGATCAAAACAATTCATCTTAATTTAAGACGAGAGGAATTGACCTATAAACATAGGAGATGTCCTAAGAAATTTGAAAATATCTGGCATTGGTGGCTAGTGTCCAATCTAGTTGAGCATTCAGATGAGTATCTTAATGATATGGGAAATTAAATAGGAAAGATATTACTGGAGTGAAATGAATATTTATAAAATAGACCCCATCTTGGAATGAAGGAATTGAAATAGGGGATGTGTTGTGTTTTGTTTTTTCTCCATTGCACAGAGGTTGGGTGGGGTAATGTGATGGGAATTTTTCGCTGGGATAGTGCCGTCTCGCAATGCAGCAATCCTCCAGTCGTCCAGAATCAGAGCAGATCAACAACTTTAGAAAATGTATAAGAAAATATATAAATGATCAGTACTTTATAAAAAATTAAAAATATTTACAATCTGAACATAGTCCTAAATAGCATAGGTCAAAATAATTGACAATTGATTTGATCAAAAACAGATAATATATACACAGATAGACGCATTTAATGCGTTCTCCCGGATACATTTACTGCAGTCATAGATATAAAAACAACCAGTGATACATGTAAGTGTGGACACAATCGAAAGGGGAAAAAAGAAAAAACAAAATTGGAACTTGGGCATTTGTAGGTAAATATTAATTGACATGATGAGTATACCAAATTACATAGCAGGAAGGAGAAGGACAGGATCATATCGATAGTGTACAAAACATGTCCAATTAGCCAGGGTTAGCTCATATGGTATTGTGGACTGTATTGATACAGTCGTAGATTGGTTGTCACTGTATCAGAAATGGAATAAGGTGTTAAAAAAGAGTAATAGTACAACATATCAAGATCTTACTGTCATGCTCCTTCCTGGACAGTTTGTTTTACTAAATGTGCTTAAAGAAATGGTTTGAAGGAAATATTAGAGTTAAGGCCTGGGGGGTAGGTGGCCCTTTGATTAAAGATCCATTTGGCTTCCTGCTGGAGGATCTTTTTATCAGTCTCCACCTCTTAGAGGTTCAGAGATTACTTACAATACAAAGAAAGACACAAAGGATGGATCATAGCTGTGGTTGAGGCCTATGTGTTTACAGATGGGAGTGTAAAGCAGTCCTGCATCGAGGTAGTACAGGTGATCCTGTACCCTTTTGGCAAATGGGCGCTTAGTTTTGCCTATGTAAAATGCGCCACATAGGCACGTTGCCAAGTATACTACTCCCACTGTACTACAGTCTGCGTACATCTTAGATTAATGAAAGCCACCTCTTGGTAGAGGGCATCCTGTGCCTTCCTTTATCCACGGGCACTGGTCGCAACTGCCACATCTGTATGTACCATTGCTGATAGTTGCACCTTCTTCCAGCATTGCAGGGGTTAGGTGGCTATGGATAAAGCCGTCCCTGATTGATCGTGATCTACGATACACAATTTCAGGTCTGTCTGCTACATACTTCGATATAATTGGATCCTCATAGAGGAAATGCCAGTTGTTACTAATTAGTTGGCGAAAGATGTTTTGATGTGCACTAAATGTGGTAATAAATTTGGTGGTAGGGGGATGTTCACGAGTTTTGGATTTGAAGATAAGTGTATGGCGTGTATTTTCTTTTGCTCTCCCATAAGCTTTTTTAAGGACTTTCTTGCTATATCCTCTAACGAGGAGACGTGAATACAGGGCTTTTGCTTCAATCTCAAAATCCTCTTCCCTGGCACAGTTCCGACGTAGCCTAAGGTATTGGCTAAATGGGATACTACGTACCAGGGAATGGGGATGAGAGCTCGAATAGTGCAGAATGGTATTACCAGCCGTTTCTTTCCTGTACAGACTACTGTATATACTCCCATTCTCATCCAAATATAGACATAAGTCCAAAAACGGAATACTGATAGTGTCAGATTGAATTGTGAACTTGAGATTGAACTCATTTACTGATAAGAAGGTCATGAACTCAGAGAGCTCGCTGGCAGTACCAGTCCAGATGACCAACACGTCGTCGATGTACCTCCGCCAAAGTAATACGTGGCGGAGGTACAGCGAGGCGTAGTCATCTGAAAAGAGGGCTCTCTCCCAACCCCCCAGGTACAGGTTAGCGTATGATGGGGCACACAAAGTCCCCATCGCCACTCCCTGTACCTGGAGGTAGGTGGAGCCATTGAACGTGAACATATTGTTGGTCAAAATATGTTCCAAAAGATTAGTAACAAATTTACAAAGTTTCCAATTGTTGTGATCCTGTTCTCGCAGGAACCCTGATATTATCTTGATACCCTTGTTGTGGGGAATGCTAGAATAAAGGGCCTCTATATTGATAGCAGCTAGAATCGCCCCAGGTGGTACCGTGATTCCCTCTATCACCTTAAGGAGGTCCAGGGTGTCTTTGAGATATGATGGAAGACTCATAACGTGGGGGCGTAATTGGGTATCAACATATTTGCTGGCAGTCTCAGTATGACTGCCAATCCCTGATATTATAGGTCGCCCAGTCGGATTGAGCACGTTTTTATGAATTTTAGGTATTGAGTAAAAGGTCTGGGTTATTGGCCATTAGATTTCTAAGTACTCACATAGATCCTTGTCAATGAGGGGGTCGTGGTATGCCTGTGTAATAAGAGAAAGATATTGAGTTCTAGCTTCCATTAGGTTCTCATGAGGCACCTCTTTGTACCATTCCTGGTTACTTAGAATTTTATTGCACATTGTTACGTATTTGGCCCTGTCTATGACAACATTGCCACCCTTATCCGACGGCTTGACAATAATTTGATCATTACTCATAATTCTAGTTAATGCTTCTTGCTGATTTTTAGATAGATTCTGTGAGAAATGCTTGGGGAAAATGTAATTTTCTATTTGTTTCTTAGTCTGTTTCAAAAAAGCCCAAACAGCTGGGCACGTCTGGAGATTGGGAAATTTTTGTTATTTTGCCTTGAATTTACAGGGTTCTGGGGTAGTTTCTTTTTCTTCATCGACATCTTCATCCATCGATGAAGGGTCGATGGACTCACCAGATGCTTCATTTTCGTCCAAAAGCTGGATAAGAATTTTTAGGGCCCTAAAGTCCTGAACCTTGAAGCCTTTATACTGGTCTTCCTCTCTGCCTATTACTCGCCCTCTATCACTATCAAAAATGTATTTGTAGGTAAGGTTCCTTGCGAAGAGGTGTAAGTCCTTCACGAGGGAAAACGTATAAATTTTTTGAGATGGACAGAAGCTGAGTCTCAAACGTAGGACCTCAATTTTGGTCGGTGAAAGTTCGTAAGAGGAGAGGTTGACTACATCAAGTCCGGCTCTATTGGGATTTGTTTGACTACAAATGGGTCTATTTTTCCCATCCTCATGTGAGGGATGGGTGTGGCCGGTATCTGGCTCGGGCCTAAAGGGCCACGACCTTGGTGAACATTGCCATGGCTAGTTTTTGGGGTTGCTCCTAGATCCCTAGGTGGTGTATATATACTGTCATCTGTGAACATTGATAACGGGGTAGTACCCGTAGCCATAGCGCTAAGTTCTTGGTTTGCCATCTCTCCCTGATAGGTTAAGTGTCAAGGTCACCTGTGGCCAGATGACAGATGCACACCGTAGGGGGACAGGAGTGCACCGCAAGGTAGTGAACCCTATGGCTGACTGCTGCGGATAGGAAACTGGGTGGTTGTGGAAAGCGGGACCAGAGGAGCACAACCGGGATCCTAACGGAAGCTAGAGCCAAGATTCCACAGGGCGCGGAGTCTAAGACCCAGCAGGTCTTCTCCAGGGCCTCTAGTGGTGAGGATGTTATGCTGCAGGCTGGGACCAGGTCACGGCCCCTGGAGTTTCCTAGCTCACGCCCCATAGGATAAGGGGAAAAGAGGGGAAGCAGCAGCACAAGATATGAGAGAACTGAATAACAAGCTGAAGGTCAGGGGCCACAAGCAGACAAGGATAACGAAAGAACGAGCCGAAGGTCAAGGGTCACGAGCAGACAGGGATAGTCGGGGACAAGCCAAATATGTAACAGAGAGACAGACGTAGCACACGGCAGGCAGGAACCCAAACACACAATGCTTAACAAACACGTTGATCAGCAAAGCAGGCTTGCAGTGCACAGGTTAATATAGTGTTCTGTGATAGGGCCTGGGGTGGAGTCTGGCTGGGAGGAGATTATAAAGGAAGCCAGGTGAAAGGGCTCAGGCCTCTAAGATGAACACATGGGAAGGAAGGTAAGCTGACAGACAAACACTACTGCATATCCATGACAGTACCCTCCCTCTTATGGGCCCTCCCCCGCCTGGGCCCAGGCTTAAAGGGAAATCTCTGATGAAACCTTCTCAACAGATGAGGTGCAGCGACATCAGATGCAGCGATCCAAGACGCCTCCTCAGGACCAAAACCTCTCCAATGCACAAGGTACTGAAGAATGCCTCTGCAGAGCCTGAGAATCCAGAACTTGTCTAACCTCGTACTTAAGATTATCCTCAGAGACCGAAAACGAGGTAGGGAGATGACAAGAAGATCTATTGAGGACCAAAGGCTCTCTAGGAATAAGCAAGGGCATAAGAGGATCAACAGGAATCTGAGGAGGGTCCCCTAGACCCTTAAAGGGGAACTGGTCATCTTGCACAGGACCATCAGACTGGGCAGAAGTCAGTGGAACCCTGAAGTCAGGTTGGTTAGAAGGTGACATGTCGCCGGAGTCAAACTGAATAGCTGAAGGACAAGCAGAATGTCCCGAACAAGAAAAAGTAGGAGGCTCACTGGGCATGGGCTGGACTGGCATAACTAGTACAGAGGCAGAGTGAATAGCTGAGTCAGGTGTAGCCACTACCTGAATCGCATCGCAAGACGTAGCGACTGCAGGACTTGTAGACAAGCTAGCCTGGCTGTGCGTCCAAGGGTGGTTAGGGACAGAGAAATGTAAATGGTTATGCAACCTGGAATGAATGACCGGCTCAGATTCACAGGGGGCAACCTTGGGTAGGCAGGACGAGGAACAGGAGGGACCCCAAGCCAGGATCTGTCCAGTAGTCCAGTCCACATGAGGAGAATGGAGCTGTAACCATGGGAGACCCAAAATTATAGGCGTTGAGGCCTTGGGTAAGATAAGGAAGGATATCCACTCCTGGTGGAGTGTCCCTACCGACATCTTAACAGGGAGGGTCTGGAAGCGGATAGGTCCCCCTGGGAGAACAGTACCATCAATCGCCAAGACCACCAATGGTGTGGTGAGGGGCAAAAGAGTAAGTCTCATGGACGATGCGATTTCCCAGTCCATAAAATTACCAGCGGCTCCGGAATCCAGATATGCTGAGACCGAATGAGAAGAAGCACCAACATGAAGGAACACAGAAAGCAGAAGACGAGAAGAGGAAGGTGATATTTCTGGGTCCAATACTCCACTTTCCAGATGAAGTGGACCCGAACGTTTTTCTGGACAAAGAGAGCAAGTGTCATGAAAATGACCTTTGCCCCCACAGTAAAGACACAGACCAAGAGTTCTGCGCCTAGCACGTTCCTCGGGGGATAGCCTGGTCCAACCCAGCTGCATGGGTTCCTCAGCTGGTAGGAGATGCTCTACGGGTCGAAGAGAGGGGAGCTCAGGCTGACTAAGAACCAAGGAGTGCTGGCGTTGCTTTTCTAAGGTCCTCTCCTGAAAGCGAATATCGATCTGGTTACACAAGGAGATAACGCCGGCCAGATCAGTGGGGATGATTCTTCCTGCTAATTCATCCTTCACTCTATCAGACAGGCCATGCAAAAAGGTTGCGACTAAGGCCTCATTGTTCCAGCTCAACTCAGCCGACAGTATGCGGAAATGAAGGGCATACTGTCCAACAGAAGCAGACTCTTGGCGGAGACGTAAAAGGGCGCTGGCCGCTGAAGAGACACGAGCCGGTTCTTCAAAGATATTCCGAAAAAGTTTCAAGAAGCCAGACAGGCTAGAAACCACTGGATCATTCAGTTCCCACAGAGGGGCTGCCCAGGCTAAAGCTTCACCAGAGAGGAGGGAAATGATATAGGCTACCTTAGCCCGATCAGACAGGAAGTTTTGGGGCTGGAGCTCAAAATGAATTGTGCATTGGCTAAGGAACCCCCTGCAAGCCTTGGAGTCCCCAGAGAAACGGGACGGAGCTGGCAGTTGTAGTGAGTGTGTGGCTGCGACTGGTGCAATAGGTGCAGCTGCTGGTTGTATTTGAGGTTGCGGATTCAGGGTTCCCAAGGAGGCCTGAAGCTGCTCGAAGCGAGAAGCCAGATCCTGGAGGAATCGCATCACCTGAGTCTGATTCGATTCCTGGGTTTCAAGTCTGCAAACTATGCCCTGCAACGGATCATCCACGGGTAACGGGATGTCAGCCGGGTTCATGGCTGATCAAACTGTCAAGGTCACCTGTGGCCAGGTGACAGATGCACACCGTAGGGGGACAGGAGTGCACCGCAAGGTAGTGAACCCTATGGCTGACTGCTGCGGATAGGAAACTGGGTGGTTGTGGAAAGCGGGACCAGAGGAGCACAACCGGGATCCTAACGGAAGCTAGAGCCAAGATTCCCCAGGGCGCGGAGTCTAAGACCCAGCAGGTCTTCTCCAGGGCCTCTAGTGGTGAGGATGTTATGCTGCAGGCTGGGACCAGGTCGCGGCCCCTGGAGTTTCCTAGCTCACGCCCCATAGGATAAGGGGAAAAGAGGGGAAGCAGCAGCACAAGATATGAGAGAACCGAATAACAAGCTGAAGGTCAGGGGCCACAAGCAGACAAGGATAACGAAAGAACGAGCCGAAGGTCAAGGGTCACGAGCAGACAGGGATAGTCGGGGACAAGCCAAATATGTAACAGAGAGACAGACGTAGCACACGGCAGGCAGGAACCCAAACACACAATGCCTAACAAACACGTTGATCAGCAAAGCAGGCTTGCAGTGCACAGGTTAATATAGTGTTCTGTGATAGGGCCTGGGGTGGAGTCTGGCTGGGAGGAGATTATAAAGGAAGCCAGGTGAAAGGGCTCAGGCCTCTAAGATGAACACATGGGAAGGAAGGTAAGCTGACAGACAAACACTACTGCATATCCATGACATTAAGGAAGTATTGGTTTTTGACGGGGGAACAATGCGCTTTTTGGCAATGGCCCCCTGTGTGTCATTGGATCCACCCTTACCCTGTTTGGGAGCACGTTCTCGGCCCGAGGGTCCTCGTGAACTCTTGTTGCCTGGTTTCTGAGAAGACACCTATATATATATACAAATGATTAATGATCACAGGATTGCTAGTCAATTAAATGAATATAAGAGACTAGCGATATGTACCATCTACTCTTGGTAGACAGACATTGTAAAACCAAATTTTGCAGAGACCCGCAGAGATAAGAAAAGAGAAATTGGTTATATGGCTACTAATAGTAAAAAAGCCTACATCCCAGCGATATCTACCAGCCCACACTACCAAACCTCAATACCTGTAAGGGGTCCAATCCACAAAAGATACGATGTCCTAATTGATCGAAGATCATAACATTCCACAGGAGTAAGATCCCAATGTCAGCAGTTCCTTCAAGAGGGCACATGTCGGAAAACGCTGACTGCGCCATCTTAAATGGTCAGAGTCATCCCGGAAATGAAGGGTCACTCATGACCCCTGACTTCACTTCCGGTCCGGGCGTTCAGATGCAGCGCATGCGCGTGACGACGCAGCAGCGCATGCGCGATCCGCCGTCCACATCTAGGTGGATGGAAGGTGAGAAGGGGAGGAGGAAGTTCCCCTATCTCACATCATGGAGCACACAAAAAGTCCTTGCGTACTTCAAAACTGAGGTGGAGGAGAGACGGCCAACAACAGATAGTGCCGTCTCGCAATGCAGCAATCCTCCAGTCGTCCAGAATCAGAGCAGATCAACAACTTTAGAAAATGTATAAGAAAATATATAAATGATCAGTACTTTATAAAAAAGAAAAAATATTTACAATCTGAACATAGTTCTAAATAGCATAGGTCAAAACAATTGACAATTGATTTGATCAAAAACAGATAATATATACACAGATAGACGCATTTAATGCGTTCTCCCGGATACATTTACTGCAGTCATAGATATAAAAAAAAACAGTGATACATGTAAGTGTGGACACAATCGAAAGGGGAAAAAAAGAAGAAACAAAATTGAAAGCTTGTCGCTCTTTCCGTGTTTTTTTTATACTTCCTATCTGGGACTGGGAGATCATACATTTCTGTGTCTGGAAAACATCCAAATATTTTATATTTACTCTATCAACCGGGGTGCAAAACCCCATCCTCCATTGATGGATCTTTTCCAGTTCAAAGTCGTTTTGTGTTAATATGTATGTTTACTGATCCTAGACTTATTATCTTTTGTTATTTGTTTTTGCCTAAATTGAGGCCTTGTTTAACAGAAGTAATTCATAGATGTAGTTGCTCCAAGATATATGTAATTCACACTAACTAGTTCTTTTCTCAACAAACCTCCCCTTTTTCCAATTTTCCTCCCCCTAACCCCGTCTCCTCTCTTCACCCCCCCCTTTGCCGCCCCTCTCCTTACTTGTCCACATGTCTCAGTTTTCAGGGCGAGTATGGGAGAAGTTTTTGGACACTATCCAAAACTCATGTGCTCCCCAGGCCAAAACTGAAGTGGGATTAGATGTCTTTTTTATGAAACTTAAAAGACTTATGGAAAGAAAATCAAATTTAGGATGGCATATCAGATTCTTTGATCGATATTTGCGTGAACAGGTTAATCCCCAAGGTCTTAGGATACAAATATTTCCTACCTTTGATGTAACTGAAAATGTATTTAAGGAAAAGTGGGAACATAACCTTAGTCAATGTACAGCAAACATGATGGTAATGCTGAGAGACAAACACAATCTGGATCTTTTTGATCTAGATAGAGAATGTTCCTCAAGTGCTGAGTACAAGAAGAGAGAACAGGATCTCTTCCAGCACCTGGAGAAATATAACAAAAATGTGGTACTGAAAAAAGACCAGAAATGTTATAAAGATAAGCTGGCATGTTCAGGTGGATATGCCTATAAATGGCAAAGGGGTTTCCCCAATGGTAAAAAGGGTAAGCCCCAACGCCATAATACATACAAAGATACTCCATCTTATAAATCTGACTCTGACCTCTCTATTTCTTCCTCATCACTGTCTTCTCAGAAACCAGGCAACAAGAGTTCACGAGGACCCTCGGGCCGAGAACGTGCTCCCAAACGGGGTAAGGGTGGATCCAATGACACTCAGGGGGCCATCGCCAAAAAGCGCATTGTTTCCCCGTCAAAAACCAATACTTCCTCAACCTATCAGGGAGAGATGGCAAACCAAGAACTTAGCGCTATAGCTACGGGTACTACCCTGTTATCAATGTTTACCGATGACAGTATATATACACCACCTAGGGATCTAGGAGCAACCCCAAAAACTAGCCATGGCAATGTTCACCAAGGTTGTGGCCCTTTAGGCCCGAACCAGATACCGGCCACACCCATCCCTCACATGAGGATGGGAAAAATAGACCCATTTGTAGTCAAACAAATCCCGATAGAGCCGGACTTGATGTAGTCAACCTCTCCTCTTACGTACTTTCACCGACCGAAATTGAGGTCCTACGTTTGGGACTCAGCTTCTGTCCATGTCAAAAAATTTATAAGTTTACCACCCTCGCGAATGACTTACACCTCTTCGCAAGGAACCTTACCTACAAATACATTTTTGATAGTGATAGAGGGCGAGTAATAGGCAGAGAGGAAGACCAGTATAAAGGCTTCAAGGTTCAGGACTTTAGGGCCCTAAAAATTCTTATCCAGCTTTTGGACGAAAATGAAGCATCCGGTGAGTCCATCGACCCTTCATCGATGGATGAAGATGTCGATGAAGAAAAAGAATCTACCCCAGAACCCTGTAAATTCAAGGCAAAATAACAAAAATTTCCCAATCTCCAGACGTGTCCAGCTGTTTGGGCTTTTTTGAAACAGACTAAGAAACAAATAGAAAATTACATTTTCCCCAAGCATTTCTCACAGAATCTATCTAAAAATCAGCAAGAAGCATTAACTAGAATTATGAGTAATGATCAAATTATTGTCAAGCCGTCGGATAAGGGTGGCAATGTTGTTGTCATGGACAGGGCCAAATACGTAACAATGTGCAATAAAATTCTAAGTAACCAGGAATGGTACAAAGAGGTGCCTCATGAGAACCTAATGGAAGCTAGAACTCAATATCTTTCTCTTATTACACAGGCATACCACGACACCCTCATTGACAAGGATCTACGTGAGTACTTAGAAATCTAATGGCCAATAACCCCAACCTTTTACTCAATACCTAAAATTCATAAAAACATGCTCAATCCTACTGGGCGCCCTATAATATCAGGGATTGGCAGTCATACTGAGACTGCCAGCAAATATGTTGATACCCAATTACGCCCCCACGTTATGAGTCTTCCATCATATCTCAAAGACAGTATGGCAGTATGACGGAGTGAACGTCTGAGTGTTTGGACACGTTCGCGTGCTGCTCCCAGCGTGAGATGCCGCAGCAAGTGATGCTTCTGGTGTGAGATGCCAGCTCCACCACCGCCACCGCTTGCAGATCGAATAAGCCGCCGCTTGTAGATCGAATAACCTGCCGATTGCAGATCGAATAAGCTGCTCTCAGGATCGAATAAGCCGCTCCAGCTTTCTTCCAGCCAGCCAGATAAGCTGCTAGACGGCCGCTACATTATTCCACCTCGGCGAGCACGAGTCTGGCGACCTCCGACTTCCAGCGGCCCCCAGTGATTGGAGGAAAATAGTGGAGGAAAATAGCGGGTGACAACGGTCTCCTATCATCTTCCATCTCCCACCATCAGTGACGAGTGAGTCAGGGCTGCCTCCAACGTAAGACACCAGGCTTCAGACTCGCAGACCTGTAGACAGCAGGTGGACGAATCCTGCGCTGTCTAGCAGAGGTAAAACAGCAGATATATCATAGACTGTGTTGTTCCCTTTCTAGGTGGATCTCTGTTTGTCTCTCTAAGTGTCCTTTTTTTTCTCTCAACGATATATACTGAGAGTTTTATTAAAATTAACACTGCTATTGGGAAGGGAAGAAGGTGAAAAAAATATATATATATACATACAGACTTTTTCCTTCTGCTGAGATCAGAAAACTGAATAGAGCCTGAATGGCCCCCGGTAAAACCAGGGGTAAAACGCAGGCGGCTACCCCATGCTCCTCCCCTCTTACAAAATTTATAAAAGGAACCGTAAAATCAGCAGAAAAATCTCCGCTAAAGTCCTCCAAAGTCACTGAGGCACAGGTAGAGACCCAGAGTGTAATGGCGGTAGAACAGCCTACTTTTGTTAAGGACATAATGGAGGCGATAAAAAAAAGCAGCGAGACCCTTACATCAAAAATAGATGCCCTGGCTGTAGATATCAGCATCATGAGGCACGAGTTTGAAAAAATACAGCAGAGAACGGTGGCAGTGGAAACTCGGGTCACAAAGATAGAAGAAAAACAAAAAATTGAGAATAAAGAATGGTTTATAATGAAAAAGCAAATCATAACACTTCAAGAAAGAGCAATAGACACAGAAAGCCGATTAAGGAGGAACAATTTCCGGATTTTGGCGATACCAGAGCAAGCAGAAGCTGATAACCCAGTAGAGTTTTCGGAAAAACTATTGACAGATACTCTAGGCTTGGTGGAAAGAACTCCAACATTTCTAGTAGAGCGAGCTCATAGAATCTCCCTCCGTATTCCCAAACCAGGAGAATTCCCCAGACCCTTCTTACTGCGTCTACTAAACTTTAGAGACCGAGATAAAATCTTGTTAGCAGCGAGAATGAAAGAGGACATACAATATGAAAATGTGAAACTGATGTTCTTTCCAGACTACCCCCCGGAGATACAGGAAAGGAGAAGGGCATATAATGAAGTCTGGAAGAAACTTAGAGAGAAGGGACTGAAATATAGTCTTTTATATCCTAGTAAACTAAGAGTGAATGATGAGATGCGAACACATTTTTTTGAAACACCAGGTGCGGCGGCAGAGTGGTTGGTTACTAGATAGCTTTGGCAGTGCAGTTTAATATTTTTTATTTTTTATTTTTTGAATAAAGGTAATACAGGTATATACAGCGGTATTTTTTATATGGAGGAAGGGTTATGAGATTCTTGGGCCACGTACCCTGCATACATTGGAAGTAGTGGAGCAGTTGGAAATGGCTGCTTCCCTTTTTTTTTGCCTCCCCCTCTTTTTTCTTGTTCTGTCCTGCCCTCCCCCCCCTTTTTTTTTTTTGGCCATGGATGGCGTATTAGGCGGGGTGAAGGAGAAGGAACGGAGAGAAGAGTTTCTCTTTTTTTTTTCCTCCCCTCTCTCTCCCTCTCCCTTTAGAGATTATTCAGGGATTGTTGAGGGAATATTTTTACAGGAAGTATAGGGAGATAAATAACCTAAATATATTTGAGGAATTAAAACACGATAAAAGCACGAAAAAAATAAGTATTAAAATGAGTTAGTGAATATACACAGAGGGAGGGAGGGAAGGAAGGGATAGAAAAGCATCATTGAGCACCAGAATCACTACAATCACCGTATATATATATATATATATATATATATATTTTTTACACAATTAAACATGGTCAAAAATATGATTTAATAAAAGAGGTGGAGTGGGGGTTGGGTGGAAGGGGAGGGAGGAGGGAGGGGAGGGGGGGAGGGATGGTGGAGAGAGGAAAGTAAAAAAAAATTCTTCTTCTTTTTTGTTGTTTTGGAGTACTCTCTCTAGATAGAAATATTTAAGAGAAAGGAGATGGGAAAAAAATGTCTATGGTAAATGATAAATGATAATGAATTATGAATACAACTTGAAATTGAAAAATAATGTTGAAGCAAAAATATCTTATTATACCAAAAGTGCTTTTCCCTGAATATGTTTTTGGAGACGGGTGCTAAAATTTTTTTTTTTTTTTTGGGGAGGGGGGAGGGGGATCTTCAAGAGGCTAAGGAGGGGCATATATGGTAAATGTAGTTTGAACAGTATCATTTTTTATGTATTTATCCTTTTATGGAGAAAATGTGTGCAGGGGAAAAGTGATCTATAGGAGTAATACCCTCTATTCCCTTTTGATGTTTTTTGTTATTTTTTGTTACTGAGTCTTTGTTTTCATATTCTTGTATATATCCCTTTATGGAGAAATCTTTGTTTAGATAATAAGGATAACTCACTATACTATACCGAATATCGAGCCCGCCACACGTTTATATGAAAAGGCAACTGTATTTGTTTTTTTCGTTTTTTTGGGGGGGAGGGCGGAGTTTGGGAAATGTTGGGTATTGACCATGGAATAGATACCACGGTCTGTAAAAAAGGGATTAGTCAAAATGCCTCTCCACTCTTGTCCAGGTATGAATGGAACTGTGGATCAAAGGAGAAGGTGGAGAGGGATAGGGTGGGAAGGGAGGAGGGAGGGAAAGATAGCGTAAGAATGAAATGTATAAATGTCCAGAAGTGTAGTCTAAAATTTCAGAAAAGGTTCCGTCCCCAAAAAAGAAGGTGTAGGAGGAAGCCCCCTAGGTCATAAATATAATGCCAGGCAAAGAAAGTAATAATAATAGCAACTATAATAGCTATTCAGTAATATCGTGGAACGTCAGAGGATTGAACTCTGGGTTCAAGCGAGCTCTGATGTTCCAATATATAAGGAAATATAATCCACAACTAATTATACTACAGGGGACACACCTAATGAGAAAAAAAACAAAAACCCTAAAAAAAAGCCTGGATACAAAAGGAATACCATGCCACCTATTCATCCTATTTCAGAGGGGTATCAGTATTAGTTAATAAATCCTTTTCTGGAAAAGTGGAAAAAGCCTACATAGATTCACAGGGAAAATATGTGATCTTGGTATATAAGATCGGGCAACAAAGATGCATAATGGTGGCATTATATATTCCTCCTCCTTTTTCGGTTGAAATCCTAAATGAGATAATGGAAAAAATTATTCTTTGTCTTCCAGCAAAACTGATGCTCATTGGAGATTACAAATTCAGTGATGTCTGCTGAATTGGACAGACCGAAACCCTCAAAGAAACACTCAGCTGATTTATATACACAAGCAACAGGGCTAATAGAAATATGGAGATGGAAAAATCCAGAAATAAGAAGGTATTCCTGTTACTCTACATCTTATAAAACAGCATCTAGAATAGATCTCGCATTTGCGGACTCTGCAATGTTAACAGATATTATAGATGCCGAGTACTTACCCAGCGGCCTGTCAGGCCTGTCAGACCACGCTCCTTTGCGGGTGTCAATATGCATTCCCACATTTAGAGATACAGCACTGTGGAGGTTGCCCACACAATGGGTGACATACCTAGAGATAGCAGAAAAAGTGACAACCATAATAAAGGAATATTGGGAAGATAACGAGGGATCGTCCTCAGTGGATATAGTCTGGGATGCATTCAAGGCATATCTACGAGGACAATATATCTCAAATATTGCAGCAGTAAACAAAAAACAGAAGGCTAAGGTACAGGAGCTACAAATACAGGTAGAGAGTGGTAAGGAAAATTATAGTCAAGACCCAAGTAACCTTAACTTTGATTTAATGATGGCCACGCAAAGAGAACTACAATTACATATGGAGGAAATAACAAGACTAGAACTATACAAAAAGAGGCAACATTTTTTTGAATTAGGGGACAAAAATGGGAGGTTCTTGGCGAGACTGGCACAACAGGAATACCAACCTACAATCATAGCAGAAATAGAAACGTCAGAGGGAATAACAGTAAAAGAACCAGATGAGATTTTGAGGGCCTTTGGTGAGTACTATGCAGGACTATATGCCTCTTCTCTCCCCTCCGGTCTCCGCCCGGAAGCCATGTCAGACTTATTGGGCCGGGTGGCTCTCAGGTGGTTATCGGATGGGGAGAGGGAGGCATTGGTGAATCCAATTACAAGTGGAGAAATAATAAAGGCTATAAATACATTTCCAGGAGAAAAAACACCAGGCCCAGATGGAATTCCTGTTGAATTCTATAAAAAATATAAAGAGTTACTAGCACCAAAATTAGAAAAAGTATACTCAGAGGGATTGCTGCAGGGGATATTGCCAGACTCAATGAGAAAGGCATATATAACCCTAATATATAAAGAAGGTAAAGATCCAAAACTGTGCCCCTCATATAGGCCAATAGCATTACTGAATATAGACTTCAAAATATTAACAAAAATCTTAACATCTAGACTTCAGCCTCTATTAAAATCTATTATAGACTCAGATCAGACGGGATTTATGCCACAGAGAACGACAGATGTAAATTTGCGTAGACTATTCACGAATATTCACGCACATCATAACTGTGAAGGATCTAGGACGATAGCATCCCTGGATATAGAGAAAGCTTTTGATACTATAGAATGGCCCTTTCTATGGGAAGTACTTAGAAGAATGGGGTTTCCTCTAAAATGTATTAATTGGATTCAAACAATATATAGAGAGCCTATGTCAGCGGTTAAACTCGGAGGAAAGCTGTCATCCTTCTTTCAGCTATACAGAGGTACAAGACAGGGCTGCCTTCTCTCTCCAACACTCTTCGCGGTGGCAATGGAGCCGGTGGCAGAAGCTCTTAGGATGTCACAAGAGATTCAGGGACTTCAAATAGGAGGGCTGGAGGAGAGGGTAGCTCTGTATGCAGATGATATGCTGTTGTTTCTGAGGGATGCAGGTCCGTCTTTGAATGGGGCATTGGAGTTATTAAATACTTATTCACGGTATACAGGACTTAAAGTAAATTGGGGTAAATCATTGTTATTCGCTATAGATCAAGGAGCACAGGATACAGCAACCCCAGACTTGCCACTGAAATGGGTAACAGAATTTAAATATTTGGGCATTGTGACATCGCGACAAGTTGAAGGATTTAAAACATTGAATCTAGATCCAGTACTACAGGAAAATAAGAAAAAGTAAAAAATATGGGAAAGGCTTCCCCTGTCTTTACTAGGATCTGATAAAAATGAAGATTCTTCCTCAGCTGCTATATTTGTTTAGAAATTCACTGCAATGGTTACCAAAAAGTTTTTTTTAAACAGCTACATAGTATGTTTTCTTAATTTATATGGCAAAATAAACTGGCTAGAATAAAATTAGATACACTTATGCATCCGGTATCTCAGGGAGGACTGGCTTTTCCAGATTTATATAGGTATTACCTAGCAGCACAGTTGGTAACAGTAGGAAGGTGGATGAATCCGGATAGATATGATCCCGCTACAATGGTGGAGGCTGCAGTAGTCCAGTCTCTGGAGGCGCTGCAGGCACTACCATTCCGCGGGTTGAAAAATAGTCAAGATTTGACTCCATCAATAATAACGACAATAAAAGCATGGAAAGCTGGTGTGATAAGAAAGAGTAATCCAAAAACAGAAATCTCTCCAAATACCCCACTATGGAGAAATTCTGAGTTTGGACATCTGGCTTCTATACCGGATCCTAGAGGATGGATAAAATTTGAAGTCAAAAAGATATCGCAAGTAATATACGAGGGAAAGACATCTTCATTTACAGATATGAGAAGGAACTGGAAAATCCCCGGGAGCTACCTCTTTAGATATATGCAACTAGCCCATGCGTTGTCAGCCCAGTTTCCACAGGGCATCCCACAGTTAATAGAAACAGGCTTAGAGAAAATGGTGAGAAAGAGAAGAGAAAAGGGGATGATCTCAATTCTATATAATAACTTATTTAAGATAGAACTATCAGATACGAACAAACTGTGAGAATGTTGGTTAAGAGACATTCCAAGATTATCAACAGAAAACTGGGGAAAGATATATAAATTTCCATTTCAGATTTTAATTTCACTTAGAGATAAACTAATTCAATTTAAGATAACACACAGAAGCTATTTCACACCATATAAACTATCTAGAATATCAACATCTAATTCTCCCAACTGTTGGAGATGTGAAGGTACACCTGGAAATTTTATCCATATCTTCTGGACCTGTCCGAAGATAAGGATATTCTGGAGAAAGATTCTGAGAATAATTGATAAAGTCACATCAGTTCAACTTAACCCAGAGGCAGAGATCTGCCTACTGGGACTAGTTGAGGAAAACACACTTTCTATAGAAAGAATAACACAACTTGGTCTTCTTCTCTTTTATGCACGGAAGACAATAGTGCTGAACTGGAAGAAGGCCGAAGCTCCCCCATTGGCACAATGGAAAAATCTAGTAAATAGCAACCTGATACTGTATAAAGAGACATACTGCAATAGAGGAAGGGAGGAGAAATATGGGAAAGTCTGGGCAAACTGGATAGAGAATACCATGACAGCTGCAGGAGAGGGGGATGGGGAACCGAGACAGAACTACACCAATGGAGGAAAGGGTTATGGTACAAATAAACCTATTATTATGAATGTTAGGATGGATGGGATAAATTGTTGCCGCTTTTTTTTTCTGTTTATTGTTAGATGTGAAATGTAAGATGTAAAACGTATAATTTTATAGGATATATAAGATGTAAAATGTATGATGTAATGTGTGAAAGAAAAGGAAAAATTAATAAAGAGAATTTAAAAAAAAATATATCTCAAAGACACCCTGGACCTCCTTAAGGTGATAGAGGGAATCACGGTACCACCTGGGGCGATTCTAGCTGCTATCAATATAGAGGCCCTTTATTCTAGCATTCCTCACAACAAGGGTATCGAGATAATATCGGGGTTCCTGCGAGAACAGGATCACAACAATTGGAAACTTTGTAAATTTGTTACTAATCTTTTGGAACATATTTTGACCAACAATATGTTGACGTTCATTGGCTCCACCTACCTCCAGGTACAGGGTGTGGCGATGGGGACTTTGTGTGCCCCATCGTACACTAACCTGTACCTGGGGGGTTGGGAGAGAGCCCTCTTTTCAGATGACTACGCCTCGCTGTACCTCCGCCACGTATTACTTTGGCGGAGGTACATTGACGACGTGTTGGTCGTCTGGACTGGTACTGCCAGTGAGCTCTCTGAGTTCATGACCTTCTTATCAGTAAATGAGTTCAATCTCAAGTTCCCAATTCAATCTGACACTATCAGTATTCCGTTTTTGGACTTATGTCTATATTTGGATGAGAATGGGAGTATATACAGCAGTCTGTACAGGAAAGAAATGGCTGGTAATACCATTCTGCACTATTCAATCTCTCATCCCCATTCCCTGGTATGTAGTATCCCATTTAGCCAATACCTTAGGCTACGTCGGAACTGTGCCAGGGAATAGGATTTTGAGATTGAAGCAAAAGCCCTGTATTCACGTCTCCTCGTTAGAGGATATAGCAAGAAAGTCCTTAAAAAAGCTTATGGGAGAGCAAAATAAATTACACGCCATACACCTATCTTCAAATCCAAAACTCGTGAACATCCCCCTACCACCAAATTTATTACCACATTTAGTGCACATCAAAACATCTTTCGCCAACTAATTAGTAACAACTGGCATTTCCTCTCTGAGGATCCAATTATATCGAAGTATGTAGCAGACAGACCTGAAATTGTGTGTCGTAGATCACGATCAATCAAGGACGGCCTTATCCATAGCCCCCTAACCCCTGCAATGCTGGAAGAAGGTGCAACTATCAGCAATGGCACATACAGATGTGGCAGTTGCGACCAGTGCCCGTGGATAAAGGATGGCACAGGATGCCCTCTACCAAGAGGTGGCTTTCATCAATCTAAGATGTACGCAGACTGTAGTACAGTGGGAGTAGTATACTTGGCAACGTGCCTATGTGGCGCATTTTACATAGGCAAAACTAAGCGCCCATTTTCCAAAAGGGTACAGGATCACCTGTACTACCTCGATGCAGGACTGCTTTACACTCCCATCTGTAAACACATAGGCCTCAACCACAGCTATGATCCATCCTTTGTGTCTTTCTTTGTATTGGAAGTAATTTCTGAACCTCTAAGAGGTGGAGACTTTGATAAAAAGATCCTCCAGCAGGAAGCCAAATGGATCTTTAATCAAAGGGCCACCTACCCCCCAGGCCTTAACACTAATATTTCCTTCAAACCATTTCTTTAAACACATTTAGTAAAACAAACTGTCCAGGAAGGAGCATGACAGTAAGATCTTGATATGTTGTACCATTACTCTTTTTTAACACCTTATTCCATTTCTGATACAGTGACAACCAATCTACGACTGTATCAATACAGTCCACAATACCATATGAGCTAACCCCGGCTAATTGGACATGTTTTGTACACTATCGATATGATCCTGTCCTTCTCCTTCCTGCTATGTAATTTGGTATACTCATCATGTCAATAAATTTTTACCTACAAATGCCCAAGTTCCAATTTTGTTTCTTCTTTTTCCCCCTTTTGATTGTGTCCACACTTACATGTATCACTGGTTGTTTTTATATCTATGACTGCAGTAAATGTATCCGGGAGAACGCATTAAATGCGTCTATCTGTGTATATATTATCTGTTTTTGATCAAATCAATTGTCAATTGTTTTGACCTATGCTATTTAGAACTATGCTCAGATTGTAAATATTTTTTATTTTTTATAAAGTACTGATCATGTATATATTTTCTTATACATTTTCTAAAGTTGTTGATCTGCTCTGATTTTGGACGACTGGAGGATTGCTGCATTGCGAGATGGCACTATCTGTTGTTGGCCGTCTCTCCTCCACCTCAGTTTTGAAGTACGCAAGGACTTTTCGTGCGCTCCATGATGTGAGATAGGGGAACTTCCTCCTCCCCTTCTCACCTTCTGTCCGCCTAGATGTGGACGGCGGATCGCGCATGCGCTGCTGCGTCGTCACGCGCATGCGCGGCATCTGAACGCCCGGACCGGAAGTGAAGTCAGGGGTCATGAGTGACCCTTCACTTCCGGGATGACTCTGACCATTTAAGATGGCGCAGTCAGCGTTTTCCGACATGTGCCCTCTTGAAGGAACTGCTGACATTGGGATCTTACTCCTGTGGAATGTTATGATCTTCGATCAATTAGGACATTGTATCTTTTGTGGATTGGGCCCCTTACAGGTATTGAGGTTTGGTAGTGTGGGCTGGTTGATATCGCTGGGATGTAGGCTTTATTACTATTAGTAGCCATATAACCAATTTCTCTTTTCTTATCTCTGCGGGTCTCTGCAAAATTTGGTTTTACAATGTCTATCTACCAAGAGTAGATGGTACATATCGCTAGTCTCTTATATTCATTTAATTGACTAGCAATCCTGTGATCATTAAACATTTGTATATATATAGGTGTCTGTTAATATTTCTACATTTCTTGCTCTACTACTACTCTATGCAATCTAACTAGCATATATTTGTATAATGATATAATGGTTATACAAATACCTAGTTATTATCTTCAATGGCTAATTTTTACCACTGCTACCTAACAATAACACCTATATATAAGAAGGATTTGTCACAATAGACCTTTATGGCAAATTACTTCAGTAAGTCCCAATCGCCCTAAATATTTAAAAATTTATATCAGTATTTGAATGAAAGTATCATTATCAGTACTTCCATAATCAAGCCTATTGCTCCTATCCTGTCTTGATTAGATCTGATAGGTATTATGGGAATCTCCCTTTACAATCATGAACACCCGTATATCACTTTATTACTGGTTAAAATTTGATTATGTTTATTTTTACTGATTCAAATCTGATTATACTATTTATTTGGTCAGCCTACAGAGTCAAAAGTCTTGCGTTTCGACAGGTTGGTTCTGGCATCCGCCGGGTCTAGCTGTGGTGGATGGGGGTCGGTCATCAGTTTGATGCAGTTGTCTTAGTGATGTGCATTCTATTCAGCCTTTTCATAATCAGATTAGGTGAGCATGATACGCTTATGGAAACTTGTTAATATGCAGCAATTTTCTATTATCTTAACTAATGCATATGTATTGATATTATGGTATTGTTTCATATTAATTATATATTTTTATGTCTTATACAGACTTGATGAAATTAAAGACACGTGCTAAGCCCTGACGAAGCACATACAGTGCGAAACATGTCGGCTAGTTGCACAATACAAATCTTTATTTTCAAGTTTATGTATCTGTATCTATGTAATATCATTTTATTGATGCTATCAATAAATTTATATTTTTCCAAAGTACTTGTTTTAAGTGTACTCACCTTCTAACAGAATTGTAATCTCCCTTTAAAATCCCGTTTAGTGAGAGCTTGTCTCTCTTTCTGTGTTTTTTTTTTATACTTCCTATCTGGGACTGGGAGATCATACATTTCTGTGTCTGGAAAACATCCAAATATTTTATATTTACAATATTTAAAGCAGAGTTCCAGGCTTTTTAGGTTTATTAAAAGTCAGCAGCTACAAAAAGTGTAGCTGCTGACTTTTAATAAACCGACACTTACCTGTTCCACGGCGGCAGCGAGGCGGCCGAACGGAGCGTCGCTCCTCTCCGCCGGTGCCTTCATTGCCACTCTGGGCACCCGGCCGTGATAGCTTTCGGCTTCACAGCCGGGCACGCACGGCGCATGCGTGAGTCGCGCTGCACTCCCTGAGTGGACAGGCGATCGCCTGGGACCTGTCACGTGTCCCAGAAGATCGCCTAGAGGGAGGGTCCGCCTAAGGCAAGATGACGAGTCGCCTCGGAGGGTCCCTGGGCGGAAGGAGGAAGTGGGACAGGAAGTCCCACTCTTAACGAAGCCCCCACTAACCCCCCAAAAAATGAAATGCCAAATGTGGCATGTAAGGGGGCGAGGAGTGGTTAAAGCGGAAGTTCCACTTTTGGGTGGAACTCCGCTTTAATAATTATAATTATTACTAAACAACGTTCTACTATAGCTTATGGGCTGAGCATTTGACCAGAAATGTACGATCACGGGGTCGCACAGTTTAGCTGCTTCGTTGAATTTTCTTAGAACATCTGACAGACACTATAAGCCTTCAATTGACAGATTCAACATTAATTAATTTGGATTTTCAGACGAATGCATTTTTTTATGGAAAAAAATCTATAAAAATGTATTTCGGGAGTAACTACCGTATTTATTGGCGTATAACACACACAGGCGTATAACACACACCTTAATTTTAAGAGGGAAGTTTCAGGAAAAAAACGTAAATTTTAAATAAAGAATTTTGAAGCAAAACAAGGGTCAGTGCCTATCTGCGGCCTCACCATTGCCCATCACTGCAGTCTGAGTAGTGCCCATCATTGCAGCCTTGCCCATCATTGCTGCCTAATCAGTGCCCATCTGCAGCCTTGCCCATTGTAACGGGAGGGCCCGTGGAACCCAGAATCCCTTAGAAAGTATGAGATGCACCTCTTATGTCTAAATCACCCTATGTACATTAGGGGCATAGGGTGACTGAGAAAATATATCTTGGACTACTTAAAATAGGACAGTAACATTTATTAACATTATCTCTCAAGAAATATGAAGATGTTATCCCCTGTGTGCTGTGAGGTCTATGCCCAGGAAGTATAACTCCTTATTTGGGCATTCCAGGAAGTTCAATTTAAGAGTCATTAGATCTCATTGTTGCTTGTGATAATTGACCCTGCAATTGTGTGAAGGTGTATTTGTGATAATGTTGATTGTGTCTTCTGAGCTAACAGACGCCAAGTCTGGCCTAAAGGTCATGTCTCTGAGTCATCAGCTGCTGTAAGGGATTAGTTAATTAGCTCATGTTAATTAGGTCTGGTCACAGGTGTATTTTCAGAGTAATATGAGCAGGATATGTATGCACCTCCTCTTTTACGGTATATAAGCCTGTAGTCTTTCAATAAAGATTGTAATTCATGCTTGAACCTCATACAGAGCGTTGTCTCGTATTTGGGGGAGAATTACTCGTATGGGGTCTTATTCGGCTGGTTGGCGTGTCTGGTAGCTACCTTGTGTTCGGGAATGGAATATCCTAAATAGGGTTGAGCGGACCCGTACCGAACAATTGACTGTATGTTCGGGTCTGGTGTTTGGCAATATGCATGTAAAGTCGCGCTTGTTTCCTGTGCTTAGAACTGTCCCTGCACAAAGTGTCATTTCTGAAGGAAAAAAAGTAATTTAAAACTCACTTGCGGCTATAATGAATTGTCGACTCCCGGCAATACATAGAAAAGTCATTGATAAAAAAAAAAAAGCGTGGGGGTTCCCCCAAATTCAATTACCAGGCCCTTCAGGTCTGGTATGGATATTAAGGGGAACCCTGCCACAAATTAAAAAAAAAATGTGTGCGGTTCCCCCAAATATCCATACCAGGCCCTTCAGGTCTGGTATGGATTTAAGGGGAACTCCACACCAAATGTAAAAAAAATGGCGTGGAGTACCCCGAAAAATCCAGACCAGACCCTCTATCCGAGCACGGATCCTGGCAGGCCGCAGGAAAAGAGGGGGGGACGAGAGAGCGCCCCCCCTCCTGAACTGCACCAGGCCGCATGCCCTCAACATGGGGAGGATGTCCCCATGTTGATGGGGACAAGGGCCTCATCCCCACAACCCTTGCCCGGTGGTTGTGGGGGTCTGTGGGTGGGGGGCTTATCGGAATCTGGAAGACCCCTTTAACAAAGGGGACCCCCAGATCCCACCTCCCCATGTGAATTGGTAATGGGGTACATTGTACCCCTACCATTTCACAAAGAAAGTGTAAAAAAATTGAAAAAAAATACACAGACACCGTTGGGAAAGTCCTTTATTAAAAAAAAAACAAAAAAAAAAACATTCCAGCGATGAAATCCAGTGTCCCGTGGCGATCCCGATGTCTAGCGCTGTCCACACGAAATGTCATTGGCTGAGCCTGAGCGGACCTGATGGGGAACTTCCTCCGCAGTGTAATAAATGAATACACCCGTCCCTCCTAAAGTTCCCCATCAGGTCCGCTCAGCCAATGACGTAGGTGTAAGTGTGGGCACCTGATGCGGAACGTAAGAAGGGGCGGGTCTATTCATGTATTACACTGTGGAGGAAGTTCCCCATCAGGTCCGCCCCCTCGTATGTCAGACCCAGCCTACGTCATTGGATGAGCGGACCTGATGGGGAACTTCCTCCAGTATAATAAATGAATAGACCCGCCCCTTCTCACGTTCCGCATCAGGTCCTCAGCCTTACACCTATGTCATTGGTTGAGCGGACCTGATGGGGAACTTTAGAAGGGGCGGGTCTATTCATTTATTACACTGCGGAGGAAGGTTCCCATCAGGTCCGCTCAGGCTCAGCCAATGACGTTTCGTGTGGACAGCGCTGGACATCGGATCACCCCGGGACACTGGATTTCATCCCTGGAATGTTTTTATTTATTTATTTATTTTAATAAAGGACTTTACCAACGGTGTCTGTGTATTTTTTTACAATTTTTTACACTTTCTTTGTGAAATGGTAGGGGTTCAATGTACCCCATTACCAATTCACATAGGGGGGTGGGATCTGAGGGTCCCCTTTGTTAAAGGGGTCTTCCAGATTCCGATAAGCCCCCTGCCCGCAGACCCCCACAACCACCGGGCAAGGGTTGTGGGGATGAGGCCCTTGTCCCCATCAATATGGGGACATCCTCCCCATGTTGAGGGCATGTGGCCTGGTGCGGGACTGGGCATGATGCAGAGCCGAGTACACAGGAGATCGCGGCTCTGTATTTCGGCGGCGCTCGTTCCCTCCTTCCCCTTCAAGGCAGGCCTATCCGGCTCTGTCTTCCCCTGGGCGGAACTGTTTTACAAATAGACCATTCAGCTAAATGTGGTTGTTTTAAATCCATTAATGCTTGTTTTCAGCTTGGCTTGCAGTCACGCCCAGTTCCGCCCAGGGGGCTGGACTGGGCGTGACACCGAGCCAAGTACACAGGAGATCGTGGCTCTGTATTTCGGCAGCGCTCGTTACCTACTTCCACTCCAAGGCAGCCCTATATCGGCGTATAACACACACATACGATTTTCCCCCTATTTTAAGGGGGAAAAGTGTGTGTTATATGCCGATAAATACGGTAAATAATGTATTTTTCTGACTAAACCAAAATTCTGAAACAAAATAATTCAGTGTACACATGTCTAAATGATTGATAATAAATGGCTTCAGCCAAACACTAACCATTCTTTGAAAAATTACCAAGAAATTATAAAATCTGGGTATGTAAACTTATGAGCACAACTGTATATATGTATATATTTATATAAACAGCACAGAGGGGAAGCAGGTCTTGAATCCTAAGCAAAAATATTTTGGGTAAGAGGACCAGCACAGTGTAATGAGCCATCTAAAAAAATGAATATTTGTGAAAAAAATATTTACATGCAAAGTAAACCATATTAACTATAATTACCTAAAATGACATATATACACATATATACTGTACTTCAGGAGGAACGCTTTAACCAATTCATACTGAGGGGAGCAATAATAGCCAGGAGCACATAAATCACACAAATACTGATAGATCCTTTCCTCATTCATCCCTTTGGGGGAAAGTGTGTCCAATTTATAGATCCAGTACAATTCTCACTGTAATGTTAGGTGAACCAATAGGTAAGTGTCACAGGAATATGTTTGATTAGAACTTTTGTGTTAAACATAAGCAAGGATACCCTATCCCTGGACATTCTCTAAATCTACACAACAAAATTCTCCAACTTGAGCCTGTCGACTTTTCATTTGTAGAGAATTTTTTTGTCTGTATATGTTTCTTTCTTTCATAAATATTTTAAAATCAAAAGGTTAGCTGTTTGGAGTGTTGCCTATTATTAATTTTAAACTTACATGGCAAAAGCCTGTATGCAGTTAAATAACACCCATTAATATATTAATCTAAGCAATAATTTAAGTATGATTGACAGAAATACTAATTGTGCCACTAATAATAACAAATTGCTTGTAATTTATTTTTTGTTAAATAGGTTGTAAACCTCAGAAAAAAAACAAGAAAAAAAAACCCATGTAAGACAAAGGCATAATTAGCTAGCTCGTTGAAATACTTACCTGAGAACGAAGCTCTCTCAGCAGGGTCCGCACACCGCTGGGACGGCCAACATTTTCCCAGAAGTTTCTTCTTGGTTCGTGGGCTCTGGTGCTGTGATTGGCCGTAGCCGCAATGACGTCACACTCACGCATGCACTCACGACACGGGGCTCTGAAGAAACGGCACCCATGGCCGTTCCTTCAGAGCGCATGCGCCAGTGATGTCACTGGCTGCATGCAATGCAAGTATCTCCTAAATGGTACACGTTAAGCAGATATTTTCACTACCTATAGGTATGCCTTATTATAGGCTTACCTATGGGTAAATGTCAGCAGAGAAAGTTTACTTCCTCTTTAAGCTATCTGCTTTATCAATGTTTCTTTAATCTTGACACACATGAAGGCATTTGGGCACATAGGTACATTTGCCCTCAATGTAAATGGTCAGATGACTGCCACATTAATGTGAACTATCAGCATGGCTTACTGTTGATGTTTATGCATAATGTAGAGGGGAGAAGCCAAAATTACATCAACTTGGGGGAAAACCCTTAAGGGATGATATTGTTTTCCTCATTAGCCCACCCTTACATTTCAGCTGTTTTAAGATTTCTCTTCTTAGGTTATCTCTATAGTGTTTTCATGGAAAGTTTATACAAAGTTTGGGGTATTACGTTAATATGTGTAAAGTAATATCCACGCTTAGTAAAAATTAAACAAAAGCAGCAGCTAAGCACTATAACTAGGGTTGTAACCTCATCCCTTTAAAACTGAACACATATGAATTACATTCTGTGGTTGATTAAGGTGGTAAATAAACTCAATTGGTGCCTTATCTGCATTCAATTAGCCTCAAAACCTGTGTAATTCATATGTGTTTGGGTTTAAAGGGATGATGTGGCAATTCTAACTATAACCCAGATATTGGGCACTAAGTGAAAATTTAAAAATATAAAGTTCAGCGCAAAAAAAAAAAAGTTTATCAGCATTTTTGAGCCATATGCTTTTGTGGGAGTATAGTTTTGCAAAAAAATTGCTAAAATATGCTACAGCTAAAAAAATCTGAAAAACGCTACTGCAAAAACACGCTACAGCTACAGCTACGACTTTCTATAGATAATGGCTTTTTTATAATGTCCAGTGTGCATGAGGCCTTATGCCGCGTACACACAAACGTTTTTCCTGTCATGCAAAAAACCAACGTTCTTCTCAACGTGATTCGTCGTGATTCCTCTCAAGCCTGCCTTGCATACACATGTCCAGGAAAAAAAACGCTTGAGCAAAGCGCGGTGACGTACAACATGTACGACGGCACTATAAAGGGGAAGTTCCATTCGAATGGCACAACCCTTTGGGCTGCTTTTCCTGATCTTGTGTTAGTAAAGTTTGGTGAGAGACGATTTGCGCTTTTCAGCCTCGTGCTTTTCAGTCCGTTACAGCATGATGAATGTGCTATCTCCATTACAAACGCTAGTTTTACCAGAATGAGCGCTCCTGTATCATACTTGATTCTGAGCATGTGCGTTTTTTTTCCCCTCAGAAAAGCATACACACGAGCGGTTTTCGCGACGAGATAAAGAGCGACGGGAAAAACGACGAGAAAAAATTGAGCAGGTTCTAATTTTTTGGTGGGCAGTTTTCCCGTTTTCACGACCTAAAAAAAATGGCAGTTGTCTCGTCATGAAAAACGGTTGTGTGTACGCGGCATTAGATGTATTAACAGTCTGTTTCATGATAATAGGGTTGCGCTAATTGTATATTAACTATTTGATGTAAATAGAAGTGATCTTCATAGTTAATTCATACATTTGTATATGCTGGTAAATACAGTCATCACTGAACTTCTGGCAAGCTGCAGGTAGGAGAGCTATGGCTCCCATACAGGAAAGCATTTGTGTCATTTATCTACCCCTCACTTTATTTCTGCATTCACAGAAAAATCTTGTACTTTGTAAATGGTTCTCACCATCAGGAAACCTACCCTGAAAAACACCATGGAGTAATTGCTACAATGCATGCACGTAGAAAGGAAATATTTTCTATTAGCCTGCAGAAGGTCAGCAACGCTAAGATGCAATTAATCAATGATTATTTACCTGCATCTAATGTAAATCAATGAAATACATACAGCACCCAAAAGATATAAACATTTCCTATGAACATAACTGGGTAGTCTTCATAATAATAAAGTGAAATCCACATAAATAAATTAATAATAAAGTGTCCAGTGCTCTATAAAATAATTCATAAAGTGTCCCATACTCTTTCAAAGTGACAAATGCTGTGTTTCATTCAGAAAAAATCCACTGATCTATTCCTTTCTGCTTCATTATGGGAGTTTATAAATCACATTGTGCTTCACAACTCTCAATGCCACGCCACCTCCACTACCAAGAACTCACCAGAATGCCCTGATCCCTTTATACCAAAAGAGTATCCTGGGATGTATCTCTTTTGTAACTCCCACCAGTTCTCTTCATAAGCCTCATGTCATGCAGACATTACAAAAGAAGAAAGACCCCCATAGCGTAAAACCGTTTATAAAAAAAATCACATAAAAGCCAAGTAAAATTACATACTCACATGTTACTGTGCCCTGCACTAGGAACAAAGTGCTTACTCCTCTTTTGTTACCAGCTCCACTCTCTCACAGTGCAAGCTGCAGATAAATGTCTTTTTATGCACAGAGTGCCATATGTATAGGTATATTAAAGATGCAACGAATACTAAAAAATAAATGTGAAAAGAAGAATTTTATTTTAAAATGGCAATTGCTTATGATACACAGAGCTATCACAAACTAAGTGTCAATTAACCAGGATTTATAATTACTTACATTTTTTTCTGATCTTGCTGTAGATATTGTTTTGCTTTACCGTTAAATTATTTTGATTATTTGTACATATGCTCTCAATGGTCAGATGACTTCCACATTAATGTGAACTACCATAATGGCTAACTGTTGATGTTTGCGCATAATGTAGAGGGGAGAAGCCAGAATTACCTTACCTTGGGGGACATTCTATACAAATCCAATTTGTTTTAATTATGATTTTTGTGGGGTAGAATTGTGATTTTTGGGGTTTGAAATTCTTGACTATTTTTCTGTAAAGGAGCATACTAGTTATTCATTATGAAATTAAAGCATATGCAAGCCAAAACACTAAACTTGTACATAAAGTCACTATTTAAAAATCTGCAGCATTTGATAAAACACTTGGTGACCATGCCAATAAAGTGGAGCACCAAGCACAGACATCATTTTTTAGATTTTTTTTTTAATTGTAAAATTAAGCTACCTCTGGGCAGATGTTTTGGACTATAAATAGTTACATAGTTACATAGTAGGTAAGGTTAAATAAAGACAATAGTCCATCCAGTTTAACCTGTGTATGTGCACGTGTGTCAGTGTCTATAATTATTTTCCATATTTCTGGATGTTGTGTTCTTTAAGATGCACATCCAAGAGTCTTTTAAAAATATCCATACTCCCTGCTGCCACCACCAATTGTGGAAGACTGTTCCACAGCCTTATTGCCCTGACAGTGAAAAAACCCCTTCGCAGTTTAAGGTTAAACTGGTTCTCCTCCAATCTCATCGTGTGGCTCCCTGTCTTCTTACACTCCCTGAGACTGAATCGTTTTTTTCCTATGCTGGGATCACTATTGAGGTATTTGTAAATTGCTATCATGTCCCGGCTCAAGCATTGTTTCTTCAGCGAGAATACATTTAGTGCTTGTAGTCGTTCCTCGTAATTGAGGTCGTCCAGACCCCTTAATCATTTTGTTGCCCTTCTTTGGACTCTCTACAGTTCCAGCACATCCCTTCTGAGGAATGGTGACCAGAACTGGGCGGAGTACTCCAGATGTGACCTAACCAGAGATTTATAAAGTGGCAGGATTATCGATTTATCCCTGGAGTATAACCCTTTTTTTTATGCATGCCAAAATTCTGCTGGCTTTGGTAGCAGCTTGACATTGCATGCTATTGCTCAAACTGTTGTCTACTAGGACCCCCAGATCTTTCTCTATCCTTGATTCCCGCACCTGTTCTCCCCCTAGTGTGTAGTTTTAATTTATGTTTTTTCCCACCAAGTGCATTACTTTACATTTCTCCACAATAAACCTCATTTGCCATGGAGTTGCCCACACCATTAATTTGTTCAGGTCTTTCTGTAAAATGTCTATATCCTGATGTGAAATTATTGCCCTGCTTATTTTTGTGTTATCCCTAAAACTGAGATTGAGCTATTTGTCCCATCCTCTATATCATTTATGAATAAATTGAATAGAATTGATCCCAAGACAGAACCTTGGGGTACCCTACTTACCACTCCAGACCAGTCTGAGTACACGTTATTTATCACCACCCTTTGGACACGCCCCTGTAACCAGTTTTTTACCCAAGAACAAACCTTATAGTCCATGCCTGCAGACGTGCGTTTATGTGGAACTATATTAAATGCTTTTGCAAACTCCAGATACAATAAATCCACAGGCCTTCCCCTGTCTAGATGGGAGCTCACATCCTCATAGAATGTTAGCAGATTGGTCTGGCAGGAACGACATTTCGTAAACCCCTTGCTGATTACTACTAATGATACTTTTTTCTTCTGTAAATTTTTGGATATAGTCTCTTATCATCCCCTCCAATAATTTACCTACTATTGATGTAGGCAGAAGTGTAAATCCAATACGTGCAAAAATACATTCAATGAAAACAGTTTCAGTCACATTACAGTGGATCAACACTTGGATAGAATATTTTTTGTTTGGATTTATAATTGGCTCATTGGAGCAGATTTATGGACAGTTTGCACTTTATCACACCAAATTAGTTTACGGACACATTGCACTTTATGTATAAATTAGTTTTCATTGTATATATTTTTGCACTTCAGAGAGTTTTTATGTGTAGGATTTAACCTATTTATTTTAATAAGTATTTACATGAGTTGCACTATATAAGGAAACATGGGGAGTTTACAGTAGCGCTGCACTAACTTTTGGTTTTATGTGAGTTAAAGTGGAGCTCCACCCTAAATAGCAACTTTTGCTATTTGGAACCCTCCCCCCCTCCGGTGTCACAATTGACACCTTTCAGGGGGGAGGGGGGTGAAGATACCTGTCTAAGACAGGTATTTTCACCCACATCCGGGAGTCCTGTCTCCGGGAATCTGCGGGAGTTACGTCACTTCCCGCAGACTTCCCTTGGTGTTCTGGGAGACACTCGGCTCCCAGAACACAGGAGCACCAATCAGAACGGCGCAGCGCGACTCGCGCATGCGCCGTAGGGAACCGGGTATGAAGCCGCAGGGCTTCACTTCCTGGTTCCCTCAGCGAGGATGGCGGAGGTAGCAGCAGAGCGACGAGCGGTCGCTCGTCCTCTGCTGCGGACGTCGCTGGACTCCAGGACAGGTAAGTGTCCAAATATTAAAAGCCAGCAGCTGCTGTAGCTGTAGCTGCTGGCTTTTAATTTTTTTTTTCCGGCGGAGCAACCCCTTTAAGTGTAGTGAAAGCACCTGTTTTGTGTCAACTGCAACTGGAGATAGGTATATTAACAGTTTGTTCGCAACAATAGGGTTGCACTAATTGTATATTAACTATTTGTTGTAAATAGAAGTGATCTTCATATTTAATTCATACATTTGTATATGATGGTAAATACAGTCATCACTGAACCTCTGGCAAGCTGCAGGTATGAGGAGCTGTGGCTCCCATACAGGAAAGCATTTGTGTCATTTATCCACCCCTCACTTTATTTCTGCATTCACAAAAAAATCTTGCATTTTGTGATTCCAAATTTGGAAAAGTTTAAATATAGCTTTCCCTGGGGAGGAGCTATGTCCTCCAATAGGGGATGTGCTGGACGTTTGGTGCCACAGATTTCTGCGCTCCACAACTGACACTGACTGGGTAGTAGGCTCCACAGACTGGAACACGGGCATCATACCCTCAAGCCGGGAAACGGGCACCATAACCTCAAGCCGGGAAACGGGCACCACAACCTCAAGCCGGGAAACGGGCACCACAACCTCAAGCCAGGGAACGGGCACCGCAGCGGGCACCACATCCTCAGGCCGGGAAACGGGCACCACAATCTCAGGCCAGGAAACGGGCACCACAACCACAGGCCGGGAAACGGGCACCACAACCACAGGCCGGGAAACGGGCACCGGATCTTCCGACTGGGACACCGTCATCAGGACTTCAGTTTGGAAGGCAGGCACATGAACTTCAAGCTGGCAGGCTGGCACGGGAACTTCACGCAAGCAGGCTGGCACAGGGTCTTCAGGCTGGCAGGCTGGTACAGGGTCTTCAGGCTGGCAGGCTGGTACAGGGTCTTCAGGCTGGCAGGCTGGTACAGGGTCTTCATGCTGGCAGGCTGGTACAGGGTCTTCAGGCTGGCAGGCTGGCACAGGAACCTCAGGCTGGCAGGTTGGCACGGGAACCTCAGGCTGGCAGGCTGGCATGGGAACCTCAGGCTGGCAGGCTGGCACGGGAACCTCAGGCTGGCAGGCTGGCACGGGAACCTCAGGCTGGAAGGCTGGTTCTGGAACTACAGGCTGGAAGGCCAGCTCCAGAACTGCAGGCTGGAAGGCTGGCTCGAGAACTGCAGGCTGGAAGGCTGGCTCGAGAACTGCAGGCTGGAAGGCTGGTTCGAGAACTGCAGGCTGGAAGGCTGGTTCGAGAACTGCAGGCTGGAAGGCTGGCTTGAAGTCTGGCTCTGGGACTGCAGGCTGGAAGGCTGGCTCGAGAGCTGCAGACTGGAAGGCTGGCTCGAGAACTGCAGGCTGGAAGGCTGGCTTGAAGCCTGGCTCTGGGACTGCAGGCTGGAAGGCTGGCTCGGGAACCGCAGGCTGGAAGGCTGGCTCGGGAACTTCAGGCTGGAAGGCTGGCTCGAGAACTGCAGGCTGGAAGGCTGGCTCGAGAACTGCAGGCTGGAAGGCTGGCTCGAGAACTGCAGGCTGGAAGGCTGGCTCGAGAACTGCAGGCTGGAAGGCTGGTTCGGGAACCGCAGGCTGGAAGGCTGGTTTGGGAACCGCAGGCTGGAAGGCTGGCTTGGGAACCGCAGGCTGGAGCAGGTTGGTGGGTGTGGAGGTAGGTTGGATTGTGTGGGTTGGGAAGTACTTCCGCTTTTTCTTGGATTTAGTCGCTGCAGGTTTGCAAGTAGCGGGGGGAATATATGAAAAGGTTGGGATTGAACAAATGGAAGAAAATGGCAGAGGTGCAGGGACAGTGGCTGGAGGAGGTTCTTGTGGATTGGCTATGGATAGGAGGGAAGAAGCAGGTGGATTGAAGGCAGGGTAGGTGCAACAGGTAGAGACGGGGTAGTAGTATTTGGGGGGCTGAACACACTGGACGGTAGCTGGGGTTGCCATAGGCAATGGGCGGATATATTCTTGGGAAGGCAGGTGATTGATGGAGGGGCTGGGATGTTGTGGCTTGGCTGAATTCGGGAGGAGATCTGACCATGCCTGCAGCAAAGGCTGAACAAAAACTGATTCGCACACACCCTGTCTAATCAGACACTGCACAGAACTAACACATTCAGATAATACCTGCTGGGAACAGAGGGAATAATGCTCATCAAAAGGAGCTGGATCATCCTCTAATAGCCAAACCAGGGACTCAACCTGATCACCACTGAAAGGGGGAGAGAAGTCATCACTTCCCTCGGGAAAAAATGACAGGGCTGGCTCTACACATAACCGGGTCAATGGCAGAACATCCTCAGGCTGCATGTAACCCTGATCCACCCAGAAATTAGCTGATCGGATAGTTTCCCTCAGCTGGTCACTCGTCAATCCCTTTAACATCTGGCGACAATATTCACCCTCCTCTGTCGCCAGCAGAGAATAGTAAAGGATCTCATCGTGATCCATATCAGCAAAACACACCACAGGATGGTTCCTCAATGAAGTCACGTCTGATCAGGAATGGCCCTGGTATACTGTCAGAGATTGATAATAGACCAGACTGTGTGACTGCATAAAAGGAAACCAAACGGGTGTAGGTGAAAATATACAATTTATTATGGTGAGTGACCAACAAACAACCACCTCAAACAGAACACAGTGCAATGAATAAATCAACAGTGACTATAAACAATATATACAAATAAGGGAGATACCGGAATCGTAGTAAAAGCCAGGACAAGGTCATACACAAGGGGATCAAGCAGATGGGTATGGATGGGAAGAGAACAGGAACAGGGAGGGGACGGATGGATAGGCTGCAGAGCAGGGATCCAGGTAACAGAAGGGACAGCTGCAGAATGACACAAGGTAAGGATCAGGTTAAACAGGGTGCGGGTTCAAGGTAGGGATCGGGTCGGATCAGATCAGGCAGGGTGCAGGTTGGGATAAGATACAGGCTAAAGTCCAGGTCACAGGTCCAGGGGGTCAGGAAGAGAGATACCAGGGCAAGGAGTGTTCGCACTTGCCGGGTATTTAAGGAAGTCCAGTGATTAAGCTTCAGGTCACAGCTGACCACAGGAAGTGCTGCCTGTCCCATACTGCCAGAATACACCCGCTGGTGGATGCCGGTACTGCAGTCCATGTATCATGTGTTACCACCAGCAGGTGAGATCCTCCAACAGAGATATTGGCTGCAGGAGGACACCTGCTGGCGGACACTAGCACTGCAGTCCAAAGGACCAACAGCCCCACCAGCGGGTGAAGCCTTTCCTGACAATTACTAAGGATCCAAGTCTGGATACATCAACAGGGAAAACGTCTCTATCTTTAAGAGCTTTAAAGTATGTAAAACAAATCTTATGTATCCAAGATCTGGTTGATAGCTGGCGGATAATGCATAATGGAGTTAAGGACTACAGGTATTATTCTAAAACACATAGTATGTACTCGCGTCTCGATGTATTTATGGTAGATCAATTTTACCTAGAAAAAGTCCGTAATTGCACAATCGAGTCTATAACCATCTCAGACCATGCCCCCATAACTCTGACACTCTCCCCGATCCGGGCAGGCCATATAGAACAACTGAACTAATCAATATTAGACAACAAAAAGATAGCCAAAGAACTATTGGTTAAAATAGGGGAATATTTTGAGAGGAATGAACCAGGTAAGGTGTCAGAACAAGCAGTTTGAGAGGCCCATAAAACGGTCATAAGAGGAGAACTGATAGCATATGGTTCCCATATTAAGAAGGAAAGAAAGAAGGAGATTACAGATTTACTAGAGAAAATTTATGTATTGGAGACCAAACATAAAAAACATTTTGACCCCCTAGACATCCAACAATTAGCAAATTTACGAGCGGAGCTTTCACAGTGTTTAGACCATAAAATTAAAAATACATGTAGATGCTTCGCCCATAGGTTCTATGAGCAAGGCAATAAATGCGGGCGGCTGCTGGCTAGACAACTTAAAAAGCAACAAGAATCTAGACATGTCCATAACCTATTAGTACAGGATAAAAAGATAGTGGAAACCCAGGCTATAGCGACAGAATTCTATAGATTCTACGAAGCATTTAACAATATTTGGACATCAGGGTCTTTACTATCAGAAGATATGGAGGACCAATGAAGGAAGTTGATACAAGACTAAATTAGGGAATCATCAATACCCACCCTACCGGAGACAATTATTCAAGAAATAGAACACCCAATTGCAGTAGAAGAGTTGAGTAGAGTAATAGTAGCCTTGCCAACAGGTAAAAGTCCCAGCCCAGACGGTTTGGCAAATATATATTGCAAAAATGTTTCTTCAGTGTTGACACGACCGCTATGCAATTATTTCAATGCAAATAATGCCGCCAATCCACTGACACCGGACGCCTTGTTGGCGTACATTACGGTACTTCCAAAGGGAGGGAAAGATCCCCAATATTGTGCCAATTATAGGCCTATTTCTTTGCTCAACTCGGATACTAAACTACTGGCTAAAAATTTAGCTCTTGATTGCAAGAGCACATCGGGGACTTAGTGCACCCAGACCAGACAGTTTTTATAAAAGGACGTGAGGCAAGGGATAACACCATCTGGGCACTTCCCCTCCTTCACTGGATGCAACACGGCCCAGAGAGAGCCCCAAAGATCGTACTATCAATGGATGCCTAAAAGGCTTTTGATAGGGTGAATTGGGACTTTCTGACTGAAGTTTTGAGGGGGGTGGGCCTAGGTGATCGTATTATGGGATGGGTAATGGCTTTATACGCGGACCCAAGAGCAAGGGTGAAAGTAAATGGTACACTATCGGAATATCTTAACTAGACATGTGCGCCGTCAATAAATGTGTTTTGTTTCGTTTCATTCCGTTTCGTATTAGCCGTTAGTTCATATTTCGTAATTCGTGTCCGAAATTCAATTTAGATTCGTACGGAATACGAATTTTGGAAAATTACGAACATTCGTTATGATGAATTTAAAAAGCAAACCCAGGAAGTCAGCAGTGCTGCTGACTTCCTGGGTTTGCTTTTTAAATTCATCATAATGAATGTTCGTAATTGTTCGGGTCCGTACCGAACTTTAGCTTTTTCCCGAACCCGAACCCGGACTTTGCGCAAAAGTCCGGGTTCGGGTTAGAGTTCGGCAATCTAATTACGCATTTAGAAATGCTTCAGGGGCCAGCCAATCACCTTTTTTTTTCCAGAAAAAAAAACCAAGTTTATTGATTCAAGTTTGACACTTACAGTCCAAAGTACCATAATCTCTTCAAATACAGTCACCATGACCGTACTACTCACAATACATGCAATGAATTTTAAACACAATTGTCACCATCCTGAGTATTCATACTGCCATGAGCGGCCACCGCACCTCCCCCAAGTCACTGTCTGTGCCCGGACAATCTGCCCATTATACTCCCGTGCCTACGCACTTAAGTAGCATATCAACCCACATTTAGTCTCAAAAGTCTGTCCATAATTAGGTCGTCCGGAGCTAGCCCCGGTGTTCCCAACCACAGGTCCCATAATTTTTCAAACTTTCCAGAGCATCCCCTATGCTGGTATATAACCTTTTCCATTCTCAGTGCGTTACCAAGTGCATTAATCCATTCCTTGACTGTGGGGGGTGATTCAGACTTCCAATGTTGCATAATCATTTTGCGGGCCATGAAAAGGGCCCTAGTGAGGGCTTCCCTAATATGGGGTTCCCATTCCAGCTCATCTAGCAGATTCAGAAGACATTGTTTCGGATCTAATGGGACTGACACCTGGAATACTGTGTTCAGCGTGTCTGTCACCCCCTTCCAATAGGTATGCAACTTGGGGCAGCGCCAGAGCATGTGTATCAGGTCCCCATGGTCTCTTTTACATCTCGTACAGGTCGGTGCGGGCAGCAGTCCCATACCGTATAGTCTGTGAGGCGTGTAGTATACTCTCAGGAGTGTATATAGTTGCGTCAGCCGCTGTGTCACATTGAGGGAGCATACGGTAACCGACTGCAGGGCCTCCTCCCACTGATCCTCATCCAGGGGTCCTACATCCGTTTCCCATTTCCCTTTAACAGTCAGGGGGTGTTTTGTGAGAAATTTACAAAGCAGCGTGCCGTAGCTCTGGGAAATGAAGCCCTTAGACGTCTCTGCACCCCTAAGCTGCAAGAGAAGCGGAGGGGAATCTACATGCCACTCTGAGACCCTTGACTGAGCTGTAAATGCATGCCGAAGCTGCAGATAGTAGAAAAGCATGTTCGCAGGCAAATGATATGCCTCCCTTAAAGTCTCAAAGGGCAGTAACTTGCCGTTCCCAATAATTTGTGTCAGGTAGCAGACTCCATACCTCTTCCACCTGTCCCCATGCTGTATTTTGGCTAGCTCGGGATAGGAATCATTTGCCCAGATAGGGCTGAACTCCGTAATACCTGAGGCCCCCTGTAGATATTTAGTTTTATTCCATATCTTCTGTATTAAACTGTACGTAGGGAAGCTTTTGTGAGGCCTTCCAAAAGCTAGGGCCTCAAGCGCTGTCGGAACTGACTTTCCCCCCACTGTCCAAAGCATAATATGTTCAGAGGCGCCATGGCTTCTACCCGCCGTGTCACCCTCCAAAACCATGGTACCTATCAGATGCTGCAATTGCGACGCCAGATAGTACAACCACGGATTCGGCAAGGCAAGGCCACCTTCACCCTTGGGGCGTTGCAAGTGCTCTAATTTTATCCTGGGGGGGCGATTTTTCCAGATCAGTTCGCGAAATATGGTATTCACTATTCTGAAGATCTTCAGTGGGATCACTACCGGGGAATTGTGGAGCATGTACAGCAGTTGGGGCATAAGAATCATTTTAATTAGATTCACTCTGCCCGCAACCGACATACACAGAGTGTTCCACGTTTTAACCCGAGATCGGAATCTGGCCAGCAGCGGGGAGATATTGAGCTGACTGTATTCCCTGATATGCGGCGTCACTTGTATCCCCAGATATTTGAAGGAGGTGGCTACAGGAATACCCCCCACCCGGTCTCTGTGATGTAACAGGACATCATCCAGTGGCATTAAGGCTGACTTGGTCCAATTTATTTTAAGGCCCGAGAACTCCCCAAACCGAGCCACCGTCTCCATCGTCTCGCTCAGGGATTGCTCTGTATCACCCAGCAGAATCATTGTATCGTCTGCATAAAGCATCACTTTCTCCTGTCTGTCCCCATAGCAGAAGCCAGTGATACCCCTATGGTCTCTAATCCGTATCGCCAATGGCTCTATAGCCAAGGCAAACAGCAGGGGGGACAATGGACACCCCTGCCGCGTACCCCGGCCCAGAGCAAAGGCCGGCGACACTCTCCCCGCCTCTCTAATAACCGCCTGGGGGCAGTGGTACAGCAAACGCACCCAAGAAATGAACACCTCCCCGAAACCAAATTGCCTCAACACCTCCCAAAGGTACGGCCACTCAACGCTATCAAAAGCTTTCATAGCGTCAAGCGACAGCAGAGCTCTCTTACCCATGTTATCAGCCTGGGATTGCATATTAAGAAATAGTCTCCTGAGGTTTATTGCCGTGGATTTGTTGGGCATAAATCCCGCCTGATCTGGGTGTATGACAGAGGTAATCACTTTATTCAGCCTGAGGGCCAGTACCTTCGCCAAGATCTTTATGTCTGTTTGTAATAGCGAAATCGGCCTATACGAGGCCGGGTCCACTGGGTCCTTTCCTGGTTTGAGGATCAACACAATATGTGCCTTTGCCATAGAGGGCGGGAGGACGCCAGACTCCCTTGCAGCATTAAAGACCCCCAACAGCTTAGGCAACAGGACCTCAGAGTACTGTCTGTAAATCTCCATGGGGATTCCATCCCCCCCTGGAGCCTTACCGTTAGGGAAGGCCGCCACCGCCACCTGCATCTCCTCCAAACTCAATGGAGAATCTAACTCCATGCTCCGAGTAGGGGAGAGACGCGGGAACGTAATTTCGTCCAGGTAGCCAGACAGCTCCCCCGAGCTATATTCCGAGGCTGGGCGATACAGTGATTCATAGAAGTCTGCCAATGTCTTTATTATGAGATCAGGGGAGTTAACCAGTCGCCCCTCCGTGGTTCGCAGGGTACCAATAACCGGGGATTTCTGTTCTGAATTAGCTATCCTAGCCAAGAGACGGCCCGTCGTCTCCCCCTCCTCAAAAAATGCTGTTTTGGTAAAGAACCTCTTTTTTTCCGCCGAAGAGGCGAGCAGGTGCTCATACGCAGATTGAGCCGACTGCCACGTCCCCTTAGCCGAGTCAGTGGGATCCTGCACGTACTGAGCCTCCAGAGAATGGACTTGCCTCTCCAGAGCTTCCCTGAAGGCCTCAGAGCGCCTCTTGACCTTATTGACCTCATTGCTAAGTAAACGTCGAAGGTAAACTTTAAATGCCTCCCATTCAGCAAGGAGAGACCCTGGATCAGGCTGGTCGGAGAAAAACCTCTGAACGCTCCCCTCTAGTTCCTCTGGGGCAGTAAATAGCTTAAGCCAAAAGGCGTTAAATTTCCAGGGTGCTCTGGAGAGTGTAGATAAATGAGTCACCGTAAGACCGATCACCATGTAAGAGTGATCAGAAACACATCTAGGTTTGTATGAGACCTCCAAAACCGAGGGGAGCATCGCAGGGTTACCCACCACCAAGTCTATTCTAGATAGTGACCCATGGGACTTAGAGAAACAAGAAAATTGTTTAACTGTAGGGTTTCGGTGCCTCCATATGTCTAGCCAGCCCACCTCCCGAAACAGTCTAGCCAGAGGAGTAGGCCTACAAGAGCTCGCCCCCGGTATCGGATGCTTGTCCATCCCCGGATCCAACCAGCTGTTAAAGTCTCCCACCAGAAGCATCGGGAGCTCCGGCCTACCCCCCAAAAACTCCAGGAGAAGCCGCAGCACCCGAGCATCAAACGGGGGAGGTATGTAAACACAGGCTAATATACAGTTCAAAATACCAATGCGGCAATGTAAAAACACAAACCTGCCCTCAGAATCAACCCTAGAGGCATACTCCTGGTAGTCCAGAGACCTGTGCACCACCACGCTCACCCCCCGGGAGAAGGAGGTGTGAGCGGAGTGGTACGCCCAGCCCACCCAGGAGTATTTCATACATCCTTTAGTGTCAGGTGTCAGATGCGTTTCCTGAAAACATAAGATAGCAGGGTAGAACTTTTTCAAACAAGTAAACACCATAGTCCGCTTAAGGGGGGAGTTCAGGCCCCTAACATTCCAGGAGATCAAGGGGGTACCCTCCATTGCAGAGGCAGAAATAGTGACAGGGTGGGGCCCTTGGGCACCCCCAGCTCGGACTGTTCCAGTGAGTCAAAGTTAGTGGGGCGATGAAGAACTACGGTAGCAACAAAACGATAGGTGACCAGAAAAAAGTACATCTTTGGACTGTAAGGTAGCGTACACTGTAGAACACAACAAGGCACAACGCTGCCAACAAACAGTAGAGCAGTTGTTGATAGGTAGTCCCCAGTCCGGTGGAGAATCCTCACAGTAGGAAGCGCCTGGACGGGGCTGAAATATACAGTCAGCCACAGTAACATCGCCAACAGGGCAACTCCTGGAACCGCAACCCAGCCCAACAGTGGGCTAACTGAAGGTCGATGTATTTCTACTAGATTCAAGATTAAACCTAAGTTGAATTCACAGTTCTTGTCCTAGCACATTTGGAAATTAAGTTTTCCCCCCGGCACAAGAAGAGGAACCGGATAAAATGAAAGGGTGTCCTTGAAGCCAGAACAGCATCCCATCAATGCAAGGAGATCAACAATCCAGGTATAAATGCACATTTTGTGTTACACGAGTTGTCAGGGTCAGTCTCCTCCAGCATCCACCCTGCGACGACGCAAGGCCTGCTCATTGTGATCCAGCCAGGCCGCCGCGTCCCTGGCTGACTCAAAGAACTGCGCCTGGCCATCCGCCGTCACTCGCAGTTTAGCTGGGTAGAGCATTGCATATGGCAGTTGCAGGGCTCTCAGGCGTTTCTTTACGTCACCAAACTTTGCTCTACTCCTCTGCACCTCAGCAGAGAAATCGGGGTAGAATGACACTCTGACTCCGTTAAATGTGACATTGCCCTGCTCCCGCGCGCAGCGAAGAACTGTCTCTCTGTCACGGTAATGTAGGAGCTTGGCCAGCATTGAACGGGGAGGGGCCCCCTGTGGGGGGGGGGCGGCCCGGCACTCTATGAGCTCGTTCCACTGTAAAAAATGGGGAAAAAGCTTCCCTTCCAAACACCTCGATAAGCCAGTTCTCCACAAACATGGTGCGGTCTCTGCCCTCTGATTTCTCTGGGAGACCGACAATACGGACGTTGTTCCTGCGCAAACGATTTTCTGTGTCCTCTGCTCTGTTAAACGTGTCTTGGGCCATGCGGTGTGCTGCCCTGGCCTCACTTGCTAATGGGGGTAACTTGTCCTCTAAATCGCTCACTCTGCTCTCCACAGCTGTCGCCCTTTCCCTGACCTTTTGAAGATCTTGCCTCAGAAGGGACACCTCTTCCCTCAGACCCCCAAACTGCGCCTTCATGTCAGCATTGCCCATCTGCACAGCCCTCAGTATGTCTGCTAATGTAGGCTCTGGTGTGTCTTCCGAAGGGGGGGAGGAGGGGGGGCTGAACAGCATCAGCCTCAGAGCAGTGGGGGGTGTCCTCCATATCATGGCCCCAGTCTGCCTGCGTGGCCTGGTTTCCTCCATCCCCATCATCCACTGTCCCCCCAACGTCAGAAAGCACAGGGCCCTGTACCTTCTGGGTGTAGTAGAGCATGTCCCTCGTCTGAGCCTTTGGAGCTTTCCTACTGCCAGTTTCCTTAGGCTTGTCTGTCAGCCGCGATGAGCGCTGTGCTGCGGCGGCGCCATCTTGGGAGTCCGGTCCCGCCATCTCCAGCATACCGCAACGGGTCTTCCCCCGTGTACAGAGGGCCGGCGGTGGGTCCGGGCAGTGCAGGGGTTCGGTAGCCAGCTGGGGAGCCGAAGAGAGCAGGATCAGAGATGCCGGGGTAGGATCAATGGACGGATCAGGCAGGAGCTGTGAGAAGTGCGTCCTCTCACATGCCGGTCTTGGCCACACCCCCAGCCAATCACCTTTTGATTAGCTGGTGTGCCCTTAGAGGCCATCATAGCCATGCCTACTAATGGCATGGCTGTGATTGGTCAGTGCAACATGTGACCCAGCTTCTATATAAGCTAGAGGCACACAGCACACACGTCACTCTGCTTCAGAATAGATAGGGAGAGGATCTAGTCTGCTGCTGCTGCTTTTAGGGAGAGATAGAAAAATACATGAGTTAGTCCTGATTCTGGAATCTGAGGGAAAAGATAGAGACAGTGTAGTCTAGGGCCAGGTTCCTGTTTTTTGCTTTTAGGGAGAAAGATATATTATATAGGAATAGGAGTCCAGATTCAGAGATATAACTCAGCGATCTGCATAGGTTTACCTGTTTGTGTTGCAGTGCAGTCTTTTTACACTGCTATGAGCCCAGTGTCAGAGAAAATCTACCTTTTATCTGCAAGCTCAGTGCATATATTACGTTGAGAGATACACCGTTTCCATACTGTGGGTGTATTCTGCTCTTGGAAAAAGATCCATTTAGGACAAAAAAAAAGGCACTTTATTGTGCTCTTTTCCAAACGACCCATTGGGCAAAAAAAAATAAAAAAATTCCATTTTATTTTGCTCGTGCAAAAAAAGACCCGTTTAGGGCAAAAAAAAAAAAAATTTGCACCTTAATGTACGCTTGCAAAAAGAGCCATTTAGGGCCACAAAAAATATTTTGCAGTGTGTTATACATATGTGGAGGTGTGTGAAATAAACAATTTCTTAATAGTTTTCTTCTACTGTGCTATACTAAAAAAACAACATTTTTTTTAATAGCATTTTCTGCAGTTCTGTAGCTGTGCGATTCAGCGGTTACGTACTGTGGGTGTATTGTGGTCTTCCAAAAAACGCCATTTAGGGCCACAAAAATATTTTGCAGTGTGTTATACATATGTGGAGGTGTGTGAAATAAACAATTTCTAAATAGTTTTCTTCTACTGTGCTATACTAAAAAAACAACATTTTTTTTTAATAGCATTTTCTGCAGTTCTGTAGCTGTGCGATTCAGCGGTTACGTACTGTGGGTGTATTGTGGTCTTCCAAAAAACACCATTTAGGGCCACAAAAAATATTTTGCAGTGTGTTATACATATGTGGAGGTCTGTGAAATAAACAATTTATATATAGTTTTCTTCTACTGTGCTATACTAAAAAAAAAAACATTTTTTTTTAATAGCATTTTCTGCAGTTCTGTAGCTGTGTGATTCAGCGGTTACGTACTGTGGGTGTATTGTGGTCTTCCAAAAAACGCCATTTAGGGCCACAAAAAATATTTTGCAGTGTGTTATACATATGTGGAGGTGTGTGAAATAAACAATTTATATATAGTTTTCTTCTACTGTGGTATGCTAAAAAAAAAAACATTTTTTTTGAATAGCATTTTCTGCAGTCCTGTAGCTGTGCGATTCAGCGGTTACGTACTGTGGGTGTATTGTGGTCTTCCAAAAAATGCCATTTAGGGCCACAAAAAATATTTTGCAGTGTGTTATACATATGTGGAGGTGTGTGAAATAAACAATTTCTAAATAGTTTTCTTCTACTGTGCTATACTAAAAAAACAACATTTTTTTTGAATAGCATTTTCTGCAGTTCTGTAGCTGTGCGATTCAGCGGTTACGTACTGTGGGTGTATTGTGGTCTTCCAAAAAACGCCATTTAGGGCCACAAAAAATATTTTGCAGTGTGTTATACATATGTGGAGGTGTGTGAAATAAACAATTTCTAAATAGTTTTCTTCTACTGTGCTATACTAAAAAAACAAAAAAATTTTGGAATAGCATTTTCTGCAGTTCTGTAGCTGTGCGATTCAGCGGTTACGTACTGTGGGTGTATTGTGGTCTTCCAAAAAATGCCATTTAGGGCCACAAAAAATATTTTGCAGTGTGTTATACATATGTGGAGGTGTGTGAAATAAACAATTTCTAAATAGTTTTCTTCTACTGTGCTATACTAAAAAAAAAACATTTTTTTGGAATAGCATTTTCTGCAGTTCTGTAGCTGTGCGATTCAGCGGTTACGTACTGTGGGTGTGTTCTGCTCTTCCAAAAACACCCATTTAGGGCAACATCCTAAATTTGGAAAATATGAGGAGAAGGTCAAAGGGACGTGGTGACCCCGGTCGTGGTGCTGCTGGTGGAGCTCCTGTTGCAGGGAGTGGACGTGGTGGATCTGTGCCAGATACACGCACAAGTGAAACACCTTCCTCAGGTGCGAGTAGGCGACCGAGCCTGCGGCGGTATTTTGTCGCGCCTAATGAGGCTGTACGAATGTTTAGGCCAGGACAAGTACAGGCGATAGTAGATTGGGTTGCTGACAGTGCCTCGGGTTCCTTCACATTGTCTCCCACCCACTCTTCTGATGAAAGATCAGAGTTGGCACCTGAAACCCATGTCCATCAGTCTTTCACCTCACCCCCTTGCAAATCAGCCAAGCAGTCTGAGCCCCAAATCATGCAGCAGTCTCTTCTGCTTTTCGATGACTCTGTTAGCAGGGTTTCCCAGGGCCATCCACCTAGCCCTGCCCCAGAAGAGGAAGAGATTGAGTGCACCGATGCCCAACCACTTATGTTTCATGATGAGTACATGGGAGGACCATCGCAGTACGTCTCGGATGATGACGAAACACAGGTGCCAACTGCTGCTGCTTTCGCAATTGTGCAGACAGACAAGGAGGGCAGGGGTGAAGACTGGGTGGAAGATGATGTGGAGGACGATGAGGTCCTCGACCCCACATGGAATCAACGTTATGCAGGTGACCAGTGTAGTTTGGAGGAAGAGGCCGTGGTCGCACAGAGCCACCAGCACAGCAGAAGAGGGAGCAGGGTGCAAAAGCGGAGTGTCCGTCCCCTAGACAGTATGTCTGCTACTGCCCAATGCAGCAAGGGACCGAGCACACCAAAGCCAGGTCCAAGGAGTTCCCTAGCGTGGCAGTTCTTCACACAATGTGCTGATGACAAGACACGAGTGGTTTGCACGCTGTGCAATCAGAGCCTGAAGCGAGGCATAAACGTTCTCAACCTGAGCACAACCTGCATGACCAGGCATCTAAGTGCAAAGCACGAGCTGCAGTGGAGTAGACACCTCAAAAACCAAGAAAGGTCTCTGGCTCCTCCTGCTTCCTCTTCTGCTGCAGTCTCGGCCTCTTCATCCACCTCTGTAGTGACAGTGGCACCTGCCACCCCGCAAACAGAGGATCTGCCAGCAACACTACCACCTGGGTCACCAACCATCTCCACAATGTCCCATGGAAGCGTTCAGCTCTCTATCTCCCAAACATTGGAGCGGAAGAGGAAGTACCCCCCTAGCCACCCGCGATCCCTGGCCCTGAATGCCAGCATTTCAAAACTCCTGGCCTTTGAAATGCTGTCATTCCGTCTGGTGGAGACGCAGAGTTTTAAAAGCCTGATGGCATTGGCTGTCCCACAGTACGTCGTGCCCAGCCGCCACTACTTTTCCAGGCGAGCCATCCCTTCCCTGCACAACCAAGTGGGGGACAAAATCAGGTGTGCACTGCGCAACGCCATCTGTGGCAAGGTCCACCTAACTACGGATGCGTGGACCAGTAAGCACGGTCAGGGACGTTATATCTCCCTAACAGCACACTGGGTAAATGCAGTGGCGGCTGGGCCTGAGGCAGATAGCAGTTTGGCGCATGTCCTTCCACCACCGAGGATTGCAGGGCGCTTCAGTTTGCCTCCTGTAGCTAACTCCTCCTACTCCGCTTCCTCATCCTCTACCGCCTCCTCATCCGGTCAGCGTAACACCTTCACCACCAACTTCAGCACAGCCAGGGGTAAACGACAGCAGGCAGTTTTAAAACTTTCCTGTTTGGGGGAAAAACCCCACACCGCGCAGGAGTTGTGGAGGGACATGGAACAACAGACCAATGAGTGGTTGCTGTCAGTGAGCCTCAAGCCCGGCCTGGTGGTGTGCGATAATGGGCAAAATCTCGTAGCAGATCTGGGCCTAGCCGGTTTGACGCACATCCCTTGCCTGGCGCATGTGCTGAACTTGGTGGTCCAGAGGTTCCTTAAAAATTACCCCAATATGCCAGAGCTGCTGCAGAAAGTGCGGGCTGTGTGTGCGCACTTTCGGCGTTCTCACCCTGCTGCTGCTCGCCTGTCAGCGCTGCAGCGTAACTTTGGCCTTCCCGCTCACCGCCTCATATGTGACGTGCCCACAAGGTGGAACTCCACCTTGCACATGCTGGCCAGACTGTGCGAGCAGCAGCAGGCGATAGTGGAGTTTCAGCTGCAGCAATCACGCGTGAGTCACTCTGCGGAACAGCACCACTTCACCAGCAATAACTGGGCCTCCATGCGAGACCTGTGTGCCTTGTTGCGCTGTTTTGAGTACTCCACCAACATGTCCAGTGCCAATGACGCCGTTCTCAGCGTTACTATCCCAGTTCTATGCCTCCTTGAAAAAACGCTTCGGGCGATGATGGAAGAGGATGTGGCACAGGAGGATGAGGAGGAGGAAGCGGGATCATTTCAAAGGCTTTCAGGGCAGTCTTTCACAAGTGGCTACGAGGGTGGGTTCCTGCACCAATAAACGCCAGGTACACAATTGTCCGGCAGAAAGGGCACAGTTCTGGAGGATGACGAGGTGGAGGAGGAGATGGAGGAGGAGGAGGAGGAGACATTTTCACAGCAGGGTGGCACCCAGACCAGCTCGTGGCCATCACTGGTGCGTGGCTGGGGGGATACAGAGGACACAGACGATACACCTCCCACAGAGGACAGCTTTTTTTTGCCTCTGGGCAGCCTGGCACACATGAGCGATTACATGCTGCAGTGTTTCCGCAATGACCGCCAAGTTGCCCACATTTTAACTGGTGCTGATTACTGGGTGGCCACCCTGCTGGATCCCCGTTACAAGGACAACGTACCGTCCTTAATTCCCTCACTGGAGCGGGATCGTAAGATGCGCGAGTACCAGCGCACGCTGGTAGACGCGCTGCTGGTGGCATTCCCACCTGACAGCGGGCGTACGGTGGAAGCACAAGGCGAAGGCAGAGGAGGAGGAAGAGGTCCCCAACGCAGCCGGGGCACCGGCAGCACCTCAGAAGGCAGGGTTAGCATGGCTGAAATGTGGAAAAGCTTTGTCAGCACGCCACAACAACCAGCACCACCAGCTGAGATGGAACGTCTTAGCAGGAGGCAGTATTTCACCAACATGGTTGAGCAGTATGTGTCCACAGGCCTACACGTACTGGATGACGGGTCTGCCCCCTTTAACTTCTGGGTCTCCAAATTGGGCACATGGCCTGAGCTTGCCCTTTATGCCTTGGAGGTGCTGGCCTGCCCTGCAGCCAGTGTATTATCTGAACGTGTATTTAGCACGGCACGGGGCGTTATCACAGACAAGCGCAGCCGCCTGTCCAGAGCCAATGTGGACAAGCTCACGTTCATTAAAATGAACCAGGCATGGATCCCACAGGACTTGTCCGTACCTTCTGCAGAATAGACATGTATACCGGTGTTGTGACAAAAACTGTCCGGCCATCGGATTGTGTCCGGCCCATACTGCGAAGGCGCAGCGCTTGCGCAGTACAGAGGACAAGGAGATTCACAAAATCTCCGAAGATGAACGGCGCCTGCGCAGTGAGTGCAGGTTCAAGCCCCACCATCCAAGTGGACATACGGTAGCACATAGTAACAGGGCCCCTCACGGGCTCGCTTCGATCGCCACGCTTCAGGCACGGCCTCACTTGGCTCGGCTTGAACCACGGATGTTGTGGCCTTCACCTGAACTCACCACGCAGGCGCCGTTCATCTTGGGAGATTTTCAAAATCCCCTTGTCCTAAATACTGAGCAAGCGCAGTACAGGGTGGACACTATTTGACGGGGGACAGAATTCGACACATCACCGGCCTTACCCAGCCATTGTTGTATTTTTGAACCAGTGTTGGCTACCCCGTCCTCCTCCACCGCCGCTTCCACCTACACAGCCACATCCACCGCCACCTCAACCTCCTACTCCATATGGACCTCGTCCTCCTAGGTCAAGATTATAATTTTTATTTTATTTTTTTGTAGCGCACAGATCCTTTCCCCCTTACCTGCCTTTATGTTGTTGGCTCCTCGCAGGAGGGAGAAAGGCACACCGCACTACCAGCCCGTACCCTCCTATATAAAGAGGTTGAGCGGTGTACTTGACGGGCCGTGTCCACTGCAGGAGTCAAAACTCCTCCAGAGGATGATTCTCACCTCTACTGTAGGTAGAGGCAAGTCCTTTAATGCCCAGTAAAGTCAATGTCCACACCAGCTGAAATTACAACTCTTATTCTCTCATGGCAAAATAAACTCTACTCGAATAGAAAAGGTTAGAGCAAAGAAACAGGACAGCTTAAGGTGTGGAGGAGGTCCAGGCACAAACGTAGCACATTCACTTCACTGCTTAGGTTTCTCAAACAGTTTTAGGTGCACGGTCTCTGCCACAGACCTTGAGGTTGGTCTCTGCCACAGACCGGGTGTACAAGGCCCCTGCCACGGACCTGGAGAACTTTGGTCTCTGCCACAGACCAGGGTGTATAAGGCCCCTGCCACGGGCCGGGTGAATAAGGCCTCTGATACAGTCAAGATGACCTTGAGCTTCTCCTTCTACGAACCTAGCCCATATCAAGGGGAAGACATCTCTCCAGGCAGTCAACAGACCCTTCCTTCACCGTGACTCCCGCATCGGTCCATCAGAATGATCCTCCCTTCCCTGGAACATGGTCCCCTACACGAGGCGGCACCCTAAGACTCCTCGACCCTTAGCGGACTCCAGATGAAGGCTCTGGACTTCAGGCTTTACTCCCGCACCTAGGCCTCCATACCCAGGGCAGCAGGAACTCCAGAATAGTACCTCACCCCGGGCTAAAGGTACCGAGATGGAACAGGAATACATGCACCCAGGCCGAAGGCACCTGGGCGTGGACCCCACTGGACATCAGCGCCCAGGCCAAAACTCTGCCCCTTTTATATGCTCTCCCGGCATGCACAGCAGGTTCCCCGCCCCGCTCTACTACTGCCAAGAGGGGACACAAAAGGCACAGCACTGTATCGGCGGTTCAACCCTAGCCTACCATGGCAGCGCCACCTGTAGGCCGCAGGGAACTGCACACCAATACTGTCCCCCGAGGACAAAATGGTCCATGAATCCTACAGAATTATGGTGTTTGAGCCTATTTACCACTCAAACACTTCCCTTAAATTTAGCACCCCGCTACATTTTTATTTCAAAGTATTTTATTTTCCCACTAGCTTATCCATTAAATTGAATCATTTATTCCAGAAAGGGCGTATTCTGGGGCATTCCCACCATATGTGTGGCATCGTGCCGTTGAGTTTCTGAGGTTCTTAATGACTTCCCGTACCTCTTCTGCTGAAAAGGGGGCCTCCAGCATATTTTTTTTTTTATGTTATTTTAAGTTATTTCCGTATCCACATTTGTTTGCAGAGCACTTAACAACATTTTGCTGCCATTTGCAGCCCTCTAGCCCTTTCCATTACTTTTTTAGAGCCTTTTTAGTCCTTAGAAGTCCGGGTCCCCATTGACTTCAATGGGGTTCGGGTTCGGGTCTGGGTTCGGGTTAAAGTTTGGTCCCGAACCCAAACTTTTTTCCAAAGTTCGGCCGAACCCGTCGAACCCGAACATCCAGGTGTCCGCTCAACTCTATTAATGAACCTAACGAAAATTCGTATTCAATCCAAATTGAATTTCGTACACAAATTACGAAATACGAACTAATGGGCTACAAACAAACCCAGGAACTCAGCACAGCACAGGGATGGTGGGAGCCCCTCATAATGAGCACAGCAGGGGTACAGCTCCAGGAGGAAGTCAGCACAGCACAGGGTTGGTGGGAGCCCCTCATAATGAGCACAGCAGGGGTACAAACCCAGGAAGTCAGCACAGCACAGGGATGGTGGGAGCCCCTCATAATGAGCATAATGAGTCGACGACTGCCATATTGAGAAAGGTATTTTTTGCTTTTTAAATTCATCATAACGAATGTTCGTAATTGTTACGAAAAGTTAACAAACCTAAAGAAAATTTGTATTCAATCCAAATTTCGTAGTTCGTAAAATTCGGAAGCATAGCAATTCGGATTTCGGATGCTTCCGAATGTACGAATTTTTGGAAATTCGTACAAATTTTCGATTCGTATGAAACAAATCGCACATGTCTAATCTTAACACGAAATGGCACGAGGCAGGGGTGCCCACTTTCACCATTAATATTTGCCCTGATACTGGAGCCATTCCTTTGTAAGATCAGAAGAAACGGAGAGATATCAGGGACATGTACTGGGGCTGTGGAACATAAAGCTTATGCTGATGATTTACTGTTCTACCTTTCGACACCACAGACATCCCTACCAGCTCTTATGCTGGAAGTGGATAGATTTGGATGTCTATCTAATTTCAAAATTGATTTAGAAAAATCGATACTTCTACCCAGTCATGTCCCTCAAGCGATGGCAAGGATGCTGCGAGGTGCGTACATCTTTATATGGAAGAAGGATTCCTTGTTCTATTTGGAGGTACATATCACCGCAGACCAAAAATTGTTATACAACCTTAATTATGGTTTCTTAATGGCAGGGATAATAGGGGACTTGAAGAAATTGACAGGACAATATTTAACATGGTTTGGAAGAGTGAGTGCCATCAAAATGTGCATACTACCTAAAATAATTTACATATTGCATACGGTTCTGATTAAATTACCAGAGGTCTTTTTTAAACAAATACAGCTCCACGAGAGTCGTCAGGGACGATCATACCTGGTCTCGTCGGATGTCCTTCAACGCCATTGCACGGATTCCTCCTACCAGCTACTTGACAACAGTGAGTAACACACATCATCTCACGTTGCATCCCACGGAACATATAACATGACAATAACATGCCTATCCCTTAATGTCAGGGGCCTGAACCATCCCACTAAGTGCCTCTCTATGTAGTCAGAGGCAAGCAAGTGTAAGGTGGACATTCTAAGTGTACAGAAAACCCACTTCCAAGATACTGAAACCCCCAAATGTTCCCACAAAGACTATCCCCACATCTTCTAGGCCTGCGCTCAGGAAAAGAAGAGAGGAATACTCCTAGGCTATCCGAAACTCCCTTGCATTTCATCTCAAAAGCTCCATCTTAGACACAGGGGGTCGATATATTATAATTACCTGTGACATTAATGCACAACCTTACACTTTGGTGGCCCTGTACGCACCAAATTCCAATTAAATCTGTTTTCTCCGCAGCCTTTTTAAACACATATCCTATGTCAAATATGGCCATATTCTAATGTGCAAAGACTTTACCTTAACAGTGGACCCACACCTTGACTCCACATCCCAAGCCTCAGGCCTTAATACCTCCCCACGTAAACTACTTGTGGAAGACATCTACGATGTCTGGAGATGCCAACATGCGTCTGAGAGAGACTATACATATTTCTCTGCTAGACACCGGATTTACTCACATATAGACTTGTTTGTCACCGACAAATGGCTGCTGCAGAATGTGTCCTCAAACATTCACGACATCACGTGGTCCAAACATAGCCATTTCTATAAATGGTGTCTCTCCTCCTGTCTCCATCTGGCGTTGCAATGTTAGGATCTTGCAAGAATCCAACGGCTCACAAATCATACAGAATAGTTTGAAAGAATTCTTCCTGACAACTGCACCCTCAGTAAATGATCCTTTCGTGATATGGAATGCTCATAAGGCATTTATTCTAGGCATTCTGATCCACCAAGGGGCTAGAACTAAAAAATGTTACAATCTTAAATTCAATACCATCACCTCTGAAATCACCTCTGAAATCCACAGGTTGGAATCTCTGAACAAACATATCCCCATACCCACTTCATCTAATACCCTCCACAGACAGGATTTGAGAACTCTTCTGTCACAACGCTATGATAAACTTCTAAGGCATCTGAAAGCACAGTCATAAGCTAACACAAACAGAGCAGGTAAATATTTGGCCAACAGGGTCAAAGGGGTAAGAGCTAAATCTAGAATAGCTCATCTACTTCACCCTACCCTCAATCAAAAAAGTATAAACCCCCAGGAGATTAAAAACTAATTTGCTGAGTACTATGGCACCCTTTACAATCTCTGATATGACCCTCACACCCCCCAACCCACTGAAGTATTAGGAATTCCTACATGAACTTCACCTACCATACTTGTCCAAATCTCAGTTGCAAGCATTAAACGCCCCGATTACCCCAGTAGAAATAGAATGAGTCATAGCCACTCTACCAAATGGAAAGTCACCTGGACCAGATGGCTTTTCCAATGAATACTACAAACTCTTTAGTTCCATACTGTCCCCCCATTTGACTAAAGTGTTTACTGAGGCAACAGTCTCCTAATCCTTTCCCCAAAAAATGCTCACAGCTTATGTCATTACACTCCCCAAACCTGGGAAAGATCCCACTATACCAGCTAACTTTAGACCTATCTCATTATTGAATTCCGACATAAAAATGTACATTAAACTTCTAGCTAAATGCCTAACTGATATTGTTACATCTCTAGTGCAAAAAGATCATATGGGGTTCATCAAGGGGAGACAGACCTCTGACGCTACCAGGAGCATACTGTGCACTATGAAGAGAAATCACAAACGCCTTCTCTGCTACTCTCAATTGTTGCAGAGAAGGAGTTTGATAGAGTTCATTGGAAATATATGTCCATGGTGCCATCTAAGTTTGGGTTCACAGGATCCATCCTATCTGCTATTCAAGCATTGTACTCCCAACCTACTGCACAGGTGTATACATCAGGCCTCTTGTCTAAACCATTCACAATTTATAACAGAACTCAACAGGGTTGTCCTTTAACTCCCACCATATTCAACATAGTGATTAAACCTCTTGCTAACGTGCTCAGAATTCACCCACTCATAATTGGTTTTCAGTTTAATTCACGTCAACACACCATCAACCTTTTTGCGGACAATGTCATACTCACCCTGACTAATCCGAATAAGTCACTACCCTTGGCCCATCAAGTGTTATCAAAATTTAGTGAAGTCTCCTATCATAAAAGGTAATTTTTCAAAATCTCGAATTCTGGACCTTGGCCTAAATAAATCATACCGATGTGCTCTTAAAGTAGTTGTATACCCATTCTTATGACTTTCTATAGAATTATTAATTGCAGTGTTTAAAATAATTTGCCATAACTAATTTTGTCTTAACCTGCTTGCCTTGTGAGTTTTCGCTATATTCGTTTGTGATGACGTCGCCCCCGTGCATGCGCCATATCTTCTATCTTTCCGGCAAGCCGAGACCCTGCTGGAAAAATGCTTTGTCTATGTCCGGGCTGCGTCATTTCCTGTTGTTGACGTCAGCCCCGACATCCCGCGATGCTTCCTCCTAATTACCTCCTGCATTACCTTGTTTCTGGAGTAAGCAAGCACTGATTCGCTATGCTTCGTTTCCGTAGTAACCGGAAACGAAGAAGAGGCTTGGATAATGCAATTACTGCGCATGCGCGAGTTTACAAAGATGAAAATGTACTGCGGGCGGAAACAAATAACTATTCAGATGCGGAAGACCACAGTTGAGATGGCGCTGGCTGTTATGAAGAAGCAGCATTTCGAAAATAAAGAATAGTTACAGTAAGAACTATTCTTATGCTTACTCATAGTGCACATTTGAATCAAAATGAATAGTTATTTTATAATATTGTTAAAATCGTTTTTTTTTAGGAAGGTTTACTACCCCTTTAAGAGTACTCTCCCTTTCAAGTGGAGCTAGTAAATGTTCTGCACTGACCTCATTAAACCTACTTCCTCTCATTCACAAAATCAAAGAGCAACTGAGACAATTCTCAACACAGGAACTTTCCTGGGCAGGTAGGCTAGCCTCCTTCAAAATGAAAATATTACCTCAAATACTCTACCTGTTTAGATCACAGCCCGTCCCCATCCCAGATCACTACCTCAGGACCCTGTCAAATTATGTCTGGCAAGGTAAGAGATCATGATGCCCTCAATCTTATTTAGTGTCTCATAGGTCAGTAGGGGGGCTGGCTTGGTGGACATACGGGACTATTACCAGGCTTTTCACATGGACCAACTCAAATTCTGGTTCCGCGACACTGATCTTCGACTGTGGATGGAAATAGAACTAGCCCTAGTTCCGACCCCAAACCTATTTTCTCTCCTCACCTGTGACTCTTGGAAACCATGGGACATCTCCAAACTCCCCCTGCCATCCCAAACATCCATCTTAGTGTGGAGATCAAAAAACAACCTTTCCTCTAGCAAAGTATACACAGGACCATCAAACCACCCTCTTCATATCCTAGAGAGAATCATTCCAGGGCATGTTCTCAGTGCAAGACTTCATGCAAGGTGACAAAATCAAAACAGTAAATGCCCTTATGGCAGACTTCAAGCTCCCTAAGGAGGCCTACTTTACGTGTACTGACATTATACATTTTCTAACTAAATGCCCTACTCCAACTGTCCAGGTCCCTTCCAAGTTATGGGAATTTTATTCCTCACACAAAACGACAGATAGAGGGATCTCTATTTTTTATAATACCCTGCAGAATAAATCCGATTTCCAAAACATTAACACAATGCTGAAATAGGAAATCACACTTTACTCCTAATTAATGGCAAACTGCCCTAAACATGATATACAGAACATCGCATTGTGTGGCCCATTGTGAAATTACCATTAAAATCACTCATAGGTGGTACTATACCCCATATAGACTAGCAAAATTCTCCTCATCCACCTCCCCTTTTTGCTGGCACAACTGTGGCCAAGCAGGTCACCTTCTCCACATCCTTTGGGAATGTCCAAGTTTGACGAGTTACTGGTCACAAGTCTTTAAGCTTATAGCCTTCACTGGGATTCTATCCCCTGCATGCCCCAACCTGGCACTCTTAAACATTGGTATCGACATATACCCATATTCCTCCAGGACTGTGGTTTACTCATATTCTATTGGTGGCTCGTCTAGTAGTGCCTGGAAAGTGGAGATCTGATACCTCCCCAAACATTACTGAAGTGACCTGTTTGGTTCAACAAAATTATACATATGAACCCCTTCTAGATATAAACTCCCTTACTGGTACTATATTTAACAAACAATGGGTACTATGGCCTAAAACCACTATCTATGTCCCTATGGCGTGCACCTACTGCACTATACCACTCTCTGAGTTATACAAGTATGTGTGTTATAATACTACTATCTATTATCAATAGTGTTAGAACCTGACATTAACACTGGGATTTTCCCCCTTACATTTGTTAACCAGTTTTTTACTGAATATAGTTGTCTCTGCAATGTGTACCCTTTTCTTTTCTTTTGTTCCTCCATTCCTAACGGATATACTCGACTATGTGCATTTCAAGTTGATACTGCATATCCTTTTGTATTATGCTAAAATACTAATAAAAACTAATTGTTTCAAAAAAATGTTGACTATGAGCAAATGTATTCAAGCAAATGCTCTACAACTATGAACTTGAGTTGAATAGCTATAGAATCTTCAGCATTATTGATTGCAAATAGGGTTGAGCGAACCCGAACTGTAAAGTTCGGGTTCGTACCGTACTTTTGGGTTTTTGGGTCCCGGACCCGAACCCGAACAATTGACTGTATGTTTGGGTTCGGGTCCGGTGTTCGGCGATGTAATGGCGCATTTTTAAAATCTGCAGGGCAGCCAATCAACTTTTGTTTAACTGGTGTGCCCTTAGAAGCCATCACAGCCATTCCTACTAATGGCATGGCTGTGATTGGCTAGTGCAGCATGTGACCCAGCCTCTATATAAGCTAGAGGCACACAGCACAGCACGTCACTCTGCTTTAGACAGTGTAGGGAAAGGTTCCTGGCTGATGTTGCTGTGAGGGAGAGGATTACATGATAGGAGTCAGTCCTGATTCTGAAATATATTCTAATTAGTCAGTGATCTACATAGATTTACTTGTGTGGGTGCAGTGCACAAGCTTTTTACACTGCACTGAGAGAAAAGATAGACAGTGTAGGGCAAGGTTCCTGTTGCTGCTTTTAGGGAGAGAGAATTATCTAGGAGTCCAGATTCAGAAATCTATTCTAATAACTCAGCGATCTACATAGGTTTACCTGTTTGTGTTGCAGTCTTCTTACACTGCCATGAGCCCAGTGCCAGAGAAAATATAACTTTTATCTGCAAGCTCAGTACACCAGCACTGCATATGTTACTGTGAGACACACCCTGTACATACTGTGGGTGTATTCTGCTCTCCCAAAAACATCCATTTAGGGCAAAAAAAAATTTTTTGCAGTGTTTTCTGCATATCTGGAGGTGTGAGATACACAATTTATATATTTTTCTTCTATTGTGCTATTCAAATAATTTTTTTTTAGAGCAAAAACATTTTTTTTAAGAGCATTTTCTGCATTTCTGTAGGTTTTGAGATACACCGTTTACATACTCTGGGTGTATTCTGCTATTGCAAGAACACACATTTAGTGCAAAAAAAAAATGTTGCTGTGTTTTCTGCATATCTGCAGGTGTGAGATACACAATTTATATATTTTTCTTCTATTGTGATATTCAAATAAAAAAAATTAGGGCAAAAACATTTTTTTTAATAGCATTTTCTGCATTTCTGTAGGTTTTGAGATACACCGTTTACATACTCAGGGTGTATTCTGCTATTGCAAAAACACACATTTAGTGCAAAAAAAATATTTTTTGCAGTGTTTTCTGAATATCTGCAGGTATTAGATACACAATTTATATATTTTTCTTCTATTGTGCTATTCAAATAAAAAAAATTACGTCAAAAACATTTTTTTGGAATAGCATTTTCTGAATTTCTGTAGGTGTGAGATACACCGTTTACATACTGTGGGTGTATTCTGCTATTGCAAAAACACCCATTTTGGGCAAGATCCTAAATTTGGAAAATATGAGGAGAACGTCAAAGAAGGGACGTGGCCCCGGTCGTGGTGCTGCTGGCGGAGCTCCTGTTGTAGAGAGCGGACGTGGTCGATCTGTGCCAGCTACACGCACAAGTGAAACACCTTCCTCAGGTGCGAGTAGGCAACAGAGCCTGCAGCGGTAGTTGGTCATGCCTAATGAGGCTGTATGAATGTTGAGGCCAGGACAAGTACAGGCGATAGTAGATTGGGTTGCTGACAGTGCCTCCGGTTCCTTCACATTGTCTCCCACCCAGTCTCCTGATGAAAGATCAGAGTTGGCACCTGCAGCCGATGTCCATCAGTCTTTCACCTCACCCCCTTGCAAATCAGCCAAGCAGTCTGAGCCCCAAATCATGCAGCAGTCTCTACTGCTTTTCGATGACTCTGTTAGCAGGGTTTCCCAGGGCCATCCACCTAGCCCTGCCCCAGAAGTGCAAGAGATTGTGTGCACCGATGCCCAACCACTTATGTTTCATGAGTACATGGGAGGACCATTTCAGCACGTCTCGGATGATGATGAAACACAGGTGCCAATTGCTGCTGCTTTCGCAGTTGTGCAGACTGACAAGGAGGGCAGGTGTGAAGACTGGGTGGAAGATGATGTGGAGGACGATGAGGTCCTCGACCCCACATGGAATCAACGTCATGCAGATGACCAGTGTAGTTCGGAGGAAGAGTCGGTGGTCGCACAGAGCCACCAGCACAGCACAGCAGAAGAGGGAGCAGGGTGCAAAAGCGGAGTGTCCGTCCCCTAGACAGTACATCTGCTACGGCCCAATGCAGCAAGGGACCGAGCACACCAAAGCCAGGTCCAAGGAGTTCCCTAGCGTGGCAGTTCTTCAGACAATGTGCTGATGACAAGACACAAGTGGTTTGCACGCTGTGCAATCAGAGCCTGAAGCGAGGCATAAACGTTCTCAACCTGAGCACAACCTGCATGATCAGGCATCTAAGTGCAAAGCACGAGCTGGAGTGGAGTAGACACCTCAAAAACCAAGAAAGATCTCTGGCTCCTCCTGCTTCCTCTTCTGCTGCAGTCTCGGCCTCTTCATCCACCTCTGTAGTGACAGTGGCACCTGCCAACCCGCAAACAGAGGATCTGCCAGCAACACTAGCACCTGGGTCACCAACCATCTCCACAATGTCCCATGGAAACGTTCAGCTCTCTATCTCCCAAACACTGGAGTGGAAGAGGAAGTACCCCCCTAGCCACCCGCGATCCATGGCCCTGAATGCCAGCATTTCAAAATTCCTCGCCTTTAAAATGCTGTCATTCTGTCTGGTGGAGACGCAGAGTTTTAAAAGCCTGATGGCATTGGCTGTCCCACAGTACGTCGTGTCCAGCCGCCACTACTTTTCCAGGCGAGCCATCCCTTCCCTGCACAACCAAGTGGGGGACAAAATCAGGTGTGCACTGCGCAACGCCATCTGTGGCAAGGTCCACCTAACTACGGATGCGTGGACCAGTAAGCACGGTCAGGGACGTTATATCTCCCTAACAGCACACTGGGTAAATGCAGTGGTGGATGGGCCTGAGGCAGATAGCAGTTTGGCGCATGTCCTTCCTCCACCGAGGATTGCAGGGCGCTTCAGTTTGCCTCCTGTTGCTAACTCCTCCTACTCCACGTCCTCATCTTCTACCGCTTCCTCATCCGGTCAGCGTAACACCTTCACCACCAACTTCAGCACAGCCAGGGGTAAACGACAGCAGGCAGTTTTAAAACTTTCCTGTTTGGGGGAAAAACCCAACACCGCGCAGGAGTTGTGGAGGGACATGAAACAACAGACCGATGAGTGGTTGGTGGCAATGAGCCTCAAGCCCGTCCTGGTGGTGTGCGATAATGGGTGAAATCTCGTAGCAGCTCTGGGCCTAGCCGGTTTGACGCACATCCCTTGCCTGGCGCATGTGCTGAACTTGGTGGTTCAGAGGTTCCTGAAAAATTACCCCGATATGCCAGAGCTGCTGCAGAAAGTGCGGGCTGTCTGTGCGCACTTTTGGCGTTCTCACCCTCCTGCTGCTCGCCTGTCAGCGCTGCAGTGTAACTTCGGCCTTCCCGCTCACCGCCTCATATGTGACGTGCCCACAAGGTGGAACTCCACCTTGCACATGCTGACCAGACTGTGCGAGCAGCAGCAGGCGATAATGGAGTTTCAGCTGCAGCATGCACGCGTGAGTCACTCTGCAGAACAGCACCACTTCACCACCAATAACTGGCCCCCATGCGAGACCTGTGTGCCTTGTTGCGCTGTTTCGAGTACTCCACCAACATGGCCAGTGCCGATGACGCCGTTCTCAGCGTTACTATCCCAGTTCTATGCCTCCTTGAAAAACGCTTCGGGCTATGATGGAAGAGGATGTGGCACAGGAGGAGGAGGAGGAGGAGGAACCGGGATCATTTCCAAGGCTTTCAGGGCAGTCATTCACAAGTGGCTACGAGGGTGGGTTCCTGCACCAACAAACGCCAGGTACACAATTGTCCGGCAGCAAGGGCACAGTTCTGGAGGATGAAAAGGTGGAGGATGAGGAGGAGGAGATGGAGGAGGAGGAACCATGTTCACAGCAGGGTGGCACCCAGACCAGCTCATGGCCATCACTGGTGCGTGGCTGGGGGGATACAGAGGACACAGACGATACACCTCCCACAGAGGACAGAGGACAGCTTTTCGTTGCCTCTGGGCAGCCTGGCACACATGAGCGATTACATGCTGCAGTGTCTCCGCAACGACCGCCCAGTTGCCCACATTCTAACTGGTGCTGATTATTGGGTGGATCCCCGTTACAAGGACAATGTACCGTCCTTAATTCCCTCACTGGAGCATGATCGTAAGATGCGCGAGTACAAGCGCACACTGGTAGACGCGCTGCTGGTGGCATTCCCACCTGACAGCGGGGGTACGGTGGAAGCACAAGGCGAAGGCAGAGGAGGAGGAAGAGGTCGCCAACGCAGCCGGGGCACCGCCAGCACCTCAGAAGGCAGGGTTAGCATGGCCGAAATGTGGAAAAGCTTTGTCAGCACGCCACAACAACCAGCACCACCAGCTGAGTTGGAACGTCTTAGCAGGAGGCAGCATTTCACCAACATGGTGTAGCAGTATGTGTGCACACGCCTACACGTACTGAATGACGGGTCTGCCCCCTTCAACTTCTGGGTCCCCAAATTGGGCACATGGCCTAAGCTTGCCCTTTATGCCTTGGAGGTACTGGCCTGCTAGGGGAATTATCTGAACGTGTATTTAGCACGGCAGGGGGCGTTATCACAGACAAGTGCAGCCGCCTGTCCAGAGCCAATGTGGACAAGTTCACGTTCATTAAAATGAACCAGGCATGGATCCCACAGGACTTGTCCGTACCTTGTGCAGAATAGACATGTATTCCGGTGTTCTGACAAAAACTGTCCGGCCATCGGATAGTGTCCTGCCCAGTGCAGCGCTTGCGCAGTACGGAGGACAAGGAGATTCACAAAATCTCCAAAGATGAACGGCGCCTGCACAGTGAGTGCAGGTTCAAGCCCCACCATCCAAGTGGACAAACGGTAGCACATAGTAACAGGGCCCCTCACGGGCTCGCTTCGCCCGCCACGCTTCGGGCACGGCCTCACTTGTCTCAGCTTGAACCTCGGATGGTGTGGCTTGAACCTGGACTCACCGCGCAGGCGCCGTTCGTCTTCGGAGATTTTCAAAATCCCCTTGTCCTACGTACTGAGCAAGTGCAGTACAGGGCGGACACTATCCGACGGGGGACAGAATTCGACACATCACCGGCCTTACCCAACCATTGTTGTATTTTTGAACCAGTGTTGGCTACCTCGTCCTCTTCCACCGCCGCTTCCACCTACACAGCCACATCCACCTACACAGCCACATCCACCGCCACCTCAACCTCCTACTCCATATGGACCTCGTCCTCCTAGGTCAAGATTATAATTTTTAATTTTTTTAATTTCAAAGTATTTTATTTTCCCACTAGCTTATCCATTAAATGTAATATTTTTTTCCAGAAAGGGCGTATTCTGGGGCATTCCCACCATATGTGTGGCATTGTGTCGTTGAGTTTCTGAGGTTCTTAATTTTTTTATGTTATTTTAAGTTATTTCCCTATCCACATTTGTTTGCAGAGCACTTGCCATGCTACTAACAACATTTTGCTGCCATTTGCAGCCCTCTAGCCCTTTCCATTATTTTTTTAGAGCCATTTTAGTCCTCAAAAGTTCGGTTCCCCATTGACTTCAATGGGGTTCGGGTTCGGGTTCAATTTCGGGTCAAGTTCAGTCCCGAACTCAAGCTTTTTTCCAAAGTTCGGCCAAACCCGTCGAACCCGAACATCCAGGTGTCCGCTCAACTCTAATTGCAAACCATTAATGATCACCAGAGTTAATGACTCCTTCAGGAACTATATTCTGGACATTCATGTATCAAGTGTTCAATAGGATTACTTCACGTAGTTACAAAGCATCTAGCTGACCACTGCTATTCATATAAATTGTCCACACTGTTTCCATATAATGTTTCAAGAATCGTAACACATTCTGAGACTAATAATCAAATATTTATTCACGCATTTAGAATTGTCAAGCAATTAATCATATGTAAGTATTGAACAAATTCTATAGCACATTTTTTAAACATAAATTCTAATCTATTTTTATGATGAAGTTATTAGAAATCAAATAAAAACTACTGGTTCAGATGATGGTATTAATAAAATGTGATGAGGTATGTGTAGCAAAAATAAAAGAGCATGAAAAATTATGCAACCTTTGATAATAGGAATACGTTTATTTGTGAAATATAAATGGGCAATTATGGCTCCATGGTATTCACTGTATTATATAAATTAAACTATCTATGCTAGTGCTGTCAAAAAATTGAATCCAGATTTTTTAAATAATTTCACCAAAAATGTCCCTTTCTGGCCTGATTATTGACAGATAAGACCATCTTAATCAGACATACAAATAATTGGTCCTTTGTTGGAGCAAAGGTGTCTATCAAGACTTTCTAGTTACCAGAAAGATGAGCAAGGCTGATATTTGATTCACTAACAAGCTCCATTTGCTTAGGTAAGCAGTCATTTTCTCATCCCTTGTATAGTTCAATTTAAATTATTCTCTTGGCCTCAGACCTTAATTTGTCTTCATGGTGACAGTTGATGTTTCGCACCATCAGTCTGTGATTATAAAGACTAGCCCTAAATAAAGAATAGCAAAAGTACAAGTGTAGTAGGAAAAAAACTTTGAAATGAACTAAAAACACAATTAACACATTTTAAAATGGTATCATATTATGTTAGCCATGTGTAGATACTGGAATGCTACTAGTGAGATCATGCATGGCAGAAAGAAGCAGAGTTTGGATCTGGGAGAGAGTTGGCCAGTGCATTGTCTCTGTAGGATTTGGTCCAGCACTGGTGCATGTCATGGATATGCAGTAGTGGTTGTCTGTCAGCTTACCTTCCTTCCCATGTGTTCATCTTAGAGGCCAGACTCTCTCTCACCTGGTTTCCTTTATAATCTCCTCCCAGCCTGACTCCACCCCAGGCCCTATGACAGAACACTATATTAACCTGTGCACTGCAAGCCTGCTTTGCTGATCAACGTGTTTGTTAAGCATTGTGTGTTTTGGTTCCTGCCTGCCGTGTGCTACGTCTGTCTCTCTGTTACGATATTGGCTTGTTCCTGACTATCCCTGTCTGCTTGTGTCCCTTGACCTTCGGCTTGTCCTTCGTTTATCTTTATCTGCTTGTGACCCTTGACCTTCGGCTTGTCCTTCGCTATTCTTGTATCCTGAGCTGCTGCTTCCCCTCTTTCCTCCTTCCCTACGAGGCGTGAGCTAGGAAACTCTAGGGGTCGCGACCTGGACCTAGCTGCAGCGTAACATCCTCACCACTAGAGGCTCTGGAGAAGACCTGCTGGGTCTTAGACTCCGCGCCCTGGGGAATCTCGGCTCTAGCTTCCTGTAGGATCCCGGTTGTGCTCCTCTGGACCCGCTTTCCTCAACCACCTAGTTTCCTATCCGCAGCAGTCAGCCATAGGGTTCACTACCTTGTGGTGCACTCCTGACCACCTACGGTGTGCATCTGTCATCTGGCCACAGGTGACCTGACAGTTTGATCAGCCATGGACCCGGCTGATGTGCCGCTCCCCGCAGATGATCCATTGCAGGGCATAGTCCGCAGACTTGAGACCCAGGAATCTAATCAGACCCAGGTCATGCGATTCCTTCAGGATTTGGCCTCCCGTTTTGAACAGGTTCAGGCCTCATTAGGACCCCTGGTTCAACAACCTCAACCGCTACCAGCGGCTGCACCTATTCCGGTCGCAGTCGCAGCCACACATTCACTACAACTGCCAGCTCCGTCCCGTTTCTCTGGGGACTCCAAGGCCTGCAGGGGGTTCCTTAGCCAATGCACTATTCATTTTGAGCTTCAGCCTCAAAACTTTCTGTCTGATAGGGCAAAGGTAGCCTATATAATTTCCCTCCTCTCCTGGGAAGCTTTAGCCTGGGCAGCCCCTCTGTGGGAACTGAATGATCCAGTGGTTTCTAGCCTATCTGGCTTCTTGAAACTTTTTCGGAATATCTTTGAAGAACCGGCTCGTGTCTCTTCAGTGGCCAGCACCCTTCTACGTCTCCGCCAAGAGTCTGCTTCAGTGGGACAGTATGCCCTTCATTTCTGCATACTGTCGGCTGAGTTGAGCTGGAACAATGAGGCCTTAGTCGCAACCTTTTTGCATGGCCTCTCTGATAGAGTGAAGGATGAATTAGCAGGAAGAACCATCCCCACTGATCTGGGCGGAGTTATCTCCTTGTGTAACCAGATCGATATTCGCTTTCAGGAGAGGACCCTAGAAAAGCAACGCCAGCACTCCTTGGTTCTTAGTCAGCCTGAGCTCCCCTCTCTTCGACCCGTAGAGCATCTCCAACCAACTGAGGAACCCATGCAGCTGGGTCGGACCAGGCTATCCCCCGAGGAACGTGCTAGGCGCAGAACTCTTGGTCTGTGTCTTTACTGTGGGGGCAAAGGTCATTTTCGTGACACTTGCTCTCTTTGTCCAGAAAAACGTTCGGGTCCACTTCATCTGGAAAGTGGAGTATTGGACCCAGAAATATCACCTTCCCCTTCTCGTCTTCTGCTTTCTGTGTTCCTTCATGTTGGTGCTTCTTCTCAATCGGTCTCAGCATATCTGGATTCCGAAGCCGCTGGTAATTTCATGGACTGGGAAATCGCATCGTCCATGAGACTTACTCTTTTGCCCCTCACCACGCCTTTGGTGGTCTTGCCGATTGATGGTACTGTTCTCCCAGGGGGACCTATCCGCTTCCAGACCCTCCCTGTTAAGATGTCGGTAGGGACACTCCACCAGGAGTGGATATCCTTCCTTATCTTACCCAAGGCCTAAACTCCTATAATTTTGGTTCTCCCATGGTTACGGCTCCATTCTCCTCACGTGGACTGGACTACTAGACAGATCATGGCTTGGGGTTCCTCCTGTTCCTCGTCCTGCCTACCCCAGGTTGCCCCGTGTGAACCTGAGCCGGTCATTCATTCCCGGTTGCAAAATCATTTACATTTGTCTGTCCCTAATCACCCTTGGACGCACAGCCAGGCTAGATTGTCTACAAGTTCTGCAGTCGCTACGTCTTGCGATGCGATTCAGGTAGTCGCTACACCTGACTCTGCTATTTACTCGGCCTCTGTACTAGTTATGCCAGTCCAGCCTATGTCCAGTGAGCCTCCTACTTTTCTCTTGTTCAGGACATTCTGCTTGTCTTTCAGCTATTCAGCTTGACTCCTGTGACATGTCACCTTCTAACCAATCTGACTTCTGGGTTCCACTAACATCTGCCCAGTCTGATGGTCCTGTGCTAGATGACCAGTTCATCTTTAAGGGTCTAGGGGACCCTCCTCAGATTCCTGTTGATCCTCTCATGCCCTTGCTTATTCCTAGAGAGCCTTTGGTCCTCAATAGATCTTCTTGTCATCTCCCTACTTCGGTTCTGGTCTCTGAGGATAATCTAAAGTACGAGGTTAGACAAGTTCTGGATTCTCGGCTCTGCAGAGGTATTCTTCAGTACCTTGTGCATTGGAGAGGTTTTGGTCCTGAGGAGGCATCTTGGATCGCTGCATCTGAGGTCGTTGCACCTCATTTGTTGAGGAGGTTTCATCTGAGATTTCCCTTTAAGCCTGGGCCCAGGCGGGGGAGGGCCCAAAAGAGGGAGGGTACTGTCATGGATATGCAGTAGTGGTTGTCTGTCAGCTTACCTTCCTTCACATGTGTTCATCTTAGAGGCCAGACTCTCTCTCACCTGGCTTCCTTTATAATCTCCTCCCAGCCTGACTCCACCCCAGGCCCTATGACAGAACACTATATTAACCTGTGCACTGCAAGCCTGCTTTGCTGATCAACGTGTTTGTTAAGCATTGTGTGTTTGGGTTTCTGCCTGCTGTGTGCTACGTCTGTCTCTCTGTTACGATATTGGCTTGTTCCTGACTATCCCTGTCTGCTTGTGTCCCTTGACCTTCGGCTTGTCCTTTGTTTATCCTTATATGCTTGTGACCCTTGACCTTCGCCTTGTCCTTCGCTATTCTTGTATCCTGAGCTGCTGCTTCCCCTCTTTTCTCCTTCCCTACGAGGCATGAGATAGGAGACTCTAGGGGTCGCGACCTGGACCTAGCTGCAGCGTAACATCCTCACCACTAGAGGCTCTGGAGAAGACCTGCTGGGTCTTAGACTCCGCGCCCTGGGGAATCTCGGCTCTAGCTTCCTGCAGGATCCCGGTTGTGCTCCTCTGGTCCCGCTTTCCTCAACCACCTAGTTTCTTATCCGCAGCAGTCAGCCATAGGGTTCACTACCTTGTGGTGCACTCCTGACCCCCTACGGTGTGCATCTGTCATCTGGCCACAGGTGACCTGACAGTGCATCATTGGCACTATGGTGGCTTTTGAGTCCCAACAAATTTTAGAAAGTGTTCTTTCCCATTATCCCGATCACCCCTTCACCCAAATTATTGATGTAAATATAGTTTAAAAAAACACCAACTGTGGGGGCTTTTTAAAAAACATACATAGTTAACTTTTCATATAAATACATTTTTGCTTTTGATTGCTTAGAAAAAAATGCATGCTTCCCAGAAAGCTACTACTTAAAAGCATTATTTATATGGAGGAAGTCGTCATTTAAAGGGGGGGGTTGGTAGTCAGTAAAAAAGTTCTGCCTCACTTTTGTATCTCACAAAAGTGAGTACACCCCTCACATTTTTGTAAATATTTTATTATACCCTTTCATGTGACAACACTGAATAAATGACACTACATGCTACAATGTAAAGTAGTGAGGGAACAGCTTGTATAAAAGTGTCAATTTGCTGTCCCCTCAAAATAACTCAACACACAGCCATTAATGTTTAAACCTCAGGAGACAAAAGTGAGTACACCCCTACGTGAAAATGTCCAATTTGGGCCCATTTAACCATTTTCCCTCCCCAGTGTCATGTGACTCATTAGTGTTACAAAGTCTCAGGTGTGAATAGGGAGCAGGTGTGTTAAATTTGGTGTTATCACTCTCACTCTCTCATACTGGTCACTGGAAGTTCAACATGGCACCTCATGGCAAAAAACTCTTTGAGGATCTGAAAAAAATAATTGTTGCCCTACATAAAGATGGCATAGGATCTAAGAAGATTGCCAAGACCCTGAAACTGAGCTGCAGCACGGTGGCCAAGACCATACAACGGCTACCAGGACAGGATCCACTCAGAACAGGCCTTGCCATGGTTGACCAAATAAGTTGAGTGGACGTACTCAGCGTCATATCCAGGGGTTGTCTTTGGGAAATAGACATATAAGTGCTGTCAGCATTGCTGCAAAGGTTGAAGGGGTGGGGGGTCAGCCTGTCAGTTCTCAGAACATACACGGCACACTGCATCAAATTGGTCTGCATGGCTGTCATCCCAGAATGAAGCATCTTCTAAAGATGATGCACAAAAAAGCCTGCAAACAGTTTACTGACTAAGGACATGGATTACTGGAACAATGTCCTGTGGTCTGATGAGACCAAGATACATTTATATGGTTCAGATGGTGTCAAGCGTGTGTGGCGGCAACCAGGTGAGGAGTACAAAGACAAGTCTGTCCTGCCTACAGTCAAGCATGGTGGTGGGAGTGTCATGGTCTGGGGCTAAATGAGTACTGCCAGCACTGGGGAGCTACAGTTCATTGAGGGAACCATGAATGCCTACATGTACTGAGATATACTGAAGCAGAGCATGATCCCCTCCCTTTGGAGACTGGTATTCCAACATGATAACGACTCCAAACACACCTCCAAGATGACCACTGCCTTGCTAAAGAAGCTGTGGGTAAAGGTGATAGACTGGCCAGGCATGTCTCCAGACATAAACCCTATTGAGTATCTGTGGGGCATCCTCAAACAGAAGGTGGAGAAGCACAAGGCCTCTAACATCCACCATCTCCATGATGTCATCATGGAGGAGTGGAAGGGGACTCCAGTGGCAACCTGCGAAGCTCTGGTGAACTCCATGCCCAAGAGGGTTAAGTCAGTGCTTGAAAAAAATGGTGGCCACACAAAATATTGACACTTTGGGCCCAATTTGGACATTTTCACTTAGGGGTGTACTCACTTTTGTTGCCAGCGGTTTAGACATTAATAGATGTGTGTTCCGTTATATTATGGGGACACCAAATTTACACTGTTATACAAGCTGTACACTCACTACTTTACATTGTAGCAAAGTGTAATTTCTTCAGTGTTGTCAGATACAAAGATATTTACAAAAATGTGAGGGGTGTACTCACTTTTGTGAGATACTGTATATATATATATATATCTGCATAGGAACCAATCAGCTTCCAGGTTTTTTGTCAAAGCTTAATTGAACAAGCTAAAGTTAGAATATCAGGGGTGTCCAAACTTTTTTCAAAAAGGGCCAGATTTGATAAAGTGAACATGTGTGAGGGCTGACCATTTTGCCTGACATTCTTTAAACCAGTGGTTCTCAACTCCAGTCCTCAGGGCCCACCAACAGGCCAGGTTTGCAAGATAACTGAAATGCATCACAGGTGATATAATTTGCTGCTCAGGGATTGCAATATTCTAGTCTGCAGCTCACCAAGGTAATACTTAAAATCTGGCCTGTTAGTGGGCCCTGAGGACAGGAGTTGAGAACCACTGCTTTAAACCATTAAAATTCGGTCTAAGTGTGTTTATCCGAGCACTAATACACTGTCCAACAAGAATTATTTTTCCTTTTTGGGACTGTGTGTAGTGAAGAGATGAACTTGGGCGTGTTATTTGGATATATATATATAGCACATATATATACATAAATACGGGCGCTCTGGGATTCGTTGGGGGCCACAAAAGATGTATATAGCCAAATTACCAGTGGGGCCATTTGAAACCGGAACGCGGACCACAATTGGCCCGCGGGCTGGACTTTTGACATGCCTGTAGAAGATGATTGGCTACCATGCACAGCTGCACCAGATTTTGCACTCTCCAGTTTTAATAAATTAACCCCATTTTGTACAGTACAGTATTTACATATAGTGGTCAGGAGAATTAGTGAGGAACGGATAAATACCGTATTTTGGAATTCAAAGACAACTATTCTTGTAGCACAGTTTACCTCTAAACCTTGACCCTCAACCAAGTAAGTTCCCTAAATCCTTTTTTCCCACATCTTTATTTTTAAGCAAATAAAACATAGCCAACCAGGGCTTTTTTTTGTGGGAACGCAGGGGGAACGCAGTTTTGGCACCCCCAGCACTGAATGTATGTAATTGTAAGGGGTGCTGGGGTGTGCTGGATAGTCTATGGATGCTGGATGCTGGGGGATCTTATGTTGCTGGAGGGAATCTATTTTTGTGTGGCGGTCTATAGTTGCTGAGGAGGTCTATTGTTGCTGGAGGTGAATCTATTGTTGCTTGTGGGTCAATTGTTGCTGGAAGATATCTGCTGATGAGGGAGGGGCTCTATTGTTGCTAGCTGGTGTATAGTCTATTGATGATGGCTGCTGGGAGATCTTTTGTTGCTGATGGAGTGCTCTTTTGTTGTGGGGGTCCATTGTTGCTGGGGTTCTTTTGTTTCTGAGCAAATCTATGGTTGCTGGGGGGGGGGCTATTGCTGCTAGCTGTGGGGGGATCTATTTTGCTACTTTTCTTGTTATTATTACCAAAATTCCATTCAGATTACTTAGAACCACAAAATGATACTTGGCTCTGTGTTGTCTTAAAGGAGCACTACTGGGAGGTGGGTAGGGGGTGGAACCAAGGAACAGTGCTCAGAGATGGGTAGAAGAAGTGACTTTGAAGGGGGGAGTTCCTGAGCCTATTCTCTGAGAAAAAAAACCCTATACACAACCATATGTTATCTTTCAGTATTTAAATCAATCAAAGCAAAATATCAATGTACAATATGCAAAGTAGGCCTCAGTATAACCTCTATTAACATACGGACCACTACAACAACAAAAAAAAACCCTCTTTCTCTTATCTTTTTGTACCTCAGCATTTAAAGAACATTTTTTGCAACTTAGGTAGACCATACATTAGGCAATTTTCATTCCTTAAACCATGGGTTGAAGGAAAGAAAATATCTATGACTGTGTTGATGGGGGAATACCTTTCGCTGCGCTCTTGTATTCTGACAGTGAAAGGTTTCCCCACCATCAGAATACAATGATCATTGCTGCAAGTTACAGCCAGTGGCAGTGATCATACAAAAAAAAAAACCTGACAAGTTTGCCCATAGATGAATCAAACTTCCTCTGGTTCCTGCTGAACCATCTGAATTTTGATCCGTCTATGGCTGACTTTAGTAAATCTTGCTACTACTCATCAACATATTTCAAAAAGGAGAGAAAATTGCATTGAAAGGACCTAAATAATATTAGCAGCTGGCATAAACAATAAGACCAAAATTGTATATACAGAGTAAACAAAGAAAATTGCCACGCTATTGTGCATGAAAATTATATTACATAAATCAAAAGCATAAAGTCCATATCAAAAGAAAAAAAAAAACATAAAAGTCCTAAAGTGATAAGTGTGATGGTTGAAAACTGAAAATGGTGACTTTCCGCCTCGGATTCCAAATGCCAGTGTTATACCACCACCTTAGGTACAAAGGAGACTCTTACCAGAGGGAATTAATTCTTATTAATAAAAGAGTCACATGCACGTGTATTACTAAGTTGCATAGATTCCTATAGAGAGTATCCATAACTTCAGATCAGTGTGATTGGTATCCACATCACCTCGCCCAGTGAGAGAAAACATCTCACAGGCACATGGAAAGAAAGGACAACCGCATAGCATAATACCAAGGGAAAAAATACAAATATGTGAAGCGCTCCCTCTTTTCCAAAAGAATACTATGTGATGTAAATACCAAATAAATAAAATAAAGTAGTGACCCCTAGTGGGAGTATTGGATATGACACCAAAAATATATTATATATCACAATGAAAGTGATATGTGGAACCAGTGACCTCTAGTGGTTACAAAACTTATAAACACATATATATGTCAGGGAAAGTCCATTAATCCAGTGATATCTTCTGTGAACCAATACTGTCCACACACAATCCAACAGTGAATGATAACAAATGAGTGACTTAACACCATGTGGACCCTCCACCAGTCACACTATGCGCTCACTTCCTAGAGCGGCCCTAAATTGGACCAAGTAGCACCTTCCTCTTTGGGGTCTCAATCCAGGATATTAAAGCTCCCATTAGTAAACTCCTGCAAGCGTGATCTCTCATATAGGACGGCAACATAAGGGTAAAAAAGGAACTAGCATAGTGTAATACTGTAAAACAAAATTTATTTAAAACACAAGCAACTATTTCACTCACATTTAGGAATGCACTATCCCTGGTGCATACAGGTGATGGACTTGAAAATATACAGATCCGTCCCTGGGGTCACAAAATCGTCTGCAAGTCCTCAGCCCTGCTGCCCTCATGGGTGATCGTATACGTCCTACAAACTATGCTATGATGTCACAGGCCCCGCCCCGCTTGTGACATCATCACATCATTTGTAGGAAGTACACGATCACCCATAGTCCTACCATATAAAATCCCCAACCTGCCATCTGACAAGGTGCTGACTGGCGTCGGCGTGTGACATCACCTGGTCAGATTCCCCACAATGCATGCACGTATGCAGCACACTCACGCGCACAAGAGTCGCAGCTCAAAGGAGCTGCGCCACGTCATTTTGCAGGTGGAGGGACAGACTGGGATAAACTCCCCAGTACCGCCCGCCACCTCACATGTCTGCCAAGGGAAGAGATTGAGACAAGGCAGATCTCCACAATATTAGCAGGGCTCACCTTAAAGCGACCATTACCTAAATTATAAGTGAAGAAGAAAATGTTATCAAAATTAAGCAGTGATTGTATCTATTTTTCATATGTACATGTGCATTTTAATTCACATAGAATTTTAGTACACCAATTATGAGTTTATCTCCTTTCTCCTTCTCCTCATATATATTATGAAAGCTACAGCCTCCTTTCATTAAACTTCACAGAGGACTTTGTCCTTGAGATAGAAACTGTAGTTTGTACCTGGAAGTGGACGCCAGATTGGTAGGCCAAAGCATTGAGGATGCTGACTGTTGCCCCCTAATAAAAGGATCCCTATGTGTTCAGCTTCAGCTGCTGTCTTCTGCTCACTGCTGGCCATAGAAATAGGGAAAGCATCATCACATCATCAGGCAGGCTTGTGAACGGCACAACGGTTGCAGCCAATCTGGTGCTTTTGAAATTCAAAAATGCTGTGTGTATTGTCTCTCAGATAATAAACTCTAATATTTATTTTATGATAAAACCTGTATGTGTGCAGCTCTTTCATTTATTTCTGGGTATTTCCCACAGTTACACTGTTTGTGGACAATATTGCTATATGTTGTTCTATATTTGTTTGTACTGGTACAGTATATTTTTTATACTGACTGTGCACTTTTTCCCTATTCTCTTGTCGAACTGATATCATTTATTTTTTCTGTATGACCCCTTTGAAAACTTTTAAAATAAAGATTTATGGTTCAATCAGATGTTACAGCCAAAACTACCTAAAAAAGATTTTCTTTTTCAGATTGAAATAAATCAGATTGGGCTGCTGCTGCTGCTGTTGTAATTACAAAATTGGGTAGAAGGGGGGGAAGGGATCAGCCTGTTTAGGACAGGCAAAAAGGGGTTACTATAGGCAACAAATTATAGATCCAAAGACGGGAATAATTTAAAAATTAATTGTTTATTCCTATTATCATTTTTAATATATATGAAAAAGGTATTTTAAAGTGCAGTGTTGGTACCAAGAAGTGAATTATCGTACAATACATTAGTTAATTAAGAACATCAATGGACAAACAGGACTAACAAATAACGATGCATATAACAAGACACAAGTCCGGACGTGTGGTTCAGCCTTATGTGGAGAGGCAACCCGAAAAGGGAATAATATAATTTATTTTATTAATTACCCTCCACTAAGGGATATAGGGTAATAGAGTCCACTTACTGATATGTGGATTCATTTATTAGGTCCAAATGGGTGCCATTTAGCAAGGGGCTGAACCTGATGGGGTGGGGGAAGGAAACCGGGGCAGGGGGGTGGTAGTACTGGGGGAGCCTAAGGACTGATTAAATCAAGGCAGATGACCTCGGTGTTAGATTGCATGAAATACGTCATGCATGGGGATCCCCTGGTTGTAATATTCCTTGAAAGATTGAAGAGGTTAGTTAATGCTCCTATAGAGGCTGATTTATTGAGGAAATGGTAAAAATAAATTTCCTCTGAGAGCTGCTGACATGAAAAGTTCATCCATACAGTTTTACTGCAGATGTCGGTAATTTATTTACAACATAACTCTGATAAAGCAAGGAAAAAGAAACTTAAACCAAAATGAGACTGGTCTTTGATTATTGTCTTCATCTCTACTTCAGCCCGTAAGTCAAAAAGGTGCGTACATTACCGTTGGATGCCTTCCTATTGGAGCTGGGTTTAACCGGATCTATTTCAGTGGGTCCCAGTTTGCCTTGTGTCTTGCGACTGATTTTAGGATATTCTGGCCATACCGATTTGTTATGTTGGCCTTTAGCCCAAATGGGTATCCAAAGAGGTCCAAGGCTGCCGACCGCTGCCTGCGCCGATATCAGGAGGATCCAATGCCGCACGGCGAAATGCGTTGACGTAATATCCCACACAGTCACATGACGTTGCTTTGAATGGAGTGGGTGGACTGACATGGTCAGGAGAACGTAGGCAGCAGTCAGCGCCTACGTTAGCGGTAATGACCGCGGCATCCGGCACCAGGCATTACTAAAGCCGCCACATTGGATCCTCCTGATATCGGCGCAGGCAGCGGTCGGCAGCCTTGGACCTCTTTGGATACCCGTTTGGGCTAACGGCCAACATAACGAATCGGTATGGCCAGAATATCCTAAAATCAGTCATATTTGATCACCCACTTACCAGTGGAACTTGCGTATTCCCTTTCCCCAAACCCCAACATGTTTGCTGTTGTAATTAGGCTTAAGTTAACAAATCAATTACACGTCCAAAATATGTGATGCCAGATTATGGTGTCATGGAAGCTATCTGTGAAAATTGCATTGTGTTCCCATGTTGACCTTGAAATTGCATTAAAATGACTCATTCTTCACTGTACAATATTTGTTTATTTATTTATTTGCTCTGTTAATTGTTCTGTATGGCAGTGCCCAGTTCCCTTTGCACTTTTTTGACAATAGCTTGCCTATGAAGCGCATTAATCAGCAGTACAATTCTTTACTAACAGTAGCCCAAGCTGTTATTACACCCACAAAATCTAAAAATATCTTCTGGAGCAATCTAGGTGATCAAGGTATCCTTTTTTTTTTTTTTTTACTTTAAATCTTTATTCAAATTTTAAAGTACAGGAAACAACAAAGAAAACACAAGATAGTACAAAGATTCAAAGATTCAGCATATACCATATATAACAAAAAAAGCACAGGTAGGTAAGCTGCTGTGTTGTATATATACAATGGCTTTTACTAATGACAGACTGAGGAAGTCTGTGTCTAGAACTAGCTGTAAGTTCAGAGATCAAGGTGGAGTAGGCCATGGGATGTGTGCAGTGGTGGGCCTAGATATTTTTCATGCCATTACTTGCTGGAATGGTAAAGTAGTCTCCCATGAATGGTGGCAATCAGCAAGCACTTTCAGTGCTTCCACTGCATGCATACTCCCATCTGGTATGGCTCTTGCTTGACTGCTTTTACCACTTTTCTTTGTCTTCTACCATGGGACCCTTCAAGCTGTGATCTTGTTGAGGCCAAGCAACTTGAGTATTCATGGTTGGGATAACTGTGGGTAACTGTGGATGCCCAGCACAGGAGCAAGGAAGGGCCATGCAAGAATAACAAATAAATGTATATGAACAAGGCTATAATGCAAACCAATCTATCTTCCAAATGCTATAAAGAAATGTTTTCAGCAGTAATTAGGAGGTTATAGCCCTTTTTATTCAGTAGGTTGAGCACCAATAAGCCTTTGGTTTTGTAGGATATACAGTATCTAGAGCGATCATTCCAATCTTACAATCAAAACATTTTCATACCTTCTAATCCACTATCACTCCTATCTTTCAATATTTTTCTTCTGTTTCACATAACATTTTACCTCCTTTAGGAGGTGCTGCCAGTGTATTTTTTTTTCATTTTTGCACACATAAAAAATGTATATTTTAGATCTAAATACTACTTAAAGTGGTTGTACACCCTGTACAACCACTTTTACCTACAGGTGAGCCTAGATTAAGGCTTACCTGTAGGTGCTGGAAATATCTCCTAAACCTCCACGGTTTAGGGGATATTTGCAATAGAGACGTGTGTCGATGTCTACGGTGCATGTGTAGTAGACAACAGCGCAGGCGCACTTTAGAAATGACGATCGTGCCGTTTCTAAAAGAGGTCATGCCGTGACTGGTGGCTCCCGCGTGCATGCGCGGAAGCGACGTCACGCGACTCCGGCCAGTCACAGAGCCGGAGTTTGCGGCCCCGGAAGGAAGAGGGTGAAGATGGACGCTTTGTGCCAGAGGGGACAGCGGTGACATCGCAGGCTTCGGTTTCAGGTAAGTGACACATAATGGGCTACTATGCGATACAGGGAAATAAAGAGGAAGTAAAACCCATCAGGGTTTATTTCCTCTTTAAAACCCCCAAAATATTATATTTTCTGAAAGTGTGCTACTTGTAGAAAAAAAAAATAAACTGAGTGAAATTGTATTTTTGATGGCACTACTGTTTATAAAAATCAAAATTTTCAGTAAACAATAAACTTAAAATTATTTTGGTCCAACCAAACACGATATAATTTTCAATTTTTTGGGGGGTAAAATAAAAATATGATGTTGTGTTTAGCAAAAAGATACTAAATATGTCTAGCACTAGAAACACATTCCTGTGAAATAGCAAACACTTTGGTACCAAAAATTGATCTTTAACCCCCTTAGCGGTAATCCCGAGTCAGGCTTGGGGTGAGTTTTTCATACCAAAAGCGGTAACCCCGAGCCAGACTCGGGCTGCATCGCAGTATCCAGGGAAAGTTACTTACCTTGTTCCCTGGATCCTGCGATGTCTCCCCGCAGTGTGTGCGAGCCGTGTCTTGCTTGATTCACACTGCCGAGTGCCAAGCTCCGTTCCCTGCGACATTGCGACGCACGGGGACGGAGTTCGGCGCCAAATTCAAAAAGTTAAAAAGACAGTATAGATACAGATTTCTCCTCCCTGTTATTCTAAGACACATACCCTCACACCATGTTATTTCCACAAAATAATAAACATTTGATTTCAAATATATATTTGTATGACAATTTTAAAAACAGTTTAATTAATATTAATTATTAATTTTGAATCCATATTCCAAAGGTTGTTGTTTTTTTTTTAAACATGGTGTCAGGGTCACCTGTGGCCAGGTGACAGATGCACACCGTAGGGGGACAGGAGTGCACCGCGAGGTAGTGAACCCTATGGCTGGCTTCTGCGGATAGGGAACTGGGTGGTTGTGGAAAGCGGGACCAGAGGAGCACAACCGGGATCCAAACGGAAGCTAGAGCCAAGATTCCCCAGGGCGCGGAGTCTAAGACCCAGCTGGTCTTCTCCAGGGCCTCTAGTGGTGAGGATGTTAGCTGCAGGCTGGGACCAGGTCGCGGCCCCTGGAGTTTCCTAGCTCACGCCCCGTAGGATAAGGGGAAAAGAGGGGAAGCAGCAGCACACAAAGAGAGAACCGAATAACAAGCTGAAGGTCAGGGGCCACAAGCAGACAAGGATAACGAAGAACGAGCCGAAGGTCAAGGGTCACGAGCAGACAGGGATAGTCAGGGACAAGCCAATAACGTAACAGAGAGACAGACGTAGCACACGGCAGGCAGGAACCCAAACACACAATGCCTAACAAACACGTTGATCAGCAAAGCAGGCTTGCAGTGCACAGGTTAATATAGTGTTCAGTGATAGGGCCTGGGGTGGAGTCAGGCTGGGAGGAGATTATAAAGGAAGCCAGGTGAAGGAGGTCTGGTCTCTAGATGAACACATGAGGAGGAAGGTAAGATGGCAGACAGACATTAATGCATATCCATGACAGTACCCTCCCTCTTACGAGGCCTCCCCCTTCCCCGCCTGGGCCCAGGTTTAGAGGGAAACTTCAGATGAAACTCCTTTAACAGACGAGGTGCAAAGACCTCAGATGCAGTGACACATGACACATGGGACCAGCAACAGAAGACTATAAGTTCCTCCTGCCTATGTTTCCCTGCAGACAGGCTGGGAAAGATCTGGTTTATGTGGCAGCTGTATATTGATTAGGAAAAAAGGTACTCAGATGTTTTTTATTTATTAAAATTATTACAGTGCCATCATCCATATCCAGAAGTAGAATGGACAATGTTAATTAAACAGTGTGTGTGTTAGAATCACTTTAAGCTTTAATTTTTTTACATAACTTTATTGATATCACAATAGGAGAGATAACTCCCCTATGTAATAGCAAAATGCAGTGGCAGGTTCTCTTTAAGGAGATATTAGGGGTCTATTGGACCCTAACCACTTAAGCCCCGGACCATTTTGTTGCTAAAGGACCAGGCCCCTTTTTGCGATTCGGCACTGTTTCATTTTAACTGACAATTGCGCGGTCGTGCGACGTGGCTCCAAAACAAAATTGACGTCCTTCTTTTCCCACAAATAGAGCTTTCTTTTGGTGGTATTTGATCACCTCTGCAGTTTTTATTTTTTGCGCTATAAACAAAAATAGAGCGAAAATTTAGAAAAATATTTTTAACTTTTTGCTATAACAAATATCCCCAAAAATATATAAAAAAACATGTTTTTCCTCAGTTTAGGCCAATACTTATTCTTCTAGATATTTTTGGTAAAAAATCGCAATAAGCGTATAGTGATTGGTTTGCGCAAAAGTTATAGTGTCTACAAAATAGGGGATAGTTTTATGGCATTTTTATAAATATTTTTTTTTTTTACTACTAATGGCGGCGATCTGCGATTTTTATCGTGACTGCGACATTATGGCGGACACATCGGATACTTTTGACACATTTTTGGGACCATTGTCATTTTTACAGCGAGCAGTGCTGTAAATATGCACTGATTACTGTGAAAATTACACTGGCAGTGAAGGGCTTAACCTCTAGGTGGCGCTGTAGGGGTAAAGTGTGCCCTAGTGACTGATTCTTACTGTATGGGGCGTGGCTTGGCGTGTGACGTCACTGATCGTCGTTCCCTATGACAGGGAACAGACGATCACTGACATGCCTCTAGGAACAATGGGGAAAGGTTTGTTTACACTGACCTCTCCCTGTTCTTCAGCTCTGTGACCAGATCGCGGGACACTGGTGGCGATCGGGTCCACGCGTCCCGCGGGCGGGCTCATGGAGCTTCGGACCAGGTCGCGAGCGTGCCGCCGGCGACGCGCGCACGACACACAGTTGGGATCTTAAAGGGGACATACCTGTACAGCCTTGTGCCCAGCCGTGCCATTCTGTCGACGTATATCGTCGTGCGGCGGTCCTTATCTGGTTATTATGGTCTTTGTGTCACCACAGAGGCAAGAAAGGAAAGTAGCTTGGAGTTTGTTTACATGCCAGAACTACCATCAGCATAACATTTATGTCAACAAAAACAGGGTTAAAGGATATTTAAACCCAAAAACAATTTTTTTTTACAATTTCTGAATAAGAATATGTTCATCCAATACAGAAAATACCTATTGATTTTGCTAGAAATGTTGTGATTGTTGTGATTTGAAATGAAATCACAATAATGGCAATGAAAATAGATGAAAATGTTTGCGGTACAAATCAGGAGAGTAGCCTGTGTGACATAAAAAGTACAAAGAGACGGCAACACCTCAGTCATTCCACAATCTTAGTAGAAAGACAAGCCCTTGTTGACTTTAAAGCCCGCAAAGACATTGTGATTTGAGGAGGGGACAATTGTGGTGCTGTAGTGGTTCTCGAAGATAGGGATTGAAGCATTGCGGCAGCATAATGATCCCCTCACCTATCGCATCCTTAGATCTGACCCCTCTCAGGTTTTTAAGAACAAACTGACACATCTTTTAGACACAGGAGTTATCACTAAGAAGGAGGCGGAGCACTTATTATTATTATTATGATTTCCAACTGAAAGAATTTATCATTTTGGCAGCATAACTATTTAATTTTTCATGACACCTTTTATGTAAAATGCTGTGGGGCCTCTATGGGAACTAAATTCTCCCCGTCATTAGCCAATCTGTATATGGGTTGGTGTGAGGAATGCTTCCTCTTCTCACAACAGAACCTCTATGCCCCCCATATCCATTGGTATGTGTGGTACATAGATGACTTTATCTGGGACCATACTGAGTCTGCTCTACTTTTCTCATACCTCAATGACAATAGCCTTAATCTTGAATTCTCATATGAAAGCAATAAGGACAGTATTGACTTTCTTGAAATTACCCTCAGAGGTGATTGTCATACAGTCGATATAGACACCAGGACTTTTCGTAAATCTACTGCAGGAAATTCCTTACTTCTGGCCTCTAGCTGTCATCCTCCCCACACAATTTGTTGTATCCCAATAGGTAAGTTTATTAGGGCCTGGTGGAATTGTTCCACCCTTGATGGCTTCCAACAAGCATGTTCCAACGTTTCTTTATGTTTGAAAAACAGAGGCTATCAAGAGTGGCACATCAATAGAACCATTGCTATTGCTTCAAATAAGGAAAGGAATAATCTAATTTACAATAAAAATAGGTCCAATAGGTCCTCTAGCAACAAAAATAAAAACAAGGATAATTATCCCATTACTTTTGTCACTACTTTAATCTGAGTTTAATCAGATTAAGCATATTGTTACCAACATCTCCCTATTCTCTATGGTGACAAGGACCAAATTGAAGTGCTCTCCAATGGTTGCAATTTTTCCTGCCATTGCGCCCCTACTTTAGGGAATTTACTTTCATCTAGTTTGTATCAACCTTCTTCTACTGCCAAAACATTGCTTACTACTAATGGTTCATACAGTTGCAGACTAAATACTTGTAGATATTGTGACAAACACAACAGAATTTACAAAGCTATCACCTCATACCACAACAGCAAATCATTTCCCTATAAGGTTTATATGAAAACCCCATAAATGGGGAGGTGCATGGGACTATAACGGTGCTTGTACAAATTGTACAGATTGGTAGAAAGAAAAAAGAGAGGAAAGGGGAAACATTTTTTTATATAAAAAGTAACAAATGTATTCATAAATTACAAAGCATTTAAAAAATAAGGGGGAGTACAATGCAGTGCACTCTGTCCTTATAAGTCACCAACGTAGCAGTCCTACATGTGTCGCCTGATCTAGGCTTCTTCAGGGACGTTTGGAGACTGTATTTTAATCTAAGAAATAATGTAAACAGTTAATGAATATATGTTTAACATATAAGTTTCAAAGAAAGAAAATTGGTTGCATAGATAAAGTATAACATACATTACTAGAATAATATAGAGCAATACCTCTGAGATCCTGGTCGCCCTTACAACCATAAATGTGTCCCTGTGGTGGGTCAAATATACTGTGAACACTATATAGAGTAACAGGCATGTGCGCTGAACAGTGTCCGGGCTCAACCCAGCTCATGTGAAATGTCCAGAAAGTCCAAGTGAGGATATTAGACTACCATCATTTCCCTGTAAGGATTTTATAAAGTGTAGCACGAAATATGTGGTGTATGTGATAGAATGTGATCACTACAAACTGCAGTATGTGGGATGTACCATGAAGTCCTTGCAAACAAGGATCAGCAAACACTATAATGGAGTAGCCCATAGTAATGAGAAAAAGAGGTCCAATGTATGAAAGCATTTTAAATTTAAGCATGAGGGTAATATGAATTATTTTTCTGCAGTACAAAAAAATCTGACTGTCAGCATGTTGAGGCGACATGCACAGAAAACTCCTGGAACAGGAAGTTAAGTGGATTTTTATTCTGGGGACACGCATCACTACAGGCATGAACCACAGATGGGATGTGGATCTCTTCTTAAAATAACTAAATTTATAATATTTGGTTCATGTGTTTGCCTTCTAGTTCCTATGGAGATCTTTCTGTGTCTGTTTCACATTTCCTCCTCTTATTGTCATTTTCATTCTCTCTATAGAGAGTAGCTTTTCCATTTATATTTATATACATGTAACTGTGTTATTATCACTATACTATTTTTGTTACACCTATATATGACTATTACCTCCTTCTTTTTTTTTTTGTGGATGGATATGTCACAGTATTTTGTGTATGGAGTTATATATTACTCTTTCACACATTATCTTTATTTTTGTTATACCATTGTAACCTTATGTGTAACCACAAAGCTTCACTTTATTTGTAAATCTGCACTATCTCTTGTAAATTGAGCAAGTGGGACACATACACTCAAATCAGACACCACATCCCATATATGAAATTTGAGGGGAAAAAAAGGGAAAAATAGTTACAAACCCTGGGACTTTAAATGGTGTCTGATTGATAAGGTGAGAATACAGTAACAGTATTAAAGATTTCAATTTTTATTATAAAAGTAAAAAAACACACAGGCATAGATAAAAACCATCCATATATAATACATGACACTTTGCCATACGCATAATGTGACTGCAATAAGATCGCTCTACATGTTTCGCTCAGGTGAGCTTCTTCAGGAGCTTTCAATGTTAATGCAGGTTATGCTGAAAATCACAAAGGAACAAACAATGGATGGAACAGCAAGTTAGTTGGTTTGAAAGAAACGCATTCAAACAATAAATCAAAAAATAGATGTTGTTGATATAATAACCAACACATAAATGAAAATTGGTTTGTGTATTAATAATAATCAAAACAATAATAAGATAAATCAACAGTCAAAGTGCAAGCTGAGCAAATCTCACCATGGTGGCCAGTCACAGCCCATATAGGGATGGTCAAAACAAGGATCTAAAAGGTCCCATGCAGGCTTCAAAACCATAACATTCCAGGCATCTCTGATCATTCTGAATGGCCACAGGAGTCAAAGAGCAATTTTTAAAATGCATCGTTAGACGCCGCTGGGATGGGAGGTATATAAGAGCGTGGCAGTGGCCGCAATCTCTGTCAGGACCGTTGTACTGAGAGGGAGAACTGCCATCTTTCTCCCCTCTCTGCCTGCTTCAAAACCATCTTGACTGCCCGAAGGTAAGCTCTCTTTAACCCATTTAATGACCTATACCCAAGTACCAATGTAACCAAGCTAATATTAAGCTCCCTATTTCTTCTTTATTTCTCCCCAGCATATTGGCCCATCTCCTGAGCTGATGGTATTGGCTCAGGCGAAGCATATTGCTATTGGACAGTGGTCTTCCCACTCAGCCTGTTAATGGTCTCAACGATAAATTTTCTGAACCAGCAGCGAATCTTATTGATTCTATACTTATACTGTCCACTCAGGTATAATTCTATAAACTAAGCCCAATTGTCAACAACATTTGTCTCTGTATGTCTCCATGTAGTTCCCTTTCACATGGTCTCTTATTTTTCTATACCCCAGGGAATCATTTTAAAAAATGCTCTTTGCCTCCTGTGGCCATTCTGAATGATCAGAGATGCCTGGACTGTTATGGTTTTGAAGCCTGCATGGGACCTTTTAGATCCTTGTTTTGACCATCCCTATATGGGCTGTGACTGGCCACCATGGTGAGATTTGCTCAAAAAAACAAGAAAGAGAGGCGCCTCTGGGTGCAGACTGTATGGATATTTTTAATCAACAAAAGGTTAAAAGTAATGGCAACTCACATTTGGGATGATAATAGCAGGCATATATGAGTCACAATGGGCAGGGGTCATCAGTGTAGTCAAGCTGTCCAAACGCCTGTAGATGTACTCTCCTCAGCGGTGTTTCTCTAGAGCCACTAGATGGTGTGCGCTCTGCTGCAACGAATGAGCATCAAAGCGAGGCTTGGAGAGCAAGCTGGGATCCAGGCGAAGGGCGATGACATCACCGGGTATGCAACGCGTTTCTGAGCGTGCTGGCCGCGAATGGTATGATGGCCACGCTCCTCTCTCAAACTGGTGAATAGGGAACTGGATGAACCAATGATATATATGGGGAGAAGAAGGGGGGTGGCCAGTGTATTAGTCCGGCCCATTGGAATGTGTATTGGCATAGCGAGTGGACGTTTAAAAAAGATGACACAGGCTGGATGGGTGGAAATAATTACAATACTGGATGGGGAGCATCGCTTAAAAAACACATGAATAGGAGGGTGGAAAATCATCTTAACAGGTTAAGAAGGGAGATTATTATGAAAACAAGCGCATATTATAAAGATGATGAATGTTAGGAAATGTAGATCAATTTATACAACCCATGGTTCTGCAGCTTCAGTCGTACATTCGTGATGGAACACACCTTTTGGAACTTCTTTCACCCTACACATGGGAGCCTACATACATTTGGCTATCACTAGACGTTAGCTCTCTCTACACCTCTATTCCCCATTCCATTGGTATTTTCGCCTTAGAACATTTCCTGGCCTTGGACCCCCTCATTAATTCTCGCCAGGCATCCTTCATTGTAGAAGCCACTAAATTTTGTTTAACGCACAATTACTTCTCCTTTAATGGAGACTTCTACTTGCAACTACAGGGTACAGCGATGGGGGCCAATTTTGCTCCTTCATACGCTAATCTAGCAACGGGTTTCTGGGAAAACCAATACATCCACAACCACCACCCTTTCCCAGCTAATATAATATTCTTCGGCAGATATATAGATGACCCCATCATCATCTGGGATGGCACCACTGACCAAATCAATTCATTTATTCAGTATTGTAATGATAACACTTATGGACTGTCTTTTACCCACGTGAGTAATAAGACCTCTCTAGCCTTTTCAGACTTAGAGCTTGGGCACGATGGAGCTGAAATATATGCTAAGAACTATATTAAGCCCACTGCTGGGAATTCATACTTACATTTCAACAGTTGCCATTACCCCAAATGGATCAACAATATCCCTAAAGGCCAATTTTTCCGTCTCAGACAAAATTGCACTAGTGACACCGACTACATTGAACTCAGTGCCAACTTAAAAAACACATTTTTAGAAAAACAGTACCCTGTCGGCTTGGTAGCTTGGTAGCTTGCATACCAGCACTACCTCCAAGGGAAACCAAAAAAGAACAAACCACCATTGAGAGATCATTCCAGCAGGTTCATCACCACCTTTCACCATAAACATATAAAAATGGAAAAAATATTATCTAATCATTGGGACATTCTTTTACAAGATCCCCATCTTAAAAGCATCCTCCCTCCGCATTCCAAGGTCACATATCGTAGGGCTCCTAATCTCAAAAACAAAATTGCCCCGAGTAAAATGAAGAACACTCCTGCCTTCTCTTCAGTACCCATGCTTTTACCCTTGTTGGTGATGTTTCAATGTCGCAAGAAACTATGCAAGACTTGCAAATTTGTTGAACATGGCCAACGATCTTTTTGTACCAAAGGCACTACCTACCCCCTCAAAGAATTCTACAATTGTTCTTCTGACTTTGTGGTATATGGTCTTACCTGTCCCTGTGGGCTCATCTATGTTGGCCGTACTATACGACCCCTTAGACAGCGCTTCGGAGAGCACAGGAGAAACATTGAGGGCGGCACGGATCCACACAGTGTCCCCAGACACTTTGCTGTGGCCCATGAAGGATCCACCACCGGTCTGAGAGTCTGGGTCATTGAACAGGTCCCCAGCTCTCTATCACCAGCCGAGCGTTTCAAAAAAATATGTGCAAGAGAAACCTACTGGATCTATAGCCTTGATGTGCTCTCGCCAGGAGGAATCAACAAATGCATTGAGGTTTCTACTATTCTCTGATGATCAGTTTCTTTACCCATATATATACTATTTTTCTATTCCATTACCTTTTTTGTCATCATTATTTTTAATGCATCCCTGGTTATGTACATTTGTCCACACACATACACACACATCCACATTCCTTTTTCCTTTTTCCCCCTCCCTCACACACCTCCCCCCCTTCCATGTACACATACATGTCCACTTATACACATATCCTATCCACCAGCATATAAGCCTTCTCTCTCCCCCCTTATGCATGTGTTTGCTACCTTACATTTACTTAGTATTAGTATATATAAAATAAAATAAAAAATGATTCTATTGTATATACATGTATGTACTGTATAATTCTGTATATATATATATATATATATATATATATATATATATATATATCTATATCCTTTTATATGTACTTTTTATGTTTACTTTTATGTATACATGTGTATCTACACATACGGTCATATTGGCATCTCTGCATCCATATATTTATCTCACCGGTAAGCAGTGGAATCCATTCCACCCCCCCCCCCCCAGCCACAATTCCATCCTCTAATTTACCCTCCCCCTCCCACCCCCCCACCTTTTTACCACTTCATCATTACCATCACTTCCAGTTCAACAAAAATATTGTCTTTTTAACTAGTCATTCATTGCTATTTTCCCCAGGTCCATGTATTTCATCTCACACATAATTTTTTACCTTTTTAATATCAATATTTTTTAAAATTCTTTATATTCCTTATAATATAGTTTTTATTAACTTAACTTCCCCATTTGCCCTTTTACCATTTCATCATTACCATCATTTCCAGTTCAGCAAAAATATCGTCTTTTTAACTAGTCATTCATTGCTATTTTCCCCAGATCTATGTATTTTATCTCACACATCATTTTTTACCTTTTTAATATCAATATTTTTTAAAATTCTTTATATTCCTTATAATATAGTTTTTATTAACTTAACTTCCCTATTTGCACATTCTGTATTCAATTTCCTAACATTCATCATCTTTATAATATGTGCTTGTTTTCATAATAATCCCCCTTCTTAACCTGTTAAGATGATTTTCCACCCTCCTATTCATGTGTTTTTTAACCACTTCCATACCGGGTCATTGTAAAATGACGCCGGCAGGAACCCTCTCTCCCTCCGGGTGGACGTCATATGACGTCCTGGGTTTGAGGGGGGATATCTGAATGATGCCTGCAGCTAGAGGCATCATTCAGATATCCTTGTTTTCAGCCGGCGATCCGACGCACCATAAGAACGACCATAGTGGCGGTTCCGCCGCTTGATCATTCTTATAGGTGGCGGGAGGGGACATCCCCCCCTCCCGCCGCCATCCGGTGCTTCTCCGGGCTCTCTCGTGCCATCGGGGACCCGGAGAGAATCGTCCGGTGACGGTTGTGGGTCACGTGACAAGCATAGAGATGACTGGTGACCAGATGGTCACCAGTCATCTCTATGACCGTCGGAGGCCCGGGCGCGATGTGATGACGTCACGCCCGCGTCCTCAAATGTAAACAAAGCCGCCATTGCGGCTGTAAGTATGAGATCGGTGAACATTTTTTCACGATCTCATGCTTTCCAGCCTGGAGGAGAGATGTGGGGTCTTATTGACCCCACATCTCTCCATAAAGAGGACCTGTCACACACATTCCTATTACAAGGGATGTTTACATTCCTTGTAATAGGAATAAAAGTGATCAAAAAAAAAGTGTAAAAAAAAGTAAAAAAAAATAAAAAAAGTAAAATAAAGAAAATAAAATAATATATTTTTTTTTAAACGCCCGTCCCCAATAGCTCGCGCTTAGAAGCGAACGCACACGTAAGTCCCGCCCGCATATGTAAACGCTGTTCAAACCAGCGTCTAGCACTAGACCTCCTCTGTAACTCTAACCTGGTAACCTTTAAAAATGTTCAAAGCGTCGCCTATGGAGATTTTTAAGTTACGAAGTTTGGCACCATTCCATGAGTGTGCGCAATTTTAAAGCGTGACATGTTAGGTATCTTTTTACTCGGCGTAACATAAGCTTTCATATTTTACAAAAAAATTGGGCTAACTTTACTGTTTGTTATTTTTTAATTCATGAAACCATTTTTTCCCCCAAAAAAGGCGTTTGAAAAATTATTGCGCAAATATCGTGCAAGATAAAAAGTTGCAATGACCGTCATTTTATTCCCTAGGGTGTCTGCTAAAAAACATATATAATATTTGGGGGTTCTGAGTAATTTTCTAGCAAAAGAATGATGATTTGTACATGTAGGAGAGAAGTGCCAGAATAGGCCCGGTATGGAAGTGGTATAAAAAGCCCGGTATGGAAAGGGTTAAGCGATGTTCCCCATCCAGTATTGTAATTATTTCCACCCATCCAGCCTGTGTCATCTTTTTTAAATGTCCACTCGCTATGCCAATACACATTCCAATGGGCCGGATTAATACACTGGCCACCCCCTTCTTCTCCCCATATATATCATCGGTTCATCCAGTTCCCTATTCACCAGCTTGAGAAAGGAGCGCGGCCGTCATACCATTCGCGGCCAGCACGCTCAGAAACACGTCACATACCCGGTGACGTCATCGCCCTTCGCCTGCATCCCAGCTTGCTCTCCAAGCCTCGCTTTGACGCTCATTCGTTGCAGCAGAGCGCGCACCATCTAGTGGCTCTAGAGAAACACCGCTGAGGAGAATACATCTACAGGCGTTTGGACAGCTTGACTACACTGATGACCCCTGCCCATTGTGACTCATATATGCCTGCTATTATCATCCCAAATGTGAGTTGCCATTACTTTTAACCTTTTGTTGATTAAAAATATCCATACAGTCTGCACCCAGAGGCGCCTCTCTTTCTTGTTTTTTTGCAATATTTGGGAATATGGTCTCTGTTCCACCTGGATGGCTGTCGTGAGTGCGGACCTGCCTCCTTCCCCTCTCTTTTATCCCTTTCCCTGATGCCTACATACACTTTGAAGCCAATTAGTGTCTATATCGCCAATTGCACTTTGTATGGACTTCCTTTTAATACGGAGAATGGACTATTATGTCTTTGTATATGCCTAAATTGCATTTTTAGCACTTTGTTGTCTTACACATATTAGACATTGGATATTACCAGTTTATATATATTTTTTGCGCCAATTACTTGTATTACGTGAGATTTGCTCAGCTTGCACTCTGTTGATTTATCTTATTATTGTTTTGATTATTATTAATACACAAACCAATTTTCATTTATGTGTTGGTTATTATATCAACAACATCTATTTTTTGATTTATTGTTTGAATGCGTTTCTTTCAAACCAACTAACTTGCTGGTCCATCCATTGTTTGTTCCTTTGTGATTTTCAGCATAACCTGCATTAACATTGAAAGCTCCTGAAGAAGCTCACCTGAGCGAAACATGTAGAGCGATCTTATTGCAGTCACATTATGCGTATGGCAAAGTGTCATGTATTATATATGGATGTTTTTTTATCTATGCTTGTGTGTTTTTTTACTTTTACAATAAAAAATTTAATCTTTAATACTGTAACTGTATTGTTACCTTACCAATCAGACACTGTTTAAAGTCCTAGGGTTTGTAACCCTTTTTCCCTTTTTTTTTTTCTGCAATCTCTCTTGGTTCTGATCTATGTTCTGCCTTTTTTTGGCACAAGTGCAACCACCACCTAATTGATTAATTTTACCAATTTTATATGCACATTTTTTAAGGTGGAGTTTGCTTAGGTGTATATATATCTTGCCATTCTTCTTATAAATTGGCTACAACTAAGGCTTTTGCCGAAACACGTCAGCGCTATCATTTTATTGTCACTCCGATGTAACCAATAAACTACACTTCAAGGATTTCAGTGTTTCCGGCTCTTTCTACTGTTTATGTTGTTTGAGTGTGAAAGAACACACTGAGCTCCAGCACCTGCGAGTGGTTTCTGTGTATGGATTGGGTTGCCCCCGTTGTGAGCGCTGTTACTACTCTATCTTTCATAGCGTGTGTGACACTCTTTGGGGGATATTTACTAAAGGCAAATCCACTTTGCACTACAAGTGCACTGAAAGTGCACTTGGAAGTGCAGTCGCTGTAGATCGCTGTAGATCTGAGCAGAAGATCTGAAATGAGAGAAAGCTCTGCTGATTTTATCATCCAATCATGTGCAAGCTAAAATGCTGTTTTTTATTTTCCTTGCATGTCCCCCTCCGATCTACAGCGACTGCACTTCCAAGTACACTTTCAGTGCACTTTCAAGTGCACTTGCAGTGCACTTGTAGTGCAAAGTGGATTTGGCTTTCGTAAATAACCCCCTTTTTTTCCCTCATAGATACAGTGGAGGAGTGAGAGTAGCCACTTGAGAACAAGAAGTATATTATTGATAGGTTTGTCAGATGAAAGTAATTGAAAAAAGACTAAAGGAAAAAATAAATACTGCAGTTAACAAATCTAAAGACTGGTAAGCTGCAATACCGTATATACTGTATGTATTTTTTTTTTTTTCAAAATGCCTTAACTTCTTTGCAGCTAGTCAAATATAGTTAGGTTATTTCACAAGTCTGTACATCTTATGAGTAGCACAAGCCTGATGACTCAGTCCAAAATGAGTTAAAGTATTTATATTAAGATATTCCTAAACTTGGAAACAATGTTACACCATTGTAAATTTCAATGAATAGTGAAAAAAAAAAAAAAGCTTTTGGTTGATTTTATTCAACTAGTGTTACTGATGACCCACTTTTTTAGTCAGGGCAGAAATAGAATAGCATAGTGACCATCCAGCAATTCTATTTATATAACTAATGATATATATGAAAATATATATATATATCATTGAAAAGCTAACTGTGTTCAGTACCACTGGAAAATAGGAATGAAGCATTTCACTTAGAAAAATGTAAGCTAGTCATTAGGAGATGCTGAAAGCATACTGATTTTAAACTTATATTGCTTAGTTGCACCACAAATGAAATGCTCTTTGCTATTTAATCTGTTTTATATGGAGCAGAAAATGCAATCATATTTATACATTAACATCTCCCTTTGAGAAAGAATAATAATGTAACATTTTGTTAACCTAATGAGAGTGGATTTGAAAAGTCACAGTTTCATTTCTTGGTGGCTAGTCTGCACATTATTCCACCAGTGTGTAATGGGGAAGACAAAGAGGAGGCTATTTGAGTTTCCCAGAAGCTTAATGAAAAGTATAATAGAAATGAAGCAGTTCAGCTCAATTGGTATACTGTATATCACAAAGTTTAAAACACCAAGATGAACACACAGGCATAACAGACTACAACTGAATTACTATATAGTATCTAAATTAACCACTTATGGTCCGCTGCACAACTATTTACATCCTGACTTTGAAGAGGGATATCTCGGGAATGGCAGCAGCTGCTGCCACAACTGAGGTATCCATCTCTTCAGTCGGCAGTCCGGTTAACGATAATTGTGGTCTCTACGTCGGATTCGCAGCGAGATCATCGTTATCGGTGGCGGGAGAGGAGGCGATCGGATCCTATCCGTGGCTGGGTATGGATACGAGTGAGGGGAAGATGGCCCACACCTGTCTCCATGCCATAGCAGGGCAGAAGCGACGTCAAAATGTCACTTCCGCCCATACGTCTTAAAAGGACATTTTATTTTTATAATTTTTTCAAATGACAATTTTTTTTTTTATTGCATTTTATTGTAAATATGAGATCTGAGGTCTTTTTGACCCCAGATCTTATATTTAAGAGGACCTGTCATGCTTTTTTCTATTACAAGAGATGTTTACATTCCTTGTAATAGGAATAAAAGTGACCCGTTTTTTTTTTTTTAAAACTGTGTAAAAATAAATAAAATCAAGTAAAATAAATAAGATTTTCCCGAAGAGCTCGCGCGCAGAAACGAACGCATACGTGAGCAGCACCCGCATATGAAAACGGTGTTCAAACCACACATGTGAGGTATTGCCGCGATCGTTAGAGCTCCTCTGTAACTCAAAACATGCAACCTGTAGAATTTTTTAAACGTCGCCTATGGAGATTTTTAAGGGTAAAAGTTTGACGCCATTCCACGAGAGGGCACAATTTGTAGACTCAAAGGGAAGTGAAAGGATCTTTTAAATGTTGAATTATTTTAGGCAGTTAGACAGTTGTCATGGGAAAAAAACCCTATATCCCTGTTCTGGGGGCAACAAAAATTTGGATTCACTCTCACTTTGGCCAAATGTGTTAGACAGATAGATACAGTAGATAGATAGATACAGTAGATAGATAGATAGATAGATAGATAGATAGATAGATAGATAGATAGATAGATAGACTGCTGATTGATTGGTTGCTATGGGTTATTGCATTCACATAATAACCCATGACCTTAAATACACCTAAATAAATAAATAAATGTAGCCATTCATGTAAAATTTACAGCTCACAAAATTTACATCCTAAAAAGGTACATACAGATCTCACCTCCTGTCAACCCGTGTCTTCAAGGAGGCTGATTTGACTACAATACTGATACAATCTGTTTAAAGCCGTAAATTTTAATGTTGCATTTGATTCAGATCCATAAAGTTTCAGGGGTTGGACAAAAATATGGAAACACTACATGATTTGCAGGTGTGAAAGTTGAAGTCATGTAACATGGGACAGTAGGCAGTATAAGCTCCAAACATACAAAGAACACTAGACACAACAAACTGGACTAATATTGGCCACGGCCTTGTTTATTGTTTTTTACAATTATAAACAATTAACAATTCACCATAACCTTTTTAATCAATAAATACTTTAACTACTTCCATACTGGGCATATTCTGGCACTCCTCTCCTACATGTCAAAATCATAATTTTTTTTTCTAGAAAATTACTCAGACCCCCTAAATATTATATATGTTTTTTTAGCAAAATGGTGGTCATTGCAACTCTTTATCTTGCACGGTATTTGCGCAACAATTTTTCAAACGCTTATTTTTATAATTAATTAAAACAATAACAAAACAGTAAAGTTAGCCCCATTTTTTTGACTAATGTGAAAGATGATGTTACGCCGAGTAAATAGATACCCAACATGTCACGCTTTAAAATTGCGGACACACATGGAATGGCGCGAAACTTCGGTACGTAAAAATCTCCATAGGTGACACTTTGGGGGTAATTTACTATAGCGCCGAGGCGCTAATTGACGGCAATTTGCACTAGTTAGCACTAAAATGGTATTCACTATAGCGCTGGAGAGAAAATACTCCAAAAATCTAATTTACTATAGCTCCCAGAATCCAAATAGCGCCCAAATCCTTACTCTACTAAAAGCTGGAGAATTGCACATGGATATAATGTTTAGAGCATGATATAATTGCCTAAATGGTACTGAAATATGCGGTATATTATTTAAATATAATCTGCTTTTAAACTGTGTGAAAAAGTGATTTCTACACTGAAATATCTTTAAAAGTCTGAGAAGTGAAAAATTCCTTGTTTTTTGGACAAATAGGTGCAACACAACTGAGCATGCTCAGACCTGAAATAACTCAAATTTTAACTCAAGTGTCTTATTTCCCAGGCGCTATAGTAAATACCAAAATTAGCACTTGGCTACAATGCGTTTTAGAGAATGAAAATTTGCGCTATTGTAGTCCAATGCAAGTTTTAGCCATTGATTCTAATGTTACAATAAATAAATACTTTTAATGTTGAAATGAAATGTATCTTTCTCTGAAATAAATGTTCTTTGCAACATTGTTGCTGCTTCTATTCTTATTTTTATCATCTATTTTGTTTTTAACCACTTCAATACCATGCACTTATACAGCTTCCTGCCCAAGCCAATTTTGAGCTTTCAGCGCTGTCGCAATTTGAATGACAATTGCACGGTCATGCTACACTGTACCCAAACAAATTTTTTATCATTTTGTTCCCACGAATAGAGCTTTCTTTCGGTGGTATTTGATTGCCTCTGCGATTTTTATTTTTTGCACAACAAATAAAAAAAGAGAGAAAATTTTGAAAAAAACTATGTTTTTCTTTGTTTCTGTTATTTTTTTTTGTAAATAAGTACCTTTTCTACTTCAATGATGGGCACTGATAAGGCGGCACTGACGGGCACTGATAAGGCGACACTGATGGGCACCGATGAGGTGGCACCAATGAGGTGGCACTGATGGGCACTGATAGGCGGCACTGATGGGCACTGATATGTGGCACTGGTATGCGGCACTGATTGGCACTCATAGGCGGCACTGATTGGCACTCATAGGCAGCACTGGTTGGCACTCATAGGCGGCACTGATTGGCACTCATAGGCGGCACTGATTGGCACTTATAGGCAGCACTGATGGGCACTTATAGGCGGCACTGATAGGTGGCACGGACCGGGCACTGATAGGTGGGCACTTATGGGCACAGATGGGCACGGATGGGCACTGATAGGTGGCGCTGATGGACACTAGTAGGTAGCACTGATGGACACTGATGCCCAGCAATGCCAGCCACCACACATTGAGGTGGTGCCATCATAGTGCCAGTCAGTGCCCATTTGTGGGCACTGATTGGCATATTTTTTTTTAATTTTTTTTTATTTTACTACATGTGGATGGCCATGGGGGCCATCCACATGCTTGGGGCTTCCCTGTGGTCCTGGGGGGCTTCCCTGGTGGTCCAGTGTGGGTATCCGAGGGGGGGCTGCGCTGATAATCAGCGTGAACCCCCCCTGTCAGGAGAGCCGCCGATCGGCTCTCCTCTACTCGCGTCTCTCAGACGCGAGTAAGAGCCAATCAACGGCTCTTCCTGTTTACATTGTGATCAGCCGTGATTGGACACGGCTGATCACGTGGTAAAAAGCCTCCGCTGGAGGCTTTTTACCGAGATCAGTGTAGCGGTGGGTCAGACTCCACCAATCGCCGCGATGCGCGCCCCCCGGGAGCGTGGCGGCTGTTATCCCGCAGGACGTCATATGACGTCCAGTGTGGATAACAGAACCACTTCCCGAACGTCAATCTGCTATTGACGGGGCGGGAAGGGGTTAAGGATACTTGTTGCTCTCCATCTCACAAAAATCTTTACCCAAACTCACACAGGTGTCTTTACAAACCACAAACAATGCCATTGCTGATGCAAATTTAAAATGAGTCACAATTTTGTGTGTTGTTTAGATTTGAGCCCAAAAAATGTGATATGTGTACCAACATCACAAATCAAAATGTCATTCCCCAAAATTTGAGGGTAATATCACTATTCTAAACTCATCCACAAAAAAACACCAAATATAACAGAATAAATCAAGTAATTCCATCACCTGTATGTGAGTATTTATGTGTATTTATGTGCATGAGTATCTCACATGTGGCAGCTCCGTGGCTTAGAGGTTAGAACTTCTGCTTAGCATCTCTGAGTGTCTGGGTTCAAATCCCAAACATGCTGCTTCATGTAGAGAAGTTGAATCATCTCCCAGCTTTTAAAACTATGTCTAAATGTCATATATATGTGTAGGAGGGTTCCACCACCATTGTAAATCTTGCCAGATAAACAATTTAGCAAAAAGTATTGGGACACCTGCCTTTACACGCACATGAATTTTAATGGCAGCCCAGTCTTAGTCTGTAGGGTTATAATTTGATTTGGCCCACCCTTTGCAGCTAGAACAGCTTCTGGGAAGGCTCTCCACAAGGTTTAGTGTGTCTATGGGAATGTTTGATCATTCTTCCAGAAGTGCATTTGTGAGGCCAGGCACTGATGTTGAATGAGAAGGCCTGGCTCGCAGTCTCTGCTCTAATTCAGTCAAAGGGTGTTCTATCGGGTTGAGGTCAGGACTCTGTGCAGGCCAGTCAAGTTTCTCCACCCCAAACTCGCTCATCCATGTCTTTATGGACCTTGTTTTGTGCACTGGTGTTCCCACAAAGTTGGGAGCATGAAATTGTCCAAAATGTCTTGGTATGCTGATGCCTTAAGAGTTCTCTTCACTGGAACCCCTGAAAAACAACCCCACACCATAATCCCCCTCCACCAAATGATTTGGACCAGTACACAAAGCAAGGTCCATAAAGACATGGATGAGTGAGTTTGGGGTGGAGGAACTTGACTGGCCTGGACAGAGTCCTGACCTCAACACAACAGAATAACTTGGGGATGAATTAGAGCAGAGACTGTAGGCCAGGCCTTCTCATCCAACATCAGTGCCTGACCTCACAAATGCACTTGGAAGAATGGTCAAACATTCCCATAGACACACTCCTAAACCTTGTGGACAGCCTTCCCAGAAGAGGTGAAGCTGTTATAGCTGCAAAGGGTGGGCCAACCCAATACTGAACCCTACGGACTAATACTGGGATGCCATTACAGTTCATGTGCATTTAAAGGCAGGCGTCCCAATACTTAGGCCAATATATTGTATATTGCTTGGAGATACTGAGCATGGCTATGGACTTAGGGCTGGTTCACACCACAGAGATGCAGAGAACATGTGTGAGGCTGCCTGGTGGCTAAAAGGGTAGCAATTCTGTCTAGCAGCATTGGGGTTGCTGGTTCAATTCACCAACATGCTAATGCTTGTGTTGATGTTTATATGTTTTCCCTGTGTGGGTTTCTCACCACAATCCAAAGACATGCTGGTATTTTATTTGTCTCCTGTCAACATAGTCTCTAATGTAAAAAAGTTAGTTTTGGACTTTAGATTGGAAGCTCATTGCAGCCAAGGACTGATGTTAATGTTTGTTATCACTAATCATGCCCAGGGACTTGGACATTTAAAATTGTAGGGTTTACACTGCACAGGTACATATGCTTAGAAAACTGTTGCTTTGTTTATGTGCTTGCAAATGGACTTGGATCTTTGGCCTGTAGTTGGAGATTTGATGCACATAGCCAAGGGCTAACACAGTTGCAAATAGTATTATGTGTTCAAGCCCATCAGGTGCAATCACTTTAGACATACACAAAGAGACAGATTGAAAGATACTGGTGAACGTGTACTTCTATTGGGCGTGTACTTCTATTGGGCGTGTACGTCTATTGGGCGTGTGTCAGTGTGCTAACAGTACAACCTCTCTTATATAAAGGCCTGCAGTATGGGGGGATAATTTTTTCTGAGAAGGCCAGGTTTTTTGTTGTGATTTGTGGGGGGAGAAGGAATGATATTGTGCAGATTTACAAACCCCCCAACTAGTGTTATTTGCTGAAATTCGTGTGCATTTTTTAAATCAAAAATTGTGTGTGTATTGTTTCTGTCTGACTGTGCAAAATCGTTTGGAAGCATCTGCTGACCTTCTACTATTGGATCTCATTGCTTAATCATGTACACAGAAATGCAGCAGATTCCAGCAGAACATGGTCACCAATGTATCTATATGTGGATTGTGGGGTGGGGGTGGGTGTTTTGAATATTATGTTGGAATGCTTTGTAAGAATAATGACAGAAGTATGTTTCTATAATATTGCAGATAAAAATGTGATGTGTTGCTCATTATACACTAAAAGTAAAGCTGTGTGCACTCTAAGGTTTTGACAAGTTTTGACAGATTGTAAGCCCCTATGAGCAGGGCCCTTAAAATCCAATTGCTAAATGTAGCACCATGTATCTTGTCCAAATTTTTTTGAAGCTAGTAAATGAATGTACATATTTTTGTTTCTGCTGGCAAAAAAAAAGTACATTATTGATCTTGTGTGTGTGTTTTTTTAGTATTTTTTAATTTTGTGGGTGGTGGTGGTTTTGGCAAAGTGCAATATCTTTTATTTCTATATGCATTTGAGCACCAAAAAACGAATCTCTTCATCCCTGGTTCACATTGATGCTACTTTGAAATTGCGCTACTTAACTTGAGCTAGCGCGATTTTAGGTACTACTTGATAGACATCTGTGTGGCTTCATACACAAATGTCTATTGAAGTCGCACCTGAAATCGGCAAAAGTAGTGCAGGAACTACTTTTGCAAATAGGTGCGGCGCCACAAAATTGGGTTTGCATCGATTGGAACGGTGTCATTGCTACCAATAGTCATGCGATTTGATTTCTGAAATTGCATGACAAATCTCCCCAATGTAAACCTAGGCTTCAGCACACCTGCAAGTAAATGATAAAGGTGGAGTCTTTATATATAACAGCTGTGGAGAATTGCAGGTAATGAATTCAGTTGGTGGATAGGCAGTGTTGTATGTGTCTGCTCTGGTTCACATTGGTGCAATTTGACATGTCAAATCGATGGCAATTGCACTGTTCTAATTGGTGCAATTTGTATTGATATCGGTGCAGAAACCTGCACAGATGTCTCTGATGTTCCCCCCCCTGCAGTCGGGACTGACATGCGGGAATGAAATTGTGTGAGTTCAGCTGAACGATTTCCTCCCGCTGTCAGTGAGAAGCAGGGCTCAAACTGGGCCTTTTGCCTTTGTAATTCACCTGCTGCTATGCCAGAGACACCATTTCTTATCAAACTCCCTTAAGTTTACCTTCAAATATCATATGTAGAAATACAGATTTGCATATCTGCAAATAATCAAAAATAATAAATTCTAATCGTGATTGAGATCAAATATTTGCAGCTGCAATCAACAGAGCGTGGTTTCACCTCCTGACTCGGAAATGAGTCATTTTAATCACCCGGAAGTTCCTGTGCTGGTCAGGATCTCCATCTAGGTGGATATGGCGAGGTCCCTCTTAAGCAAAGAGGAGGTACTGCTGATTTGCCGGGTAAGTGTAGGAAATGTACTTGTGTGTACTCAAGGTGGGGGTAGATTTGGTGTGGGTGGGCTTCATTGATTTGTTTGGCATCACCACACATTTGCTTCTGGCCCATGTGCACACATCACTACTTCCTGCATTTGTTCTGCTGATGTAAATCAGTAAGGACTATGCAAGTATAAATGAGAGCTCCTTTCTATTAAAATACATATGACTTGATTCACAGTTGGGCGAATTTTCATGATTCTCAATGATTCATATCTGTGCTACTTTAAGTCACACCAACTTCAAAGTAGTCCCTGTACTACTTTGTATGTTTTTTAGGCTTGGTTTCCACTAGTGCGACTTGTCATACGACTTGGGACTGCAAAGTCACATGACATATCATACCCCATGATTTCCAATGAGTATGGTTCATATCTGTGCAACTTCAAGTCGCAGCGACTTCAAAGTAGTCCCTGTACTACTTTGGTCCCACTTTGATATGACTTGAGGTCCATAGACCTTAAGTTTACACAGGCATTCCCTGGAATCTCGGAAAAATTGCAGATGGAATCATCATCATCATCAAACACTAGTAAACGTAAACGTAAACGTATGTTCTCAATATAATTGTGCTCAAATGGCTGAAAATCACACAGATGGTATCACCTACTGAAAGCTTACATTGTACTCAGCAGCATATGCTGAAAAGAGGTGAATGCCTATTAGCCAATGCCACATCAGCATGAGCATGGTTGTTACTATAATATTAATCTGGTCATATTAGCACCACATTTTTTCCTTTTTTCATGGTTGTGTTTTTAGGTTTAAATTCTGTGTTCACTATAATATTAATGCCTGAAATGCAAAACATTATTGTATAGAATTAAACATTAGTAAATGTATTTTCTCTATAGGTATGTCATCAGCTCTGTAGCATAGTGGTATTCCCTGCTGCCCTCAAAGGTTTAAGCCTTGAGTTCAAAGCCTACTGACGACATCATCTTTTGAAGGTGTGCATTTTACTCAGCAGCATATTTCTCCTGTTGCTGTGTTCTTCCGCGCAGTCGGTTACCCGCTAATAAAAAAACAGCCGCTCTTCTTCTGTGGTGGTCTTCCTCCTCTGTGGAGCAGGCTCTCCAGGTGACATTATCAGATGGCCACAGAAGTCCGACACAGAAGAAAAGCGGCTTTTTTTTTTATTAGCGGGTAACCGACTGCGCAGAAGAACACAGCAGCGGGAGAAGATGGCGGTGGTAGGAGAGACGGCTTGGGGAGAAGAAACATCACACACTAGTAAATGTTTGTGCTATGCTCATAAGGCTAGTGGTCAGCACTTCTACCTTGAAAAAACTCAGGCTTTGAAGCACTCATGGGTTCAAATCCCACAGAGAGAGGCTAAAAGATTGAATTGGTGAAAAAAAGGCAAATGACAATTATCCAAAGCAGCATATGCTGAAAATAGGTGAATGCCAATTAGCCAATGCACTTTTATTCAATAATATTATGGTGTGGAATTCCAAACATCACACACTAGCTAATGGCAGTTTACATTTCTTTCTTTGTTTATTTTAATTTGCTTGTGCAAAAAATAAACATAGGTGTTGGGTGGTAGGTTGGCTGGTATTTGAAATTGTACCATGAGAGCTGTGGAGACATCTGAGCAGACCACTAAGCCATTGTGCTAAGTACAAGACCTACATATTAGTGTAGTATGATTAAAGAATGAACATAAATAATTACAGCTTTATAGCCACCTAAATAAAAATAAAATAAAAAAAAAACATGGCAAAAACAACATACAACAAATAGGTAACCTAAATATAGTAAGTTTAATACATGTAACTTTACAGAATAGCAGACATTACTATGTAATAATCATTCATAACTGCATTCGTTAGCAAAAGAAGGAAAAAAAAAACTAGGAATACTAATTGCAATATACATCAATAGATGCACACGAGGTAAAGCACATCTCACATAAAAATGTTTCTTTCACATACATGGATCATGGTTACAGTGCAGTGCTATATAATAACTTAGTGGAAATTGGCATTTGTATGTACGCGGATTCGCTAATTAGCGCTGATTCCATATTTACTAACACTTGTTTGCTGCTAATAGTGCTTTTTTTCATTCACAAATTTGCGCGTTGAATTTTGAATTGGCTAAAATGGGAGCTATTATTTGCAATAGTGCTCAGTACTTCCTGGAGTTATAGTAAATTACCCCCTTTAAGTTTTTTTACAGGTTACCAGTTTAGAGTTACAGAGAGGAGGTCTAGTGCTTGTTGCTCGCGCTCTAATGCACGCGATATCTCACATGTGTGGTTTGAACGGGGATTACATATGTAGGCTGGACTTATGTGTGCGTTCGCTTCTGATCGCAAGCTACCGGGGACATTTTTTTTATTTTACTTTCTTTTTTTTGATCACTTTTATTTCTATTACAAGGAATGTAAACATCCCTTGTAATAGGAATGGTTCGTGACAGGTCCTCTTTATGAAGAGATGCAGGGTCAATAAGACCCCACATCTCTCCTCCAGGCTGGAAAGCATGAGACTGCACCCGGGCCTCCGACAGTCATAGAGAAAATCTCTATGGTCATCATCAGGCGGCGGCCGATTCTTTCTCCGTTTCCCCGATGGCACGGGAGAGCCCGGAGTAGCACCGGATGTACAAACGATGTACAAACGATCAAGCTGCGGAACTGCTGCTATTATCATTATTATGGTGCACAGAATCGCTGGCTGAAAACGAGGATATCTGAATGATGCCTGTAGATGCAGGCATCATTCAGATATTCCCACTGAAAGTAAAAGACGTCATATGACGTCCTTAGGCTGGAAGTGGTTAAATGTTAAAAGGAGCTACGCCGGACGCCGCCGCGATTATCTCGGAGCATCCTGGATCTTCTGATCCTATGTTTGTATGCTGATTTGTCTGCACTCACATGGAGTGCTTTTAAATGTGAGTACATTATATTTTACTCTTCTCAAAGGTTATATGCTAAGCTGTTATGTGTCGCTTGGAGGTTGGAGGCTGAGAGATTGGATGTCATCTACATTACTACCTTATGCCCTGTGACCTTTTGCAGGTCGAATTATTGAGGTGAGAGGCCACTCTGTGTGCGGTGGAGGGATTTCTTCTGGTCAATTGCTGTGATCCACATTGCATGCTTTTTATTGTGCACCATTCACCTCTATGGACCTTTGCCTTTTTTAAATGGACTTTTATTATTTATTTTCTTTGCGCTGCACTCTTATATACATATGCTCTCCTTGAGGGATTTTTTATGAATTACCCTTAAATGCTGGCTGCAATATTTGTTTGTTTGTTTTCTTTTGTTGTAGATTATTTTTCAGCGCTGAATACTGTTATTTTTACTGGAAGTGGTTAAAGAAAGGAAATAAGCAGCACTCCAAATAATGCAACAATATATAAATTCAGTTGTACAAAAAAAAATTATAAAAAAGTGTCCATGTGCAAAATAGAACTCAATCTTAATAATGTAACACCCAAAAAATTATAAACAGTCCATAAGTGTAAAACAATCCAATGAAGGAATGATCCGTGCAGATTGAAAATATACATCACCAGCAACACCCTCACACTCGGGCTTCTTTAGGGATGAGCTTTGAGTTCGAGTCCAACTCATGTTCGACTCGAACATTGCCTGTTCGCCCGTTCGCCGAACAGTGAACAATTTGGGGTGTTCGCGGCAAATTCGAAAACCTGCAGAACACCCTGTAAAAGTCTACGGGAGAAATCTAAAGTGCTAATTTTAAAGGCTTATATGCAAGTTATTGTCATAAAAAAGTGTTTGGGGACCTGGGTCCCGTCCCCAGGGGACATGTATCAATGCAAATTTTTTTTGTAAAACAGATGTTTTTTCGGGAGCAGTGATTTATTTTTTGGGAGTTTTAAAAAGTTTTCACTCTGGGGCACATTTCAAAATTGACAAAGCAGTGTGACTGGGGTAACAATTTATTTATTTTTTAAAGTAACTATATACCATCCTCTGTGTACATACTGTAGGTTACCTGAGTGTCCATCAAAAAGAACGATATTAGTGGGGTGCACAACTTCTGGACGCCGGTCCAGACACCCCTTATGGGTACACACTGTGTCAGGGACCGACTGATTCGGTTGAAATGAGTAGTGCTCCACTATAAGTGGGGTCGATCCTGCAGCTCCAGAATAACTGCTGTCTCCAGAGCTGCGTGGGTGACCCGGGTTTGAGGCAGGTAAATACAGTCATGGCCGAAATTGTTGGCACCTCAGAAATTTTTCCACAAAATCAAGCATTTCTCACAGAAAAGTATTGCAGTAACACGTTTTGCTATACACATATTTATTCCCTTTGTGTGTATTGGAACAGAACAAGAAAAGGGAGAAAAAAATGCAAATTTGACATAATAATGGGCTGGTCAAAATTCTTGGCACCCTTTCAAAATTGTGGATAAATAAGATTGTTTCAAGCATGTGATGCTCCTTTAAACTCACCTGGGGCAAGTAACAGGTGTGGGCAATATAAAAATCACACCTGAAAGCAGATAAAAAGGAGAGAAGTTCACTTAGTCTTTGCATTGTGTGCCTGTGTGTGCCACACTAAGCATGGACAACAGAAAGAGGAGAAGAGAACTGTCTGAGGATTGAAAACCAAAAAGGGTTCAAAAATATCAACAATCTCAAGGTTACAAGTCCATATCCAGAGATCTAGATTTGCCTTTGTCCACAGTGCGCAACATTATCAAGAAGTTTGCAACCCATGGCACTGTAGCTAATCTCTCTGGGCATGGACGGAAGAGAAAAATTGATGAAAGGTTGCAATGCAGGATGGTCCGGATGGTGGATAAGCAGCCCCAAACAAGTTCCAAAGAAATTCAAGCTGTCCTGCAGGCTCAGGGAGCATCAGTGTCAGCGTGAACTATCCGTCGACATTTAAATGAAATGAAACGCTATGGCAGGAGACCCAGGAGAACCCCACTGCTGACACAGAGACATAATAAAGCAAGACTACAGTTTTCCAAAATGTACTTGAGTAAGCCAAAATCCCTCTGGGAAAATGTCTTGTGGACAGATGAGACCAAGATAGAGCTTTTTGGTAAAGCACAAACTACTACGTTTACCGAAAACGGAATGAGGCCTACAAAGAAAAGAACACAGTACCTACAGTGAAATATGGTGGAGGTTCAATGATGTTTTGGGGTTGTTTTGCTGCCTCTGGCACTGGGTGCCTTGAATGTGTGCAAGGCATCATGAAATCTTGGGATTACCAAAGGATTTTGGGTCGCACTGTAGAGCCCAGTGTCAGAAAGCTGGGTTTGCGTCCGAGATCTTGGGTCTTCCAGCAGGACAATGACCCCAAACATACGTCAAAAAGCACCCAGAAATGGATGGCAACAAAGCACTGGAGAGTTCTAAAGTGGCCAGCAATGAGTCCAGATCTAAATCCCATTGAACACCTGTGGAGAGATCTTAAAATTGCTGTTGGGAAAAGGCGCCCTTCCAATAAGAGAGACCTGGAGCAGTTTGCAAAGGAAGAGTGGTCCAAAATTCCGGGTGAGAAGTGTAAGAAGCTTATTGATGGCTATAGGAAGCGACTGATTTCAGTTATTTTTTCCAAAGGGTGTGCAACCAAATATTAAGTTAAGGGTGGCAAGAATTTTGACCAGACCATTTTTGGAGTTGTATGACATTATGTCCAATTTGCTTTTTTTCCTCCCTTTTTTTGTTCTGTTCCAATACACACAAAAGGAATAAACATGTGTATAGCAAAACATGTGTTACTGCAATACTTTTCTATGAGAAATACTTGATTTTCTGGAAAAATTTCTGGGGTGTCAACAATTTCGGCCATGACTGTATGTCTCGGAAAATCGCCTCCTCAGGAGATTACCAGAAGAGATTACCTCAACTGTTTGAGAGCCCTTGTCAGGGTGAAACTGATGAAGGTGATGCTTCTAACTGCTAATAATTGAGCAATACTCTGTCATTGTTCCTAACTTCAATGATAAACCAGAAAGAAAAGGAAGGATAAGAAGGAAGGAAAGAGGGAGAGAAAGGAGGGATGAAGTGCCAGTTTGTGGACTAGAGAGTGTGTTCATGTTGCCTCAACTCCTGGAATTAGGGATATTCCCATATGTTTAGCCCAGGGTTCCCATGTCGCCTCAAATGATTCGGTGGTCTTCGTTATAGTACTGACCAACTTCTCTTGGGACATTATCCACGAGATCTTTCGCTTGGCAGCCGCCAAAGAAACCTTTGGTTGCTTCCATGCTTTGGCTAATACGATTTTTGCTCCCAGAAGCATAAAAGCTATACATTTTTGAGTATATTTAGTAGTTTTGGGTATGCTGGCATTCAGCAGAGCTATTTGGGGAGATTTCACTACAGGAGTTCCTTATACTTTCCGGATAAGGCAAAACATTTTGTTCCATTAACTTCAAATTTTTGGGCAATCCCACCAAATGTGCAACATGGAACCCTGGGCTTGACAGTCTCTGAAACATAAAGACGAGGTGGAGGGGTACATCACTGCTAGTCTGGTGGGAACCAGGTACCATCTCATCAGAACCTTCAGATTCGCTTCTATTAAAGATACATTTACAATACCTTTAAATGCTCTTGTTCCCGCTTTATGCCAGTCCTCCAGGTCCCAGGTGTCCTGCAAGTCTCTTTCCCATGCTTCCATATAAGTTGGTCTCCCTCTCTTTCGATTCCTTTTATGCTGGATCTGTGAGGGCTCCACTTGTATCTTAAACTATACTTTGTGTGAGCTGCGTACAACATATAAAAAGTTTCTCACATGTCCACCTGCATGTCCCTCTCCTCCTCTCTCCACTTCCCATAATCACACAGTACTCTGGGAAGAGGTAAGACAATCCATCTAGCATATATGTAAATCCTACTTGTTTTCTACTTTATGTGTTAAACATTATAATTTTTACACTATTAAACCCTTTAACCCTTCCCCTTAGAAAAGGGTATAAATCTTGGGATAATACTTTATACCGTACAGTATGCTTCTTTGACGCATTATTGTGCGTCAACTTATAATGATTTGAGAACTTTCTTTTGGCCTTTGGTATATCCACTCTTCTATGCTTCCCCTCAGATACGTTTGCGGTCCCAGTTCGCTGTTTGGACATCGCATGTGTGCAGTTTTTACCCATTTCCCCGTGTAAGGGATTTTTCTCACCACTTTATTCCAAACCACAACCCCCGTTTTTTCTGGGTTTTGTGGGTCTATGATGACTGATATATGAGCTTGATGTGCAGCTGCTGAGGTGAGTACTTTGCCAATTAGATGTTTTTCATGCTCACCTTTAATGGTATACCTATTGTTTTGTTCTGTGTTTCATGTTTAATGAATGCCATTATATGAGACAACTGTGTTTTCTCTTTTGTTTTAGATTTCAATTTTGAATTATATGTCGGATTATCCCTGAAGAAGGAGTTATCTCCGTAACGCGTAGGATCTGACCGATATATGTACAAATCCAATTTCTATATGTTCATGCACTAGCATTACAGTCCAGGGAAAAATTCTTCCCCTGGACATGCGGTGCATTGTGCATGATTCAATATTAACTCCATTGATTCATTTATTGTATCTTTTGCATATATCAAGTCTCTTTCAATTGTATTTTTATTTTGCTCACAATTTTATGTATTTACATTTTCTAATTTTGTAATAAACCATTTTTATACTCTACCCCAGTGGTTATGTAAATTCATGCCTATAAAGTCCCGCCCTGTGAGGGGAAACTTTTGTATTGTATCAGTTAGGGATGTTGGCTACATCACACCAGACCTGTTTTTCACAACCTCCTATTTTTTGATACATATAAGGGAATATGGAAGTGGGTTCTGACAATGATGAGTAGATTATGGTTATACCCCCTTTTTGTTCCATTCCCTGGCCACACCAGCGTTCATATTGTGTGAACTCAGGGGGCTTGGGTTTGTTTTTCCATAAGGATGTTAGGAAGTGGGAGATTTGGAGGTGTCTAAACCTCTCGGAGTCTGTGAGTTTCAATTTTTCCATGCAGTGTTTAAGAGAAAGAGGGCCTGAGGAGGTGAAAAAGTGTCCGATCCTGTACATCCTTTTGTTTAGCCACCATTGGAATGATTTGATGTCCATGCCTGGACTGAACTGCGGATTGTGGAATATGTGAGCTAATGGCTGTATATCTGATGTCAGTGAGGTGAGATGTTTCATGTCGTCCCAAAGTTTCAGTGAGTGAGATAGCGTAGGGGATAAGATAGAGGGTCTGGATTTACGGGGACACCAAAGAAGGTAGTCTAGGGTATGTGTAGGGACTGCTTGCCTCTCTATACTTATCCAGTTAGGTATCTCATATCTAGAGTAGTTATTGAGAGTTGGGCCAGCCTAGCTGCTTGATAGTATCTAAACAGGTTGGGTAGGCCTAGTCTCCCTCGTATTTTAGGACTATAAAGAATGCTTTCGGAGAGCCTATATCCCTTTTTCCCCCATACAAATTTAATTATTTTCCCCTAAAAAGATTTGAGATGATCTCTACTGACCGCTATCGGGAGGGACCTAAACAGATAAAGAAGTCTGGGGAGTAGTGTCATCTTTATCGAGTGAATTTTCCCTAGTCATGAAATTTTACGGTGTGACCAGGCTTGAAGGTCATTCTCAAGTTTGCGATACATGGGGGGAAAGTTTGCCTTGTATATTTGTTCGATCTTGGGGGTTAAGTTAATCCCTAAATAACGGATCGAGGAGTTACTCCATTTGAATTTGAATGAGGGTTTCAATTACTCAACCATTGTGGATTGTAGGGAAATATTTAACGCTTGAGATTTGGACATGTTGACCCTTAGCCCTGATATATTCCCGAAGGACTCGAGAAGCTTGTTTATGTTGGGGAGAGATGTGATTGAGGAGGTGATGAAACGGAGGATATCATCAGCGAACAAAGTGCACTTGTGGACAGTTTGTCCGCAGCTTACACCTTTAATGTTGTGGTCTGTTCTAAATGCGATGGCTAGTGTTTCAATCGCTATGGTGAAGATCAGAGGGGATAGAGGACAGCCTTGCCTCGTCCCTCTGGTGATTTTAATGGGTTCAGAGTAGTAACCCTGTAATTTGATCCTAGCTTCCGGATCGGAGTAAAGTGCTTTTAAAAGTCCCAGAAAAGTTTCACCAAACCCCCAGCGTCTCAGTACTGTAAAAAGGTATGGCCATGAAAGGGAATCAAAGGCCTTCTGAAGGTCCAATAAAAGCAGAAGGCCTTCCTGAGGAGGGCCCCCGTCCCATCCCAATTGGAGGATTGAGACAATATCAACCGCTCTCCTTACTTGGTCTGGGCCTTGTCTCCCGGGGATAAATCGCACTTGGGCCTTGTAGATATAACGGTTAATAAAGGAGCTTCAAATCATTGTTGATCAGGGAAATGGGCCTATAATTTTCTACTCGTTCGGGGTCTTTATCCGGTTTGTGTATTACAGAGTTAAAGGCTGCATTGAGGTGAGTATCACCGGTTCCCCCTTACGTTTTGAATTAAAAAATTTGGTGAGGCGAGGGGCTAGTGTGTCAGCAAAAGTTTTATAATATTGGGTGGAGAAACCGCCAGGTCCAGGGGCCGAACCCCCTTTTAAATCTTTAATCACCCCTATGGTTTCTTCTGTTGATATTGGGGCTTCCATGAAATCTACATGTTCTTTATGGAGGTAAGATTCCCTAGCCGTATTGTTTTCCTGGTACAATTTATTGTAGGACTCCTGAAATGAATGTAGTATGCGTTGGGGGTTGAGGGTTGTGGAGCCATCCTGAAGTCTTATTTTTGGGAGAGTGAATGTACGAAATTAAATAAAAATTTGTGCCAGTCCATCGGATGGATTTCTCGGCTTTGACCGTGAGTGCTAGGTTTAAGGCTAGTTTTGCAGTGTCAAGTTGTGCGGTTTGGACATTTGACGGGTCCTTTTTATGCTGTTTGCAGAGAGCTGTGAACTCCCGCTCAAGTTTCTCTATGTCCGAGGCTTTCTTTTTTAAATTTTGTAGCTATTTGGATGAGCTTTCCCCGGATCGTGGCCTTGTGAGCAGCCCATAGGGCCTCAGCCGAGATTCCATCCGTGTCATTAAGGAGAAAATATTCATTTATGGCTTTTTTGAGTTCTATAACCGTTATGGGGTCATCAAGTAAGGATTCATTGAGTCTCCAATGGGATAGGGGGGGCCTATTGAAGTGACCTTGTAAGATCATGATCATCATATAATGATCTGATAGGGCTGTGTCTTTTATAAAGGCTTTGTGTACTGCGGGAATGTGTATAGTAGAAATAAATATGTGGTCAATTCTGGAGTAGGTTAGATGGGGGTTCGAGTAGTGCGTGTAGTCCCGTTTTGTAGGGTTGAGTTCCCTCCAAATGTCGGCCAGACCTTGTTGGTAGATCAATTTTACTATCTTAGAACTAATTCTGGTGGGGCGGGATAGTTGTTTAGCCGGGATTTTCGACTTGTCTAGACTTTGGTCGAAAGCGACATTGGAATCGCCACCAAATATCACTGTTCCTTCCAATAATTTCTCTAAGGTATTAAACATCATTCAAAAGAATGTTGCTTGGCCCTTATTGGGGGCGTAGTAAGAAATGAATGAAAATAGTTGGTTGTCTACCATCCCCTTCACTAAGATAAACCACCCTTCAGGGTCTTTGTGTACTAACGTGGCCTTAAACTTACAAGTTTTGGCAAATAGATTGGCTACACCTTTTATCTTGCCTTCAGCGTTTGCTAGGAAGAATTGTGGATAGTGAGCATGTAGAAAGGAAGGGGAGTACCTTATTGGGAAATGTGTTTCCTGTAAAAGAACCACTAACATTTTTTGGGTGTGATATGATTGAAGAATTTTCCTCCTCTTGGTAGCTGAGTTTAGTCCCTGAACATTATGTGAGACCACTTTCAGGGATGGATGTAGTGTGTTGTTATGTGTCATGGTGTGTAGAAAGGGGGAGCGTAACATCATAGCTATAACTTACCCCTATTGGCCAAGGACGTAGCACTTCAGAGAGGTTCAAGTAGGTGGACCTGGGACCTGGAGTGGCGAGGCGAGATGCAGCATATGTGTACTGGCAAATGGAGAAAAGGAGTTAGAGGGAGAAAGTGAGGAGATTAGAAGAAGGAGAGCACATTGGCCTAACGGAGACCTGCGATGATGGGAGGGGGAAGAATCCATCCCAACTTCACCAAACAATAAACAGTTGTAGCTCTGAAGGTGGGCTACCAGACCATCCCCCGAGCATGGTGTGGCCATGGTTAGGAGATGGATGGAGGCGCATGGCTGCTGCCTCAGCCAAAGCCATCCCTGTGATGAAGCAAAAACAATGGATAAAGCAAGATAACATATTTGAATAAACTATAACATTATGAAATAAACGGATCATAACCAGCGGGAGAGTTCAATATAAGTCAATATTGAGAAAATCGGGGAGAGGTGAGGGAGGGTCAAGGGTAAATAGGGAAAGGGGGGGGAGGTTGGGGGATGGGTAAGATGGGATAGGGGAGGGGGTTGGGGAGGGGTGGAGGGTGGAGAGTTAAGTAGTGCAAGGCATTTTAGCGTATTTCAAATTAAGTCCCTGAGGGGGGGCTTCTGTTCCAAACAAGTGCAGTAGAGTGTCCCCCTTGAATCTGATAAGGAGGGAGGTGTTATCAAAATCGTTGACGTGGGAATCAACCTGGGTCCTGAGAAAGTTTATGTGAACTGTTTCTCTGGCGTGTCATTTGTTAAGCTGAGTGTTTTTCATCCAGCCCTCTGACCAGGCTCTAATGCCGCGTACACACGATCGGTTTTTCTGATGAAAAAAGACCGATGGACTCCATTGGTATAAAAAAATAGAACATGTTTTAAATTTTACCGATGGAAAAAAAAACGATAGCAAATTCCGATCGTCTGTGGGGAACTCCATCGGAGAAAAAACCCATGCATGCTCAGAATCAAGTCGACGCATGCTCAGAAGCATTGAACTTCATTTTTCTCGGCTCTTCGGAGTGTTTTACCTCACAGTGTTTGGGACGGTCAGATTTTAGACTGATGGTGTGTAGGCAAGTTTGATGGAAGTCAGCTTCATCGGATTTCTGATGGAAAAATCCATCGGATTTTATTCCATCGGAAATCCAATCGTGTGTACAGGGCATAAGTGTTTGTATCAGACAAAAAAAAAGGCAACGGGGGTGCTAAAAACAAGCCTGCATCAGAAAAATGGTTAAGGCAACATTATAGGGATGTCAGAAGGAATTCCAGGATCATGGAGGGGATCCAATGTGGGATCTCCCAGCAGGGCTGGGCACTGAGTAGAGAAAAGAAAGTGTTAATGAGTCCTCCGGTCTCAGGTGGGTAGAGCGTCCTTTGTACGTCTGCTTTTGTGTGTTTTCCACGTGGGAGAAATCGGGCTAGAAGGAGTGGGACACTTAGAGGGTCCCACTTGAAGATTTGAGGTGTCCATTGCTGGATCTTGCGTGATGAATTTCAGAGCGAGTAGTAGCCGTTCGCCCTAAGGGAGGGTGGTGAATGAGTGGTTTTTACCTTTATAGGAGAATTTTAGTGCAAAGGGGAAGGCCCACCAGTATTTGATTACCCTTTGCGAGAGAATCGTCAGTAGAGGTTTGAGGGCTCTGCGCCTTTGAATGGTCATGGGAGAGATGTCCGCAAAAATCTGGATATCATGTCCTTGGAATGACAAGTGGGTTGTTGGCGCAATATTTTCATAATCTCCTCTTTCACACTATAGTAGTGTGGTTTCATCCCTGGGGGACCCGTCTTGTCTGGGGGGGCCCAGGGATCTGTGGGCCCTGTCTAACTCCAGTTTGTGTGGGGTTATTGCTGGGATGAGGGTTTTAATCAGGTCCCTGATAGCTGTGGGGACATCAGTAATGGATTCTGGCAGGCCTCTGACTCTGAAGTTATCCCTCCTCGAACGATTTTCGAGGTCGATTCTGCTCAGAGCCACATCCAATTGCTCCTGTATGACATGGATGTGATCAGTGTTTTGGTTGGCCCTGGACACTGTAATATCAAGCTTGTGTTCGATCGCTTCCATTCTGGAGCCCAGGTTTTGGAAGTCAGAGCGAATGTCATTAGTGATTTTGTTAGCTGTATGTGCAAGGCCCCTTTCCAGCAGTTCTGATACTTTCAGGAATAAATCGCCTGCATTCTGGGGTATGTCATGGTCTGGGCCTCCTGGGGTGATAATGGAGTCCATGTGGGTAGGTGTTGCTCCCAGAGGTGTGAGCATGTAGTTATCAATTGATCATTCTATGAGCGATTCTGTGGAGGTGGGAGATGGGGTCACAGCATGGGGGACGTTGGGGGTCGCCTGCGGTGTGAAAGCCAGAGTGGCTGGGGCAATGACTTGCCTGCTTTCAGCTTGTCCTCTGCTGTGCATGTCTCGTGGCTGAGATGCGGCCGCCATCTTGGATTCGGCCTGGATCCCCTCTGCGGTGAATTGCGGTCCTAGGTCCCGGCGGACCGAGCTGCCTAGCATGGGTATGGTGCTGGGGTATTCCCCAAACAATTACCGCCGTCAGCGGGTGTCCCCCTGGCGTGGATTCGGCGTTAGGGTGGCTGGTTGGCTGAGGCAGAGTGGAGCTCCCGGCTTACGCAGCCATCTTGGAAGCTTTTCGCTAGGGAGTGGGAGCAGTGATTTTAATAATGCTTAAAGTGAAACAATAAAAGTGAAATATTCCTTTATATTCCAGATTCCGATAAGCCCCCTGTCCGCAGACCCCCACAACCACCGGGCAAGGGTTGTGGGGATGAGGTCCTTGTCCCCATCAACATGGGGACATGGTGCTTTGAGGGGTCACAGACCCCCAAAGCATCCTCCCCATGTTGAGGGCATGTGGCCTGGTATGGTTCAGGAGGAGGGGCGCTCTCTCGTCCCCCTCTCTTTTCCTGCGGCCTGCCAGGTTGCGTGCTCGGATAAAGGGTCTGGTATGGATTTTTGGGGGGAACTCCACGCCATTTTGTTTTAAAATTTGGCGTGGGGTTCCCCTTAAAATCCATACCAGACCTGAAGGGTCTGGTATGGATATTTGGGGGGAACCCCACATCATTTTTTTTTAAATTTGACGCAGGGTTCCCCTTAATAGCCATACCAGACATGAAGGGCCTGGTATTTGAATTTGGTGGGACCCCCACGCATTTTTATTTTTTTTTATCAATGACTTTCAATTACTTTTCTCTGTATTGCCGGGAACCGACAATTCATTATAGCCGGGAGCGCTTTTAAATTACTTTTTTTCCTTCAGAAATGACACTTTGTACAGGGACAGTTCTAAGCACGGGAAACAAGCGCTAATTTACAGGCATACTATACACACCCCCTAGGTACGAAATTTAAAGAAATATTTCACTTTTATTGTTTTACTTTAAGCATTATTAAAATCACTGCTCCCGAAAAGACTGCAGTTTTTAAAACTTTTTTTTGCATTGATACATGTCCCCTGAGGCAGGACCCGGGTCCCCAAACACTTTTTATGACAATAACTTGCATATAAGCCTTTAAAATTAGCACTTTAGATTTTTCATGTTCGAGTTCCGTAGACTTTAAAGCCTCGTACACACGATCGGATATCCTATGGATTCTAATCCAATGGTTTTGTCCATCGGAAATCCGATGAAGCTGACTTCCATCAGTCTTGCCTACACACCATCAGTCAAAAAACCGACCGTTCCAAACGCAGTGACGTAAAACACTCCGATGAGCCGAGGAAAATTAAGTTTAATGCTTCTGAGCATGCGTCAACTTGATTCTGAGCATGCGTGGGTTTTTTATCCGATGGACTTGCCCATAGACGATCGGAATTTGCTATCGGTTTTTGATCCATCGGAAAAATTTAAAACATGTTCTATTTTTTAAAACCGATGAAAAAAAGACCGATGGGTCCCATACACGATCGGTTTGTCCGATGAAAAAAGTCCATCGGACTGTTTTCATCGGTAAAACCGTTCGTGTGTACAGGGCTTAACGGTGTTTGGATGTTCTGATGCAAACCGAACTGGGGGTGTTCGGCTCATACCTAGGCTTCTTACCAGATGTCCAGGACCACAAATTATAATGGTCAAACAAGCACCAGCAAGTTTATCCAGGAGGGTAACCGATCACAGATTGTATAGAGGAGACTCACAATAAAAAACACAAGGAAAACACCCATATTGAAGCCCATCATGATGTAAAAGAGTTTCATTTAAAAAATGGTTACAATTACCTTCTTACAAAACATAGACAGCAATTGTTTTGTATAATAAAAGAGCAGCAGGCTGTCGGCTTCAAACACTCCACTGGTTAGTGGTCGGGCGTGCGTGATGTCATCACTGGTAGGCCGCTCCCTGATGCATTTCTTCACAAGACGTGAACACAACGTCTTCAGAGAAATACTTTAAAACTGTAAACAAAACCAGCCAAAATCAGTGGGACACTCTTCAAATATCCCTCTGGTGACTCGCAAAGACCCCATTCAGTCCCCTGCTTAAACAGGAGTCCTAGGAATTCCTGGAATGTTCTGGGGGGTAAGGTGACCTTAAATTACCCATACTAGAGTACCTTCAGAACATTTCCAATTCCCAATCAGACTTATCACAAAAAAAACCCCCCATTGAAATCAATCAAGGTTGAGCTTGAAACTCCCACCACCATCATCCCATTAGGGAAATAGGGGCCTTAAAACAGGCTATTCTCCCTTTCCTCACATTCTTTTGCTTCTGCTGTGTGATGAGACACCTAGATAAAAAGTGGGTAGCCTCATTTTTGTCATTCTCTGCGTGCGCTTCTAATAATATGGAGTCATGTCAGAGCTTACTGAGTTTCAAAGAGGGCAAATTGTTGGTCCCCGCTTTGCTGGTGCCTCTGTGACTGAAGTTGCCAATTAATTTGCGGTGTTGCGAGGTACAGTATCAAAGGTTATAACGGCATATACAGTTTCCAGGAAAACGTTGTCTGATATCAGATTCCATTATCCACCATTCAATATTTGTAAATTCCCTGGAGAATTCAAGCTGTCTTGGATGCCAAAGGAGGTCCAACACCATATTAGGTAACTATTGCGTTCTTTTACCTGGTGTTTCCATAATGTTGTCCAACACAACACTTTACATTGTACATTTTGCTAAAATTCCAAAGCATTCTGGACGTCAGTGTTTTTTTATTCTTTAGAGTTGTGCAGTGGTTTCAGTATCAACAAAACCCAATCTCCTTAGAAGACCTCCAGCACTCTTCCTCTAAGACCACTGAGCCTAATGCAACTACTTTATGTAATCTGCCTTACTACAGCACATGGTGGGGAAGGCGTTCCATAAATAAAATTCATCCCACTATACATTTCACTTAGAAATGCAAATTTTGCTCTGCTCCATTGTTTTTTCAGGACATATGCAGCTTGCACATCTGTACAATTTAATTATTTGGTCTCAGCTAGTACAACAAATAGTAATAATAATATACTGTATACTTTTTTAATAATTTGTTTCTATTAGTTAATTATGCTAACAATGTGATGAAAAACTGCAAGCAGGGACCTGAGGAATTCATGTGACAAGAGACGCAATGTGTCGGGCGGAGCCAGTGACGTCACTTCTGGTGTCTCTGGGACCCAAAAGTCATAGTGAGGAGGCGATTTGCCATTTTGGATTGTGATCCATGTATATGCTTATGACAAGAAGCGTTTGTGTAAGTGTTTTTAACCTATTAAAAAACATCACTGATAAGGCAAAATACACTTTGAGCATATTCTTTTATATACCCTGAGCACTTGGTCTCAAGTGGAGCTTGTCCAGTCTAAAAGGCATATTACAAGAGGAGGTCAATTGACTGGAGGCATACCAGGCTAACAGTATAAAATCTCAAAGGTGCAGTATGACCTGTAATTGGTCATAGAGTAAGATGAGCAGGCACTGCACCCAGAGATGCCTGGTGATGGCATTTTGACACACAGCTGTCTTTCTATTGATGAACCCCACATTTTACATTTCATCCTTTGAATATAGATTCTGTCTTTGAAGGGGACTTTACAACTATAGATGTTTTTTATGGATGTTTATTAACAATACTTTAACCTGTATATGTGTATGGTATCACTGAGCACATATTTTTACTGAATATTATATGGGATTTATATCTGTGTTGTTTATACTGTACATGGGATTTATTAGAGTTTGATTTATTACTCTTGTTGAACAGTGCACCATTTCCTTTATTATATATTATTTGAATTACCATTGCCTTTCTATCATCTCAAACCAGTCTACCCATTCTCCTCCGATCTCTGATATCAACAAGGCATTTTTGTCCACACAACCTCTGCTCACTGGATATTTTCTCTTTTTCGGACCATCCTCTGTAAAACACTAGAGATGGTTGTGCGTGAAAATCCCAGTAGATCATCAATTTTTGAAATACTCAGACCAGTCCGTCTGGCACCAACAACCGTCCCACGTTCAAAGTCACTTAAATCCCCTTTCTTCCCCATTCTGATACTCAGTTTGAACTTCAGAAAGTCGTCTTCACCACATCTAGATGCCTAAATGCATTGCGTTGCTGCCATGTGATTAGGTGATTAGCAATTTGTGTTACCAAGCAATTGAACAGGTGTACCTAATAAAGTGCCTGGTGAGTGTATAGAAAAACACATGAATTACTTAAATACATGATTAACCCAAAATATAACTCAAAATATACCAAAATGAAACATAAATGCATATCATATGTCAATGCATGCATAAAGTCCATAAAGAAAAAAGAGAAGATTTATAGAGAAAGTCCATAAAAGACCCAGTAAAATAAACTGAAAATTGACAATAATTCAGCAATCCATTAGTGTGTCATCATAGGGAGAGGGTCCCACCACCATTCACTCTCTGCTCTCACCTGGAAACGTGGACCTATTTGATGATAATAGATCAATCAGCATCTTTCCCTTTCACTGAAAGGGAAATAAAGCAGTTGTCCCCAGCCACTGAATAAGCAGATGCCTCAACAATGATCCATGAGCTTCTCCCTAATGCCGCGTACACACGATCGTGATTCACGGCGGTGAAAACACCGCCGTGAATCACGGCATAAAAAAAATGAGAAACGAGGGAACGGCATGTTTCCCCACACACGACCGTTTTTCCCGTCATTTTTTTCTTTGACAAGAAAAACGACCGTCTGTGGGCTCTGCGGCAGTGTCTCCCTATGGGAAAACTGCCGCGGAAAAAAATGATGGAAAAAACGATGAGAAAATTTAGAACATGTTCTAATTTTTCTCGTCGTTTTTCCTGCCGTTTTTCTCAACGAGAAAAACGGCATAAAGCCCACAGACGATCGTTTTTCTCGGCGAAAAAAAAAAATGTCATTTTTCCCGACGGGAAAAACGATTGTGTGTACGCGGCATTAGGATAAGGGGTATAACCAGGCTCATTCACTAAAATAAGGGCCACGCTTTATTAAAAAACAAAGATAAAACTACTCACAAATAGAGTGCACCAAGAAAGCAGTGCACAATTCACGTGCTTAATGGCAGTCAATCTCATGTAGTTTAAAAAAGCCTCAGACTCCCACCTCCATACACCAGCTTGAAAGTCAAGCTCACTGGATAGCGCAATGGCGTCACTATGCTCTGTCCCTTGATGCATTTTACCATGCCCATGTGGCTGCTTCAGAAGGAAAAGGCATGCATATTGTTCAGTGAACTTATTTAGCTCTTATGGGCACCATGTTGGAGACCAAACAATAGTGGGGGCCATTTTCCTTGAGACCATTATTCCATCACAGCACTAAACCTAGTAACAATACTAGCTGCTATCTTCAATATAGGCGCCATATTGGAGACCAAATAGACATGAAGTACATCTCACATAAGTGTGAAGTGGAAGGAAAATGATAAATGGTTTTCAATTTTTTTTACAAATAAATATCTGAAAAGTGTGGCGTGCATTTGTATTCAGCCCCCCCCCCCCCTGTCAATACTTTGTAGAACCACCTTTCGCTGCAATTACAGCTGCAAGTCTTTTTGGGTATGCTTTGCACATCTAGAGAGTGACATTTTGCCCATTCTTCTTTGCAAAATATCTTAAGCTCCGTCAGATTGGATGGAGAGCGTCCGTGAACAGCAATTTTCAAGTCTTGCCACAGATTCTCAATTGGATTTAGGTCTGGACTTTGACAAGGCCATTCTAACACATGAATATATTTTGATCTAAACCATTTCAATGTAGCTATGACTGTATGTTTAGGGTTGTTGTCCTGCTGGAAGGTGAACCTCCGCCCCAGTCTCAAGCAGTGGCGGCTGGTGCTCAAATTTTTTTGGGGGGCGCAAACAAACTGAAAAATTCTGAAAAAAAAAAACATCAATTGTAGCCTCACTGTGCCATCAAACACAGCCACTGTACCATCAAACTCAACCACTGTGCCATCAAATGCAGCCATTGTGCCATCAAATGCAGCCACTGTGTCCATCAATTGCCACCACTGTGCCATCAATTGCCGCCACTGTGCCATCAATTGCCGCTACTGTGCCATCAAACGCAGCCACTGTCTCATCAAACGCAGCTGCTGTGCCCATCAATTGCCATCACTGTGCCATCAAATGCAGCCATTGTGCCATCAAAGGCCACCACTCTGCCCATCAAACGCAGACACTGTGCCATAAAACATCGCCACTGTGTCCATCAATTGCCACCACTGTGCCCATCAAATGCAGCCACTGTGCCTATCAAACACAGCCACTGTGCCCATAAATTGCAGACACTGTGCCCATCAAATGCTGTCACTGTGCCCATAAAATGCCGCCACCGTGCCCATCAAACACCCCCACTGTGCCCAAACGCTGCCACTGTGCCATCAAATGCTCCCTGTGTGCCCTATCAAATGATCTCACTGTGCCCATAAAATGCTCCCACTGTGCCATATCAAATGCTCCCACTGTGTCCCATCAAATGCTCCCACTGTGCCATCAAATGCTGCCAGTGTGCCCCCATGTGCCCCCAAATGCTGCCGGTGTCCTCCATGCTTCCCGATGTCACCGCAAAATGCAAATGGAACGTCTTATGGCTTTTTTTCAACAATGGTTTTCTTCTTGCCACTCTTCCATAAAGGCCAGATTTGTGGAGTGCATGACTAATAGCTGTCCCATGGACAGATTCTCCCACCTCAGCTGTGGATCTCTGCAGCTCCTCCCGAGTTACCATGGGTCTTTTGGTTGCTTCTCTGATTAATACTTTCCTTGCCCGGCCTGTCAATTTAGGTGGACGGCCATGTCTTGGTAGGTTTGCAGTTGTAACATACTCTTTCCATTTTTGAATGATGGATTGAAAAGTGCTCCATTAGATGTTCAAAGCTTGGGATATATCTTTATAACCTAACCCTGTTTTAAACTTCTCCACACTTTTATCCCTGATCTGTCTGGTGTGTTCTTTGGCCTTCATGATGCTGTTTGTTCGCTAAGGTTCTCTAACAAACCTCTGATGGCTTCACAGAACAGCTGTATTTATACTGAGATTAAATTATACACAGGTGGACTCTATTTACTAATCAAGTGACTTCTGAAGGCAATTGGTTTCACTAGATTTTAGTTAGGGGTTTCGGAATAAAGGGGGCTGAATACAAATGCACGCCACACTTTTCAGATATTTATTTGTAAAAAAAATTGAAAACCATTTATAATTTTCCTCCTACTTCACAATTATGTGCCACTTTGTGCTAATCTACCAAATAAAATCCCAATAAAATACATTTACATTTTTGGTTGTAACATGACAATATGTGGAAAATTTCAAGGAGAATGAATACTTTGTCAAGGCATTGTAAAAGAACACAGAATGTATACTTCATAGCAAACAACACATGTGTTATATCAATCAGTAGACTCAGTTCACTAAGATATAACATATGTGTTGTTTGGCATGAAGTCTGTTATTTTCAGTTATGTGACTGCTATTATCAGAATGTCATTGCTAAAAATAACTGTCGTTATGGCATATAACGATTGTAATAGGACAGTGAATTGAGCCTATTCTCTCCAGTAAACTCAGTTCTCAGTGAAAAGTCAATATAACATCATTAACCACTTAACGACCGCTCAGTGTATATATACGTCGGCAGAATGGCACCGACAGGCACAATCACGTAGAGTGTACGTGATCGCCTTTGTACAGTTGGGGGGTCCGATCGGACCCCCCTTCTATACAGTGAGCGGCCATTTATCGTTGGGGAGCGTTCAGAGATGAGGGGGTGACCATTCGATTTCGGCCACCCCCTCGCGATCGCTCCCGGCCAATGAAAATGCTTCCTCTGCCATGTGATGTAAACACAGGCAGTAGGAAGTGATGTCATCTCCCTCGCGGCAGTCTTTTCGATTCCGGCGCCGAGGAGAGAGGAAGCAGGTTAGTGCACCAACAGTCCACTGACACGTAGGTACACATAGGCACACATTTCACCCCCCAGTCACCCCCAGATCACCCCCCAGGTCACCCCCCAAACACCAATCACAGTGTCACTGATTGCAGTGATCATTTATTTTACTGATCACTGCTTTTAGTGTCATCTGTGATAGTAAAAAGTTGCAGGGCAGTTAGGATTAGGCCCCTTTAGGTCCAGGGTAGCCCCCTAACCCCCCCTAATAAAGGTTTAACCCCTTGATCGCCCCCCAGGTAACCCTTTCACCCCCTAACGCCAGCGTCACTAAGCGATCGTATTTTCGATTGCTGTATTTAGTGCCGGTGGTGCCCTAGATAGCCAGTTATTTATTTTTAGTTTCACCGCAGGTTTTTAGAGCGTCAGGTACCCCCATATATTATTTTAACCCCCTGATTGCCCCTAGAGTTAACCCTTTCAACAGTGATCACCGTATAAGCGTCACTGGTGACACTGGTTACCCAGTTAATTATTTAGTTATTTAGGTAACCCGTCAGGTTTTTATATAGCGTCGGGTACCCCCATATTTAACCTAATAAAGGTTTTAACCCCCTGATTGCCCCTAGTTAACCCTTTCACCAGTGATCACCATATAAAGGTTACGGGTGACACTGGTTGGTTAGTTTGCTTTTTATAGCATCAGGGCACCCGCCATATATCACCCAATAAAGGTTTAACCCCCTGATCGCCCCCGGCGGGTGAGATCAATTAGGTTTTAGCGCCAGAGAGGGTCTGCGTCGCCCCAGGCAGCGTTAGGTTAGTGCCAGTAACGCTAACACCCACGCGCAAAGCATACACCTCCCTTAGTGGTATAGTATCTGATCAGATCTATACTAGCGTCCCCAGCGGTTTAGGGTTCCCAAAAACGAAGTGTTAGCGGGATCAGCCCAGATACCTGCTAGTACCTGCGTTTAGCCCCTCCGCCCAGCCCAGCCCACCCAAGTGCAGTATCGATCGATCACTGTCACTTACCAAACACAACACACATAACTGCAGCGTTCACAGAGACAGTCCTGATCCCTGCGACCGCTAACAGTTTTTTTTGTAGCGTTTGATATATTTGCTGACGACAGTCGGGTGCTTTTTTTCCTGTGAATCTTACTAGTGTACCCCTAAATTTAGAGCCCAAAATGGCAAGTCGAAGGTACACTAGTAAAGAGGCCTACGAGATTCTGAGCATGACAGATAGTGAAGAGGAGGTCACGTATCTGTCAGATTCAGGCTCAGAATATCTTCCCGTAGAAGACAGTGACGTCAGCGGCCCCACGTCAGATAGCTCTGACGACGAAGTTGAGGTCCCTGCTAAGGTCAGGCGTACCCGATCCCGATCTTCTGAGGTTGTTGAGGAGCAAGAACCGCAGGGCTCTCGTATCATGGAGCAGAGGAGTACTAGCGCCGCTATTCCTTCTGGTGAATTGGCAAGCACCAGCGGCCTAGTACAGCCTGGGCGTACATCCAGCACTGCAGTATCACGTGGTGACGTGGCGAGTCCCATAAGTGCAGTTCAAGCTGGCGAGGTGGCAAGCACAAGTAGTGTCCCGCTGCCACCAAGAAGACAAAGGCAGGCCCGTCGTACCCATAGTGCTCTTCCTGCAGAATTCGCCTATCCTGATTGGGTCCCCACCACTTCTGCAGAACCTGTACTTCCCCCATTCACTGCCCAACCCAGTATTCAGGTGGAAACAGCTGATTTTATGCCAATCGATTATTATTCGCTGTTTTTCACGGAAGATCTCTATAGATCTATTGTGGACCAGAGTAATTTATATGCTGGTCAATTCATCGCCGCTAATCCCCAGTTGCCTTCCATTGCCAAAGATTGGAAACCAATTACGGTTTCCGAATTTAAGACCTTTCTGGGCCTTTCCCTCAACATGGGCACACATAAATTCCCGTCATTGCGTGCTTATTGGTCCACGCACCCAATTGACCACATGCCCGTGTTCTCTGCCTCCATGCCCAGTAAACGATACGAGCAGATTTTGCGGTTCATGCACTTCAACGACAATGAACTTTGTCGTCCACGTGGGGACCCTGAATACGACCGGCTCTATAAAATTCGGCCCCTCAAAAACCACTTCAACGAACGTTTTGCAGCCTTGTTTATTCCCGATCAAGCTGTCTGCGTTGATGAGTCCCTGATTGAATTTTCTGGCCGCTTGGCTTTCAAGCAGTACCTTCCCAGCAAGCGTGCCAGATACGGGGTCAAGCTCTATAAGTGCTGTGACAGGGCAACAGGCTATGTATGGAGCTTTATGGTTTATGAGGGAAAAGATAGTCAGGTTGAGCCGGTCAACTGCCCGGATTACATAGGGAGCGCTGGCAAGATAGTGTGGAACTTGGTGTCACCCTTATTCGGAAAGGGGTACCACTTGTATGTGGACAATTATTACACGAGCGTGCCACTGTTTAGTCACTTGTTTGATCATCAGATTGGAGCATGTGGCACCGTGCGACCTAATCGCCGGGGCTTTCCCCAGCGGCTTGTAGATGCCCGTCTTAGGCTGGGGGAGAGAGCCTGCGTAAAGTGTAATAACTTGCTCGCTATGAAGTGGAGGGACAATAAGAATGTTTTCCTTCTTACCTCCCTTCATGCAGACACGACAGTCCAAATTCCTACGGCGACTGGTGTTGTGGAGAAACCCCTCTGTGTCCACGAATATAACAAAAATATAGGAGGGGTGGACCTCAACGGCCAGTTGATGGCGCCGTATCTAATTGATCGTAAGGCGAGACGCTGGTACAAAAAAGTGTCTCTATCCTTATTCCAATTGGCTTTGCTGAACGCTCATGTGCTATACAGAGCTTCAGGCGGGACGTTATCTCTTCTAAAATTCCAGAATGAGATTGTCACAGAACTCCTGTATCCAGGCGGTTCTGCACCTCACCATCCCCTACCAAATGCAGTAAGCCGGCTGCATGAGAGGCATTATACGCATCTCCTCCCGAGTACCCCTACCCAACGAGCCCCCCAAAAAAGATGTCGTGTCTGTAGCAAGCGCGGATTTAGGCGTGACACCCGTTATTATTGTCCACTCTGTCCTGACAAACCTGGTCTTTGCCTTGGTGAATGTTTTGAACGCTACCACTCAAAAGTGAAGTTTTAGCATAGGGTACAGCATTTCACAGACTAGGACACACTTACACAGGGTCTCCCAAGATGCCATTACATTTTGAGAGACCCGAACCATTACAGTTGTTAAAGTTTAAAAAAAAAGTGTAAAAAAGAAAAAAAAAACGTAAAAAACAAAACACAAAAAAAATATAAAAGAAAAAAACCAAAAATAGTTGTCGTTTTATTGTTCTCTCTCTCTCTCTCTATTTTCTCTCTATTGTTATGCTCTTTTTTACTGTATTTCATTCTGCAATGTTTTATCATGCTTGCTTTTCAGGTATGTAATTTTTTGTTTTCAGGTGCGCCATTCAACTGCAATTATTTATCTTGACAGCAACAGCGTTTGCTCCCACGATACATAAAGCCGTGACTCCAACGCTGTAGGAGGTGATTTCACCACCACAGTTAAAAAAAGAGCATATATGCCGAAGCATGGGGGCAGCAGGGGCGGAGGAGCGATTTTGCTCCTAATGCCGCGTATATACGGTCGAAATTCCGACGGAGGTTTGCCCGTGGAAAAGTTCGACCGTGTGTACGCGGCATAACCTTTTATGCCGCGTACATACGGTCGAAATTCCGACGAAGGCTTGCCCGTGGAAAAGTCCGACCGTGTGTACGCGGCATAACTTTTTTGCGGGAGGATGCCCCCATGCTTCGGCATATATGCCCATCATTAGAAGTGGGTGGATGAAGGGAGGTATTCTAATGGTGGGCATACCCACCGATCAATCTCTTTTTTTCGTTCAGCCAACAGGCTGCATGAAAAAAAAGATTACAATACATGTCCAACAAGGACCAGCAACGTACTGGTATGTTGCTGGACTTTGAATGTTTATACCAGAATGATGCCTCCAGGTTTAGGTATCATCTTGGTATCATTCTTTTCAGCCAGTGGCCGGCTTTCATGTAAAAGCAATTCTAGCAGATAATTAGCCTCTAGACTGCTTTTACAAGCAGTGGGAGGGAATGCCCCTCCCCGGATATAAACAGCGCCATTGGGAAATTGGGAAAGCATTTTATCACACCGATCTTGGTGTGGTCAGATGCTTTGAGGGCAGAGGAAAGATCTAGGGTCTAACCCCCATTTTTTTTCAAAAAAAGAGTACCTGTCACTACTTATTGCTATCATAGGGGATATTTACATTCCCTGAGATAACAATAAAAATGATAAAAAAAAAATAAATATGGAAGGAACAGTTTAAAAATACAATAAAAAAGCAAAATAAAAAAAAAGCACCGCTGTCCCCCCCTGCTCTTGCGCAAAGGCGAACGCAAGCGTCGGTCTAGCGTCATATGTAAACAGCAATTGCATCATGCATGTGAGGTATCACCGCGAAGGTCAGATCGAGGGCAGTAATTTTAGCAGTAGACCTCCTCTGTAAATCTAACATGGTAACCTGTAAAGGCTTTTAAATGCTTTTAAAAATGAATGTAGTTTCTCGCCGCTGCGCGTTTGTGCGCAATTTTAAAGCATGTCGTGTTTGGTATCCATGTACTCGGCCTAAGATCATCTTTTTTATTTCATCAAACATTTGGGCAATATAGTGTTTTTTAGTGCATTAAAAATAAAAAAAAGTGTGTTTTTCCCCCAAAAAATGCGTTTGAAAAATCGCTGCGCAAATACTGTGTGGAAAAAAAAATGCAACACCCACTATTTTAATCTGTAGGGCCTTTGCTTTAAAAAAATATATAATGTTTGGGGGTTCAACATAATTTTCTTGCAAAAAAAAAAATGTTTTCATGTAAACAAAAAGTGTCAGAAAGGGCTTTGTCTTCAAGTGGTTAGAAGAGTGGATGATGTGTGACATAAGCTTCCTAATGTTGTGCAAAAAATGCCAGAACAGTTCAAAACCCCCCCAAATGACCCCATTTTGGAAAGTAGACACCTCAAGCTATTTGCTGAGAGGCATGTTGAGCCCATTGAATATTTTTTTTTTTGTCCCAAGTGATTGAATAATGACAAAAAGAAAAAAAAAATGTACAAAAAGTTGTCACTAAATTATATATTGCTCAAACATGCCATGGTTATATGTGGAATTGCACCCCAAAATACATTCTGTTGCTTCTCCTGAGTACGGGGATACCACATGTGTGAGACATTTTGGGAGCCTAGCCGCGTACAGGACCCCGAAAACCAAGCACCGCCTTCAGGATTTCTATGGGTGTAAATTTTTGATTTCACTCCTCACTGCCTATCACAGTTTCGGAGGCCATGGAATGCCCAGATGGCACAAAACCCCCCCACATGACCCCATTTTGGAAAGTAGACACCCCAAGCTATTTGCTGAGAGGTATGTTGAGTATTTTGCAGATCTCGCTTTTTGTCACAATGTTTTAAAAATTTAAAAAAGAAAAAAAAAAAAATGTCTTTCTTCATTTTCAAAAACAAATGAGAGCTGTAAAATACTCACCATGCCTCTCGGCAAATAGCTTGGGGTGTCTACTTTCCAAAATGGGGTCATTTGTGGGGGTTTTGGGCTATCTTGGCATTTTATGGCCTTCAAAACTGTGATAGGTAGTGAGGAGTGAAATCAAAAATTTGTGCCCTTAGAAATCCTGGAGGCGGTGCTTGGTTTTCGGGGGCCCGTACGCGGCTAGGCTCTCAAAAAGTCCCACACATGTGGTATCCCCGTACTCAGGAGAAGCAGCCAAATGTATTTTGGGGTGCAACTCCGCATATAACCATGGCATGTTTGAGCAGTATATCATTTAGTGACAACTTTTTGTACATTTTTTTTTTCTTGTCATTATTCAATCACTTGGGACAAAAAAAAATATTCAATGGGCTCAACATGCCTCTCAGCAATTTCCTTGGGGTGTCTACTTTCCAAAATGGGGCCATTTTGGGGGGTTTTGTGCTATCTTGGCATTTTATGGCCTTCAAAACTGTGATAGGTAGTGAGGAGTGAAATCAAAAATTTATGCCCTTAGAAACCTTGAAGGCGGTGCTTGAGTTTTGGGGTCCCGTACACGGCTAGGCTCCCAAAAAGTCCCACACATGTGGTATCCCCGTACTCAGGAGAAGCAGCAGAATGTATTTTGGGGTGTAATTTCACATATGCCCATGGCATGTGTGAGCAATATATCATTTAGTGACATCTTTGTGCAAAAAAAACAAAGTTTGTCATATTCCCGCAACTTGTGGCAAAATATAAAATATTCCATGGACTGAACATGCCTCTCAGTAAATAGCTTGGGGTGTCTACTTTCCAAAATGGGGTAATTTGGGGGGGTTTTGTGCTATTTTGGCATTTTATGGCCTTCGAAACTGTGATAGGTAGTGAGGAGTGAAATCAAAAATTTACGCCCTTAGAAATCCTGAAGGCGGTGCTTGGTTTTTGGGGCCCCGTACCCGGCTAGGCTCCCAAAAATTCCCACACATGTGGTATCCCCGTACTCAGGAGAAGCAGCAGAATGTATTTTGGGGTGCAATTCCACATATAACCATGGCATGTGTGAGCAATATATCATTTAGTGACAATTTTTTGTACATTTTTTTTTCTTTTTGTCATTATTCAATCATTTGGGACAAAAAAAAAATATTCAATGGGGTCAACATGCCTCTCAGCAAATAGCTTGGGGTGTCTACTTTCCAAAATGGGGTCATTTGGGGGGGTTTTGTGCCATCTTGGCATTTTATGGCCTTCAAAACTGTGATAGGTAGTGAGGAGTGAAATCAAAAATTTATGCCCTTAGAAACCTTGAAGGCGGTGCTTGGTTTTTGGGGTCCCGTACGCGGCTAGGCTCCCAAAAAGTTCCACACATGTGGTATCCCCGTACTCAGGAGAAGCAGCAGAATGTATTTTGGGGTGTAATTTCACATATGCCCATGGCATGTGTGAGCAATATATCATTTAGTGACAACTTTGTGCAAACAAAAAAAGTTTGTCATATTCCCGCAACTTGTGGCAAAATATAAAATATTCCATGGACTGAACATGCCTCTCCGTAAATAGCTTGGGGTGTCTACTTTCCAAAATGGGGTCATTTGGGGGGGGTTTGTGCTATTTTGGCATTTTATGGCCTTCGAAACTGTGATAGGTAGTGAGGAGTGAAATCAAAAATTTGCGCCCTTAGAAATCCTGAAGGCTGTGCTTGGTTTCCGGGGTCCCGTACGTGGCTAGGCTCCTAAAAAGTCCCACACATGTGGTATCCCCGTACTCAGGAGAAGCAGCAGAATGTATTTTGGGGTGCAATTCCACATATAACCATGGCATGTGTGAGCAATATATCATTTAGTGACAACTTTTTGTAATTTTTTTTTTTTTTTTTTTTTGTCATTATTCAATCACTTGGGACAAAAAAAAAATATTCAATGGGCTCAACATGCCTCTCAGCAATTTCCTTGGTGTGTCTACTTTCCAAAATGGGGTCATTTGGGGGGGTTTTGTACTGCCCTGCCATTTTAGCACCTCAAGAAATGAGATAGGCAGTCATAAATTTAAAGCTGTGTAAATTTCAGAAAATGTACCCTAGTTTGTAAACGCTATAACTTTTGCGCAAACCAATAAATATACGCTTATTGACATTTTTTTTACTAAAGACATGTGGCTGAATACATTTTGGCCTAAATGTATGACTAAAATTGAGTTTATTCGATTTTTCTTATAACAAAAAGTAGAAAATATCTTTTTTTTTCAAAATTTTCGTTCTTTTTCCATTTATATCGCAAAAAATAAAAATCGCAGAGGCAATCAAATACCATTAAAAGAAAGCTCTATTTGTGGGAAGAAAAGGACGCAAATTTCATTTGGGTACAACATTGCATGTCCGCACAATTTACAGTTAAACAGCGCAGTGCCGAATCCCAAAAACAGGCTTGGTCCTTATGGTCCGAAATGGTCCGGGGCTTAAGTGGTTAAACAGAATGTCTGTATTTCACACGTCCAACCGTTACTATACTGCAGGTAAGTAAGTGGCTAACAATGTGAAATAAATTAGATGCTTGTTTTGTCAATAAAAATGGAAACATAAGAAAGATATTATGAAAAATTTAATCTTTAGAGAAAAATCTACAAGGCGGTTATTGATTTGGGAGAATAATTATCAATTGTATAACATTCAATGATTTAATATTTTAGAGAACACAAATGAATACAAGATAAAATCAACATGACATAATTACCCATTCCAAAATGGCTACTGTTCCGAATGGCTAGTTACCAGAGTTAAAATGGCTGCCGTGGCTTTCAATATGGCTACTCTTAACCACTTAAGCCCCGGACCATTTGGCTGGCCAAAGACCAGGTCACTTTTTGCGATTCGGCACTGCATCGCTTTAACTGACAATTGCGCGGTCATGCGTCGTGGCTCCCTAACAAGATTGATGTCCTTTTTTTCCCACAAATACAGCTTTCTTCTGGTGGTATTTGATCACCTCTGCGGTTTCTATTTTTTGCACTATAAACAAAAATAGAGCGACAATTTTGAAAAAAATGCAATATTTTTTACTTTTTGCTATAATAAATATCCCCCAAAAATATATAAAAAACTTTTTTTTCCTCAGTTTAGGCCGATTCGTATTCTTCTACACATTTTTGGTAAAAAAAAATCACAATAAGCGTTTATTGATTGGTTTGCGCAAAAGTTATAGCGTCTACAAAATAGGGGATAGTTTCATTAATCATTAACTTTTCCCGAGAGTTCCGTGAGTTCAGGTAATATCACCTTCAACCACCAGGTGGCTCACATGTGTTTTGAGCTTATCTTTTTAATTAATATATTCTATTTTTCATACTGTGTGTGAATAAGTTTTTATGTTATATTTGTTCTGAGGAATATATACAGTTGCAATAAAAAGTATGTGAACACTTTGGAATGATATGGATTTCTGCACAAATTGGTCATAAAATGTGATCTGATCTTCATCTATGTCACAACAATAGACAATCACAGTCTGCTTAAACTAATAACACACAAATAATTAAATGTTACCATGTTTTTATTGAACACACCATGTAAACATTCACAGTGCAGGTGGAAAAAGTATGTGAATCCGTAGACTAATGAGATCTCCAAGAGCTAATTGGAGTGAGGTGTCAGCCAACTGGAGTCCAATCAATGAGATGAGATTGGAGGTGTTGGTTACAGCTGCCCTGCCCTCTAAAAAACGCACACCAGTTCAGGGTTTGCTTTTCACAAAAAGCATTGCCTGATGTGAATGATATGGGGTGAGTGGCGCTCCCAGTGGAGGATGTGTGTTGTATAAATGTGAAAAAATAAAAGTAAAAATCCGTGTGAACCTGGGTATTGTTACCAGAGTGATAAACTATGAAAGCACACAAAATAGATGAATAGCAGTGATTGGGTCAAGATTGACCTCTCCCTGACCCCAAATAGATATATATTGTGAATTAGATTAATGCTAGTATGTGAATTTCTAAAGTGCTAAGTGCATATGTGCATATTTTCCAGCCACTATGTGAGTGACAAAAAATAAAGAGGGTAAAAAACCCTCGTGTGTAGTTTGGAATGGGTTAATCCATACCAATCCAAGGAGTAAAAAACATCAAAAACAAATATATAAAAAATATTATAAAAAAATTATATAACAGAGAGCAATGTTGCAATGAGATTAATTATCCCGATGTAAAACAGTTAAACAAGATAGTCCACCATATAGGTGTGTATGGGATCCTGGTCATTAATACAGTATATAATTTTTCACAATAGTGTCCAATCAGGAACAATTCAACAGGTGACTTATGTGTGGTTCCTTGCATCCAATTCAATCCAGGTGACACTTGTGCTCCCCCTTAAGATACCCTACTCACCAGAGGATGAAACCCCTGCAGGGGTACAAAGCGTGTGGGTGAGTGGTTTGGTGGCTTGGGATGGTGCCGTGGGTCTCTCCTGGTCCCGGGATTCCTGTACGTCCTTGGGCTGGCCGCTCCGATGTACAGCAGTACTCCTCAGGAAAAAAGAGCAGGAGCCACCATAGCGTAATCCAGATTTATTTAAAAGGAGTGAACATCCATAGTAAAAAACAGCATCTACCAAGTAGATGTGTATTGAACAAAATATAAAGTATAAAACAAAACTAGATCGAAACACTGATCTGTAAGCCTTCGCTGTCGAAGGCAGAAGATTTAAAAATCCTGCACTAGGTCCCTGCGTCTGTCAGAGCGGTGGTGTGTGTTTGGCGTGCATTCCACCGCTCAGAACCAAGGAACCGGAAGTGACGTATCGGCGTAAGAGAACCAATTACCTGACGCGTTTCGTCATGTGACTTCTTCTGAGGTGAAGTCACATGACGAAACGCGTCAGGTGGTTGGTTCTCTTACGCCAACAGGACAATGACCCAAAGCATAAAAGTAAATCAACAACAGAATGGCTTAAACAGAAGAAAATACGTCTTCTGGAGTGGCCCAGTCAGAGTCCTGACCTCAACCCGATTGAGATGCTGTGGCATGTCCTCAAGAAAGAGATTCACACCAGACATCCCAAGAATATTGCTGAACTGAAACAGTTCTGTAAAGAGGAATGGTCAAGAATTACTCCTGACCGTTGTGCACGTCTGATCTGCAACTACAGGAAACGTTTGGTTGAAGTTATTGCTGCCAAAGGAGGTTCAACCAGTTATTAAATCCAAGGGTTCACATACTTTTTCAACCTGCACTGTGAATGTTTACATGGTGTGTTCAATAAAAACATGGTAACATTTAATTCTTTGTGTCTTATTAGTTTAAGCAGACTGTGATTGTCTATTGTTGTGACTTAGATGAAGATCAGATCACATTTAATGACCAATTTGTGCAGAAATCCATATCATTCCAAAAGGGTTCACATACTTTTTATTGCAACTGTATATAAGATTTGTGTGTGCTTGTAACTGGCATCATATAAAATACGCTGTGTTGGGGACTTTCACAAGGAGTGGACTGAGGCTGGAGTCAGTGCATCAAGAGCCACCACACACAGACAGATCCTAGACATGGGCTTCAAATGTTGTATTCCTCTTGTCAAGCCACTCCTGAACAAATGTCAGAAGCGTCTTACCTGGGCTAAAGAAAAACAGACCTGGTCTGTTGCTCAGTGGTCCAAAGTCCTCTTTTCTGATGAGAGCAAATTTTGCATCTCATTTGGAAACCAAGGACCAAGAGTATGGAGGAAGAATGGAGAGGCACACACTGTAAGATGCTTGAAGTCCAGTGTGAAGTTTCCACAGTCTGTGTTGATTTGGGGAGCCATGTCATCTGCTGGTGTTGGTCCACTGTGCTTCATTAAGTCCAGGGTCAACGCAGCCGTCTACCAGGAGATTTTGGAGCACTTCATGCTTCCTTCTGCAGATGAGCTTTATGGGGATGCTGACTTCATTTTCCAGCAGGACTTGGCACCTGCCCACACTGCCAAAAGCACCAAAACCTGGTTCAATGACTGTGGGCTTACTGTGCTTGATTGGCCAGCAAACTCGCCTGACCTGAACCCCATAGAGAATCTATGGGGCATTGCCAAGAGAAAGATGAGAGACATGAGACCAAACAATGCAGAAGAGCTGAAGGCCGCTATTGTAGCATCCTGGTCTTCTATAACACCTCAGCAGTGCCACTAGCTGATAGCTTCCATACCACGCCGCATTGAGGCAGTAAATACTGCAAAAGGGGACCAAACCAAGTACTGAGTACAAAATGAATCAAACAGATCACTATATAACTTTATATGAAATCTATCAATATATCATATGTGCACATGGAAAAAAAACTAATAATAACCAGCAATACAGTGAATACATTAATCAAATTGTGTATAATTTCATACATATACCGTATTTATCGGCGTATAACACGCACCCTAACTTTAAGAAGGAAGTTTCAGGAAAAAACTTTCCACAGCCCCCTGCGTATAACACACAGGCACAGTTTACCCTCTATTTTCAGGGTAAAAAAGTGAGTATTATACGCCAATAAATACAGTAATAAGTGATAAAAGTCATATACAGATTAACCACTTAACGACCGCCCACCGCCGATTTACGTCGGCAGAATGGCACGGACAGGCAGAATCACGTAGATCTACGTGATCGCCTTTGTGCAGTTGGGGGGTCCATCCGGACCCCCCTTCACTGCAGTGAGCGGCCGTTAAGTGTTCGGGAGCGATCAGGCATGAGGGGGCGGCCGCTCGATTCCGCCCCCCCCCCCCTCGCGATCGCTCCCGGCCAATGAAAATGCTTCCTCCGCCATGTGATGTAAACAAGGCTGGAGGAAGTGATGTCATCTCCCTCGCCGCGGTCTTTCCGTTCCCGGCGCCGAGCAGAGAAGAAGCAGGTTAGTGCACCAACAGTCCACTGACACGTAGGTACACATAGGCACACAAATCACCCCCCAGTCACCCCCAGATCACCCCCCAGGTCACCCCAAAGCCCCCAATCACAGTGTCACTGATTGCAGTGATCATTTATTTTACTGATCACTGCATTTAGTGTCATCTGTGATTTTAAAAAGTTGCAGGGCAGTTAGGATTAGGCCCCTTTAGGTCCAGGGTAGCCCCCTAACCCCCCCCTAATAAAGGTTTAACCCCTTGATCACCCCCCAGGTAACCCTTTCACCCCCTAACTTCAGCGTCACTAAGCGATTGTTTTTCCGATCGCTGTATTCGTGTCGCTGGTGTTTTAGATAGGCAGTTATTTTTTTTTAGGTTCGCCGCAGGTTTTTATTAGTGTCAGGTACCCCCATATATTATTTTAACCCCCTGATTGCCCCTAGAGTTAACCCTTTCACCAGTGATCGCCGTATAAGCGTCACTGGTGTCACTGGTTAGCCAGTAAGTTATTTAGTTATTTAGGTTACCCGTCAGGTTTTTATATAGTGTCAGGTACCCCCATATTTAACCTAATAAAGGTTTTAACCCCCTGATTGCCCCTAGTTAACCCTTTCACCAGTGATCACCATATAAAGGTTACGGGTGACGCTGGTTGATTAGTTTGCTTTTTATAGCATCAGGGCACCCGCCGTATATAACCCAATAAAGGTTTAACCCCCCTGATCGCCCGGCGGGTGAGATCAATTAGGTTTTAGCGCCAGAGAGGGTCTGCGTCACCCCAGGCAGTGTTAGGTTAGTGACAGTAACGCTAACACCCACGCGCAAAGCATACACCCCCCTTAGTGGTATAGTATCTGATCAGATCTGATCAGATCTATACTAGCATCCCTAGCGGTTTAGGGTTCCCAAAAACGCAGTGTTAGCGGGATCAGCCCAGATACCTGCTAGCGCCTGCGTTTAGCCCCTCCGCCCAGCCCAGCCCAGCCCAGCCCACCCAAGTGCAGTATCGATCGATCACTGTCACTTACCAAACACAACACACATAACTGCAGCGTTCGCAGTGCTTGGTTTTTGGGGTTCTGTACGCGGCTAGGCTCCCAAAAAGTCCCACACATGTGGTATCCCCGTACTCAGGAAAAGCAGCAGAATGTATTTTGGGGTGCAATTCCACATATAACCATGGCATGTGTGAGCAATATATCATTTAGTGACAACTTTTTGTACATTTTTTTTTTCTTTTTGTCATTATTCAATCATTTGGGACAAAAAAAAAAAATATTCAATGGGGTCAACATGCCTCTCAACAAATAGCTTGGGGTGTCTACTTTCCAAAATGGGGTCATTTGGGGGGGTTTTGTGCCATCTTGGCATTTTATGGCCTTCAAAACTGTGATAGGTAGTGAGGAGTGAAATCAAAAATTTATGCCCTTAGAAACCTTGAAGGCGGTGCTTGGTTTTTGGGGTCCCGTACGCGGCTAGGCTCCCAAAAAGTCCCACACATGTGGTATCCCCGTACTCAGGAGAAGCAGCAGAATGTATTTTGGGGTGTAATTTCACATATGCCCATGGCATGTGTGAGCAATATATCATTTAGTGACAACTTTGTGCAAAAAAAAAAAGTTTGTCATATTCCCGCAACTTGTGGCAAAATATAAAATATTCCATGGACTGAACATGCCTCTCAGTAAATAGCTTGGGGTGTCTACTTTCCAAAATGGGGTCATTTGGGGGGGTTTTGTGCTATTTTGGCATTTTATGGCCTTCGAAACTGTGATAGGTAGTGAGGAGTGAAATCAAAAATTTGCGCCCTTAGAAATCCTGAAGGCGGTGCTTGGTTTCCGGGGTCCCGTACGTGGCTAGGCTCCTAAAAAGTCCCACACATGTGGTATCCCCGTACTCAGGTGAAGCAGCAGAATGTATTTTGGGGTGCAATTCCACATATAACCATGGCATGTGTGAGCAATATATCATTTAGTGACAACTTTTTGTAATTTTTTTTTTTTTTTGTCATTATTCAATCACTTGGGACAAAAAAAAAAAATATTCAATGGGCTCAACATGCCTCTCAGCAATTTCCTTGGGGTGTCTACTTTCCAAAATGGGGTCATTTGGGGGGGTTTTGTACTGCCCTGCCATTTTAGCACCTCAAGAAATGAGATAGGCAGTCATAAATTTAAAGCTGTGTAAATTTCAGAAAATGTACCCTAGTTTGTAAACGCTATAACTTTTGCGCAAACCAATAAATATACGCTTATTGACATTTTTTTTACTAAAGACATGTGGCTGAATACATTTTGGCCTAAATGTATGACTAAAATTGAGTTTATTCGATTTTTCTTATAACAAAAAGTAGAAAATATCTTTTTTTTTCAAAATTTTCGTTCTTTTTCCATTTATATCGCAAAAAATAAAAATCGCAGAGGCAATCAAATACCATTAAAAGAAAGCTCTATTTGTGGGAAGAAAAGGACGCAAATTTCATTTGGGTACAACATTGCATGTCCGCACAATTTACAGTTAAAGCAGCGCAGTGCCGAATCCCAAAAACAGGCTTGGTCCTAATGGCCCGAAATGGTCCGGGGCTTAAGTGGTTAAATAAAAGTTTAATAGTGCCTAGTAATAAATTCAGCTTGGTGTCTTGTCAGTATTATTCAGTCACACCAAATACAAACAGCACTCCACCACGTTTCAACATATATGCTTAAATCACCAATAGACCCATATTATAATATAGGTCATATATGGTTAAAATCATCCAAATGGTCAATCCCCAATGGAAGTATGCTCCTAATCCCAGGGAATCCACACGTTGGTCCCTTCAAGAGGTCACAGCAGTCCAGGCTATAAACAATGCTTCTCAGAAGAGGGGAAAGATACCCAATAGTGTAGTATTTTTATTATTAAAATTGCCATAAATCACAAAATGAACACTCACATATCATAAGTCAACGGATTCTCATAAAGCATCAATACAAGCGATTTACTGATAACTCTCGGATCGATTTTCCATCCAGAAGTGATGCCACCCGGCTTTGTAATTTGATTAGTTGAAGTCCTGTGGACCTAGTGTATGATTCATCTACAAATTGATGACATAATATGTACCTGGATAGGAAACTGGTTGCAAGAGTATGTCCAGAGGGTGATTATTAATGGCATGTTTTCTGAATGGTCTGGAAGTTGTATGCAGGGTGCCCCAGGGCTCTGTCCTGGGACAAATTCTGTTTAACTGGTTCATCAACAATATAGAGGTTGGAATAAATAGTTCAATCTCAGTGTTTGCTGATGATACACAGCTAAGCAGGTGCAAAATCTTCACAACAGAACATAGCAACTTTACAAGAAGACCTAGTTAAATTAGAGGGGTGGACAGCTATATGACAGATGAGTTTTAATGTAGGAAAATGTAAAGCAATGCACTTGGGAGTATACAAATGACTTGCTGGGGGGAGAACTTCTGGGCAATAAATAATGGAAAATGATCTGGGGCTCCTAGTAGATGATAGACTAAGCAATAGCATGTAAGGCCCAGCTGCAGTAAGCAAGGCCAACAGACTATTAGCATGCATTAAAGGGGGTATTTACTCAATAGATAAAACTTTAATTCTGCCACTGTACAAATCTCTGGTTCGGCCATATCTTGGGTATGCTGTCCAGTTCTGGTCACCAATCCTCAGGAAGGATGTGCCTTGAATGGGAGAGAACCCAGAGAAGGGCAATAAAGCTAATAAGGTGGCTGAGCAGCAACTACAAATATTAAACCTATTTTTCCTGGAGAAGAGGCACTTAAGAGGAGATATGATAGCAATATACAAATCCTTGAATTATGACTCTAGCATTGGGAGGAAATGTATTACTTTTATTGTGGCTACACAATGAAGTTGGACAAGAAATGGTTCAGTCTTAAACTGGGTAAGGGGTTCTTCACTGTCTGAGTGGTAAAGATTTGGAACTTGCTTTAAAAGTTGGTGGTGTCAGCAGAGAGTATAGATAAGTTTAAAAATAATTTTTTAGATGTGCAAACATAATGTACAGGGATATGCAAAACAGTAGTCACACACATTCTCAGGTTGAACAAAATGAACCAGTGTCGCTATTCAACCTTACCAACTAGGCAACTAGTTTTATTAAATTTTTTTATTTATTTCAGAAACTTATATCAATTTTTTGTGAAGGAGAAGGAAGCTAGCTAAGTCTGCACAAAGTAGGAGGGAAAGCATCTGTACAACAACCTGGACTAGTTTAGACCACGGGTCCAGCCACAAACCCAGTAATCAATGGGATCAATGATATTTAATCAAGCAGGTAAAATAAGTATGACAATTCTGTCCATCTGTAGTATTGATAAAGCATGAATCTTCGTGTGAAACGTGTCTACCCATTTTTTTTTTTTTATTAGCATTGGTTGCTTTTATGGACTTTGTACAGTAATAAAGCAGTTTTTGCAAGGTATGAGTGTGCAGCCATCCAATCATTCATGTACAATTCTGTCCACCTACTTTACAAGTTGTACACTTATTCAGAAAGGTTGCCAAAGAGGGTTTGAACAAGTCAGGTCAGGACTATAGGTTGTAAAAAGTACTGACAACTTTACATTGTAATTCATAAACTGAATCATACCAGGCAAGATTAGCAAGCCAATTGAGACCTCCAGTACACAATAGAAATGAATGCAAGCTTTCCAGAAGACATCACAATAGAGAGCAGCAGTCATAAATCTAGATTTTAGCTTTACCAACAAATGCAAATTACAAATAGGAAGCCAAGCAGAGTAATCACTTTATAACATAATACAGGTTTAAACACCCTAGGCTACCTTCAGTCATTAAGTGGTGGTCAGCCATGTATGCACTATTTGGCCACCAAATGGCCAACGTCACAAAAGAACATGGTATAAATAGATACCTACCAAGTATCTGGGGGGGGGGGGGTACATCAACCGAATAAATATATACATGAATGAAGCAAACAAATATTAGGGTAAGGGAGTTGAACGATGACCCCTTGATAACTCAAATTACATTGGACAGACAAACTATTAAAACATATATAATCAATATACAATCTAAATAAATTTATCAAAAACACCTATGTTCATCCACACACATTTGAAAAAAACCTAACTCATGGAAAGGGAACAACATGTTGAAGGGAAAAGCCATGGGGGAGACAAATATTTAAAGAACTGCATAGGGACAGACAAACCCCTAGAGACGAGCAACTAGGAGTGGAGCAGCTAGGATAAAGGCTCTCAACAAATCTCACAAGCTGTGTTACAAAAAACACCAAGTCACAAATAAGATTCAACAACTATAAGCAGATATATAGCACCCCCATGGGTCAAAAATTCACATTATAGTCAAAGATAGAAATATAATAAAAATATGATAATAGTACTGACCTCCTTTAAAAAAAATAATTAAAAGTCAGCAGCTACAAATACTGCAGCTGCTGACTTTTAATATATGGACACTTACCTGTCCAGGGCGCCCGCGATGTCGGGTCCCGAAGCCGATTTGTCCCTCGGCTCTCGGGTGGAGGCGGTGCCATCTTCGGCAAGGGAATAAGGAAGTGAAGCCTTGCGGCTTCACTTCCTGGTTCCCTACTGCACATGCGCGAGTCACGCTGCGCGTCCTCACTGGTGCCTGCTGTCTTCTGGGACCTGTGTGTCTCCCAGAAGACAGTGGAGGGGACAGAGTAGGCGGTTATCTATGCCAGGAAGTGAGATCAATTACCTGTATTACACATAAGCGTAAAGTGTTTGTTAACCCAAAAAAAGAAAATGCTGCTCCTGTCCCTTTGCAATTAGCAGCATGGTGATTTTGCTTTTTAAATTATCCCTCTGTATCTCCTACAATAGCTGTTTGATAATGCCATGTCCTGACTCCCCCCCCCCCCCCCGAGTGCTGACCACGATTACCATGTCTGCTGAACCGAGAGATCGTAGTCTGTGTGTGTCTGCATCACACGCAGCTCTCCTATTCTCTCTCCTATTCTCCTCTGTGCCTGTCTTCAGCTCCCCCTTCCTCCCCCTCCCTCTTCCTGTCAACATGTAACCTCTCTCCTCTCTGATTGTCTGCTCTGCTCTCATACTTAACCTGAAAAGCTCCCATCCCCTCTGTATTTGCACAATAAGTTCCTCTGTGTTTGTGTTATATCATAAATACGCTTATCTAGATTTAGCTGTGCAGAAAAGCCCACCTCACATCTCTATGCGTTTTTGATCCTTGTGTCTCTTCCACCCCTTGGTGGACTCTGGACTAGATCGCAGACTGATATCCCCACGTTAGACAATGATGACTGGGATGATGTGTGGGACCTCCCTTTCAACACCCTAGTCTCCATGCGTGACAGGCTGGTGCAATACAAGATTGTTCATAGGGCTTATTTCACCCCCCACAGACTCCACAAGATGGACCCTGCTCATTCCTCAGAGTGTTGGAGATGCAGCGCCTCACCGGGCGACTTCTCCCATATCTTCTGGCGTTGTTCGGGGGTCCAGCGGTATTGGGAAAATGGTGCTGGATTTGATTAATAGAGTTGCCTGTGTCACTGTGCCTTTGGCAATGGAGGTGTGCCTTTTGGGGCTCATTGAGACCATCGTACCATCCTCTGCCAAACGCGCGCTGATTACCCTGCTACTCTTCTATGCTCGTAAGAACATTGCTATGCAGTGGAAGAAGCCTGCCCCCCCCCTCTCTGAAGCAATGGAAATGCTTGGTGAACAATAGCCTTCCTTTATACAGGGATACTTATGCCAATCGGGGCTGCCCACTAAAGTATGACAAGGTCTGGCGCACTTGGTTAGCAGAGCCTGAAACGGCTTAGTGAGTTTGGGGTGGACAGGGTCATCATATCTAGGTCATGTCTTGCTATTATACCTTGCTTTTCTTCCGATGTCTTCTTATGTGTTCTTAACCACTTAACGACCGCTCACTGTATATATATGTCGGCAGAATGGCACCGACAGGCACAATCACGTAGAGCATACGTGATTGCCTTTGTATAGTTGGGGGGTCCAATCGGACCCCCCTCTTATACAGTGAGCGGTGGCTAAGTGTCCGGGAACGTTCCGGGATGAGGGGGCAGCCATTCGTTTCCGGCCACCCCCTCACGATCGCTCCCGGCGAATGGAAATGCCCCCTCTGTCTGTGTCAGACAGAGGAAGCAGGAGGAAGTGATGTCATCGCTGGTGCGGCGCTCACATATACCGAGCGCCGTACAAGAGAAGACATCAGGTCAGTGCACACAACACTACACTGACACCAGGACACATAGGGACATAAATCGCCCCCCCAGGCCCCCCAGACACCCCAGATCACCCCCCAGATCACCCCCCCAGCCCCCAGTCACAGTGTCACTGATTGCAGTGACCATTTATTTAGTGATCACTGCAATCAGTGACATTTGTGACTGTAAAAGTGTCACCAAAGTTCAGTCTTAGGTCCAGTGTAGCCCCCTAACCCCCCCTAATAAAGGTTTAACCCCCTGATCACCCCCCAGATAACCCTTTCACCCCTATCACCACTGTCGCTAAGCGATCATTTTTCTGATCGCTGTCTTAGCGTCAGTGATGCCGATCGGCAGCCAGTAATTTTTTTTAGGTTCGCCGCATGTTTTTATAGCGTCAGGTACCCCAATATATTATCTAATAAAGGTTTAACCCCCTTGATCACCCCCAGGTAACCCTTTCACCCCCTATCACCACTGTCACTAAGCGATCGTTTTTCTAAACGCTGTCTTAGTGTCTGTGATGCAGATCGGTAGCCGGTAATTTTTTTTAGGTTCGCCGCAGGTTTTTATAGCGTCAGGTACCCCAATATATTATCTAATAAAGGTTTAACCCCCTTGATTGCCCCCCAGGTAACCCTTTCACCCCCTATCACCACTGTTGCTAAGCAATTGTTTTTCTAAACGCTGTCTTAGTGTCGGTGATGCAGATCGGTAGCCAGTAATTTTTTTTAGGTTCACTGCATGTTTTTATAGCGTCAGGTACCCCAATATATTATCTAATAAAGGTTTAACCCCCTTGATCGCCCCCCAGGTAACCCTTTCACCCCCATCACCACTGTCGCTAAGCGATCGTTTTTCTAAACGCTGTCTTAGTGTCGGTGATGCAGATCGGTAGCTGGTAATTTTTTTTAGGTTCGCCGCAGGTTTTTATAGCGTCAGGTACCCCAATATATTATCTAATAAAGGTTTAACCCCCTTGATCGCCCCCCCAGGTAACCCTTTACCCCCTATCACCACTGTCGCTAAGCGATCGTTTTTCTAAACGCTGTCTTAGTGTCGGTGATGCAGATCGGTAGCCAGTAATTTTTTTTAGGTTCGCCGCATGTTTTTATAGCGTCAGGTACCCCAATATATTATCTAATAAAGGTTTAACCCCCTTGATCGCCCCCCAGGTAACCCTTTCACCCCCATCACCACTGTCGCTAAGCGATCATTTTTCTAAACGCTGTCTTAGTGTCGGTGATGCAGATCGGTAGCTGGTAATTTTTTTTAGGTTCGCCGCAGGTTTTTATAGCGTCAGGTACCCCCATATATTATCTAATAAAGGTTTTAACCCCCTGATTGCCCCTAGTTAACCCTTTCACCAGTGATCACCATATAGGTGTTACGGGTGACGCTGGTTAGTTAGTTTGCTTTTTATAGTGTCAGGGCACCCGCCGTATATAACCCAATAAAGGTTTAACCCCCTGATCGCCCGGCGGGTGATATCAATTAGGTTTTAGTGTCAGAGAGGGTCTGCGTCACACCCCAGGCAGCGTCAGGTTAGTGCCAGTAACGCTAACACCCACGCGTGAAGCATACACCCCCATTAGTGGTATAGTATCTGAACAGATCAATATCTGATCTGATCAGATCTATACTAGCGTCCCCAGCAGTTTAGGGTTCCCAAAAACGCAGTGTTAGCGGGATCAGCCCAGATACCTGCTGGCACCTGCGTTTTGCCCCTCCATCCAGCCCAGGCCACCCAAGTGCAGTATCGATCGATCACTGTCACTTACAAAACAAAAACACACATAACTGCAGCGTTCGCAGAGACAGGCCTGATCCCTGCGACTCCAGTGCTGTAGGAGGTGATTTCACCACCACAGTTTAAAAAAAAAAAGCAAATATGCCGAAGCATTGGGGCAGCAGGGGCGGAGGAGCGATTTTGCTCCTAATGCCGTGTACATACGGTCGAAATTCCGACGGAGGCTTGCCCGTGGAAAAGTCCGACCATGTGTGTGCGGCATAACTTTTTTGCGGGAGGATGCCCCCATGCTTCGGCATATATAAATGGTGCGTGTATGCCCATCATTGGAAGTGGGTGGATGAAGGGCGGTATTCTAATGGTGGGCATACCCACCGATCAATCTCTTTTTTCGTTCAGCCAACTGGCTGCATGAAAAAAAAGATTACAATACATGTCCAACAAGGACCAGCAACGTACTGGTATGTTGCTGGACTTTGAATGTTTATACCAGAATGATGCCTGCGGGTTTAGGTATCATCTTGGTATCATTCTTTTCTGCCTGCGGCCGGCTTTCATGTAAAAGCAATCCTAGCGGCTAATTAGCCTCTGGACTGCTTTTACAAGCAGTGGGAGGGAATGCACCCCCCGGATATAAAAAGCGCCATTGGGAAATTGGGAAAGCATTTTATCACACCGATCTTGGTGTGGTCAGATGCTTTGAGGGCAGAGGAAAAATCTAGGGTCTAAACCCCAGTTTTTTCAAAAAAAGAGTACCTGTCACTACCTATTGCTATCATAGGGGATATTTACATTCCCTGAGATAACAATAAAAATGATAAAAAAAAATACTTGGAAGGAACAATTTAAAAATAAAATAAAAAAGCAAAATTAATAATAAAAAAAAAAGAAAAAAAAAAGCACCCCTGTCCTGCCCTGCTCTTGCCCAATGGCGAACGCAAGCGTCGGTCTGGCGTCATATGTAAACAGCAATTGCACCATGCATGTGAGGTATCACCGCGAAGGTCAGATCGAGGGCAGTCATTTTAGCAGTAGACCTCCTCTGTAAATCTACTGGGGTAACCTGTAAAGGCTTTTAAAGGCTTTTAAAAATGTATGTAGTTTGTCGCCAATGCGCGTTTGTGCGAAATTTTAAAGCATGTCGTGTTTGGTATCTATGTACTCGGCCTAAGATCATCTTTTTTATTTCATCAAACATTTGGGCAATATAGTGTGTTTTAGTGCATTAAAATTAAAAAAGTGTATTTTTTAACCCAAAAAATGCGTTTGAAAAATTGCTACGCAAATACTGTGTAGAAAAAAAAAATGCAACACCTACCATTTTAATCTGTAGGGCCTTTGCTTTAAATATATATATAATGTTTGGGGGTTCAACATAATTTTCTTGCAAAAAAAAAAATGTTTTTATGTAAACAAAAAGTGTCAAAAAGGGCTTTGTCTTCAAGTGGTTAGAAGAGTGGATGTAAGCTTCCTAATGTTGTGTATAAAATGCCAGAACAGTTCAAAACCCCCCCAAATGACCCCATTTTGGAAAGTAGACACCCCAAGCTATATACTGAGAGGCATGTCGAGTCCATGGAATATTTTATATGTTGACACAAGTTGCGGAAAAACGACAATTTGTTTTTTTCTTTTTTGCACAAAGTTGTCACTAAATGATATATTGCTCAAACATGCCATGGGCTTATGTGGAATTACACCCCAAAATACATTCTGTTGCTTCTCTTGAGTACGGGGATACCACATGTGTGAGACTTTTTGGGAGCCTAGCCACGTACGGGACCCCAAAAACCAAGCACCGCCTTCAGGCTTTCTAAGGGTGTAAATTTTTGATTTCACTTCTCACTGCCTATCACAGTTTCGGAGGCCATGGAATGCCCAGATAGCACAAAACCCCCCCAAATGACCCCATTTTGGAAAGTAGACACCCCAAGCTATTTGCTGAGAGGTATTGTGAGTATTTTGCAGATCTCGCTTTTTGTCACAAAGTTTTGAAAATTGAAAAAAAAATATATATATATATATATATATTTTCTTTCTTCATTTTCAAAAACAAATGAGAGCTGTAAAATACTCGCCATTCCTCTCAGCAAATAGCTTGGGGTGTCTATATTCCAAAATGGGGTCATTTGGGGGGGTTTTGTGCGATTTTGGCATTTTATGGCCTTCGAAACTGTGATAGGTAGTGAGGAGTGAAATCAAAAATTTGTGCCTAGAAATCCTGAAGGCGGTGCTTGGTTTTCGGGGTCCCGTACGCGGCTAGGCTCCTAAAAAGTCCCACACATGTGGTATCCCCGTACTCAGGAGAAGCAGCAGAATGGATTTTGGGGGTGCCATTCCACATATAACCATGGCATGTGTAAACAATATATCATTTAGTGACAACTTTTTGTAATTTTTTTTTGTCATTATTCAATCACTTGGGACAAAAAAAAAATATTCAATGGGCTCAACATGCCTCTCAGCAATTTCCTTGGGGTATCTACTTTCCAAAATGGGGTCATTTGGGGGGGGGTTTGTACTGCCCTGCCATTTTAGCACTTAGATAGGCAGTCATAAATTAAAAGCTGTGTAAATTCCAGAAAATGTACCCTAGTTTGCAGAAAAATGTATTTTGGGGTGTAATTCCACATATAACCATGGCATGTGTGAGCAATATATCATTTAGTGACAACTTTTTGTATTTTTTTTTTTGTCATTATTCAATCACTTGGGACAAAAAAAAATATATTCAATGGGCTCAACAGGCCTCTCAGCAATTTCCTTGGGGTGTCTACTTTCTAAAATGGGGTCATTTGGGGGGGTTTGTGCTATTTTTGCATTTTATGGCCTTCGAAACTGTGATAGGTAGTGAGGAGTGAAATCAAAAATTTGCGCCCTTAGAAATCCTGAAGGCGGTGCTTGGTTTCCGGGGTCCCGTACGCGGCTAGGCTCCCAAAAAGACCCACACATGTGGTATCCCCGTACTCAGGAGAAGCAACAAAATGTATTTTGGGGTGAAATTCCACATATAACCATGGCATGTGTGAGCAATATATCATTTAGTGACAACTTTTTGTAATTTTTTTTTTTTAGTCATTATTCAATCACTTAAGACAAAAAAAAAAAAATTCAATGGGCTCAACATGCCTCTCAGCAATTTCCTTGGGGTGTCTACTTTCCAAAATGGGGTCATTTGGGGGGGTTTTGTACTGCCCTGTCATTTTAGCACCTCAAGAAATGAGATAGGCAGTCATAAATTTAAAGCTGTGTAAATTTCAGAAAATGTACCCTAGTTTGTAAACTCTATAACTTTTGCGCAAACCAATAAATATACGCTTATTGACATTTTTTTTACTAAAAACATGTGGCTGAATACATTTTGGCCTAAATGTATGACTACAATTGAGTTTATTCGATTTTTCTTATAACAAAAAGTAGAAAATATCATTTTTTTTCAAAATTTTCGGTCTTTTTCCGTTTATATCGCAAAAAATAAAAATCGCAGAGGCAATCAAATACCATTAAAAGAAAGCTCTATTTGTGGGAAGAAAAGGACGCAAATTTCGTTTGGGTACAACATTGCACGTCCGCACAATTTACAGTTAAAGCAGCGCAGTGCAAAATTCTGAATTCACCTCTGGTCCTTTAGCTACCAAATGGTCCGGGGCTTAAGTGGTTAAGGACTAATGGGTTTATAATAATATATGCCCTTCTGGATTCTATTTGGCGGTGTTGCTGCACCCTTCCATTGTTATGCTTGTTTCGCTAGGTTCGCATTGCAAATGGTATTATTTTTTTTTGTACTTGCTCCTTTTTCTGTACTGTAGGTGCTTAAGCTGTGTATGTTGTATGTGTTGGAAAACTTTAATAAAAATAATGTTAAAAAAAATAAATAAATACGCTTATCTGTACTGATAACACATTGGATCCCTGCCATCACATGACTCCTTGGCTTTCTCTCTGCTCTCTCCTCTCCTTCCCAGCTGACGTCAGTGGCAGTGCTCCCCCCCCCCCCTGGAACTCTCAGCTGGCAGAGGAGAGGAGAGAAAAGGCAACTGATCGTAGAAAGAAGGTGTGTTATCTGTACAGATAAGCATATTTATGATATAACACAGGCACAGGGGAACTTATTGTTATAATACAGAGGGGATGGGATCATTTTATACAAGTGGCTTAACAACCACTTTAAAGCTGAGAATAAGACTAAATAATAATGATGCTATAATACTCAATAGCTGACATCTCACCCTAGCTTGTTAACAACTCAAATGTAAGCAACACTCACCATAAGGTAGCCAGATATTCAACATCCAAACAACAATCCAGCATGTGAAGGAAAAATCCAAAAGCGCATAGTCCCAATGATGGACAAAGATCATTTACATTCAGAAGTTCCTGGGTCTCCCGAGGACCCACATTATTGCCATTGGCCCTTGTGACAGCAGGAAGGTAAAGTCACCTGGTTGCATCCAGGGGGGTAGATATATTTCGCCCAGATTCAGGCTTTACGCCGACTTATACAACTAGGTGGAGAGTTGTATAAGCCCAGCTAAGGCTAGTGGGCTCATGGATGACTCATACCTCTAGGGAGAGTGTGGGGCGTCGTGCAGACAGGGAGTTGATGAGACCAGCTGAAGCTTGTCAGCTCATTTAGGCCTCTATAAGAACTCCCAGCTTCATTAGATGTTAGCTCATGCCTGGAACCAGACCTGTGTGGACTGTCTAGGGAGAGTGAACCCCTGTGCGGTGAGACAAAGCCTGTGTGGCTATTTGCTTGGACATTTAAAACCAGGGACTTAGGGACTAGGACAGCACTAGGCTGATCCCAGTTGTTAGTTAGGAAACCTGTATGTTTAGTCAGAGGTCAAGTTGACCAGGATTTATTTTGTTTATGTTTCTTTTGCTTTGCTGTGTTTTGTCACTGTAAATAGAAAATAAACCGCACCTTTTTGATTTTGAAAACCACAAACTCCGTTTGCTGGGCCTGTTTTTGTGTGGGGAGCCCATCTCGGGGGTCACACACACCCGCTGCCGAGCTAACCCCCTCACAGTTGGTGGAGAACCAGTGGCAGTTTTTTTTTTAAGCCAGCATGGAGGAGATACTGAAGCAGCTGGCTCTAGCAAATGCCAATCAACAGCAGACAAATGCAGGTTTGCAAAAGAGCCTTGCAGCTCAACAACAGAACTTCGCAGCCCAGCAGCAAGCTCATCAACAGAGCCTTGCAGCCCAGCAGCAAGCTCATCAACAGAGCCTTGCAGCCCAGCAGCAGACAAACGCAACTTTGCAACAGAGTCTGGAGGCTCAGCAACAAGCCCAGCAGCAATCTGAGGCCCGCTTCATAGACCTGTTACAGAAGCAAGAGCAGAGACTACAACAACAGATGGAAGCAGCAATGCAGCAACGTCCGCAGACCAGTGAGGAAAGCCGTCCCACTAATACCGCGTCCTTTGGGGTGAGTCGTTTATTGACAAAAATGACTGGAGAGGATGATCCAGAGGTATTTTTGACCACATTTGAAAGGACCGCTGAAAGAGAAAAGTGGCCTGAGGAGCAGTGGGCTGGACTGGTGGCTCCTCTGTTAACTGGTGAATCGCAGAAAGCTTACTATGACCTAGAGCCTAACCAAGCAAAAGACTATGCGATGCTAAAAGCTGAAATATTGGCAAGGCTGGGTGTCACCCAGGCTGTCCGGGCTCAGCGTGTGCATAACTGGACTTTCCAGCTTGGAAAACCCCCCAGGTCTCAAATGTATGATCTCATTCACCTGAGCAGAAAGTGGCTACAGCCAGAGACTTTGTCCGCACCAAAGATTGTGGAACGTGTTGTAATGGATCGGTTTTTGAGAGCTCTTCCTACTGCCATCCAAAAGTGGGTAAGCCATGGAGACCCAGAGACGGCCGATGGTCTTGTGGATCGTGTGGAGAAATACTTGGCTACAGAGAACCTGACGGCCTCTTCCAGAGACACTCGGACTTTCCACCCTAAGACCAGACCATCCCCAGGGGCGGATAAGAGGATTCCAAGGGGTGAGGGTGGAGAGAGTGAGAGGGTGGGAGCTCTACCCCAAGTTTGGCGAGAACAGCCTGGGAAATCAGCGGCTCAAGAGGCCGCAAGAAGGATCGTTTGCTACCGCTGCCGGCAAGCGGGACATATTGCAGCCAATTGCCCGGTTGTGGAGGAACCCATGCAGTGTGACTTTCTGACGGGCAGACGTCAGTCGCTGTGTGCGACAGTCGCATGCACTGCCATTCGAGGAACTGAGAAACATTTATGCAAAATGTGTGTTAATGGTAGAAATGTTGTGGTATTGCTGGATTCAGGTAGCCTTGTGACCCTGATAAAGGCTGAGTTGGTTAAAACAGAGGTCTCTGGGAATAGCAAGGTAGCTGTTATTTGTGTGCATGGGGACACCCGAGAGTATCCAGTGACTACAGTGTGTTTCGAGACCCCCAAAGGTACCCTCTCTCATCCAGTGGGCTTAGTATCTCAGTTACCGCATGACGCCATTGTGGGAAGGGATTTTCCGAAGTTCTGGGAACTGTGGGATGATCCTGAGCCCCCCACTGGTGCCCCTATGTACCAGGAATGTGATAGCCAGAACTCCCCTGAGAGTGGTGAGGACTCTCCGGAATTTCCCTTATCAGTATTGGCAGGGGAGACTCAAGAAACTGGAGAGGAGCCCACCTCCTCAGACGAAAACCTACCGTCTGTGGAGTTTTCTGATCTTGAGGTTCACAGGGAAAACTTTGCCACAGAACAGTTGAAAGACCCCGCCCTAATAAAGGCATGGGAAAACGTAGTGAAAATAGATGGCGAGTTAGTGAACCCAGATAATACCTGCACTTACCCATACTTCAGCGTAGAGAAGGACCTACTGTATCGGGTGGCAAAAAGGGCAGAAGAAACCGTTGAGCAGCTTGTGGTGCCCAAACCTTACAGGAAGTTGGTGTTGGAGTTGGCCCATGGGCACATTCTTGGAGGTCATCTGGGGACAGAGAAAACCCGAGAGAGGGTATTACAGAGATTCTATTGGCCGGGGGTGATGAAGGACATAGAAAATTATTGTTCCTCCTGCCCTGTGTGTCAGAGGTCGGCCCCGATGCCACATTTCCATAGCCCGCTGGTCCCTCTACCCATCATTGAGGTCCCGTTTAAGAGGATCGCCATGGATTTGGTAGGTCCTATAATCAAGTCCGCTAGGGGGCACCAGTACATATTAGTTATAATGGACTATGCCACCCGTTATCCAGAAGCGATCCCTCTCCGAAATACCTCGGCCAAAACCATAGCCAAAGAGCTATCTCTTGTGTTTAGCCGGGTGGGTATTTGTAAAGAACTGCTTACGGACCAAGGTACACCCTTTATGTCCCGGGTTATGAAGGAGCTGTGTAAATTGTTCAAAGTGACGCAATTACGTACATCTGTGTATCACCCCCAAACCGATGGGCTGGTTGAAAGGTTCAACAAAACCCTAAAACAAATGTTGAAGAAAGTGGTGGATAGAGATGGAAAGGATTGGGACTGTCTACTTCCTTATCTGATGTTTGCTATTAGGGAGGTGCCCCAATCCTCTACGGGATTCTCCCCCTTTGAGTTACTGTATGGGAGACACCCAAGAGGGCTGTTGAATATTGCCAAGGAAACTTGGGAAAGTGAGAGTTCTCCCCACAGGAGTGTCGCCCTGATGCAAGACCGAATTGCACAGGTAATGCCCATCGTGAAGGAACATTTGGCCCAAGCGCAGTTAGCACAGCAGAGAGTGTACAACCGTGGAGCCAAGACCCGTACCTTTTCCCCGGGGGATAGGATACTGGTACTTGTCCCTACGGTTGAAAGTAAATTCCTTGCCAAATGGCAAGGCCCCTACGAGATAATGGAAAAAGTGAGCGAAGTGAATTACAAGGTCAGACAACCAGGAAGGCGAAAGCCCGAACAGATCTATCACGTTAATCTGTTGAAAGCCTGGAGGGATAGAGAGTCCCTAGTTGCAGACACTTGGTCACCAGCTCAAACTGGTTGCGTGATTCCGGAGGTTGGAATAGCAGCCACCTTGTCACAACCCCAACAACAGGAGGTTAAGGAGTTTGTGCTTCGCAACAAGGAGGTATTCTCTGAGCTGCCGGGACAAACATCTGGGGTAGAGCATGACATCATTACCCCGCCCGGTGAAAGGGTGAAGTTAAAACCCTATCGGATCCCAGAGGCCCGACGGGAGGCAATACGGGAGGAAGTACAGAAAATGCTGAACTTAGGGGTGATAGAGGAGTCCCAAAGTGATTGGTCTAGTCCCATTGTGTTGGTGCCTAAACCGGATGGGAGCTGGCGATTTTGTAACGATTTTCGACAGTTGAACAAAGTTACAAAATTTGACACCTACCCCATGCCACGTATAGATGAGTTGATCGACCGGCTGGGAACAGCCCGATACATGACGACTCTTGACCTCACAAAAGGGTATTGGCAAATCCCCCTGGCCAAGTCGGCCAAAGAGAAAACCGCATTTGTAACCCCAGACGGGGCGTTCCAATATAAAAGAATGCCGTTCGGGTTACAGAATGCGCCGGCCACATTCCAGCGGAAAATGGACCAGATGCTGAGGCCCCATCGGAAGTATGCTGCGGCTTACCTGGATGACATAATTGTCCATAGCACAGATTGGGCCTCACATCTGCCAAAAGTGCAAGCAGTCCTGGACTCTGTTCGGGAAGCGGGGTTTACGGCTAACCCCAAGAAGTGTACCATTGGGCAGGAGGAGGCCAAATATCTTGGGTACACCATTGGGAGGGGAGTAATAAAACCCCAACTCAACAAAGTCGAGGCCATCCAGAGTTGGCCACGTCCCAACAGCAAGAAGCAGGTACGAGCCTTTCTGGGAATCGCTGGATATTATCGGCGATTCATTCCCCACTTTGCTTCTAAGGCTATGCCCCTAACCAACCTGACGAAGGGGAAAGGGTCGGTCATGATTAAATGGACCCCCGAGGCTGAGGCAGCATTCCAATTCTTGAAACAAGCCTTATGTAGCCAGCCAGTGTTGTACTCACCCGACTTCTCTAAAGACTTTGTCGTACAAAGTGATGCGTCAGATGTGGGGTTAGGAGCAGTATTGTCCCAGGTCTGGAACGGGGAAGAGCACCCAGTCATTTACCTCAGCAGGAAGTTGAAGTCCCATGAGGTAAATTACGCCACCGTTGAAAAGGAGTGTTTAGCTGTGAAGTGGGCTCTAGATTCCCTTCGGTACTACCTGCTAGGTAGGCACTTTGACATGGTTACGGATCACGCTCCGTTAAAGTGGATGGCTCAAAACAAGGAAACAAATAGAAGAGTGAATAGGTGGTTCCTGGCCCTCCAGGAATTCAACTTCACAGTAAAGCATCGCCCTGGCGTTCAAATGGGGAATGTGGATGCTTTGTCTCGAGTACATGAATGCCTGATTGCTGGTGTTCCAACCCCGAGGTTAAAACAAGAGGGGGGGTATGTGACAGCAGGAAGGTAAAGTCACCTGGTTGCATCCAGGGGGGTAGATATATTTCGCCCAGATTCAGGCTTTACGCCGACTTATACAACTAGGTGGAGAGTTGTATAAGCCCAGCTAAGGCTAGTGGGCTCATGGATGACTCATACCTCTAGGGAGAGTGTGGGGCGTCGTGCAGACAGGGAGTTGATGAGACCAGCTGAAGCTTGTCAGCTCATTTAGGCCTCTATAAGAACTCCCAGCTTCATTAGATGTTAGCTCATGCCTGGAACCAGACCTGTGTGGACTGTCTAGGGAGAGTGAACCCCTGTGCGGTGAGACAAAGCCTGTGTGGCTATTTGCTTGGACATTTAAAACCAGGGACTTAGGGACTAGGACAGCACTAGGCTGATCCCAGTTGTTAGTTAGGAAACCTGTATGTTTAGTCAGAGGTCAAGTTGACCAGGATTTATTTTGTTTATGTTTCTTTTGCTTTGCTGTGTTTTGTCACTGTAAATAGAAAATAAACCGCACCTTTTTGATTTTGAAAACCACAAACTCCGTTTGCTGGGCCTGTTTTTGTGTGGGGAGCCCATCTCGGGGGTCACACACACCCGCTGCCGAGCTAACCCCTTCACACCCTGTATATATACAGAGAGGGGAGGTGGTAATTTATTGGGAATTGGGTGGGCCCTCTCTCCAATAGTAAATTGTTTGCTTCACATATGAGGGAAACCCCTACATTGCGGGTGCCATACATGAGCGCACGTAATGCGGCAACGCCCAACAATCCATCCAGCGTGGCCTGAAACCTACACTGCTCGTGGGACAACAGGCCCAAACAAAGGGTACCTCAGCACTCATGGACTACAGACTGAAAGGGCGGAAGTGACGCAACATTGCATCAACCAAGTTGGCCACCCACCCGGAAGTGCGGTCCATACTGGAATGCAAATGTCATCACTAGACTACCAGGGCGGAAATGACACATGAACGCATCATACAGGACAGGACATCCTGGACAGGATTTGCTGATAAAATCAAATCTGGTTCCAAAAATACAAAAAAAAAACTGAACATGAGATTATTATATATCTGGAACTCATTAAACAGTTGCTACATAAACAAAAATCTATTGGCACAGCTTCTACTTTAAACAATATATAGAGGCTAAAGTTATACGCCTTGGAATACGGGTGCAGATTTTCCCCACTGTCCACAATCCTCCACAAGAGTTGAAGGACAAGAGGAGACTCAATTTAAGAGCTTGTTCCCTTAATATGCTAGATATTCTTAAACAAAATTATGACATAGAGTTCACCAGGCAAGATGAATAAATGCAGGTCATCTCCAACAAGCTAAACAATTACAATTCTCCCATTTATAATGCTCAGAATGCAAAATTAAAAGAAAACCTGGAAAATACAATAAACAGATAATATTAAATACAGATAATACAGTTTACTAAAGATCTAATAGCTTTTCAAACAGGACAAGCATATAGGTGGCAAAATGTAAGAAGAAATAGGACATTCATACAAAAGACTCATGACAAATTGGATTGCAAATTCCCTGATCATTCAACAACATATTCAGTACTTTCCTTAACAGGGTTCCTTTATTTCAAGGGGCGGAACATCAGCACGCTGAACGTGCAGAAATATTGGAAGGTCTGATGGTGGTAAGTCAGCGGTTTATTGAAATATAGTCGTACACCTACATCCACAAAACGCAAAGATCCCTCATCTGGGGACATTCCAGTAGAACGCACACTTAAGCACACTGGTGTTAATAATGGTGATGGTCTATTAGAAAAAAGAACTTGAATGGGTCTAAGGAACCTCCTACTTCACATGATCACATTGACAACAATGATTTTTTAGAACCCACCTCCGCCAGCAAGACCCTTCTGACAGAGATAAGAAAGCATGGGACCTGGATAGACCAATAGATGACTTCCAAATTGATAACCTGACTATACAGGAAGAACTGGCACTTTTAACGTTAGGTTTGAATTTCTGCCCTATGACTAACATGGACCATTTTGACCTTGCTTACGATCTGAATTTATTTACATGTAAGCTAAATTTAAACATTACTTTAAGGGCCCCAAGTATAAAAATAGGGAACCGTTAGGTGAGGGTTTCCCTTTCCGGCAAAGTGAATTTTCACACCCTCAATATCGAGCATTAAAAATGCTTACTGAATTAGAGAGGGAAAGTAGGGATGTAAATATCGAAGCTCTCCTCAATGACAAGGATTTACAAACAACTACCACACATCTAGAAACCACTATTCTACAATCTAAAACAGCATCACATATGGTAAATTACAGAAATAGATCAACTAAGTTCCACACCTCACGTAATCCTATGGTAAATTACAGTGATATATCAACTAAGTTCCACACCTCACGTAGACCTGAAGGGCTTGGTATGGATTTTGGGGGGACCACCACGCTATTTTTTTTTACATTTTGGTGTGGGGTTCCCCTTAATATTCATACCAGACCCAAAGGGCCTGGTAATGGACTGGGGGGGGGACTCATGCGTTTTTTTTCATTGATGTTTATCTATATTGCCAGGATCCGAAAATTAATTACAGACGCGATCAGTTTTAAATAAAAAAAATTCCTTTAGAAATGTAATTTTGCTGTGGTATTGTTCTAAACACGTAAAAGTGTGCCACTTTACAGGCATACTAAGGACACCCCCAGGCATGATATTTAAAGGAATATTTAATTTTTATTGTTTCACTTTAAGCATTATTAAAATCACTGCAGTTTTTAAAACTTTTTTTTTTGCATTGATACATGTCCCCGGGGGCAGGACCCGGGTCCCCAAACACTTTTAATGGCAATAACTTGCATATAAGCCTTTAAAATTAGAACTTTTGGTTTTTCATGTTAGTGTCCCATAGACTTTAACAGGGTTTTGCGGCTTTCAAATTTGCCACGAACACTGCATAATGTTCACTGTTCGGCGAACAGACGAACACCCGATGTTCGAGTCGAACGGAACATCGGGCTCATCCCTAATGCTGGAGCTGATGAGAAGTTCATGCAAGGGACGTCTGACTCCTGCCTTGGCCACAGGCTGGGGAGAACTGATGGCTGCTGCTGGAGAAACAGATGTTGCAGTTGAAAAAGGAGCTGTATTGCTTTGAAACAAGTTCTTGTTACCGGGGAGCATTGTGGTTTTCTGGACGGTTCCTGCAACGTCCGTATCTCCAGCATCACTTCTCCACAGCTTGTGGCCAAGGTGGGAGTCAGACATCCCTTGCATAGACTTCACATCAGCTCCAGCATTCTGCTTCCCACCGCATCCCCTCTCTCATTGTTTGTGAGTGTAATATTTTATTGGTTTTCATTATTAAATCTTTCTCACGGTACTGCACATGAGATGTGTGCTCTCTTTTTATTTTTCTGATAATTGTCTGCTACTGCTTACCACAGATTTGTTAGAGTACAGAATATATCTGAGGTGGATTAAAAGCAGTTGGGTGAATGCGTGGCGCGATGCGGAACGGACGTGTCTGATCACAGTTCCATCAGACCCGGTTTGCCAAGCACAATTCCCAGGGCTAATACACACCGAACCGACGGGCAAAAAAGGGTGCAAACGCCACTCCCAGAACGCGCTAATGAATTACCTTCTCAGTGTGGAGAAATCACAGGCCAGGATGTCTCAAAATGGCGCCGGCTTCTCTGCAACCTCCAGCAACTTCACGCCGGAACACTCCTCAGCATCGAAAGGCTGTGAGTACAATACACCATTATCTAAATTGGATTTGAATGCTCTATCAGCTATATATGAAAAGCTGGTAGACAAAATACAGCTGGAACTACACAAATCCGCAAATGCTTTATCACAGGAGATTGCAAATATAGGAAGCCGCACTGACATTCTTGAGACCAAACAGGATGAACTCTCTCTTGCCCACAATGATCTCAACAAGGATTATGAGACACTAGCAGATAGTTTTGCATTCATGCAAGCTCAAGTGGAAGATTTAGACAATAGAAATTGCCGTAACATTATAAGGGTGCGTGGTATCCCAGAATCTGTCACTGATCTTTCACCCTCTATCTCTAAACTCTTTTACACCCTCCTGCCTGACAAACCTCTGTCTTCTTTCACCTATGACAGGATTCACAGGGCACTTCACCCTAAATCAACACCAGACAAGCCTCCTCATGATATTATTATGTGCATGAAGGATTTCCTCACCAAAGAAGACATCATGCGAGCATCCAGAAATACCTCTAACATAGAATTAGACGGCAACAGGGTACAAATTTACCCGGATATATCACTGGCTAAGCTGGACAGGAGACTGGGAATGAAAGAGGTTACCACCATACTGCAAAAGGCAAGAACTAAATACCGCTGGGGTTTTCCATTCAAGCTCTCAGGGATGCACAATGGTTCTACTTACACAGTATACAATATCATTGAAGGTAAATAACTTTTAGTCAAGCTGGGACTACTAGAACCTGAACCCTCCAACCATCCTCCTTCTACCCCCAGGTCATCACCTATTTGGTCCACTCCTTCATCATGCCGCAACCAGAGGGACCAAAGAAGATGGCGCCAATCTTTCCAGGATCAAGCACCATAACTGACCATGATAGGTGTCAACAGAGTTCCTATTTCTGGAAAATCTTAATCACTTCCTTCTCGCTACAAAATACCTTTGGCTTCTACAAGTAAGAACTCTTGTTATATCAAGATCACTTAAAAGCTCACACTTTTGGTCTAATACAGAGAACTAATATAACTAGAACTATGAGGTCTCTCTGATGCTATCCAGTCACGTTACCATCTATCATGGCTCAGGATTAAACACGACCATGACCTCACTTACTTAAATGCACCCCTAAGCAGGTTTCTTATCTCTGCATAATGCCCCATACACACGATCATTTTTAATGTCATTTTTAAAACTGACGTTTTTCTCGTCATTTTTTTTTCTTGTTTCCTCTCAAGCCTGTCTTGCGTACACACCATCATTTTAAAAAATGTTCAAGAAAAGCGCAGTGACGTACACCACGTACGACGGCACTATAAAGGGGAAGTTCCGTTTGAATGGCGCCACCCTTCATGTTAGTAAAGTTTGTTGAGAGACGATTCGTTCTTTTCAGTCTAGTGCTTTTCAGTCCGTTACAGCATGACAAATGTGCTATCTCCATTACGAACGCTAGTTTTACCAGAACGAGCGCTCCCGTCTCATACTTGATTCTGAGCATGCCCTTTTTTTTTCACGTCGTTAAAGCATACACACTATCGTTTTTCACGTCGTTAAAAAAAACGACATGAAAAACGACGTGAAAAAAGAGAGCATGTTCGAAATTTTTAATGCCCATTTTTCACGTCGTTAAAAATGCTCTGGAGCATACACACGATCATTTTTAATGGCCATTTATTTTAATGGCATTTTTAACGGCATGAAAAATGATCGTGTGTATGGGGCATTACTCTGTTTTTTTCTTGTTTTTGTTTTTTTTGCAACTCATTGGTGGGAAATTCAGCCATATAGGTACCATACCCTTTATCAAGGATCCCACTGGTACCACCGTTAAGTGTTCTTAAAAAATGTTACCCAGGCCTTTAACAGTAGTTAACTTTTACCTGTTGCTAATTTCGCTTGAATATTTCTCACACTTACGTTTTTTCTTTTTGTGCTGATTTCTGACTATTTCTATCACCATGCACAGTTACATTCTGATACTCCTACTATGCTTGGCACATCCACCGTCGCTGGTTTGACCCCTTACCTGCTCTTGCGGCCTTGCTGCTGCATCCTCACGGTTGGGGATGTTGCATCGGGCTTCCTTTGTAGGTCTAGGACAATTTTGTCCTCTAAAGGTCAAGTGACAAGATGCAACTTGACTCCCTTAGTTTCTATTACTTTAACCTTTTTTGTTATATTTTAGCCCTTATGGCTTGGCTCACTTACAAAATGCCAATTGGAAGTCTCACAACACCTTCTCAATCATCCCTACTCAAGATAATCATGGTGAAACTTAGATGCTATAGTTCATTCATGCCGTATGGTTTACCAATACAATTTCTTATGCTTCTTAAAACTGTATGTAGGTGCTTTCAATATCACACTGAACGCTTATATTTTGTTCTCCATCTACTTCAGGTAATGCTAAGTATATGTATAAACCCTAGCTTATATTTCACACTTAACAATGGGTCTTAAAAAAAATTCACACAATGTTCAAGGTTCCAATTCCCCGCACAAACGTAAGAAAGCATTCCAGCTCTATAAGAGGCTAGGTGCAGACATCATTCCCTTACAAGAAACCCATTTTTCATCTACAAATCACCCAAAATACTTTGATAAATCTTACAGCCAATTTCCCTATACTACCTTTCTTAATGTAGCGGTGTGTCACTTTAAGGAGCCTAAAAGACTACTATACCCAGAGTACAGCGGGACACCCATAGTGCATTGCCCGACTCAAGGTCTGCTGGGGAAGGCCTATTTAAGGAGGAACGGAGCAACACGCGGGTCTCTTTGGACGTCGCTCACCTAGCAAGTGGAGCCTGCGCTGGGTCTGTCGCTGGACTGGGCCTAAGAGTTGGGTCTTGTGATCCAAAGAGCCTCCGGCCTTCACGGGAGATCCCAAGAGTTACCTCATCCATCATCCTTCGAAGTACTGTCGAGAGGATTGGAGACTATGGGAGTACAAAGATTTATTGACTAATCTTTAGGCTCAGTGTCCCCCGTTCAGAGACCACAGTTTACCGGAGTGTTGCATTGCACCTAAGAGGGACCGTGTGTTGTGCAGCAATAGTTGAATCCTTTAGTGCATATCAAGTCGATCACTGTTCTTTTTCCCTGTGGATTACAAATACCCTTTTTAAGTGCACCACCATTGCTAGCGAAGATCTCTCCCAACGAAGCATCGTATCTGCTATAGTCAGGCCTGACTAAAAGTAACTAGACACTGTTTGGGCGCCATCTTTGCCCACGAGGGGGAAGCTCGAGAGCGCAGTTGATTGACATTGAGTGTGTGAAATACTGTTAGAACTTATATGCTTTACAGTTAACATTGCAAGGTTCTGCATTGGCATATGTACTACTGTTTAACTATATGTTTTATACCCAGTAAAACGTATTTGTGGTTAAGCAAATACGCTGTGTGGTTATATGTTTATTGCGGTATTGTGATCCCCTTAGCTAACGGGTTCCACAATCCCATATTTACTGCTATCTGTGCCAAGGGAGGTTAGAGCCAGTTACTGGGGGTTGACAGCAGTGTGTTACAGGCCCAAAAATCTATATCAGCGGCCCTCTTAACTGGGGGTATTGCTACACGTGGGGGCTCAGAGTCCGGGATCCTGTACGCTGCAATCAAGAGTGCCAGAAGCACCGGCATGGATCTGTTAGCAGTGACCCATCAGCCAGCACTTTTCCAGACAAGGCTGTAGTCATTGAACTTCCCGGGGAAGACTGGTCCGGAAGCGATGTAGAGCGGCTCTTGGAGTTGCTGTCCCCGTGCCAGAAGGCATGGTTACTTGACCTCAGGCCAGACGAAGATACCTCCTATACCTATGCATTGGTAGAATGGAGGGAGGAGATACCTGAGAGTTTCAGAGGCCGGAGTGTGCAGTCCATAGACCAGAAGATATACCGCTTAGCGCATGCAAAGCCTATAAAGAGAGAACCACCTGAAACAACAAATAGGGGGAAACAGACAAAAGAAACAACAACCTCTGCGGTGACCCTGAACGCCATAGGCCCTGAGCTTCTCAACGCTCTAGGGGACATTGTAGCAAAATGTCAGAAGAGTAACACTGTGTGCGTAGAGACTGGGTACCGGAAACTCAGAATGTTCTCGGGTAGGCAACCTGTGCCACTCGGGGAAGAAAACTTTGATACATGGATGGAACAAGCAATGCAGGCTGTGGAAGGATGGGAAAAGACAGAAGCCCAGAAGAAACAGCGCATAAACAAAAGTTTAAGGGGGGCTGCTGCTGAAGCGGTGAAGAATCTCAGATTCAGCAATACTTCCTGTAATGCTTATGACTACCTAACCATGTTGCAGGAAGAGTTCGGCGAGTTGGAGAAGGTTACTGACTTAATTTACAAATTTGAGCATACTCTTCAACAGCCAGGGGAACAATTTTCAGAATATGTGCGCAGGTTAAAATAAATGCTCTGCCAGATAGTTCTGAAGAAGGGCACGGTACCACAGGCCATAGATGCAGCCAGGATGCGCCAGGTCATGAAGGGAGCACTGAGCTCTGATCCAGTCTGGCTCCATCTGAAGACCACCGGCAGAGTCATGTCCCTAAGCTATCCAGACCTTGTGAGAATAGTGAGAGACGAAGAGGCTTTGCTCAAAGACCAACAAGTGACTGAGAAACCCACCCCTTCTCCCTCAGCTGTGGTTGGATCTGTTGTGGCCACATAACGGGACTCTGAGGTGGCTGTCTTGAAGTCACAAATGACCCAAGTATTGGAAATGTTGACTTCCTTAATGGCTAAGAACCCAGGAGCCATTAACAAAGAAGAAGAGAAGAAAGAAGTGTTTCAAAATGTCTCAACACCAGTTTTCCAACAAGCCGGAAGAGAAGAGATTTGTTTCAACTGTGGAGGGGTTGGGCATTACGGACGAGTGTGTCCCAGCCCGAGGAAGATCCAAGGCACATACCGCAAGCCGGCGGAAAACTTCAGAGGGCCCCGGTGAAGGAGTCAACCGGGTGCCCGTCAGTTCCAGTAAACTCCAAAGGAATCAGAGAACAAGAGAAGCCAAGAAGAGAGGGGAACAATTCCCCATCCCACAAACTTAATACCCCTCACCTTAAGTCCAAACCCAAAACTTGGCAAGAGATCAATGCATACCAGGCCCAACAAGGACTCAGATCCAGGAAGAGAGTAAAAAGAAAAAAATTACAGAAAAACAAACCCATGGAATCTAGGAAGGAAACCTCTCCGAGAAAATTCCCTGTCAAACTGGTGGGACCCTCCCCTGTGGTCTCCATTCAAGTGGAAGGGATCTACACAAAGGCCATTCTCGACACAGGAGCTCAAGTGACCCTTCTGTACCGGAACTTTTACCAGAAACATCTGAGGCATTTGCCCCTGCAGAAGCTGGAAGACTTGCAAATATGGGGAATTGGAACCCAAGGCTTCTCGTACGACAGATATCTCCCAATTAGATTGGCCTTCGACCCTTCAGTAGCCGGGGACACAGAAGTTTTTGATACATTGGCGGTGGTCTGCCCTCGCCCACCAGGAGCCAACAAGAGTTCCCTCATAATAGGGATGAACACTGACCTGGTCAGGAGATTATTGGCCCCTATAGTACAGGAACAGGATGCCCCAACAACCAGAATCCACCTTATGCTACAACAGGCCCATCAGCGCCTGGTATTGGAAAAGAAAGCTCCAGAAGAAGGAGTGGGGAATATCTGGAAGCTAGATAAGAGGGAGAAGATACTACAACCTGGTGAGGTTGCCAGCCTGAAGGCCACTGTAAAGCTTACATGGGAACAACCTGGTCCCTTTGTAGTTCTGGAATCAGATTCCCTAGACACCCATCCAGGGTTGGAAGTAATCCCCAAAGTAGTTCCATTAAGAGCCCTGACGAAGGCCAGTGGCAGGGTATCGGTGAGCATCAGGAATACTACCGACACACCTGTGAAGGTCCCAGCCAGGATGCTGTTAGGCCAAGTGAATTCTGCTACCCCAGTTGCCTTGTCAGACTTGGAGAAGGAAGAAGGAAGGAGAGCTACTGTGGAGAAATTTTGCTTGGAGGAGACAGCCTTACCCCCAGCTTGGAAGGAGAGGGCCAGAGCTCTGTTGACTAAATGGCAGAAGATCTTTTCAAGGGATGAGTTCGACGTGGGGTGTGCAAAAAGTGCTACCCACAGGATCCGCCTGCAGGAGGACAGGCCATTCCGGGAAAGAGTCTGGCGGGTCCCCTTGGCTGATTTAGAAGATCTGCGAGAGCAACTGACAAAATTAAAGAGAACCGGTGTCATCCGGGAGTCTAGGAGCCCATACGCCTCTCCAATAGTGGTGGTTAGGAAGAAAAATGGGTCATTGAGGCTATGTATCGATTATCGGACCCTCAATAGAAGAACGATACCCGATCAATACACTACCCCACGAATAGAGGATGCCCTACAGAGTCTGTCTGGAGCAAAATGGTTCAGTGTAATGGACCTGAAGAGTTGGTATTACCAGATCCCAATGCACCCGGATGACCGAGAAAAAACAGCCTTTATCACCCCGATGGGGTTCTATGAATTCAATCGCATGCCCCAAGGCTTGTCGGGAGCCCCAGCCACCTTGACGCGACTTATGGAGAAGACAGTAGGGGACATGAATCTCATTGAAGTGCTGGTTTATCTGGATGATATAATTGTGTTCGGGAAGACCCTAGAAGAGCATGAGGCAAGGCTGGAAAAGGTCTTGAAGAGACTCAGTGATGAGGGACTCAAGCTTTCCTTGGAGAAGTGCCAGTTTTATCAATCTTCAGTCCACTACCTGGGGCACATTGTGTCGGCAGAAGGAGTGTCCACAGATCCAGGAAAGTTGGAGGCTGTTACCTCCTGGCCCCAGCCCACTACAGTGACTGAGCTCAGATCGTTCTTGGGGTTTTGCTCCTATTACCGAAGGTTTGTGGAGGGGTTTGCCAGGATCGCCAAGCCCTTGAATGAACTCTTGAAGACAGAAGGAGAGGAGGATGACTCGGGCCCTAGGAAGCCGGGGGAGTCTGTGGAAGTTCAGTGGACGGAAAAATGTGAAGAAGCGTTCACGAGATTGAAGGAGAGCTTAACCACTGCCCCTGTCTTGGCTTATGCGGACACCAAGAAGCCATATGAGCTACATGTGGATGCCAGTCATGATGGTCTTGGAGGAGTGCTGTATCAGGAACATGATGACCAGCTGAGACCCGTTGCTTATGTGAGCAGGAGCTTGACCCCAGCTGAGAAGAATTACCCGACCCATAAGTTGGAATTCTTGGCCTTGAAGTGGGCTGTGGTGGACAAGCTGAGGGACTACCTGTATGGAGCCGAATTTGTGGTTAAAACAGAAAATAACCTGCTCACTTACCTTCTGACCACAGCCAAGCTGGATGCCACTGACCACCGTTGGCTGGAAGCCCTCTCAGGGTTCACCATCAGTTTGAAGTACAGACCTGGGACTGGAAACAGAGATGCAGACGCCTTATCCAGAAAGGCCTATACCACCACTAGGGATGAGCTCGGTGTTCGAGTCGAACATACGTTCGACTCGAACATCGGCTGTTCGATCGTTCGCCGAACAACGAACGATTTGGGCCGTTTGCGCCTAATTCGCGGCCCACAATGCACTACGCCATCGCAGTGTCATCCAGGCGCTGTGATTGGCCAAGCATGCACTGTGACCCCGCATGCTTGGCCAATCACAGCGCCGGCAGCGAGGAGAGCAATGATTGGCCACAGGCAGGATGCCTGTGGCCAATTATTGCTGAGGGTGTTTAGTACACGCCCCACACTATAAAAGGCCGCCAGCACGGCGGCCTAGTGTAGTGTGTTCCGGAGCAGGGAAAGAGAAGCATAGGCAGGGACAGTGACATTTTTTTTTTCTTGCTTAACCTGGATTCCTTTAGTTTAGGGAAAGAGAAGGATAGGTAGGGAGAGTGTCAGTCTGTTTTACTGTGCTAAACCTTGTTTGTAGGGACAGGGAAGGACAGTGAGGGAAATTCTCATTGTGCTATACTGTGCTAAAGCATTCCTCATCAACCATCTTTAAAAAAAAAAATTTATAGGGACAGAAAACTATAGGATAGGGAGAGTGTCAGTGTGTTTTACTGTGCTAAACCTTGTTTGTAGGGACAGGGAAGGACAGTGAGGGAAATTCTCATTGTGCTATACTGTGCTAAAGCATTCCTCATCAACCATCTTTAAAAAAAAAAAAAATTATAGGGACAGAAAACTATAGGTAGGGAGAGTGTCAGTGTGTTTTACTGTGCTAAACCTTGTTTGTAGGGACAGGGAAGGACAGTGAGGGAAATTCTCATTGTGCTATACTGTGCTAAAGCATTCCTCATCAACCATCTTTAAAAAAAAAAATTTATAGGGACAGAAAACTATAGGTAGGGAGAGTGTCAGTGTGTTTTACTGTGCTAAACCTTGTTTGTAGGGACAGGGAAGGACAGTGAGGGAAATTCTCATTGTGCTATACTGTGCTAAAGCATTCCTCATCAACCATCTTTAAAAAAAAAATGTTATAGGGACAGAAAACTATAGGTAGGGAGAGTGTCAGTGTGTTTTACTGTGCTAAACCTTGTTTGTAGGGACAGGGAAGGACAGTGAGGGAAATTCTCATTGTGCTATACTGTGCTAAAGCATTCCTCATCAACCATCTTTAAAAAAAAAAAATTATAGGGACAGAAAACTATAGGTAGGGAGAGTGTCAGTGTGTTTTACTGTGCTAAACCTTGTTTGTAGGGACAGGGAAGGACAGTGAGGGAAATTCTCATTGTGCTATACTGTGCTAAAGCATTCCTCATCAACCATCTTTAAAAAAAAAAAAATTATAGGGACAGAAAACTATAGGTAGGGAGAGTGTCAGTGTGTTTTACTGTGCTAAACCTTGTTTGTAGGGACAGGGAAGGACAGTGAGGGAAATTCTCATTGTGCTATACTGTGCTAAAGCATTCCTCATCAACCATCTTTAAAAAAAAAAATTTATAGGGACAGAAAACTATAGGTAGGGAGAGTGTCAGTGTGTTTTACTGTGCTAAACCTTGTTTGTAGGGACAGGGAAGGACAGTGAGGGAAATTCTCATTGTGCTATACTGTGCTAAAGCATTCCTCATCAACCATCTTTAAAAAAAAAAAATTATAGGGACAGAAAACTATAGGTAGGGAGAGTGTCAGTGTGTTTTACTGTGCTAAACCTTGTTTGTAGGGACAGGGAAGGACAGTGAGGGAAATTCTCATTGTGCTATACTGTGCTAAAGCATTCCTCATCAACCATCTTTTAAAAAAAAAAATTATAGGGACAGAAAACTATAGGTAGGGAGAGTGTCAGTGTGTTTTACTGTGCTAAACCTTGTTTGTAGGGACAGGGAAGGACAGTGAGGGAAATTCTCATTGTGCTATACTGTGCTAAAGCATTCCTCATCAACCATCTTTAAAAAAATTTTTTTATAGGGACAGAAAAATATAGGTAGGGAGAGTGTCAGTGTGTTTTACTGTGCTAAACCTTGTTTGTAGGGACAGGGAAGGACAGTGAGGGAAATTCTCATTGTGCTATACTGTGCTAAAGCATTCCTCATCAACCATCTTTAAAAAAAAAAATTTATAGGGACAGAAAACTATAGGTAGGGAGAGTGTCAGTGTGTTTTACTGTGCTAAACCTTGTTTGTAGGGACAGGGAAGGACAGTGAGGGAAATTCTCATTGTGCTATACTGTGCTAAAGCATTCCTCATCAACCATCTTTAAAAAAAAAAAATTATAGGGACAGAAAACTATAGGTAGGGAGAGTGTCAGTGTGTTTTACTGTGCTAAACCTTGTTTGTAGGGACAGGGAAGGACAGTGAGGGAAATTCTCATTGTGCTATACTGTGCTAAAGCATTCCTCATCAACCATCTTTTAAAAAAAATATTTATAGGGACAGAAAACTATAGGTAGGGAGAGTGTCAGTGTGTTTTACTGTGCTAAACCTTGTTTGTAGGGACAGGGAAGGACAGTGAGGGAAATTCTCATTGTGCTATACTGTGCTAAAGCATTCCTCATCAACCATCTCTAAAAAAAAATTGTTATAGGGACAGAAAACTATAGGTAGGGAGAGTGTCAGTGTGTTTTACTGTGCTAAACCTTGTTTGTAGGGACAGGGAAGGACAGTGAGGGAAATTCTCATTGTGCTATACTGTGCTAAAGCATTCCTCATCAACCATCTTTAAAAAAAAAAAATTATAGGGACAGAAAACTATAGGTAGGGAGAGTGTCAGTGTGTTTTACTGTGCTAAACCTTGTTTGTAGGGACAGGGAAGGACAGTGAGGGAAATTCTCATTGTGCTATACTGTGCTAAAGCATTCCTCATCAACCATCTTTAAAAAAAAAAAATATATAGGGACAGAAAACTATAGGTAGGGAGAGTGTCAGTGTGTTTTACTGTGCTAAACCTTGTTTGTAGGGACAGGGAAGGACAGTGAGGGAAATTCTCATTGTGCTATACTGTGCTAAAGCATTCCTCATCAACCATCTTTAAAAAAAAAAAAATTATAGGGACAGAAAACTATAGGTAGGGAGAGTGTCAGTGTGTTTTACTGTGCTAAACCTTGTTTGTAGGGACAGGGAAGGACAGTGAGGGAAATTCTCATTGTGCTATACTGTGCTAAAGCATTCCTCATCAACCATCTTTAAAAAAAATAATTATAGGGACAGAAAACTATAGGTAGGGAGAGTGTCAGTGTGTTTTACTGTGCTAAACCTTGTTTGTAGGGACAGGGAAGGACAGTGAGGGAAATTCTCATTGTGCTATACTGTGCTAAAGCATTCCTCATCAACCATCTTTGAAATCCTTGTTTTTTGGACAGTCAGGGAAATTGTCATTGTGCTATTCTGTGCGAAAGCAATCATCCTCAACCATATTTAGAAATCCTTAAGTAAAGGGACAGAGAAGGACACCTGAAGGTAGCCCTTATTGCTTTTTTTCCCATCTCCCTGCAGGCCATCCATTAGAATGTCTGGAAGGCAAACAAGGAGAGGCAGACAGTCAGGAGGCAATAAAAGAGGGCAAGCAGGCTCTGTGTCTGGGGGCAACAGTGCTGGTCGTGGACGCGGTGCATTGTCATCAGCACATGGCCATGGGACACGCTTGTCCTTCTTTTCGGCAGCTGGACATGTTGAGCCACATCATGCCGAAGACTTGGTAGAGTGGATGACCAAGCCCTCCTCCTCCTCCTCATCCTCTCTCACCCAGGCTCAGGGTACTGGCAAAGCAGCTGCCAAAGCGTCCTCTTCCCTGGTATCAATGTCAGACTCATCATCAGTCACTCCTTCCCTAGACCCACCATGTCCTCCTCCTGAGGAGTCCCCCGAACTGTTTGAGCACAGTGTTGGGTACATGCTCCAGGAGGATGCCCAGCGTTTCGAAGGGTCTGATGATGAAACCCAGCTAGAGGAAGGCAGTAGCGTGAGAGCAGACAGAGGGGATGCTCAAGAAGGACACCAATCTGGCAGTCATGTTCCAGCAGCTGCAGCATACTGCCAGATTGGCTCCAGTGATGAGGAGGGAGGGGATGATGAGGTCACTGACTCCACGTGGGTGCCTAATAGGAGAGAGGAGGAGGAGGAGGAGGAGGAGGCACATCTCCAACGAGGCAGGATGCCCTTTGGTGGCCAGCGTAAGGGCAGTACACCGACGGAATCACACCGCAGAGCTCCGCCTGTGCAGGGCGCTGCCTCTGCCCGTCATTCAAAAAGTTCTTTGGTGTGGGCCTTTTTTGAGGCTAGTGCATCAGATCGCACAGCTGCTGTTTGCAACATATGTCTCAAGCGTATATCGCGTGGCCAAAACATCAGCCACTTGGGTACCACATGCCTGACCAGACATATGTTGACCTGCCATGCAGCTCGTTGGCAAGCCTACCTCAAAGACCCACACCAAAGAACAAAGCGGACCTCTCCTTGCACCGCATCAGCTGGGATCTCCAACCCCACTATAACTTCAGCCCTCTCTGAAACATGCACTGAGAGGAATGAAGGTGTAGAATTAGGTGTGTCACAGCCAAGTACTTGCGGCCACTCTGCTAGCAGTACACCGACGTCCGATTCTAGCAGGCAAATTTCCCTGCCCCAGCTGCTGGACCGTCGAAAGAAGTTCACTCCCAGCCATCCACATGCCCAGCGGTTGAATGCTAGCTTGGCTAAATTGCTAGCGCTTCAACTGCTGCCTTTTCAGTTGGTAGACTCGGCCCCCTTCCGTGAGTTTGTGCAATGTGCGGTTCCTCAGTGGCAGGTTCCCAAACGCCACTTTTGCTCTCTACCAGCATGTGGAAGGCAATGTCTTGGCCTCGCTGGACGGGGCGGTCAGCGGTAAGGTGCATATTACCGCTGACTCATGGTCCAGCAGGCATGGACAGGGACGTTACCTTTCTTTCACGGCCCATTGGGTCGCTCTTTTGGCAGCTGGGAAGGATGCAGGACAAGGTGCAGTAGTGTTGGAGGTTATTCCACCGCCATGCCTCCAAAATGCTACTACTGGTTGTGACACACCTCTCTCCTCCACCCCCTCCTCTTCTTCTTCCTCCATGGCCTCTTCCTGTGCTTTGTCCTCTGAACCAGCGGTGCTCCGTAGGCGTTCAAGGGGCTACGCAAGTACGCAGGCAAAAAGATGCCATGCCGTGCTTGCGCTGGTGTGTTTGGGGGACAGAAGCCACACTGGGGCAGAGGTCCTGTCTGCTCTGCAGGGCCAGGCCGAGAGGTGGTTGACGCCACGCCAGCTTAAGCCAGGAATGGTGGTTTGCGACAATGGCACCAACCTCCTCTCCGCCCTCCGACAGGGACAACTGACCCATGTGCCCTGTGTGGCTCACGTCCTTAACCTGGTGGTGCAGCGGTTCTTGGGCAGGTACCCGGGCTTACAGGATGTCCTGAGGCAGGCCAGGAAAGTCTGTGTGCATTTCCGCAGATCTTATAATGCCAGTGCTCGCCTGGCTGAGCTGCAAAAGGAGTTGAACCTGCCCAAGAACCGCCTTATATGTGACATGCCCACCAGGTGGAACTCAACGTTGGCCATGCTGCAGCGGCTGCACACGCAGCAGAGGGCCATCAATGAGTACCTGTGCGACTACGGCACCAGGACAGGGTCAGGGGAGCTTGGTTTTTTTTCTCCACGCCAGTGGGGCATGATCAGGGATGCATGCACTGTCCTGGCACCATTTGAGGAGGCCACGAGGATGGTGAGCAGTGACAGTGCATGCATCAGTGACACTGTACCTCTTGTCCACCTGTTGGAGCACACGCTGCGTGGAATAATGGACAGGGCACTTGAGGCAGAACAGAGGCAGGAAGAGGAGGACTTCCTTGCCTCTCATTGCCCCCTTTACCCAGACAGTGTTCCTTCTGTCCCACCCATCGCACAGGAAGAGGACGAGGAGGAGGAGGAGGAGGAGGAGGAGGATTGTGTCAGCATGGAGGTGGAGCCTGGCACTCAGCAGCATCAACAGCAGCAGTCTTTTAGGGATGATTTACAGTCCCAAGAAACCCGTGGACTTGTACGTGGCTGCGGATCATGTCGTCCTTAGTGACCCAGAGGACTCCGGACCGAATGCCTCAGCTAACCTACGCTGCATGGCCTCCCTGATCCTGCAAAGTTTGCGGAAGGATCCTCGTATTCTTCGGATCAAGGAGAGGGACCATTACTGGCTGGCCACTCTCCTTGATCCACGGTACAAGGGTAAGGTTGCGGACCTTATGTTACCGTCGCAGAGGGAGCAGAGGATGAGACAACTCCGGGAGGCCTTGCAGAAAGGTCTGTGCAACGCGTTCCCAGAGACTGGGAGGTTACAAACTCCTGGTCCTGGACAACGAGTTGCTGAGGCTTCGGCCAGTCAAAGAAGGAGCGGTGGGGAAGGTGGCCGTCTGACCGATGCGTTCAGACAATTCTTTAGTCCGCAGCCCCAAAGTATGATCGGTTCCAGCAACCATCGTCAGCGTCTGATAAACATGGTGCAGGAATATCTAGGGGCAAGGTCAGACTTGGACACCTTCCCCACCGAAAATCCTCTGGCTTACTGGGTCTTGAGGATGGATCACTGGCCATAGCTTGCACAGTATGCAATTGAGCTACTGGCCTGTCCTGCATCCAGCGTTCTTTCGGAATGCACATTCAGTGCTGCTGGAGGATTTGTCACGGATCACAGGGTGCGCCTGTCCACCGACTCGGTTGATCGACTGACTTTCATCAAGATGAACCAGTCTTGGATCACCACCAGCTACCACACACCTGATGCTGATATAACAGACTAATTGATTTTAACATGTCACATCCCTTCAAGACTGATGCTGATGCTGAGTGCCTGTGCTGTTATGTTGACTGGCTATCCTCCTCCTCCGAGTCCTCAATGATACGATTGATGATGATAGCTTGGAAGATCATTTTTGTTTATGGGTGCCGCCACCAGTGCCTAACGCCCAATTTTTCAGCCCCTGTTTAACAGGGGCGTGTAATTACAATTTTTGAAGCAATACTTTGCAACAGGGCTCATTGCTGTGCTCCAAGTACAGTATCTGTGAGGGGTTGCAGTGTTGTGCCACCAGTGCCTAAGGCCCAATTTTTCAGCCCCTGTTTAACAGGGGCGTGTAATTAAAATTTTTGAAGCAATACTTTGCAACAGGGCTCATTGCTGTGCTCCAAGTACAGTATCTGTGAGGGGTTGCAGTGTTGTGCCACCAGTGCCTAAGGCCCAATTTTTCAGCCCCTGTTCAACAGGGGCATGTAATTACAATTCTTGATCTAATAATTCACAGCAGGGCCTATTGCTGCACCCACCAAGAGTAACTCTGAGGGCTTACAGTGTTGTGGCAACGCCACCACCACCACCACCACCACGAAAGGCCCAATTTTTCAGCCCCTGTTCAAAAGGGGCATGTAATTACAATTCTTGATCTAATAATTCACAGCAGGGCCCATTCCTGCACCCACCAAGAGTAACTCTGAGGGCTTACAGTGTTGTGGCAACGCCACCACCACCACCACCACCACGAAAGGCCCAATTTTTCAGCCCCTGTTCAAAAGGGGCATGTAATTACAATTCTTGATCTAATAATTCACAGCAGGGCCCATTGCTGCACCCACCAAGAGTAACTGTCAGGGCTTACAGTGTTGTGGCACCAGCACCACCATCAAAGGCCCAATTTTTACTACCACTGTTCAACAATTATATGTAATTACAATTCCTGATATAATAGTTGACAGCAGGGCGTTCCAGCACCCACCAAGAATAACTGTGAGTGCTTACAGTGTTGTGCCAACACCAACAACTAAGGGGCCTATTTCTGCAGAGTATATACGGCAGGTCCCTACTTTCAAACATCCAACTTACAAACGACTCCTACTTGCAAACGCAAGAAGACAACAGGAAGTGAGAGGAAATCTACCCCTAGGAAGGAAAATTCTCTCCTGTAAGAATTAATATGGGAGAAAGGTGTCTCCTCTGTACTGATGCTTTATCACCAATCCTTGTTTCAAGAAAAACACCACATTTCAAAAACAGTTGTCATTGGGACGGAAAGTGAGGTGAAATGTTCTGAACAGGGGCACAGACAGCAAAACAAATGTTACAGGGGTGATAACCCTTACCTATGTTTTCCAAAAAGTTTAAAAATAGATTTTTGGGCTGGAGCTACACTTAAACAATGTACCTGTTCAAAATTACAAACAGATTCTACATAAGAACAAACCTACAGTCCCTGTCTTGTATGCACCGCCTGTATACGGCTGTTCAGAGTATATAGGGCCTTTTTTATTTTATGTGCGGGGTTCCCCTTAATATCCATACAAGACCCAAAGGGGCTGGTAATGGGCTGGGGTAGGGGGGGGGTCATGGGGTAGCTATGCCATTTTTCTTAAAGATTTTCATCCATATTACCGGGACCAGACATTACATTAAAGCCGCAAGCAGTTTTAAATGGCTTTTTTTTCCTTTAGAAGTGTCATTTTGTGCAGGGACAGTTCTAAACACGGGAAACACGTGGCACTTCACAGGCATACTTTAGACACCCCCCAGGTACGATATTTAAAGGAATATTTGACTTTTTTTTTCACTTTATGCATCATTAAAATGACTGCTCCCGAAAAACAACCGTTTTTAAAACTTCTTTTTGCATTGATACATGTCCCCTGGTGCAGAACCCGGGTTCCCAAACCCTTTTTAGGACAATAACATGCATAATAGTCGTTATAATTAGCACTTTAGAATTCGAACGTTCGCATCCATTGTATTTAATAGGGTTCTAATGTTCGTACGAACTTTCGGTCCGTTCGCGGGTTCTGGTGCGAACCGAACCCGGGGGTGTTCGGCTCATCACTAACCACCACCAATCCTACAGGAGACTGGACTCAACTAACCCCGGAGGGAGTGAGGGCCCTGTGTCAAGGAGCGGAGTTCCAAGCCAGTGGAGGATCAAGGGCTGAAGAAATTGGGGTCTCGGTTGTTGGAGTACCCAAGTATTACTGTGATGTGACTCAGATTGGAGAGGAGAATCTACCCAGACTTTCAAAGAGAGATCTAAGGAGAGATCAACTGGAAGACCCGCTGGGGAGACTGGCCTTGGAAGCATTGGAGAACCAAACCCCAGACTTACTCCTGAAGGACCACTCAAAGGAGGCTTGCCTATTGAGAAAAGAATGGGACTGGTTACAGATACATCAAGGGGTGGTCTACCGAAGCGGCCCCTCTGATGATCTGGAGGATAAGTGGCAACTGTTTCTGCCCGAGAAGTACCGAAAGACTGTTCTGATCGCTTTACATGATGATCATGGTCACCTAGGATCGGAAAGAACCTTCCAACTCATGAGGAACCGGTTTTACTGGCCCTGTATGCGGGCTGAAGTGGAGGAATATTGCCATTCATGTGCAAGCTGCATACAAAGGGAGACTCTGCCTCATCAAGCTGCCCCAATGGGCTATCTACAAAGTCAAGGGCCCTTGGATCTGGTATGCATTGATTTTCTTTGTATAGAACCTGATTTGAGTGGACATGGGAATGTTCTGGTGATAACCGATCATTTCACCCGATATGCTCAGGCATTCCCAACTAAAGACCAGAAGGCCTCCACAGCAGCCAAAGTACTTGTCGAGAAGTTCTTTGTACATTACGGACTACCTCAATGCCTCCACTCGGATCAGGGAAGGGACTTCGAAAGTAGACTGATACGGAAACTGTTGGACTCCCTGTGTATAAAGAAGACCCGAACCACCCCCTACCACCCACAAGGGGATGCTCAGCCCGAACGCTTTAATCTGACATTGTTAAATATGCTGGGGAGTAATGAGAAGAAACAGCATTGGGGCAAGCATGTGGCTGCCCTTGTGCATGCATATAATAGTACAACTAGTGATGCCACTGGATACTCCCCATACAGGTTGATGTTCGGCAGGGAAGCAAGATTACCTAGCCTTTGGCACTTCAATAGATCATACATCCGTGACTTCTCACAAAGGATATGTGGACCGGTTGCGACAGAGTTTAAGACTGGCATATGAGAAGGCCCAGGAGACTTCCAATCAAACAGGAGCCAGGAATAAGCAGAGCTACGACCTCAAAGTTTGGATTCATGACCTACAGCCAGGAGAAAGGGTGCCATTGCGGAACTTAGGCATACCAGGAAAACATAAGCTGGCCGTCCGGTGGAGGTCCCAACCCTATGTGATCTGTAAACAACTGCCAGGCTTACCAGTATACCAACTCAGGCCAGAAGGAAGTGTGGCACAGGAATCACTTACTGCCCCTCTCTGAAGCAGTCCATTTGCCCCCTACCTCGGATTCTTCTGGGCCCCTTTCAGCCTCCAGAACCCCCAGACCTGTCACCAGGTCTCAAGCAGCCCATTTAGAAGAGATGGATGCCCAAGACCAGAGTGAAGATGAAGAATTGGAGCTTGATTGGTTGTGGACACTGCCAATACCTGAATCCATGGCCACAGCCACCCCATCATCCAAGGTTACCACTGGAGACACTTTGAATGCGGAGGCTGCTGAATTCATACCACTTGCTACTCTTACTGAGAAATGGGAGGAATGGGAGGATGCCCAAGACTCTTTTTCAGAAGAAGATCCCAGGGATTCCTTGTACCTCTCTGCACCTGAAGCAGATGCCCCTGGACCATTGGAACCCAATGTATCGGACTTAGTAGAAGGAGAGTTGGGTGAATCCACTGCAGTAGAAACTCTGGCCCCTAGAGAACAGAGATAGAAAAGAGAGAGAGAAAAGGACCATCCACCCCCCGAGAAGACTAATGTATACTCAGATGGGAGAGTGCTCGGAAGAGACTATTGCCACTGCAAGAAGGACATTAGATAAGCCTGTCCCCTCTACTGTGAATTTAGTAGAGGGCAACCCTAGCTCGCTCCCTGGCACAGTTATACAGGCCACTTCCACTAATGTGACTTGTGGGCTAGACAACCTCTCACCCAAGGCTTGGTGGGAGGTTCCTCTGCCAGGCTCCTTTGTGGCCGTACGTTGTGTTGAATGTTCATATACTAAAAAAGTTTGTTAACTGTTTTATCTTTGGGGACCAAAGACTCTAAGCAGGGGGAGTGTGTAGCGAGGTGTCACTTTAAGGAGCCTAAAAGACTACTATACCCAGAGTACAGCGGGACACCCACAGTGCATTGCCTGGTGCAAGGTGGGGAAGGCCTATTTAAGGAGGAACGGAGCAACACGCGGGTCTCTTTGGACGTCGCTCACCTAGAAAGTGGAGCCTGCGCTGGGTCTGTCACTGGACTGGGCCTAAGAGTTGGGCCTTGTGGTCCAAAGAGCCTCCGGCCTTCACGGGAGATCCCAAGAGTTACCTCATCCATCATCCTTCTAAGGACTGTCGAGAGGATCGGAGACTACGGGAGTTGTGAGACTGTGTACAGGAGTCCGGTTACGGAGTCGGTTGTGTGGACTAGTCCGGTCAGGTGAGAGAGCACTTGCTCAAGGATTTATTGAATAATCTTTAGGCTCAGTGTCCCCCGTTCAGAGACCACAGTTTACCGGAGTGTTGCATTGCACCTAAGAGGGGCCGTGTGTTGTGCAGCAATAGTTGAATCCTTTAGTGCATATCAAGTAGATGACTGTTCTTTTTCCCTGTGGATTACAAATACCCTTTTTAAGTGCACCACCATTGCTAGCGAAGATCTCTCCCAACAGAGCATCGTATCTGCTATGGTCAGGTCTGACTTTAAAAGTAACTAGACACTGTTTGGGCACCATCTTTGCCCACGAGGGGGAAGCTCGTGAGTGCAGTTGATTGACATTGAGTGTGTGAAATACTGTTAGAACTTATATGCTTTACAGTTAACATTGCAGGGCTCTGCATTGGCATATGTACTACTGTTTAACTATATGTTTTATACCCAGTAAAACGTATTTGTGGTTAAGCAAATACGCTGTGTGGTTATATGTTTATTGCGGTATTGTGATCCCCTTAGATAACGGGTTCCACAATCCCATATTTACTGCTATCTGTGTCAAGGGAGGTTAGAGCCAGTTCCTGGGGGTTGACAGCAGTGTGTTACAGGCCCAAAAATCTATATCAGCGGCCCTCTTAACTGGGAGTATTGCTACATTAATAAAACCCGTGGCGTTGCCATCTTCATTCGCAACTCAATTATTTTTGAAATTCAAAATATCTATAAAAATGCCGACAGCCGCTTTATTATTTTGAAGGGGATAATAAATAACTGCTCACTTAGAATTGCATCAGTATATGCCCCAAATGAATCACAATCCTCTTTTTTTTTCAAAAATTTTTGATACCCTAGACCGTTACAGTTCCCCACACATAATACTGGGACGGGACTTCAATATGGCGGCACACCCTGCTCTTGACAGAAGCAGAGTGGCCCCTTCGTCAAAAGCCTTCTCTAAATCAATCAATCGTTCCCTTAGCAAATTTCAACTAAGAGACTCTTGGAGAGCTCATGACGTAGATACAAAAGCATATACCCATTACTCTCATCCACACGACTGTTATACCCGAATGGATTACATATTTAGCACCCCAATATTATTAGATAATTTGTCCAAAGCACATATACACCCCTGCCCATGGTCAGACCACAACATAACTTCCTTTGACACCTCTCATATAGGTCTTGCTCCTACTCCCTTTATTTGGCACTTAAATGACTCCCTTCTAACAGACCCCTCCAACATTTAAAAAATATCTACACACAGAAAATTACTTCATAGACAACACAAATGATGAAACAACACTTTGGTCAGCACACAAAGCTGTATTGAGAGGACATTTAATTAGCATAGCAGCAGCTAAAAATAAAGATAGACTCACTGAAATAAAATTTCTCACCAGGGACCTGGACAACCTATACAAAAAACGTAATCAAACACCTTCCCAAGAACTGAATCAACAAATACAATCTAAACGCCAAGCTCTACACTAAATTTTATCAGCTAACACTGAAAAATCCCTTAGATTCTCTAAAGCAATATTTATGCTACATAGCAATTCCACCTCTGCCATGTTTGCAAGGAAGCTCAATCAAGAACATAAACCACCCCATATTTATAAATTGCATGATCAGAGCGGTAACTTGGTTACCCACCCTCATGAGGTCCTGGAAATATTCTCGTCCTTTTACAAAAATCTCCTCTCCGGACCACAATCGCAAACCCAATCTTCCTCAATTAATTGGCTAAACAACCTTCAACTTCCAACTCTCAATAATCAACAAATTACTTCCCTTAATGAACCCTGTACAGACCTAGAAATAATTAATATAATTAAATCTCTCAAAAAATCCACTGCTCCTGGCCCGGATGGTTACACTTCATTTTATTACAAAAAATTTGCACCCAAACTAACCAAACTATTCAATCATATTCTACAAGGTAATCACTTCCCTGACAAAATGCTCTTGGCCAACCTATCCCTAATTCCAAAACCACTCAAAGATCATACCCTCCCACAAAACTTTTGCCCCATTTCAGTCCTCAACAATGACCTAAAAATCTTTGGTACAGTAGATTGTTAGCTGATAGACTTGCGGCAGTTATCACGACCCTAATCCATACAGACCAAAATGGCTTCATCCCAGGAAGACAGATAGTAGATAACATTAGGTTGGTCACAAATAGGGATGAGCCGAACACCCCCCGGTTCGGTTCGCACCAGAACGGACCCAAAGTTTGCGCGAACTTTAGGACCCTATTAAATACAATGGACGCGAACGTTCGAAATCAAAAGTGCTAATTATAACGGCTAATATGCAAGTCATTGTCCTAAAAAGGGTTTGGGGACCCGGGTTCTGCCTCAGGGTTTGGGGACCCAGGTTCTGCCCCGGGTTCTGCAAAAAAAAGTTTTAAAAACTGCAGTTTTTTTGGGAGCAGTCATTTTAACCACTTCCCGCCCAGTCAATAGGAGATTGACATCCAGGTAGTGGTTCTGTTATCCACACTGGACGTCTATTGACGTCCTGCAGGATAACAGCCGCCACGCGCCCGGGGGGGCGCGCATCACGGCGATCGGTGGAGCGGTGTGTCAGTCTGACACACCGCTGCACTGATCTTGGTAAAGAGCCTCCAGCGGAGGCTTTTTACCACGTGATCAGCCGTGTCCAATCACGGCTGATCATGATGTAAACAGGAAGAGCCGTTGATCGGCTCTTCCTCACTCGCGTCTGACAGACGCGAGTAGAGGAGAGCCGATCGGCGGCTCTCCTGACAGGGGGGGTTTGCGCTGATTGTTTATCAGCGCAGCCCCCTCTCGAATACCCACACTGGACCACCAGGGAAGCCCCAAGCATGTGGATGGCCAGGTAAGTCCCCCATGGCCATCCACATGCACAAAAACATAAAAAACATATGCCAATCAGTGCCCACAAATGGGCACTGACTGGCACCATCATGGCACAGCCAAAATGTATGATGCCCAGCAATGCCAGCTACCAGTGTCATCAGTGCCACCTACCAGTGTCCATCAGTGCCACCTATCAGTGCCCATAAGTGCCCACCTATCAGTGCCCATCCGTGCCACCTATCAGTGCCACCCATAAGTATCCATCAGTGCTGCCTATAAGTACCCATCAGTGCCGCCTATGAGTGCCCATCAGTGCCGCCTATGAGTGCCCATCAGTGCCGCATACCAGTGCCACATATCAGTGCCCATCAGTGCCGCCTATCAGTGGCCATCAGTGCCGCCTATCAGTGCCCATCATCAGTGCCACCTCATCGGTGCCACCTCATCGGTGCCCATCAGTGTTGCCTTATCAGTGCCCGTTAGTGCCGCCTTATCAGTGCCCATCATTGAAGTAGAAAAGGTACTTATTTACAAAAAAAATTTACAGAAACAAAGAAAACTTAGTTTTTTCCAAATTTTCACTCTTTTTTATTTGTTATGCAAAAAATAAAAATCGCAGAGGCGATCAAATACCACCGAAAGAGAGCTCTATTTGTGGGAACAAAATGATAAAAAAATTGTTTGGGTACAGTGTTGCATGACCGCGCAATTGTCATTCAAATTACGACAGCGCTGAAAGCTCAAAATTGGCTTGGGCAGGAAGGTGTATAAGTGCATGGTATTGAAGTGGTTAATGATGCATAAAGTGAAAAAAAAGTGAAATATTCCTTTAAATATCATACCTGGGGGGTGTCTAAAGTATGCCTGTGAAGTGCCACGTGTTTCCCGTGTTTAGAACTGTTCCTGCACAAAATGAAATTTCTAAAGGAAAAAAAGCCATTTAAAACTGCTTGCGGCTTTAATGTCATGTCTTGTCCTGGCAATATGGATGAAAATCTTTGAGAAAAATGGCATGGCTACCCCATTAAGGGGAACCCCGCACCCAAAATAAAAAAAGGCCCTATATACTCTGAACAGCAGTATACAGGCGGTGCAAACAAGACAGGAACTGTAGGTTTGTTCTTAAGTAGAATCTGTTTGTAATTTTGAACAGGTACACTGTTTAAGTGTAGCTCCAGTCAAAAAATATATTTTTAAGCTTTTTGGAAAACATAGGGAAGGGTTATCACCCCTGTAACATTTGTTTTGCTGTCTGTGCACCTGTTCAGAAGATTTCACCTCACTTTCCGTCCCAATGACAAATGTTTTTGGAAAAGTGGGGTTTTTATTGAAACAAGGATTGGTGATAAAGCATCAGTAGAGAGGAGACACCCTTTTCCCATATTAACTCTTACAGGAGAGAATTTCCCTTCCTAGGGGTAGATTTCCTCTCACTTCCTGTTGTCTTCTTCTGTTTGCAAGTAGGAGTCATTTGTAAGTTGGATGTTTGAAAGTAGGGGCCTGCCGTATATACTCTGCAGAAATTTGCCCCTTAGGTGTCGGTGTTGCCACAACACTGTAAGCCCTCACAGTTACTCTTGGTGGGCACTGGAACGCCCTGCTATGAACTATTATATCAGGAATTTTAATTACATGCCATTTTTGAACAGTGGTAGGAAAAATTGGGCCTTTGGTGGTGGTGCTGGTGCTACAACACTGTCAGCCCTCACAGTTATTCTTGGTGGGCGCATTAATGGGCCCTACTGTAAATTATTAGCTCAAGAATTGTAATTGCATGCCCCTGTTGAAGAGGGGCAGAAAAATTGGGCCTTTGGTGGTGGTGGTGGTGGTGGTGTTGCCACAACACTGTAAGCCCTCACAGTTACTCTTGGTGGGCGCAGGAATGGGCCCTACTGTGAATTATTAGATCAAGAATTGTAATTACATGCCCCTGTTGAACAGGGGCAGAAAAATTGGGCCTTAGGCACTGGTGCCACAACACTGCAACCCCTCACAGATACTGTACTTGGAGCACAGCAATGAGCCCTGTTGCAAAGTATTGCATCAAAAATTGTAATTACACGCCCCTGTTAAACAGGGGCTGAAAAATTGGGCCTTAGGCACTGGTGCTGGTGCCACGACACTGCAACCTCTCCCAGATACTCTAGTTGGAGTGCAGGAATGAGCCCTGCTGCAAAGCATTGCATCAACAATTGTAATTACATGCCCCTGTTAAACAGGGGCTGAAAAATTGGGCATTAGCCACTGGTGACGGCACCCAGAAACAAAAAAGTTCTTCCAAGCTATCATCAAGAATCGGATCATTGAGGAGGAGGAGGATAGTCAGTCAACATAACAGGACAGTCACTCAGCATCAGCATCAGTCTTGAAAGGATGTGACATTTGAAAATAAATTATTCTGTTATATCAGCTTCAGGTGCTTGGTAGCTGGTGGTGATCCAAGACTGGTTCATCTGTATGAAGGTCAGTCGATCAACAGAGTCGGTGGACAGGCGCACCCTGTGATCCGTGACAAAGCCTCCAGCAGCACTGAATGTGCGTTCCGAAAGAACGCTGGATGCAGGACAGGCCAGTAGCTCAATTGCATACTGTGCAAGCTCTGGCCAGTGATCCATCCTCAAGACCCAGTAAGCCAGAGGATTTTTGGTGGGAAAGGTGTCCAAGTCTGACCTTGCCCCTAGGTATTCCTGACACCATGTATATCAGAAGCTGGCGATGGTTGCTGGAACCGATCATACCTTGGGGCTGCGGACTAAAAAATTGTCTGAACGCATCGGTCAGACGGCCACCTTCTCCACCGCTCCTTCTTTGGCTGACCGAAGCCTCAGCAACTCGTTGTCCAGGACCAGGAGTTTGTAACCTCCCAGTCTCTGGGAACGCGTTGCACAGACCTTTCTGCAAGGCCTCCCGGAGTTGTCTCATCCTCTGCTCCCTCTGCGACGGCAAGATAAGGTCCGCAACCTTACCCTTGTACCATGGATCAAGGAGAATGGCCAGCCAGTAATGGTCCCTCTCCTTGATCCGAAGAATACGAGGATCCTTCCGCAGACTTTGCAGGATCAGGGAGGCCGTGCAGTGTAGGTTAGCTGAGGCATTCGGTCCGGAGTCCTCTAGGTCACTAAGGACGACATGATCCGCAGCCACCTCCTCCCAGCCACGTACAAGTCCACGGGTTTGCTGGGACTGTAAATCATCCCTAAAAGACTGCTGCTGTTGATGCTGAGTGCCATGCTCCACCTCCATGCTGACACAGTCCTCCTCCTCCTCCATCTCCTCCTCCTCCTCCTCGTCCTCTTCCTGTGTGATGGGTGGGACACAAGGAACACTGTCTGGGTAAAGGGGGCCTTGAGAGGCAAGGAAGTCCTCCTCTTCCTACTTCTGTTCTGCCTCAGGTGCCCTGTCCATTATTCCACGCAGCGTATGCTCCAACAGGTGGACAAGAGGTACAGTGTCACTGATGCATGCACTGTCACAGCTCACCATCCTCGTGGCCTCCTCAAATGGTGCCAGGACAGTGCATGCATCCCTGATCATGCCCCACTGGCGTGGTAAAAAACCTGAGCTCCCCTGACCCTGTCCTGGTGTCGTAGTCGCACAGGTACTCATTGATGGCCCTCTGCTGTGTGTGCAGCCGCTGCAGCATGGCCAACGTTGAGTTCCACCTGGTGGGCATGTCACATATAAGGCGGTTCTTGGGCAGGTTCAACTCCTTTTGCAGCTCAACCAGCCGAGCACTGGCATTATATGATCTGCGGAAATGCACACTGACTTTCCTGGCCTGCCTCAGAACATCCTGTAAGCCCGGGTACCTGCCCAAGAACCGCTGCACCACCAGGTTAAGGACGTGAGCCACACAGGGCACATGGGTCAGTTGTCCCTGTCGGAGGGCGGAGAGGAGGTTGGTGCCATTGTCGCAAACCACCATTCCTGGCTTAAGCTGGCGTGGCGTCAACCACCTCTCGGCCTGCCCCTGCAGAGCAGACAGAACCTCTGCCCCAGTGTGGCTCCTGTCCCCCAAACACACCAGCGCAAGCACGGCATGGCATCTTTTTGCCTGCGTACTTGCGTAGCCCCTTGAACGCCTACGGAGCACCGCTGGTTCCGGAGATAAAGCACAGGAAGAGGCCATGGAGGAAGAAGAAGAGGAGGGGGTGGAGGAGAGAGGTGTGTCACAACCAGTAGTAGCATTTTGGAGGCGTGGCGGCGGAACAACCTCCAACACTACTGCACCTTGTCCTGCATCCTTCCCAGCTGCCAAAAGAGTGACCCAATGGGCCGTGAAAGAAAGGTAACGTCCCTGTCCATGCCTGCTGGACCATGAGTCAGCGGTAATATGCACCTTACCACTGAACGCCCTGTCCAGCGAGGCATGGACACTGCCTTCCACATGCCGGTAGAGAGCCGGAATCGCCTTCCGTGAGAAAAAATGGCGTTTGGGAACCTGCCACTGAGGAACCGCACATTGCATAAACTCACAGAAGGGGGCCGAGTCTACCAACTGAAAAGGCAGCAGTTGAATTGCTAGCAATTTAGCCAAGCTAGCATTCAACTTCTGGGCATGTGGATGGCTGAGAGTGAACTTCTTTCGACGGTCCAGCAGCTGGGGCAGGGAAATTTGCCTGCTACAATCGGACGTCGGTGTACTGCTAGCAGAGTGGCCGCAAGTACTTGGCTGTGACACACCTAATTCTACACCTTCATTCCTCTCAGTGCAGGTTTCAGAGAGGACTGAAGGTATAGTGGGGTTGGAGATCCCAGCTGATGAGGATCTAGGAGAGGTACGCTTTGTTCTTTGGTGTGGGTCTTTAAGGTACGCTTGCCAACGAGCTGCATGGCAGGTCAACATATGTCTGGTCAAGCAAGTGGTGCCCAAGCGGCTGATGTTTTGGCCACGCGAGATACGCTTGAGACATTTGTTGCAAATAGCAGCGGTGCGATCTGATGCACTCGACTCAAAAAAGGCCCACACCAAAGAACTTTTGGAATAACGGTCAGAGGCAGCTCCCTGCACAGGCGTAGCTCTGCGGTGTGATTCAGTCGGTGTGCTGCCCTTACGCTGGCCCCCGGAGGGCATCCTGCCTCGTTGGAGATGTGCCTCCTCCTCATCCTCCTCCTCCTCCTCCTCTCTCCTATCAGGCACCCAAGTGGAGTTAGTGACCTCATCATCCCCTCCCTCCTCATCACTGGAGCCAATCTGGCAGTATGCTGCAGCTGCTGGAACATGACTGCCAGATTGCTGTCCTTCTTGAGCATCCCCTCTCTCTGCGCTCACGCTACTGCCTTCCTTTAGCTGGGTATCATCATTAGACCCTTTGAAACGCTGGGCATTCTCCTGGAGCATGTACCCAACACTGTGCTCAAACAGTTCGGGGGACTCCTCTGGAGGACATGGTGGGTCTAGGGAAGGAGTGACTGATGATGGCATTGATACAAGGGAAGAGGACGCTTTGGCAGCTGCTTTGCCAGTACCCTGAACCTGGGTGAGAGAGGATGAGGAGGATGAGGAGGGCTTGGTCATCCACTCTACCAAGTCTTCGGCATGATGCGGCTCAACACATCCAGCTGCTGAAAATAAGGACAAGCGTGTCCCATTGTCACGTGCTGATGACAATGCACCGTGTCCACGACCAGCACTGTTGCCCCCAGACACAGAGCCTGCTTGCCCTCTTTATTGGCTCGTGACTGTCTGCCTCTCTTTGTTGGCCTTCCAGACATAGTAATGGCCTGCAGGGAGATGGGAAAACCAGCAATTGGATAGTGTATATTGTGCTGGAGGCACACAACACCCACTAACTCCAGCAGATGCCTTTATTAGAGAATAGTGATGAGCCGAACACCCCCGGGTTCGGTTCGCACCAGAACCCGCGAACGGACCGAAAGTTCGTACGAACATTAGAACCCTATTAAATACAATGGATGCGAACGTTCGAATTCTAAAGTGCTAATTATAACGACTATTATGCATGTTATTGTCCTAAAAAGGGTTTGGGAACCCGGGTTCTGCACCAGGGGACATGTATCAATGCAAAAAGAAGTTTTAAAAACGGTCGTTTTTCGGGAGCAGTCATTTTAATGATGCATAAAGTGAAAAAAAAAAAAGTCAAATATTCCTTTAAATATCGTACCTGGGGGGTGTCTAAAGTATGCCTGTGAAGTGCCACGTGTTTCCCGTGTTTAGAACTGTCCCTGCACAAAATGACACTTCTAAAGGAAAAAAAAGCCATTTAAAACTGCTTGCGGCTTTAATGTAACGTCTGGTCCCGGTAATATGGATGAAAATCTTTAAGAAAAATGGCATAGCTACCCCATGACCCCCCCCCCTACCCCAGCCCATTACCAGCCCCTTTGGGTCTTGTATGGATATTAAGGGGAACCCCGCACATAAAATAAAAAAGGCCCTATATACTCTGAACAGCCGTATACAGGCGGTGCATACAAGACAGGGACTGTAGGTTTGTTCTTATGTAGAATCTGTTTGTAATTTTGAACAGGTACATTGTTTAAGTGTAGCTCCAGCCCAAAAATCTATTTTTAAACTTTTTGGAAAACATAGGTAAGGGTTATCACCCCTGTAACATTTGTTTTGCTGTCTGTGCCCCTGTTCAGAACATTTCACCTCACTTTCCGTCCCAATGACAACTGTTTTTGAAATGTGGTGTTTTTCTTGAAACAAGGATTGGTGATAAAGCATCAGTACAGAGGAGACACCTTTCTCCCATATTAATTCTTACAGGAGAGAATTTTCCTTCCTAGGGGTAGATTTCCTCTCACTTCCTGTTGTCTTCTTGCGTTTGCAAGTAGGAGTCGTTTGTAAGTTGGATGTTTGAAAGTAGGGACCTTCCGTATATACTCTGCAGAAATAGGCCCCTTAGTTGTTGGTGTTGGCACAACACTGTAAGCACTCACAGTTACTCTTGGTTGGTGCTGGAACGCCCTGCTGTCAACAATTATATCAGGAATTGGAATTACATATAATTGTTGAACAGTGGTAGTAAAAATTGGGCCTTTGATGGTGGTGCTGGTGCCACAACACTGTAAGCCCTGACAGTTACTCTTGGTGGGTGCAGCAATGGGCCCTGCTGTGAATTATTAGATCAAGAATTGTAATTGCATGCCCCTGTTGAACAGGGGCTGAAAAATTGGGCCTTTCGTGGTGGTGGTGGTGGTGGTGGTTTTGCCACAACACTGTAAGCCCTCAGAGTTACTCTTGGTGGGTGCAGGAATGGGCCCTGCTGTGAATTATTAGATCAAGAATTGTAATTACATGCCCCTTTTGAACAGGGGCTGAAAAATTGGGCCTTTCGTGGTGGTGGTGGTGGTGGCGTTGCCACAACACTGTAAGCCCTCAGAGTTACTCTTGGTGGGTGCAGCAATGGGCCCTGCTGTGAATTATTAGATCAAGAATTGTAATTACATGCCCCTGTTGAACAGGGGCTGAAAAATTGGGCCTTAGGCACTGGTGGCACAACACTGCAACCCCTCACAGATACTGTACTTGGAGCACAGCAATGAGCCCTGTTGCAAAGTATTGCTTCAAAAATTGTAATTACACGCCTCTGTTAAACAGGGGCTGAAAAATTGGGCCTTAGGCACTGGTGGCACAACACTGCAACCCCTCACAGATACTGTACTTGGAGCACAGCAATGAGCCCTGTTGCAAAGTATTGCTTCAAAAATTGTAATTACACGCCCCTGTTAAACGGGCTGATAAATTGGGCGTTAGGCACTGGTGGCGGCACCCATAAACAAAAATGATCTTCCAAGCTATCATCATCAATCTTATCATTGAGGACTCGGAGGAGGAGGATAGCCAGTCAACATAACAGCACAGGCACTCAGCATCAGTATCAGTCTTGAAGGGATGTGACATGTTAAAATCAATTAGTCTGTTATATCAGCATCAGGTGTGTGGTAGCTGGTGGTGATCCAAGACTGGTTCATCTTGATGAAAGTCAGTCGATCAACCGAGTCGGTGGACAGGCGCACCCTGTGATCCGTGACAAATCCTCCAGCAGCACTGAATGTGCGTTCCGAAAGAACGCTGGATGCAGGACAGGCCAGTAGCTCAATTGCATACTGTGCAAGCTCTGGCCAGTGATCCATCCTCAAGACCCAGTAAGCCAGAGGATTTTCGGTGGGGAAGGTGTCCAAGTCTGACCTTGCCCCTAGATATTCCTGCACCATGTTTATCAGACGCTGGCGATGGTTGCTGGAACCGATCATACTTTGGGGCTGCGGACTAAAGAATTGTCTGAACGCATCGGTCAGACGGCCACCTTCCCCACCGCTCCTTCTTTGACTGGCCGAAGCCTCAGCAACTCGTTGTCCAGGACCAGGAGTTTGTAACCTCCCAGTCTCTGGGAACGCATTGCACAGACCTTTCTGCAAGGCCTCCCGGAGTTGTCTCATCCTCTGCTCCCTCTGCGACGGTAACAAAAGGTCCGCAACCTTACCCTTGTACCGTGGATCAAGGAGAGTGGCCAGCCAGTAATGGTCCCTCTCCTTGATCCGAAGAATACGAGGATCCTTCCGCAGACTTTGCAGGATCAGGGAGGCCATGCAGCGTAGGTTAGCTGAGGCATTCGGTCCGGAGTCCTCTGGGTCACTAAGGACGACATGATCCGCAGCCACCTCCTCACAGCCACGTACAAGTCCACGGGTTTCTTGGGACTGTAAATCATCCCTAAAAGACTGCTGCTGTTGATGCTGCTGAGTGCCAGGCTCCACCTCCATGCTGACACAATCCTCCTCCTCCTCCTCCTCCTCGTCCTCTTCCTGTGCGATGGGTGGGACAGAAGGAACACTGTCTGGGTAAAGGGGGCCTTGAGAGGCAAGGAAGTCCTCCTCTTCCTGCCTCTGTTCTGCCTCAAGTGCTCTGTCCATTATTCCACGCAGCGTGTGCTCCAACAGGTGGACAAGAGGTACAGTGTCACTGATGCATGCACTGTCACTGCTCATCATCCTCGTGGCCTCCTCAAATGGTGCCAGGACAGTGCATGCATCCCTGATCATGCCCCACTGGCGTGGAGAAAAAAAACCAAGCTCCCCTGACCCTGTCCTGGTGCCGTAGTCGCACAGGTACTCATTGATGGCCCTCTGCTGCGTGTGCAGCCTCTGCAGCATGGCCAACGTTGAGTTCCACCTGGTGGGCATGTCACATATAAGGCGGTTCTTGGGCAGGTTCAACTCCTTTTGCAGCTCAGCCAGGCGAGCACTGGCATTATAAGATCTGCAGAAATGCACACAGACTTTCCTGGCCTGCCTCAGGACATCCTGTAAGCCCGGGTACCTGCCCAAGAACCGCTGCACCACCAGGTTAAAGACGTGAGCCACACAGGGCACATGGGTCAGTTGTCCCTGTCGGAGGGCGGAGAGGAGGTAGTGCCATTGTCGCAAACCACCATTCCTGGCTTAAGCTGGCGTGGCGTCAACCACCTCTCGGCCTGGCCCTGCAGAGCAGACAGGACCTCTGCCCCAGTGTGGCTTCTGTCCCCCAAACACACCAGCGCAAGCACGGCATGGCATCTTTTTGCCTGCGTACTTGCGTAGCCCCTTGAATGCCTACGGAGCACCGCTGGTTCAGAGGACAAAGCACAGGAAGAGGCCATGGAGGAAGAAGAAGAAGAGGGGGTGGAGGAGAGAGGTGTGTCACAACCAGTAGTAGCATTTTGGAGGCGTGGCGGTGGAACAACCTCCAACACTACTGCACCTTGTCCTGCATCCTTCCCAGCTGCCAAAAGAGTGACCCAATGGGCCGTGAAAGAAAGGTAACGTCCCTGTCCATGCCTGCTGGACCATGAGTCAGCGGTAATATGCACCTTACCGCTGACCGCCCTGTCCAGCGAGGCCAAGACATTGCCTTCCACATGCCGGTAGAGAGCCGGAATAGCCTTCCGTGAGAAAAAGTGGCGTTTGGGAACCTGCCACTGAGGAACCGCACATTGCACAAACTCACGGAAGGGGGCCGAGTCTACCAACTGAAAAGGCAGCAGTTGAAGCGCTAGCAATTTAGCCAAGCTAGCATTCAACCGCTGGGCATGTGGATGGCTGGGAGTGAACTTCTTTCGACGGTCCAGCAGCTGGGGCAGGGAAATTTGCCTGCTAGAATCGGACGTCGGTGTACTGCTAGCAGAGTGGCCGCAAGTACTTGGCTGTGACACACCTAATTCTACACCTTCATTCCTCTCAGTGCATGTTTCAGAGAGGACTGAAGTTATAGTGGGGTTGGAGATCCCAGCTGATGCGGTGCAAGGAGAGGTCCGCTTTGTTCTTTGGTGTGGGTCTTTGAGGTAGGCTTGCCAACGAGCTGCATGGCAGGTCAACATATGTCTGGTCAGGCATGTGGTACCCAAGCGGCTGATGTTTTGGCCACGCGATATACGCTTGAGACATATGTTGCAAACAGCAGCTGTGCGATCTGATGCACTAGCCTCAAAAAAGGCCCACACCAAAGAACTTTTTGAATGACGGGCAGAGGCAGCGCCCTGCACAGGCGGAGCTCTGCGGTGTGATTCCGTCGGTGTACTGCCATTACGCTGGCCACCAAAGGGCATCCTGCCTCGTTGGAGATGTGCCTCCTCCTCATCCTCCTCCTCCTCCTCTCTCCTATTAGGCACCCACGTGGAGTCAGTGACCTCATCATCCCCTCCCTCCTCATCACTGGAGCCAATCTGGCAGTATGCTGCAGCTGCTGGAACATGACTGCCAGATTGGTGTCCTTCTTGAGCATCCCCTCTGTCTGCTCTCACGCTACTGCCTTCCTCTAGCTGGGTTTCATCATCAGACCCTTTGAAACGCTGGGCATCCTCCTGGAGCATGTACCCAACACTGTGCTCAAACAGTTCGGGGGACTCCTCAGGAGGAGGACATGGTGGGTCTAGGGAAGGAGTGACTGATGATGAGTCTGACATTGATACCAGGGAAGAGGACGCTTTGGCAGCTGCTTTGCCAGTACCCTGAGCCTGGGTGAGAGAGGATGAGGAGGAGGAGGAGGGCTTGGTCATCCACTCTACCAAGTCTTCGGCATGATGTGGCTCAACATGTCCAGCTGCCGAAAAGAAGGACAAGCGTGTCCCATGGCCATGTGCTGATGACAATGCACCGTGTTCACGACCAGCACTGTTGCCCCCAGACACAGAGCCTGCTTGCCCTCTTTTATTGCCTCCTGACTGTCTGCCTCTCCTTATTTGCCTTCCAGACATTCTAATGGATGGCCTGCAGGGAGATGGGAAAAAAAACAATAAGGGCTACCTTCAGGTGTCCTTCTCTGTCCCTTTACTTAAGGATTTCTAAATATGGTTGAGGATGATTGCTTTCGCACAGAATAGCACAATGACAATTTCCCTGACTGTCCAAAAAACAAGGATTTCAAAGATGGTTGATGAGGAATGCTTTAGCACAGTATAGCACAATGAGAATTTCCCTCACTGTCCTTCCCTGTCCCTACAAACAAGGTTTAGCACAGTAAAACACACTGACACTCTCCCTACCTATAATTTTCTGTCCCTATAAAAATTTTTTTTTTTAAAGATGGTTGATGAGGAATGCTTTAGCACAGTATAGCACAATGAGAATTTCCCTCACTGTCCTTCCCTGTCCCTACAAACAAGGTTTAGCACAGTAAAACACACTGACACTCTCCCTACCTATAGTTTTCTGTCCCTATAAAAAATGTTTTTTTAAAGATGGTTGATGAGGAATGCTTTAGCACAGTATAGCACAATGAGAATTTCCCTCACTGTCCTTCCCTGTCCCTACAAACAAGGTTTAGCACAGTAAAACACTGACACTCTCCCTACCTATAGTTTTCTGTCCCTATAAAAAATGTTTTTTTAAAGATGGTTGATGAGGAATGCTTTAGCACAGTATAGCACAATGAGAATTTCCCTCACTGTCCTTCCCTGTCCCTACAAACAAGGTTTAGCACAGTAAAACACACTGACACTCTCCCTACCTATAGTTTTCTGTCCCTATAAAAAATATTTTTTTAAAGATGGTTGATGAGGAATGCTTTAGCACAGTATAGCACAATGAGAATTTCCCTCACTGTCCTTCCCTGTCCCTACAAACAAGGTTTAGCACAGTAAAACACACTGACACTCTCCCTACCTATAGTTTTCTGTCCCTATATTTTTTTTTTTTAAAGATGGTTGATGAGGAATGCTTTAGCACAGTATAGCACAATGAGAATTTCCCTCACTGTCCTTCCCTGTCCCTACAAACAAGGTTTAGCACAGTAAAACACACTGACACTCTCCCTACCTGTAGTTTTCTGTCCCTATAAAACAATTTTTTTTAAAGATGGTTGACGAGGAATGCTTTAGCACAGTATAGCACAATGAGAATTTCCCTCACTGTCCTTCCCTGTCCCTACAAACAAGGTTTAGCACAGTAAAACACACTGACACTCTCCCTACCTATAGTTTTCTGTCCCTATAAAAAATGTTTTTTTAAAGATGGTTGATGAGGACTGCTTTAGCACAGTATAGCACAATGAGAATTTCCCTCACTGTCCTTCCCTGTCCCTACAAACAAGGTTTAGCACAGTAAAACACACTGACACTCTCCCTACCTATAGTTTTCTGTCCCTATAAAAAATTTTTTTTTTAAAGATGGTTGATGAGGAATGCTTTAGCACAGTATAGCACAATGAGAATTTCCCTCACTGTCCTTCCCTGTCCCTACAAACAAGGTTTAGCACAGTAAAACACACTGACACTCTCCCTACCTATAGTTTTCTGTCCCTATAAAAAATTTTTTTTTAAAGATGGTTGATGAGGAATGCTTTAGCACAGTATAGCACAATGAGAATTTCCCTCACTGTCCTTCCCTGTCCCTACAAACAAGGTTTAGCACAGTAAAACACACTGACACTCTCCCTACCTATAGTTTTCTGTCCCTATAAATTTTTTTTTTTTTAAAGATGGTTGATGAGGAATGCTTTAGCACAGTATAGCACAATGAGAATTTCCCTCACTGTCCTTCCCTGTCCCTACAAACAAGGTTTAGCACAGTAAAACACACTGACACTCTCCCTACCTATAGTTTTCTGTCCCTATAATTTTTTTTTTTTTAAAGATGGTTGATGAGGAATGCTTTAGCACAGTATAGCACAATGAGAATTTCCCTCACTGTCCTTCCCTGTCCCTACAAACAAGGTTTAGCACAGTAAAACACACTGACACTCTCCCTACCTATAGTTTTCTGTCCCTATAATTTTTTTTTTTTTTTTAAAGACGGTTGATGAGGAATGCTTTAGCACAGTATAGCACAATGAGAATTTCCCTCACTGTCCTTCCCTGTCCCTACAAACAAGGTTTAGCACAGTAAAACACACTGACACTCTCCCTACCTATAGTTTTCTGTCCCTATAACATTTTTTTTTTAAAGATGGTTGATGAGGAATGCTTTAGCACAGTATAGCACAATGAGAATTTCCCTCACTGTCCTTCCCTGTCCCTACAAACAAGGTTTAGCACAGTAAAACACACTGACACTCTCCCTACCTATAGTTTTCTGTCCCTATAAAAAATGTTTTTTTAAAGATGGTTGATGAGGAATGCTTTAGCACAGTATAGCACAATGAGAATTTCCCTCACTGTCCTTCCCTGTCCCTACAAACAAGGTTTAGCACAGTAAAACACACTGACACTCTCCCTACCTATAGTTTTCTGTCCCTATAAAAATTTTTTTTTTTAAAGATGGTTGATGAGGAATGCTTTAGCACAGTATAGCACAATGAGAATTTCCCTCACTGTCCTTCCCTGTCCCTACAAACAAGGTTTAGCACAGTAAAACACACTGACACTCTCCCTACCTATAGTTTTCTGTCCCTATAATTTTTTTTTTTTAAAGATGGTTGATGAGGAATGCTTTAGCACAGTATAGCACAATGAGAATTTCCCTCACTGTCCTTCCCTGTCCCTACAAACAAGGTTTAGCACAGTAAAACACACTGACACTCTCCCTACCTATAGTTTTCTGTCCCTATAAAAAATTTTTTTAAAGATGGTTGATGAGGAATGCTTTAGCACAGTATAGCACAATGAGAATTTCCCTCACTGTCCTTCCCTGTCCCTACAAACAAGGTTTAGCACAGTAAAACAGACTGACACTCTCCCTACCTATCCTTCTCTTTCCCTAAACTAAAGGAATCCAGGTTAAGCAAGAAAAAAAATGTCACTGTCCCTGCCTATGCTTCTCTTTCCCTGCTCCGGAACACACTACACTAGGCCGCCGTGCTGGCGGCCTTTTATAGTGTGGGGCGTGTACTAAACACCCTCAGCAATAATTGGCCACAGGCATCCTGCCTGTGGCCAATCATTGCTCTCCTCGCTGCCGGCGCTGTGATTGGCCAAGCATGCGGGGTCACAGTGCATGCTTGGCCAATCACAGCGCCTGGATGACACTGCGATGGCGTAGTGCATTGTGGGCCGCGAATTAGGCGCGAATGGCCCAAATCGTTCGTTGTTCGGCGAACGATCGAACAGCCGATGTTCGAGTCGAACGTATGTTCGACTCGAACACCGAGCTCATCCCTATTAGAGAACAGCAATGACGGGTATATACAGGTGTATACTGTGCCACTAACTCCTGCAGATGCCTGTATTAGAGAACAGCAATGACAGGTATATACAGGTGTATACTGTGCCACTAACTCCTGCAGATGCCTGTATTATAGAACAGCAATGACGGGTATATACAGGTGTACACTGTGACACTAACTCCTGCAGATGCCTGTATTAGAGAACAGCAATGACGGGTATATACAGGTATATACTGTGCCACTAACTCCTGCAGATGCCTGTATTAGAGAACAGCAATGACAGGTATATACAGGTGTACACTGTGCCACTAACTCCTGCAGATGCCTGTATTAGAGAACAGCAATGACGGGTATATACAGGTGTACACTGTGCCACTAACTCCTGCAGATGCCTGTATTAGAGAACAGCAATGACGGCTATATACAGGTGTACACTGTGACACTAACTCCTGCAGATGCCTGTATTAGAGAACAGCAATGACGGCTATATACAGGTGTACACTGTGCCACTAACTCCTGCAGATGCCTGTATTAGAGAACAGCAATGACGGCTATATACAGGTGTATACTGTGCCACTAACTCCTGCAGATGCCTGTATTAGAGAACAGCAATGACGGGTATATACAGGTGTATACTGTGCCACTAACTCCTGCAGATGCCTGTATTATAGAACAGCAATGACGGGTATATACAGGTGTACACTGTGCCACTAACTCCTGCAGATGCCTATATTAGAGAACAGCAATGACGGGTATATACAGGTGTACACTGTGCCACTAACTCCTGCAGATGCCTGTATTAGAGAACAGCAATGACGGGTATATACAGGTGTACACTGTGCCACTAACTCCTGCAGATGCCTGTATTAGAGAACAGCAATGACGGGTATATACAGGTGTACACTGTGCCACTAACTCCTGCAGATGCCTATATTAGAGAACAGCAATGACGGCTATATACAGGTGTACACTGTGCCACTAACTCCTGCAGATGCCTGTATTAGAGAACATCAATGACGGGTATATACAGGTGTACACTGTGCCACTAACTCCTGCAGATGCCTGTATTAGAGAACAGCAATGACGGGTATAAACAGGTGTACACTGTGCCACTAACTCCTGCAGATGCCTGTATTAGAGAACAGCAATGACGGGTATATACAGTTGTATACTGTGCCACTAACTCCTGCAGATGCCTGTATTAGAGAACATCAATGACTGCTATATACAGGTGTATACTGTGCCACTAACTCCTGCAGATGCCTGTATTAGAGAACAGCAATGACGGCTATATACAGCAGTGTTGCCAACCCCCTGAAGTGAAACTTACTGGCAAGGATGGCGAAATTTCTGTACGGCACCAATTTCTTACTGGCAAAAATAATGAAGATTACTGGCAGAGCCGCATTTTTTACTGATGCTGCAAAAAAGTACCTAAAATTACAGTTTTTAGTACTAAACAGTGCAAATATCAATATTTCAACTATAAACACACAGGTAATGCTAATATCAATGTGTTTAAGTTAAACAAAAGTAAAAAAAACATATTTCTCAATTCACATGAAGGTTAGGATACTATAACCCAGCCAGCACAGAGTTCCCTCTTACATCAGAGTCTGCAGGATGCCCCCTTACAGTGCAAGGGAACTCTTATGTAAAGGGGAACGCTGCAGATCATGATGTAAGGGGGAACTCTGATGTGGAGGGGGGCTCTGGTGAATAGAGACCACCTTCCACAGAGTGAATACACTAAGGTAAGGGGGGGTACTAATATAAGGGGGAAACCTTTATATCAGTGCCCCCTTACATTATTGTATTCATTCACCTCCTTACATCAGTGACCCCCCCCCCCCTCAGAATGGCCTGGCGGCACTGTTACTTACCTCCTCTAGGGTGCACAGTTTGGGGCTCAGTCAGACGGCTCCAGCTTGGTGGCTCTGATCTCCTCTTCCCAGTCCACACGTCTGTTTCTTCCTGGGCCGTAACCCCCATCCCGGCGGCATTCCCACTCTTGACTCCTTTCTAGGATCCCCTCAGAGACTGTAGACATGACAAGAGATGGTCAGAGGCTGCGGACACACGATACAGGAGGGGGACAGAGACTGCAGACACACTACAGGAGGGGGACAGAGGCTGCGGACACACTACATGAGGGGGACAGAGGCTGCGGACACACTACAGGAGGGGGACAAAGGCTGCGGACACACTACACGAGGGGGACAGAGGCTGCGGACACACTACAGGAGGGGGACAGAGGCTGCGGACACACTACAGGAGGGGGACAGAGGCTGCGGACACACTACAGGAGGGGGACAGAGGCTGCGGACACACTACAGGAGGGGGACAGAGGCTGCGGACACACTACAGGAGGGGGACAGAGGCTGCGGACATACTACAGGAGGGGGACAGAGGCTGCGGACATACTACAGGAGGGGGACAGAGGCTGCGGACACACTACAGGAGGGGGACAGAGGCTGCGGACACACTACAGGAGGGGGACAGAGGCTACGGACACACTACAGGAGGGGGACAGAGGCTGCGGACACACTACAGGAGGGGGACAGAGGCTGCGGACACACTACAGGAGGGGGACAGAGGCTGCGGACACACTACAGGAGGGGGACAGAGGCTGCGGACACACTACAGGAGGGGGACAGAGGCTGCGGACATACTACAGGAGGGGGACAGAGGCTGCGGACACCACCATATTACTTCTGCACATCATCAGTGTGCTGTGTCCTCCTCCTGTGCCCCTTTCACCACTCCACAGGTCAGGGCAGCACTGTGCTGCCCTGACCTGTGAAGAGGTGAAAGGGACACAGGAACCAGAGGAGGATACAGCACACTGATGACGCTGTCCCCTTGTATCCCCCCCTGTTTCACTGACCTTGAGTCCGTCCTCCTCACCCCTGGCTGGGCCCTGTCAGTGCTCCGCTCCGAGTCCTCCACCGACCACCTATGATGAGTGCATGGCATGCACTCACTGCAGGTGTCCCGCCACTGCCGCCAGCCACTGTGGCCTTTTCAAAAATGGCGCCAGCGGCGCCATCACGTTACTGCGTGTGCGCCGCCGCCGCCGCCCGGCCGAGTTCCGAATGCGCTCGGCCGGTGCATTCGGAACGGCGCATGCGCAGTTGTATGGCCAGCTCGCGGCCATCTTTTTTATGGGCGCCGGTGCCCATAAACTGACTTTTACGTACAGCCCGAAAAAGGGGTTAAATCGCGGGCTGTACGTAAATCTACGTACGGTTGGCAACACTGATATACAGGTGTATACTGTGCCACTAACTCCTGCAGATGCCTGTATTAGAGAACAGCAATGACGGCTATATACAGGTGTATACTGTGCCACTAACTCCTACAGATGCCTGTATTAGAGAACAGCAATGACGTGTATATACAGGTGTATACTGTGCCACTAACTCCTGCAGATGCCTATATTAGAAACCAGCAATGACGGCTATATACAGGTGTATACTGTGCCACTAACTCCTGCAGATGCCTGTATTAGAGAACAGCAATGATGGCTATATACAGGTGTATACTGTGCTGGGGGCACACAACACCCACTAACTCGTGCAGATGCCTGAGAAAAGAATAGAACACACTGTCCCTGCCTATGTATCTTTTTCCCTGCCTGCCTATCTAGCTGAGGGAACAGCAATGACGGATATATACAGGTGTATACTGTGCTGGGGGCACACAACACCCACTAACTCCTGCAGATGCCTGAGAAAAGAATAGAACATAGAACACACTGTCCCTGCCTATGTATCTCTTTCCCTGCCTGCCTATCTGGCTAAGAGAACAGCAATAAAGTGTAGATCCAGGTGTATACTGTGCTGGAGGCACACAACACCCACTAACTCCTGCAGATGCCTGAGAAACGAATAGAACATAGAACACACTGTCCCTGCCTATGTATCTCTTCCCCTGCACGCCGGAACACACTGCACGAGGCTGCCGCGCTGGCGGCCTTTTAAAGTGTGGGGCATGTACTAAACCCCCCTGAGCTATGATTGGCCACAGGCATCCTGCCTGTGGCCAATTATGGCTCTCCTCGCTGCCGGCGCTGTGATTGGCCAAGCATGCGGGTCACAGTACATGCTTGACCAATCACAGTGCCGGAAATGCAGTGCGATGGCGCAGTGCATTGTGGGCCATTCGCGTCACATGAATTTGGCGCGAACGGTCCATAATGTTCGCAATTCGGCGAACAGACGAACAGGTGATGTTCGAGTCCAACATGCGTTCGACTCGAACATCGAGCTCATCCCTAGTCACAAACATCATTCAAGATGCTAATCTTTACTCATGCCAGGTAGGCCTTCTCAACCTAGACCTTCATAAAAAAATTTGACTGTGTAAACTGCTCTTCCCTCAATCACTTACTCCCCAAATTTGGCATCTCAGATAAATTCATACATGGCTTCAATGCTTTTTACCACTTCCCACAGACAAGAATAAAAATTCCTGGTAACAACAACTCTGAATTCTTTCCCCTAAGTAGAGGTACCAGACAAGGCTGCCCTCTTTCCCCACTTTTATTTGCTTCAGCAATCGAGCCCCTGGCGCAAGCAATAATAAACAATATAAATATTAAGGGATATACCAAAGGCCATAATGAATTCAAACTAAGCTTGTATGCTGATGACGCACTCCTATTTCTATCAGACCCACTCATATCCATACCCAACCTTCTTAACAAACTCAACACATTTCACAACCTTTCTGGCCTAGGTATTAATATAGATAAATGTTCAGCCCTATCCATTAATTTCTCTTACAACATGCAATCTTTTCTACAACAAAATTTCTCATTTATATGGGGTTCCTACTCCTTCAAATACCTCGGTATCCATGTCACATCTTCTCCTAAATTACTGTATTAAACTGACTACCCTCCACTTTTCACCCACGTTAGCTCTCTATTTTAAGTATGGTCTGCCTACCACATTTCCTTCCTTGGAAAAATCTGTGCCATTAAAATGACAATCATCCCCAAACTTCTATATTACTTTAGAGCCCTCCCCATTAACGTTCCTAAAACCAGGATTGAAACCCTTCAAAGAGAAATTAATAGATTCATCTAGTCAGATAAAAAACCTAGATGTAGCTATTCCCTCATGCATAGACCGCAAATTAAAGGAGGACTCGGCTTTCCAAACCTCTGGCACTACTTCCTTGCTGCCAGACTTACACAGCTATCCCACTGGTTCACCCCTATCCATAACATCTCCTGGAAAACTTTTGAATCCACCTCCATTTTCCCACTGCATTTACAAGGCATCTTATGGTCTGATTTGAATTCTCATCGCACATTCCTTAAACTAAATACAATAGTTCCTCACTTTCTTCAATTATGGCTCAAAATCAAAAAAACCTCTAAGCTAGCTTCAGACGTTCCACCACTAACCTCTTATCTAGATTCTAGATTTAAACAGGCTTACAATAATAGCAGCCTATTCTCACTCTGGATAAACAATAACTGACTACACTAAGATCCTTAGTAATCAAGATGGAATTCCCCTCCTTTACCTCTTTTCAATCTAAATATAATCTTCCTCCGTCAGAGCTCCCACGCTACATGCAAATCAAAAACTTCTGTGCAAAACATTATTCATTATCCATCCATCCCCCAAACACACTTTTTTAACAAATATGCATAAACTCTTCGAGAGATGGAGTTTTGATCTCGCAACTCTATGGTTACTTCAATAACCTCACTATGCCTGAAAAATCTGGACCAAGGCTACACTGGGAAGCTGAGGTAGAATGCTCCCTTACCACTGAAATGTGGAATACCATGACAGATAACCTTTGTAAAAGTAACCAAGCAGTTTCATTCAGAGAAACCCCGGTGAAGCTATTTTCCACATGGTATATGACACCTTCAAAAATCCACTCCTTCTAACCTGCAGCCTCTCCTAATTGCTTCAGAGGTTGTCCTGAACGTGGTACCTTTTTGCACACTTTTTGGAGCTGTAAACATCTTGAGCCGATATGGCAGGCTGCAGCTGGTAGAATCGAGAAGACACCCAAACAGAAAATTGTTCTCACTCCACAAATATGCCCTCTATATGCCACTTTACCAAATATACCTATATCCTGTAATAGACTACTCCACTCATTATTCAGCTCTATTCAATGGATGATTGCATTCAACTGGGGATCAAACAACCTAATATGGTCGCAGGTTTTGTCTAGGATGGAAAAGCTCAAATTATCTGAGAGAATCCATCCCACCTTACATGACAGTCTACACATCTTTAATAAAAAATTGATTTATTGGAACTTACTATAATCAATTATGTATATGAGTCATTTCCTGGATGTTAAATTATATGCAGTCACACTAATATATCCAATTCTTATAATATTTACGGTTCCATATCTTCTTCTAAACACAAAGTTACGCGACCCCCGGCAACTGAGTACTAACATTTATAGGTAAAAATGATCCAGGGTAAATCCAATTGCCTCTTGGGGGATCAGGAAGGAATTTTTTCCCCTGCTGTAGCAAATTGGATCATGCTCTGCTGGGGTTTTTTGCCTTCCTCTAGATCAACTGTGGGTATAGAATTGGGTATATGGGATTGTACAATATTTTTTATTTTATTTTTATTTTTTTTATGGTTGAACTGGATGGACTTTGTGTCTTTTTTCAACCTGACTAACTATGCAACTATGCAACTATGCAAAGTCGTACTCTTGTTATGTATATTGCATTTCCATTGCCATTTAACTCCCAAAGATGTTGATACCATTTACTGTATACAGCGGTAACCTATATACCATGATGTGTTGTTGAACGATACCATCTTCATTGTATTGAAACTTTACTTATGAACTTCCAAATTAAACTTTTATAAACAAAAAAATAAGTAGTTGTTACTGGTTACCAAAAACTGAAAGCTCACAATTGTTTGAATGTCACTGATTACACTTAGTCCTTTATACAAAGAGAATGGACAAGTAGTTGTCATTGGTTATCACAAATTGAAAGTTTATATTTGTTTGGGTTGTACTAATTGGACTTTGCACTTTATTTATTTGTGGTTTATAAACTGGTATATTTACTGAAGATGTATTTAATTTTTTTGGACACTATCACTTAAATTTATTCTCATTGTATTTTTCTGTATTTATTTTTAAACATATTTACTGTTGTCTAGTTTATGTATATATGTGCATACACATCAATCATTGTAAGCATATTTACATATAAACAGCTAAATCTGGGAGTTCGTTCACAAAAGAGGTAGTTCCATCCGCAATACACATTTATTGATAGGGTAACATATTATATACAAATTACACACTAAACAGTTTTTACAACGCAATGTACAGTATAAGTCCCCTGGCGTATATGATATTTACAAATTATACACACAAACCCTTATTTACAATACAATGTACACATATGGAGTTAGTTTACCTCTCTATGTCAGGTCTGCTCATGTGACTGATATGTGTCCCAACACAAAGAGAGCATACAGCTTGGTGGAAAAACATTATTTCCCCCTCCTTTCTGTACTGTGGCTAATAAAATGCTCACTTATTGGCCACTGTACCTAGCAAATGTATATTGGACATAGCCTCATTGGAGGATTTGAAGAAGGCTGCTGTTTACCACCCATGTGATAAGGGAAAACAAAAGGTCAACCTTTGAAGTGGAACTAATTACAGTAACACCAACAAGACACTCAATACTTTAAATGTATTTACATCTAACTAAAAACGTATTTCTAATGATAATATTATTACAACAGTTGATGGAGATTTCACATAAACTCATTATCCAACATTACAATTATATCACATAGGTTTTAACTATTTATAAATTAACAATAGTTTTAGCACTGCGTGTTCTTTCTGAATATTTATTACATATCTTTCAGGATATAGCCCAGCGGCTTAGCCTAGAACACTGTAGGTAGGTCTAGTGTAGCCATAAAAAAACATAGTATCTTACTCATATTAATACTAGAGTTGATGCCATTTGTTATTCAGTTTAGGTAGAGACAAATAACTTGTCCTACTTCAAACATCACCTGAGTTTCTGTATCTTGAATTTGAGATAGCCTAAAAGATGGCTACAGCGCGGTCATCTAGTTCTGGGAGGGAGTCCATGTCCTCCCAGAACAACGTCCCCCATGCACCCCCTGGACCATGCATCCAGTGCGCTCTGTGACCACTGTGTCCTTTGGACACAGCTGATCACAGATCGTGGTAAAGGTCCAATCACACCAGCCCTTTACCATGTTATCAGCTGTGTCCAATCATGTAAACAGACTTGCTGGTTATCAGCAGTCTTTTTCTCACACGCTGTATCTTTGTGAGGAAAGGATTGCCATCAACTGGCAAGCCTGTCAGTACATTGTTTACATTGATAATAAGGGCACTGATCATAAGTACCCTGATTATCAGTGCTGCCACATCAGTGCCAATCAATACCCATCAGAGCAGCTTATCAGTGCCCATCAGTGCAGCATAACAGTGCCCACCAGTGCTATCTATTAATGCTGCCTATCAGTGCCCATCACTGCTGCATATCAGTGCCTCCTCATCAATGCCCATCAGTGCCACCTATCAGTGCAGCCTCATCAGTGCCTCCTCACAAGTGCCCAATAGTGCTACCTCATCAGTGGCTATCAGTGCCACCTAATCAGTGCCCCACAGTGCAGCCTATCAGTGCCCATGACTACAGCCTATAAATGCAGCCTCATTGGTGCTTATCAGTGAGGGAGAAACATTACTTTACAAATTTTATAACAACATCTAAGAAAAACATTTTTTTTTCAAAAATGTTGGACTTTTTTCATTTGTTTAGCAACACATAAATAATTATGTAGTAAATAAATATCACCAAAAGAATGCTCTATCTGTCTAAAAAAAAATGATAAAAATGTCACATGGGTACAATGTTGCATGGCTGTGTTATTGTCATTCAAAGTACAACAGCTCTGAAAGCTGAAAATTGCCCTGGGGAGGAAGAGGGTGAAAGTTTCCAGGTTTGAAATGGTTAAAAGATAATACAATCAGACAATTCCTAAAAAAAGGTATCAAAGTATTTAAAATCTTCAGTATGTCATCTTATATTTGAATACAAATGTTTTATCCTTTTTTTCACAGAAAGCCCTCTTACTGTGAAAGACAAAAATGCACGATAGTGCATTCCGACATAAAGTATAGTACATTGCCAATCTTTGAAATGTCAGTGCCTGGACAACCTGCTGGGCTCAGCTTAGAGAACTGGAGTGCCAAGACTGCAAATAATAAAGGATAAAGGTTAATGAAGGCATTGGGCTATTTATTATCTTGAATAAAACAGTCTAGTACTATGCAGACAACTCTATCAAAGAATGAGGGGTTTAGCTTTTCCTTTTAACCTTTTGCTATCCATTACAGTAATCATTTCATCTGATTTCTACTGTCTATGACATGGGTCTCAATTTACTGAATTAAGCAGTGATTTCCCCAGTTTTAATGTACTTGTCCAAAGTAGAACATATATGTTTGCATTTAAATGCAATAGGAAAGTATTTCCTTCCCTCTTTCAAAAGCACAAATTTAGCTGTCATCTACATTCAGAAATCACTTTAGGTCACTTAAGCAGACTATTATAAAACCTGGCTAAAATAGTTAATTGCTATATAACGTTACATCAGATAAGTAGTCACACTACTATATAAAGGGTTTCTGAAGAGGTCACTAGAGCTCACAGTAGCCTGTTCATAGAACAGAATGTTTTTTATTTAAATCTTTTTATGTCCTACCATTGAAGCAATACTTTGAAGGAAGAGATGGACATTTAATGTGCACAAAAAAGCAACAGAAATATGAAACATCAGTATACTTAAACAATTAAAAGGCTATGTTTAACTTTAGAAACATGTGACATGGTACACCCATATTCAGGGGGGGAACTGGTAACATGTTTCTGAAGTACCAGTCAGGCACCCATTGATCCCTAATTGTGACAGTGGGTGAGAGATTTTCACCCCACACCTGCTGTAACAATTTAAAAACATCACAGCTGTGCAGGGCTCCACACAAATAGCTGCCTCATTCATTTATTCATCCAGAATGATGCGGTAGACAGCTAGTAGTTTTCAATGAACTGAGAGGGCGCTAATGAGTGCCTTCATAGTTTATTACTCTTCCTGCACTTCAATAGCTGTCTGCCCATATGGCTGCACCTGCATATCATAGTTGCAATGCTCTGCAGGCTACTAAGAAAAAATAAAATACAAATTTCTACCTGCAAAATCATGTGCATTTTATTTTTATTTTTTTAACAAAAGTGAGCTCATCCTTTATAGGAGTTGTAAAGGCAGAAGTTTTTTTTTTATCTTAATGCATTAACCACTTAAGGACCGGACCAATACGGACCATAATGACCAGAGGTGATTTCACAATTTGGCACTGCGCTACTTTAACTGGAAATTGTGCGGACATGCAATGTTGTACCCAAACAAAATTTGTGTCCTTTTCTTCCCACAAATAGAGCTTTCTTTTAATGGTATTTGATTGCCTCTGCGATTATTTTTTTTTGCGATATAAACGGAAAAAGACAGAACATTTTGAAAAAAATGATATTTTCTACTTTTTGTTATACGAAGAATCAAATAAACTAAATTTTAGTCATACATTTAGGCCAAAATGTATTCAGCCACATGTCTTTAGTAAAAAAAAATGTCAATAAGCGTATATTTATTGGTTTGCGCAAAAGTTATAGCGTCTACAAACTAGGGTACATTTTCTGGAATTTACACAGCTTTTAATTTATGACTGCCTATCTAAGTGCTAAAATGGCAGGGCAGTACAAACCCCCCCCCCAAATGACCCCATTTTGGAAAGTAGATACCCCAAGGAAATTGCTGAGAGGCATGTTGAGCCCATTGAATATTTTTTTTTGTCCCAAGTGATTGAATAATGACAAAAAAAATTACAAAAAGTTGTCACTAAATGATATATTGTTTACACATGCCATGGTTATATGTGGAATGGCACCCCAAAATCCATTCTGCTGCTTCTCCTGAGTACGGGGATACCACATGTGTGGGACTTTTTAGGAGCCTAGCCGCGTACGGGACCCCAAAAACCAAGCACCGCCTTTAGGATTTCTAAGGGCGCAAATTTTTGATTTCACTCCTCACTACCTATCACAGTTTCGAAGGCCATAAAATGCAAAAATAGCACAACCCCCCCCCAAATGACCCCATTTTGGAAAGTAGACACTCCAAGGAAATTGCTGAGAGGCGTGTTGAGCCCATTGAATATTTTTTTTTGGCCCAAGTGATTGAATAATGACAAAAAAAATTACAAAAAGTTGTCACTAAATTATATATTGCTCACAGATGCCATGGTTATATGTGGAATTGCACCCCAAAATACATTTTGCTGCTTCTCCTGAGTACGGGGATACCACATGTGTGGGACTTTTTAGGAGCCTAGCCGCGTACGGGACCCCGAAAACCAAGCACCGCCTTCAGGATTTCTAAGGGCACAAATTTTTGATTTCACTCCTATCACAGTTTCGAAGGCCATAAAATGCCAAAATAGCACAAAACCCCCCCAAATGACCCCATTTTGGAAACTAGACACCCCAAGCTAGAGGAATGGTGAGTATTTTACAGCCATCATTTGTTTTTGAAAATGAACAAAGTAAATATTTTTTTTTTCTTTTTTCAATTTTCAAAACTTTGTGACAAAAAGCGAGATCTTCAAAATACTCACCATACCTCTCAGCAAATAGCTTGGGGTGTCTACTTTCCAAAATGAGGTCATTTGGGGGGGTTTTGTGCCATCTTGGCATTCCATGGCCTCCGAAACTGTGATAGGTAGTGAGGAGTGAAATCCAAAATTTACACCCTTAGAAAGCCTGAAGGCGGTGCTTGGATTTGGGGTCCTGTACGCGGCTAGGCTCCCAAAAAGTCTCACACATGTGGTATCTACGGTACTCAGGAGAAGCAACAGAATGTATTTTGGGGTGTAATTCCACATATGCCCATGGCATGTTTGAGCAATATATCATTTAGTGACAACTTTGTGCAAAAAAATAAAAAATAAAAAAAGAATTGTCTATTTCCGCAACTTGTGTCAACGTATAAAATATTCCATGGACTCGACATGCCTCTCAGCAAATAGCTTGGGGTGTCTACTTTCCAAAATGGGGTCATTTGGGGGGGTTTTGAACTGTCCTGGCATTTTATGCACAACATTAGGAAGCTTACATCCACTCTTCTAACCACTTGAAGACAAAGCCCTTTCTGACACTTTTTGTTTACATGAAATTTTTTTTTTTTTGCAAGAAAATTACGTTGAACCCCCAAACATTATATATTTTTTTTAAAGCAAAGGCCCTACAGATTAAAATGGTGGGTGTTGCATTTTTTTCCACACAGTATTTGCGCAGCGATTTTTCAAACGCATTTTTTGGGGAAAAAATACACTTTTTTAAATTTTAATGCACTAAAACACACTATATTGCCCAAATGTTTGATGAAATAAAAAAGATGATCTTAGGCCGAGTACAAGGATACCAAACACGACATGCTTTAAAATTTCACACAAACGCGCAGTGGCGACAATCTACATACATTTTTAAAAGCCTTTAAAAGCCTTTACAGGTTACTAGACATGTGCACATTGAAATATTTTGTTTCGGAATTTCGTTTTCGTCCGAAAAACAAATTTATTTAGTTTCTCCCGAAATTCGTTTTTATTTATTTCGTTTTTCGTTAGAAATTGCATTCGTCCGAAAATCTGAATTAATTAAGGTCGAATCTGTCATTGAAGGCTTATGGTGTCTGTCGAATGTTCAAAGAAGATTCGACGGAGCAGTGAAACTGTACGACGCTGCAATCATACATTTCCGGTCGAATGTTCCGCCCACAAGCTATAGAAGAATTCTAATGTTGTATGACTAGTAATAATTATATTTATTCATTACTATTACTAGTCAACCAACATTAGAATTCTTCTATAGCCTATGGGCAGATGCATTTGACCGGAAATGTACGATTGCAGCGTCGTACAGTTTTGCTGCACCGTCGAATCTTCTAACTTTCGATGCTTTGTCGAATCTTCGTCATTCTAGCTATTTTACTGCTCCTCCTCTTTGGTTACAATCAGCCAATAACATTCATCATCAACTTTATTTTTATTTTACTTCCCCCACCCAATTCCAGCAGTGATCTTTTCTCTCTATGTCGAATCTTTTCTCTCCTATGTCGAATCTTTTCTCTCCTATGTCAAATCTTTTCTCTCCTATGTCGAATCTTTTCTCTCCTATGTCAAATCTTTTCTCTCCTATGTCGAATCTTTCTCTCCTATGTCGAATCTTTTCTCTCTATAATGTCGAATCTTTTCTCTCTATGTAGAATAATCTTGGACTAATAGAGTTAAGGTTAGGCACATTCGACCACAGGTTCGATAGACACAGATTGTTATTGTCAGTGTCACGTCGAATCTCCTATCTATATCGAACTGTTGTAGCAACGAAAACGAAAAACAAGCATTTGTTTATGTCGGATCTTTCGGTTTTCGGATTCTGTGCTTTAGTTTTCGTTTGTTAAAACGATAACGAAAATAGCTGAAATTCGGACGAAAATGCATTCGGACGAAAACGAATGCACATGTCTACAGGTTACCACATTAGATTTACAGAGGAGGTCTACTGCTAAAATTACTGCCCTCAATCTGACCTTCACGGTGATACCTCACATGCATGATGCAATTGCTGTTTACATATGACGCCAGACCGACGCTTGCGTTCGCCTTTGTGCAAGAGCAGGGCGGGACAGGGGTGTTTTTTTTTTTATTATTATTAATTTTCCTTTTTTATTTTATTTTTAAACTGTTCCTTCCATATTTTTTTTTTATTTTTATTTTTTATTGTTATCTCAGGGAATGTAAATATCCCCTATGATAGCAATAGGTAGTGACAGGTACTCTTTTTTTGAAAAAAATGGGGTTTATTAGACCCTAGATCTTTCCTCTGCCCTCAAAGCATCTGACCACACCAAGATCGGTGTGATAAAATGCTTTCCCAATTTCCCGATGGCGCTTTTTATATCCGGGGGGGGACATTCGCTCCCACTGCTTGTAAGATCAGTCCAGAGGCTAATTAGCTGCTAGGATTGCTTTTACATGAAAGCCGGCCGCTGGCTAAAAAGGCATCATTCTGGTATAACTATTCAAAGTCCAGCAACATACCAGTACGTTGCTGGTCCTTGTTGGACATGTATTGTAATCTTTTTTTTCATGCAGCCTGTTGGCTGAACGAAAAAAAATAGATTGATCGGTGGGTATGCCCACCATTAGAATACCTCCCTTCATTCATCCACTTCTAATGATGGGCATACATGCACCATTTATATATGCCGAAGCATGGGGGCATCTGTCAGGTCACCTGTGGCCAGGTGACAGATGCACACCGTAGGGGGTTAGGAGTGCACCACAAGGTAGTGAACCCTATGACTGACTGCTGCGGATAGGATACTGAGTGGTTGTGGAAAGCGGGACCAGAGGAGCACAACCGGGATCCACAGGAAGCTAGAGCAGAGATACCCCAGGGCGCGGAGTCTAAGACCCAGCAGGTCTTCTCCAGAGCCTCTAGTGGTGAGGATGTTACGCTGCAGGCTGGGTCCAGGTCGCAACCCCTAGAGTCTCCTAGCTCACGCCTCGTAGGGTAAGGAAGAAAGAGGGGGAGCAGAAGCACAGGATACAAGAGTAGCGAAGGACAAGCCGAAGGTCAAGGGTCACAAGCAGACAAGGATAAACGAAGGACAAGCCGAAGGTCAAGGGACACAAGCAGACAGGGATAGTCAGGAACAAGCCAATATCGTAACAGAGAGACAGACGTAGCACACGGCAGGCAGGAACCCAAACACACAATGCTTAACAAACACGTTGATCAGCAAAGCAGGCTTGCAGTGCACAGGTTAATATAGTGTTCTGTGATAGGGCCTGGGGTGGAGTCAGGCTGGGAGGAGATTATAAAGGAAGCCAGGTGAGAGAGAGTCTGGCCTCTAAGATGAACACATGGGGAGGAAGGTAAGCTGACAGACAAACACTACTGCATATCCATGACAGCATCATCCCGCAAAAGTTATGCCACGTACACACAGTCTGAATTTTCCACGGGCAAGCCTCCGTCGGAATTTCGACCGTATGCTGCCCCCATGCTTCGGCATATATGCTCTTTTTTTTAACTGTGGTGGTGAAATCACCTCCTACAGCACTGGAGTCGCAGGGATCAGGCCTGTCTCTGCGAACGCTGCAGTTATGTGTGTTGTGTTTTGTAAGTGACAGTGATCGGAGGGTCAAAACGCAGGTTCTAGCAGGTATCTGGGCTGATCCCGCTAACACTGCGTTTTTGGGAACCCTAAACCGCTGGGGACGCTAGTATAGATCTGATCAGATACTATACCACTAAGGGAGGTGTATGCTTCACGCGTGGGTGTTAGCACTACTGGCACTAACCTGACGCTGCCTGGGGCGACACAGACCCTCTATGATGCTAAAACCTAATTGATATCACCCGCCGGGCGATCAGGGGTTAAACCTTTATTGGGTTATATACGGCGTGCCCTGACACTATAAAAAGCAAACTAACTAGCCAGCGTCACCCGTAACACTTATACGGTGATCACTGGTGAAAGGGTTAACTAGGGGCAATCAGGGGGTTAAAACCTCTATTAGATAATATATGGGTGTACCTGACACTATAAAAACCTGGCGGCGAACCTAACAAAATAACTGACTACCTAGCGGCACCAGCATAACTAATACAGCGATCAGAAAAACGATCGCTTAGTGACACTGGCAAAAGGGGGTGAAAGGGTTACCTGGGGGGCAATCAAGGGGTTAAACCTTTATTAGGTAATATATGGGGGTACCTGACGCTATAAAAACTTGGCGGCAAACATAAAAACATAACTGACTACCTAGTGGCATCACCGACACTAATACACCGATCAGAAAAATGATCGCTTAGTGACAGTGATTTTAGGGGGTGAAAGGGTTACCTGGGGGGCGATCAGGGGGTTAAACCTTTATTAGGTAATATATGGGGGTACCTGACGCTATAAAAACCTGGCGGCGAACATAAAAAAATAACTGACTACCTAGCGGCATCACCGACACCAATACACCGATCAGAAAAATGATTGATTAGTGATAGGGGCTGAATGGGTTACCTGGGGGTGATCAAGGGGTTAAACCTTTATTAGGGGGGGTTGGGGAGTTACCCTGGACCTAAGGGACCTAACACTAACTGCCCTGACACTTTTACAGTTACAAATGTCACTGATTGCAGTGATCAGTAAATAAATGATCACTGGAATCAGTGACACTGTGACTGGGGGCTGGGGGGTGATCTGGGGGGTGATCTGGAGGTGACTGGGGGGGCGATCGTGTGCCTATGTGTCCTGGTGTCAGTGTACTGCTTGTGCACTAACCTGATGTCTTCTCTCCACGGCGCTACTGTATATGTGGGTGCCGCAGGAGAGATGACATCACTTCCTGCTGCATCCTCTCTGCCTGTGTTTACATTACACAGGCAGAGGAAGCACTTGATTCGCCGGGAGCGATCGCGAGGGGGTGGCCAGAAACCGATGGCTGCCCCCTCATCACGGATCACTCCCAGAGCGATCCCGACCGCTCACTGTACCGGAGGGGGGTCCAATCGGACCCCCCACCCATACGAAGGCAGGCACGTACAGGTACGTGATTGTGCCTCCAGGTGCCATTCTGCCAAAGTATATGTACAGTGAGCGGTCGTTAAGTGGTTAAGATAAAAAACCTTTTGTGTGTAGCAGCCACTCCAGCACCCCCCTAATTACTTACCTGAGCCCCATCTCTCTCCAGCGATGTCCACGAATGTCTAAGCCATCTGGGACACTCCTCCTGTTTGGCTGAGACACAGCAGCAGTGCCATTGGCTTCTGCGACTGTCAATCAAAGTCAGTCAGCCAATCAGGGGAGAGAGGGGGCAGGCCGGGTCTGGGCTCCATGTCTGAATGGACACACAGAGCTATGACTCAGCTCCAGTGCTCCCATAGGAAGCTGCTGACTGTGGGGGCACTCAATATGGAGGGGCCAGGAGCAGCAAAGAGGGACCCGAGAAGAGGAGGATCCCGGCTGCTCTGTGCAAAACTAACTGCACAGATGAGGTAAGTATAACATGTTTGTTATTTTTATTTTTTTAGCGAGTCTTTACAATCACTTTAAGATAATTCTAACCTTTACAATCTGATCTTGGCACAGAAAACTGAAATGTTATTAGTTACTACATGTCACAACCTTTTTAGCTTCATGATCTTTTTATTGCATAAATAAATTAAGTAGAACATTTTGCAGCAAAAGAACCATATCAGAGACAGTATAACTTAAAACAGAACTAAAAAAAAGAAAAAAACTTAAAGTAAGCAAGCAGCTCCTTACTCAACCCTCCCTAATTATTTACCTGAGCCTGATTTCAATCCAGTGTTGTGCATGAGAGCAGTGACTCTCTCCACTCTCTCTCTCCTCTTCGGCTCAGACACAGCAGCAGGAGCCATTGGTTCCTGCTGCTGTCAATCACCACAGGTGAGGAGGGAACCAAGCCATGCTCTGTATGTCTTATGTATGTCTTATGGACACACGAAGCCAGCTCAGGAGTGAGAATGCATGAGTGCCCCCTTAACAGGTGGCTTACTATGGGGGCACTCGGCAGGGGGAAGGGACCAGGAGACCTGAGAATAAGAGGATCAGGGCTGCTCTCTGAAAAATTACTGTACAGAGCAGGTAAGTAGAATATGTTTGTTATTTTTTTTTTTTTTTTTTTTTAAAGGGACCCTTTTGAATTACTTTAAATAATATAATAATACAAACTATATCAATAATAAAGAAATAAATGGGTAAGTCCATTAAAATAAAAAAAAAAGAACTTTTTTTGCAATACTCAACTTCCGTCTGGAGCTGTCCTTCATAGTTTTTCCTTTCAGCCGTAATATATCATTAGTTGTCAGCAGCTGTACATAGGCTAGAGCAGTGGTCATCAACCCTGTTCTCAGGGCCCACTAACAGGCCAGATTTTATGTATTACCTTGGGGAGATGCAGACTAGAACAGTGTTTCTCAACTCAGTCCTCAAGGCGTCCCAACAGGTCATGTTTTCAAGCTCACCATTATTTTGGTAAAAAAAATCGCAATAAGCGTATATTGATTGGTTTGCGCAAAAGTTATAGCATCTACAAAATAGGGGATAGATTTATAGCATTTTTATAATTTTTTATTTTTTTACTAGTAATGGCGGCGATCTGCGATTTTTATCTTGACTGCGATATTGCGGCGGACACATCGGACACTTTTGACACATTTTTGGGACCATTCACATTTATACAGCGATCCCTGTAAATGCATTGATTACTGTATAAATGTGACTGGCAGGGAAGGGGTTAACACTAGGGGGCGAGGAAGGGGTTAATGTGTTGCCTGGGAGTGATTCTTACTGTGGGGGGAGGGGACTGACTGGGGGAGGTCACCAATGGTTGTCCCTATGTACAAGGGACACACCATCGGTCTCCTCTCCCTGACAGGACGTGGATCTCTGTGTTTACACACAGAGATCCACGGTCCTGTTCAGTTACTGGGCAATCGCGGGTGCCCGGCGGCCATCGCGGCCACTGGGCACACGCAATGGGTCCCCAGTGACGCGGCGGGCGTGCGTGCGCCCCCTAGTGGATTCTGAAGGCGCAATGTCATATGACGTCCGATTAGAACAATAGAGTCTTCCGCCCGCCATCATTTGACGGTGGGCGGTGGACAAGCAGTTAAAAATGTTTTAACCCTCAAAGAGGTTGGTGTCCCTTGTTAATTAAACATTGTATTTATGAAATGTTATGGCAACTCACAATAAAAACACATAGGCAAGTATTCAACTTAAATCAAAGATCTATTTATTCTGAATAAACAAAATAAACAGGAAGGGCAACAATTGAAAAATTATTTGCATTTATGCAGACTTTGGACCCCAAAGGCAGACCTGAATTGGATGGAAAATAAAATTAACAACATGAGGAAAGTGTTCCCTCCAAGCTTCCCTGCAGCGTTCCTTCCACGGCTCACTCCACGCCCCCTTGCAGGCTGTGGCTCTGTTGGTGGGAATGTGGCAGGAGGAGGAGGAGAAGGAGGAGAAGGATGGGCCAGATCGCAAAGATGTGTGGCCTCTGTCAGCTGGACCCTCCCCACCCTGTGAAGGACACTGGAATTCAGCTCCTCAGAGAGGGCACGTTTGCCCTCCTCCACTTTATTGAGTTTATCGGCCACATAACACCCATAAGACTCGACTGGGTTGAGGGGGGCCCTCATTATGGCAGCAGCGTCCCTAATGATTTTAAGTGACTCCTCCTCCACCTGTGTCATCCTCCGAGGTCTTTTAGGTCTGACGTGGAGGGAAGTCACTTGGCCTGAGCATCTGCTGCCTGACACTTGGCCCGGCCTCCTCCTGTCTGCCACTCACCCCTGCCTCCTCCTGGCTACCACATTCCGGAGCCTCGTCCTCCTGGCTGAGCTCATCCTGTGTATAAAAAAGGGACATAGTTTTTGTTTTTGTTTTTGGTTCTTCAATCACACACATTTTTCAGCTCATGACTGTTGCAATTTGAATGTTAAATAAATATAAAAAACTCTCATTCTGACCCCAGCATTTTTCATTACTGTCCCAATCATTTCTGGCCACTACTTTTTTTATTTTATTTTGAAATTCTTTCATTTGTGAATAATAACATCTGGTTCACACTAATAATTCTAGGCCAATAAATATGTTTTAAAATACTATACCTGGTTAAAGATGCGCAGATCCGGCTCTTCAAGTTCAGGTTGCTCTTCTTCCCCCTCTGCAGGGGTGGAGGGAAGTGTGGAAGGAACGCTGGTAGGAAGGGTGGAAGGAAGGCTGGAAACTGATTCCCTGGCTTCTATCTGGTCATCCAGAAATCAAAGATGTTTTAGGTACCACAGCTTGGGCTCAGGTACTTGGTCTGCTGCTGCTCCTGATCTCTTTGCAGCGTGGACCTCTTTGTACCGCTTTTTGTAGGAATTCCTCATGTTGTTAATTTTATTGTTGATCATCGTATAGTCTGCCTCTAGGATCCAGGTCTTCATATATGCAGCTAATTTTTCAATTGTTGTCCTTCGTACCACACTGTTGTGGTATACACTATTTTTTACCTCCCACAAGTTTCTCATTTTGCGGTATTTATCAATGAAAGCAAGCATTATATCAGGCTCCCTTAATTTATGCAAAATAAAACACAATACAAAAACAGTAGGTCAGCTAAAATTGTCCTAATCTTATCCCAATATAGGCCTTTACAATCATGAATCAGTATAGGCCACTGATGCCCCAAGTTTCATTCTAACCTTCGTTGGAGTCGTTCGGCACTTCCGGTCATCCTTACTCCGCACACACAACGTAGTTTCGTTGTTTAGCATTTATATACCCTGCGCATGCGTGAAACTTTGCCCACGTCGCCCGCCCATGGCAGTCTTTTTCAGATTTTCCCCGCCCCTTCTCGTTCGGCGCACAGTGGGAGACGACGACATGGCGGTGACACAGGTGCGTGTTTTACTAAGTACTGACAAGGAAAGTCCGGAGGAGGGAACGTCCCGATACAGGAGTAAAAGATACAAGGCGACTAATATGTAATTTGCTGAGATGACCGAGATGGTGGACATCCTGCGGAGGAAAGATTATGATGGGAAGCATGGGCCATACGACACCCCTAATCTCAGGAAGTCAAAAATAATGGACAATGTGGCGAGGAGTCTTTATAATAAATTTGGGGTCAGGAGATCCAAGGAGCAGCTCCGTAAAAGGTGGTCTGACCTGAAGCTGAGGGAGCCGGAGCAGTACAGGAAGATAAAAAAAATCCTGGAAAAAAGTAAGTATTTTTCCTGTGTTATTTCAAATTTTAATATTATTCTTGCATGTTTTGCTCCATGTGCTTGGATTGACTGGTTTCACATTGTAAAATGCCAACTTTCATGTTAGTGGCCAAAGTTTTTAATGGTTCGTAGTAAATTGCGATCGTCTAAAATCCCATGTTTTGCACAGATACACGTAAACCACATGTGGTCATGCCTATGTGTCTTAAAACAACATTTATAAACATTGTTGTCTAGATGATGTGTTTGTGAGTAGAATGTGAAATGCAAACTTGATTCAGTGTAAAGGAGAGGACACTCAGCAGCTGGTTACACATCTGGACTCTGCTATGTTGAAATCCAAAAATCTCATGTGTTCATCTTGGAACTCTGCCAAAACAAACAATTGTACCCCACTTCCAAGCAATGTTTCCAATTTATGCCCTCAAATATCTGTGTGCTAAGGTTACCTTTGGTTTCATTCTCATAGGGGAGAGAAGACTGGGAGGACACCAATATGAGGAGCCTAGGAAGCACAGACCACAGAAAGAACCCCAAGCTCAGCATGTGGAAGAAGCAGAGTTGGAGGAAGCAGAGTTGGAGGAATCAGAGTTGGAAGAAGCAGAGGTGGAGGAAGGAGAGGTGGAGGAAGGAGATGTGGAGGAAGCAGAGGTGGAGCTTATCACCACAACAGGTCAGTGTCTGTCACCACAGCTTCAGGTAAAGAGATGTAGGCCTGCATATTTATAATACTTTTTCTTTTTTCTTTTTTTTAGGGGATGAACATGGTGGTGTGGCAGAAACTCCTACTACTCCTTTCTCAAGTGCTAGTGCACAAATCATAATTCAAGAAATAATGGAATGTAGTATTGAAATGGACATTATGAGGAATAGGATGAATGTGATTGAGCAAAAATATAAAAACATCATTGATATTTTGGGGCGAATAGTCTGACCCCCGTTTTTTGTTTTTTTTGTCCAAAATTTTGCACTTGATTCACCACAAGACAAAATTTGAAGATGCACACAGTGTGTCAACATGTGCTATCTGCCGTCACAGGATATCTATGTCCCTGTTTTGTGGGTGCAACCCCTTCCTCGCTACTCAAGTAGGTGAGAGGAAGGGGTTGCACCCCCAAAACACGGCCATTGATCCCCCATGATGGTAGATAGCACATGTTGACTTTAGGCATGGGATCAGGATGAAAATACTCATTTTGCTACACAAACTGTGTGCATCTTCAAATTGTGGCTGGTTCAGGGGTGACATCACCCCATCTCATGTTTTTCTAAGGTTGAACTTTGTAAGTTCCATTGTTTTGATATGTTTTCTTGTTTGAACCATGCATGTTTATGCAAACCAAAAAAAAAAAAAATAATTCTAAAAAAATTTGACACAAAAATGTGAATATTTTTTTTAACCAAAAAAAAATAACGCACATGTTGTGCACAGAGTAAAAATTTGTTTTATACTCAACAATGTGTGGCTTCTTCTTTCTATGCTCAATAGCAGTTATAACATTTCGAAGTTCTTGTTTACTGTGACAATTGTGGTTATTTACTAAAGACAAATCCACTTGGCACTACAAGTGTACTATGAGAACCTGGGAGACACATAAATAAAAGAAACACAAGCAATAATGACAAAACAAGTTTTTCAAAGATAATTTTTTTAGGTTTATTTTTAACCAAAAAATTCATATATTCTCTGGCATAGCGATGGCCCCCCTACCCGCTTTGGGGGGCCAAGCCAGTACAGCCAGTGTCCAAGCCTGTCATCAATGTAGTGTCTGCAAGACCGGCCTCAGGCCCAACATTTGAAAGAAAAGTTGAAGAATATTTCCTCAAAAAATTGTGCAGTATGCAGCAATGCAAACATTAAATACATAACAATGTGATGTTAAAGGAGAAAACTTACCTTAATATAGTCCTTCTGCATGACTTGTATGATGGCAGAACACGTTTCAGGGATAATGATCCCCAGAGCCTGGGGGGGAGATGCCTGTCATAAACTTGAGGTCCTGCAAGCTTCTCCCAGTCGCCAGGTATCTCAACGTGGCAATAAGCCTCTGCTCGGCAGTGATGGCCTGGCGCATCACAGTGTCCTGCCTCGTGATATAGGAGGACAGCAAATCCAACAGATGGTGAAAAACGGGGTCCGTCATCCGGAGATAATTCCTGAAGTCATCAGGATTATTCTCCTGGATTTCCCGCAGCAGAGGCATATGAGAGAATTGGTCCCGCTGGAGCAACCATATCTTGGTCCATGAACTCCTCCTCGCCCTGTTCATGGACTGATCTTGGGTCAAAGTATTAACCGCAACACCAAGCGCATACGCAGCACAAGCTTCAAACCGGTCGGCTGGTCAGAACGAACTTAAACAGAACGCACCGAGGAATAGCAAAGCCTGTGAAGAACGACCTGAAAAACAGTAATGAGAGGACAAGACCGTACTGCAAAACAGATACAACCTGACTGCACGCACTGAAAGACAAATACAAACCCACAAGCACACACTGAAACGCACAAAACAATCTGAAAAGCACGGAGACTGAAAAACGTGAATCGGCTTTCACCAAACTTTTACTAACACGCGGTAACACGAAATCAGCAAAGGTAGCCCAAAGGGTGGCGCCATTGGATTTGAACTTCCCCTTTATAGTGCCGTCGTACGTGTTGTATGTCAGGGCGTTTAGGACGGTCGCTTTTTTGACTGATGGTGTGTAGGCAAGACTGATGGAAGTCAGCTTCATCGGATTTCCGATGGAAAAATCCATCAGATTAGAATCCATAGGACATCCGATCGTGTGTACAGGGCTTTAGGATTGAACAAACTCACTTGGGTTGATACAAGGTGGGTTTGGTGAACATTACTGAAGTTTGGGTGACAAATACTGTACACACCCCAGCTGAAGGCAATAGGAGCAGAAACAGTTGCATGGAGTACTGGACTGGAGCATCTACCAGAAAAAAAACCATACATTTTACCGAATGCTCCGAAATGACGAAACAAAATTCGTCCGAATTTCGAACTGAAATTCATATCGAATTTTACATTGAACTCCAGTCAAATTCTAACTACACATATTGTTGAAATCAAAGACTGTGTGTGTCATTAGAGTACCATTTGGAAATAATGCTGTTTTTGTTAAGGCAAAGGTGATTTAACCACTTCCTTACTGGGCACTTAAACCCCCCTCCTGCCCAGACCAATTTTCAGCTTTCAGCGCTCTCACACTTTGAATGACAATTACTCAGTCATGCAACACCGTACCCAAATGATTTTTTTGACCTTTTTTTCATACAAATAGAGCTTTCTTTTGGTGATATTTGATCACCTCTGGGTTTTTTATTTTTTGCGCTATAAATTAAAAAAGACCGAAAGTTTTGAAAAAAAATATTTCTGTGATAAAATTTTGCAAATTAGTACTTTTTTTCATAAATTTTGGCCACAATTTATACTGCTACATATCTTTGGTAAAAATAACCCAAAATTTGTGGAAATTATTTGGTCTGTGTAAAAGTTTTAGAGTCTACAAGCTATAGTGCAAATCATAACAAATGTATCACATCTGATGTATTGGCGGACTATCTCATTTCTTGAGACCCTAACAAGCCAGGAAAGTACAAATTCCCCCCAAATAACCCCTTTTTGGAAAGTAGACATTCCAGGGTATTTTTAAGAGGTATGGTGAGTTATTTGAAGTTGTAATTTTTTCCCACAATTCTTTGGAAAATTAAGATTTTTCTTTTTTCTTTTTCTTTTTTCTCAAAATTGTCATTGTAATAGCTTATTTCTCTCACATGGCATGTGCATACCACAAATGACACCCCAAAATACATTCTGCTGCTCCTCCTGAGTATAACGATACCCCATGTGTGAGATTTTTTCACTGCCTAGCCACATACAGAGGCCCAACATACAGGGAGCACCATCAGGTGTTCTAGGAGCATAAATTACACATCTAACTAGTTGACTAGCTATTACACTTTTGAAGGCCCTGGAGCACCAGGACAATGGAAACACCCACAAAATGACCCCACTTTGGAAAGCTAACACCCCAACGCATAATCTAGGAGGCATAATGAGTCTTTTGAACGGTTCATTTTTTTCCAGAAGTTTTTGGAAAATGTAGAAAAAAAATGAAAACGCATTTTTTTTATGCAAAGTTGTCCATTGATAAGATATTTCCAACACATAGCATGTACATAGCAAAAATCACACCCCAAAATACATTCTGCTACTCATCCTGAGTATGGCGATACCAAATGTGTGAGACTTTTACACAGCCTGGCCACATACAGAGATCCAACATGCAAGGAACACCGTCAGGTGTTCCAGGGACACATATCATGCACATACCAATAATTACACCCCAAAATACATTATGCTGAGCAAAGCATAAACAAAAGATTACCTGTGGTTTTAGTAGCACAGTTCTACACAGCAGGATAGCACTGGTCCAGGAAGCAGGCAGGGACTTGGTCAGCAACGGCATACACAATTGTCCAGGCAGCAGGCAGGGATACTGTCCATATACAGTCCAGGGTCAGTGCAGACAAAGATATTGTCAGCAGTGCCAAAAAATATTGGTCCTGTTAGTAGGCAGGTCCATGTGGTATGGTCAGTTCATGCGACAGGCAGAGGCATGATGGCATAGGTCCTACAGGCAGTAGGCAGAAGTAGGGCCTCGTTCAGGACAGAATGGGGACAGGGGTAGAGGCTTCTCCCACCCAAATCTCTTTGAAGCCTCCGAGTCTCCAGACCCTAATCTAGGATGAGAAAACAAAAAAAAATGTTTTCTTCATCCAGAAAAACTTTTCTGGAGCCCCTCACATATGTGGGACCCCTGTGTTGAATCCCACTAGTCCAGTAGCAGGGTACAAGATCAATCCAAGAGGCAGGCAAAAAACATGGTCAAACAGTCCAAGGTCAGTTTAAGATCAGGCAGAGGTATTACAAAATCGTTAGGCAGAAGAATGGTCGAAAAGCAGTCCAGGGTCAGTTCCAGATCAGGCAGAGGTAGTACAGAATCGTTAGACAGAAGCGTGGTTGAATAACAAGCCTGGGTCAGTTCCAGATCAGGCAGAGGTAGTACAGAATCGGTAGGCAGAAGCGTGGTCACATAACAAGCCAGGGTCAGTTACAGAGCAGGCAGTGGCATAAGGGGTGTGAAGGTGTGTGAAGGCCGGAACTGAGGATTACGTTTACCTTACTTCACTAATAATTTAGTGAAGTATGGTAATGGCGAAAAGAGTCTACTACACATAGGCCTGGTTGGGAAGGACATTGGGCACAATGATAAGCTGTGTCTTGTCTGACTCCTCCACTGGCACACACCTTACATTTTTTTTTACGTCGTCGGCCTGTTGCTGCGGGAGGGACTTTATCTGGAAAGTGGCATTCAGAGAGTCGACTTAGAACATCTGATCGGATGTTTTGGGGTGGGCCGTTCTGGAATATCAGGGCAGTGGTGATTTCCTCCTGGCAGCCAAGGAAGGGTAGGGGGTTTTGGGTGGACTTGCGCTAAATAATATAGGAGTTGTATAAGGCCAAATGAAAAAAATAAATTGCTACTTTTTTGTACCAATGATATGTCTGTCTTGTGGCAAGGTAGGGTTCCAGCATTTGGTCGTTGAAGTTGACTCCCCCCATGAACGAATTGTAGTCCTGGATGCATGTGGGCTTTTGGATGGTGGTGCCATTCCTTCTGGGAATTTCCACGAAGGAATTGTTGTGGATGGAAGATAACATGTACACATCCCTTCTGTCCTTCCACTTCACTGCCAGAACCTCCTTGTTTCGCAGACTTGCTGACTCTCCTCTTCTCAACTTCTTATTGACAAGGCTTTGAGGAAAGCCCTTCCTGTTCTTTCTTACCATGCCACATGCTGGCGTCTGCTTCCGGTGAAGGTTGTGGAACAGGGGAAGAGATGTGTAGAAGTTATCTACATATAAATGGTAGCCTTTGTCCAGTAGGGGGTTGATGAGTTGCCAAACAACTTTCCCGCTTGATCCCAAGTAGTCTGGGCAATTGGGGGGATGCAGCTGGGTGTCCTTCCCTTCGTACACTATGAAGGCATACAGGTACCCTGTGACTCGGTCACATAGTTTGTATACCTTCACCCCATAGCGGGCCCTTTTGTTGGGGATAAATTGCTTTATTTTAAGCCTGCCGCTAAATTTAACAAGGGACTCATCCACACATACGTGTTTGTCCGGGGTATACAACTGGGGGAATACTTCTGAAAAATAATTCAGTAAGGGCCGAATTTTGAAAAGCCTGTCATAATTTGGATCATTTCGGGGAGGGCACTCGGTATTATTATTGAAGTGGAGGAACCTCATGATCATAAGGTACCTGGCTCTGGGAATTGCCGTGGAGAAGATTGGCATGTGGTAGATGGGGCGTTTTGACCAAAAGGATCACAATTCGTTTTTTGGGTTGAGTCCCATACAAAATGTGAGGCCTAAAAAAATCTTCAACTCCTCCACCGTTAGGTCTCTCCACTCGAAGGGATGGGCATAATATGATGATGGATTATTTGCAATAAATTGCTGTGCATATAGGTTGCACTGGGTCACAATGTTGGATAGCATGTCCTCGGTAAAAAATAAATCAAATAAATTGATTGGGGAAAATTTGTCCGTGTCCACCTGGACTCCTGGCTGGGCAGTGAAAGGGGGAATGTTGGCTTCTCCTGAATTAGAAGGAAGCCACAAGGGGTTCTGAAGGGCATAGGGAAGGCTGGCATGGGTCCTTGGCCTTTCTTGCCGAGGTACTGCGGTGCTGGTGGAAGGTACTGCGGTGCTGGTGGAAGGCACTGCGGTGCTGGTGGAAGGCACTGCGGTGCTGGTAGAAGGCACTGCGGTGCTGGTGAATACCACTGCCTCCTCACCAGAGCGCCTTCCTTTGGCGGGCCGACTATCTTCCTCTTCTGAGCCTGTTACTGTTCCACTACTGAGGACTGGCTCATAGTTTGCGTCTGACTCAGAATCCGAATGGGAATCCAAAAAAGAGAGCTCCCCATTGCTCTCGTCAGGCGTGGAAAGAATTTGGTATGCCTCCTCGGCGAAAAAGCTTATTTTTGACTAGGGATGAGCTTCGAGTTCGAGTCGAACTCATGTTCGACTCGAACATTGCCTGTTCGCCCGTTCGCCGAACAGCGAACAAATTGGGGTGTTCGCGGCAAATTCGAAAAGTCTATGGGAGAAATCTAAAGTGCTAATTATAAAGGCTTATATGCAAGTTATTGTCCTAAAAAGTGTTTGGGGACCTGGGTCCTGCCCCAGGGGACATGTATCAATGCAAAAAGAAGTTTTAAAAACGGCCGTTTTTTCGGGAGCAGTGATTTTAATAATGCTTAAAATGAAAACATAAAAGTGAAATATTCCTTTAAATTTCGTACCTGGGGGGTGTGTATGATATGCATGTGAAGTGGCGCATGTTTCCCGTGCTTAGAACTGTCCCTGCAAAAAATGTCATTTTTGAAAGAAAAAAATGCATTTAAAACTGACTCGCGGCTATTAATGAATTGTCGGCTCCCGGCAATACATACAAAAGTCATTGATAAAAAAAAAAAAAAAAGCGTGGGGGTTCCCCAGAATTCAATTACCAGGCCCTTCAGGTCTGGAATGGATATTAAGAGGAACCCCGCCGCAAATTAAAAAAAAAATTGACGTGGGGTTCCCCCAAATATCCATTCCAGGCCCTTCAGATCTGGCATGGATTTTAAGGGTAACTCCACCCCAAATTTTAAAAAAAAATGGCGTGGAGTCCCCCTAAAAATCCATACCAGACCCCTTATCCGAGCACGCAACCTGGCCAGCCGCAGGGGAAAAGGGGGGACGAGAGAGCGGCCCCCCTCCCTCCTGAACCGTACCAGGCCACATGCCCTCAACATGGGGAGGATGTCCCCATGTTGATGGGGACAAGGGTCTCATCCCCACAACCCTTGCCCGGTGGTTGTGGGGGTCTGCGGGCGGGTGGAGTATCGAAATCTGGAAGACCCCTTTAACAAAGGGGACCCCCAGATCCCGCCCCCCCTATGTGAATTGGTAAGGGGTACATTGTACCCCTACCATTTCACGAAGAAAGCGTAAACAAATGTTTAAAAAAACACACAAACACCTTGAAAAAGTCCTTTATTAAAAAAAAAATTAAAAAAAACATTCCAGCGGTGAAATCCAGTGTCCCGCGGCGATCCCGATGTCCAGCGCTGTCCTTCATTGGTTGTGCCTGAGCGGACCTGATGGGGAACTCCCTCTCAGTATTTTAAATGTATAGACCCGCCCCTTCTTAAGTTCCCCATCAGGTCCGCTCAGCGGACCAGATGCGGAACATGAGAAGGGGCGGGTCTATACATGTATTACCAAAGTGAGAGCAGTTCCCCATCAGGTCCGCCCCCTCGGTATGTCGGACCCGCCTACGTCATTGGCTTGAGCGGGGAACTTCCTTCACTGTGTAATTTAAATTTACATAGTGAAGGAAGTTCCCCGCTCAAGCCAATGACGTAGGCGGGTCCGACATACCGAGGGGGCGGACCTGATAGGGAACTGCTCTCACTTTGGTAATACATGTATAGACCCGCCCCTTCTCATGTTCCGCATCTCGTCCGCTGAGCGGACCTGATGGGGAACTTAAGAAGGGGCGGGTCTATACATTTCAAATACTGAGAGGGAGTTCCCCATCAGGTCCGCTCAGGCACAACCAATGAAGGACAGCACTGGACATCGGGATCGCCGCGGGACACTGGATTTCACCGCTGGAATGTTTTTTTGTTTTTTTTTTAAATAAAGGACTTTTCCAAGGTATGTGTGTTTTTTTAAACATTTTTTTACGCTTTCTTCGTGAAATGGTAGGGGTACAATGTACCCCTTACCAATTCACATAGGGGGGGGCGGGATCTGGAGGTCCCCTTTGTTAAAGGGGTCTTCCAGATTCCGATAAGCCCCCCGCCCGCAGACCCCCACAACCACCGGGCAAGGGTTGTGGGGATGAGGCCCTTGTCCCCATCAACATGGGGACATCCTCCCCATGTTGAGGGCATGTGGCCTGGTACGGTACAGGAGGGAGGGGGGGCCGCTCTCTCGTCCCCCCCTTTTCCCCTGCAGCCGGCCAGGTTGCATGCTCGGATAAGGGGTCTGGTATGGATTTTTAGGGGGACTCCACGCCATTTTTTTTTAAATTTGGGGTGGAGTTCCCCTTAAAATCCATGCCAGATCTGAAGGGCCTGGAATGGATATTTGGGGGAACCCCACGTCAATTTTTTTTTAATTTGCGGCGGAGTTCCCCTTAATATCCATTCCAGACCTGAAGGGCCTGGTAATTGAATTCTGGGGAACCCCCACGCTTTTTTTTTTTTTTTTTTATCAATGACTTTTGTATGTATTGCCGGGAGCCGACAATTCATTAATAGCCGCGAGTCAGTTTTAAATGCATTTTTTTCTTTCAAAAATGTCATTTTTTGCAGGGACAGTTCTAAGCACGGGAAACATGCGCCACTTCACATGCATATCATACACACCCCCCAGGTACGAAATTTAAAGGAATATTTCACTTTTATTTTTTCATTTTAAGCATTATTAAAATCACTGCTCCCGAAAAAACGTCAGTTTTTAAAACTTCTTTTTGCATTGATACATGTCCCATGGGGCAGGACCCAGGTCCCCAAACACTTTTTAGGACAATAACTTGCATATTAGCCTTTATAATTAACACTTTAGATTTTGAACGTTCGAGTCCATTGTATTTAATAGGGTTCTAAAGTTTACACGAACATTTTGTCTGTTCGCAGGTTCTGGTGCGAACCGAACAGGGGGGTGTTCGGCTCATCCCTGTTTTTGACATGGTTGCTGCCGGTGGTGATGCGACTTCACAGATGTGTGCTAAGAAGCCTGCACTGATGAGGTGGCACAGATGTGTGCTAAGCCTGCACTGATGGGCACTGATGAGCACAGATGTGCACTAATAAGGCAAAACTGATGGGCACTGATTGATCGCACAGATGTGCACTGATGAGGCAGCACAGATGGGCACTAATGAGGTGGCACAGATGGCACAGATGGGCACTGAGGTGGCACAGATGGGTACTGATGAGGTGGAACAGATGGGTACTGATGAGGTGGAACAGATGTACACTGATGAGGCAGCACAGATGGCACTAATGAGGCGGCACAGATGGCACTAATGAGGTGGCACAGATGGCACTAATGAGGTGGCACAGATGGCACTGATGAGGTGGCACAGATGGGCACAGATGAGGTGGCACAGATGGGTACTGATGAGGTGAAACAGATGTGCACTGATGAGGCGGCACAGATGTGCACTGATTGATTGCACAGATGTGCACTGATGAGGTGGCACAGGTGGGCACTAATGAGGTGGCACAGGTGGGCACTGATGAGCACTGATTGCACAGATGTGCACTGAGGCAACACAGATGGGCACTGATCACTGATGTACAGGTGGGCACAGGTGGGCACAGGTGGGCACATGTAGGCACAGGTGGCACAGGTGGGCACAGTTGGCACAGATGGCACAGGTGGGCACCAAGTGTTTTCACTGACTTGACACTGTGGCACTGATTGGCACTGATTGGGCACTGTTTGGGCACTGTAATGATGCTTTAGCTGGTGTACTGTTTTAACTCATTTTATCACTTCTAACAGATCGCTCTCCCTCCTCACACGTGGTGTCTGTTTAAGGAGGGAGAGCCGGCAAAGAGAGATATGTTTACATTTGAGATCATCTTTCATTGGCCACGCCGATCGCGCTGTAAATATCCGCTGGGATTGGCTATTTACAGCGATCTGTGATTGGCTGTGTCCAAGGGACACGGCCAGCACAGAATTTCCCCACTGCGCGCACGGGAGCGCGCGCGGGGAACGAGGAAAGGGGAGGCCGTCTATTGACGGCCTCCCGGTATTTTAGGTCCAAGCTGTAGCCGTCACTCGGCTATAGCGTGAATGGGAAGTGGTTAAAGAGTCATTGTAATCATTTGATGAAGATTTTGTTTGTTCAGGTTGCTGCATTCAAATGGAAAAGAATATAACATTTTTGTTTCAACCGATACGAGAATTTATTGAATTGAACGTTTTGAATCTAAAAAATCTGTAAATTTAAAGAAAATTAGAAAATTCCGAATACAAATTCCGAATGCGAATTGAATGAATCAACCGAATTTAACTAAACAAAATAACTAGATTAACGAATCAAAATGAAACAAAACAAAACAAATCTTTTCGTCATGCATATGTCTACTGAGGATTCCCTTTATGTACAGTATACCAGACCTTTTTTGTAGATGAGAATCTAGCATAGAAGTTAATGGGGGACCCCCTCAAAAAAACAAAACGGCATGGGGTACATAACAGAGTCCTTTCTTTAAACACACAAAAGATTTCCCAGCAAACTTACCAGCCAGCCTGCAAAACAGCCACATTTACCCTGTCTAACAATTTATGTTAAAAACAGAGAGTTTTGTTTGCACACATTTGCAAATATATGCGTAAGCTGCAGTCCAACCTATAACTAGCCTTTGCAATAAGGTGCACATGGAAGGGCAGTGCACATCACGGTCCCTCTCCCAGTACAGGGGTTCTCTCCACTGTGGTTCACGGTAGCCTTTCATTGGCTGGGATTGTGCTGGTGGTCTCCCTCTCCGTTGTGGGTACCCCTGCCCCGTTTCTGCCTCCCCTCCCTCTCCCTAAAAAAGGACAGGGGATTGATATCTTTCTCTCCGTATTTTCCCACAGTGGATCGAATCTATTGTACACCAGAACCTGATAGTGGTTAATGTAGGGTGTATGGTGATGTGCATTACTATGTGAGTCTCTTGTTGCATTAGCTCGAGTATAGTTAGTAGGGATGAGCTTTGAGTTCGAGTCGAACTCATGTTCGACTCGAACATTGCCTGTTTGCCCATTCACCGAACAGCGAACAAATTGGGGTGTTCGCGGCAAATTCGAAAAGTCTATAGAAGAAATCTAAAGTGCTAATTATAAAGGCTTATGTGCAAGTTATTGTCATAAAAAGTGTTTGGGGACCAGGGTCCTGCCCCAGGGGACATGTATCAATGCAAAAAAAAGTTTTAAAAACGGCCGTTTTTTTGGGAGCAGTGATTTTCATAATGCTTAAAGTGAAACAATAAAAGTGAAATATTCCTTTAAATTTCGTACCTGGGGTGTGTGTATAGTATGCATGTAAAGTGGCGCTTGTTTCCCGTGCTTAGAACTGTCCCTGCACAGTGTCATTTCTGAAGGAAAAAAAGTCATTTAAAACCCACTCGCGGCTATTAATGAATTGTCGGCTCCTGGCAATACATAGAAAAGTCATTGATAAAAAAAAAAAAAAGCGTGGGGGTCCCCCCAAATTCAATTACCAGGCCCTTCAGGTCTGGTATAGATATTAAGGGGAACCCCGCCGCAAATTTTAAAAAAAATGCGTGCGGTTCCCCCCAAAAATCCATACCAGACCCTTATCCGAGCACGCAACCTGGCCGCAGGAAAAGAGGGGGGACGAGAGAGCGGCCCCCTCCCTCCTGAACCGTACCAGGCCACATGCCCTCAACATGGGGAGGATGTCCCCATGTTGATAGGGACAAGGGCCTCATCCCCACAACCCTTGCCCGGTGGTTGTGGGGGTCTGCGGGCGGAGGGCTTATCTGAATCTGGAAGACCCCCAGATCCCGGCCCCCCCCCATGTGAATTGGTAAGGGGTACATTGTACCCCTACCATTTCATGAAGAAAGAGTAAAAAAAAATAAAAAAAAAACCACACAAACACCTTGGAAAAGTCCTTTATTAAGAAAAAAAACAAAAAACATTCCAGCGATGAAATCCAGTGTCCCGCAGCGATCCGATGTCCAGCGCTGTCCGTCATTGGCTGAGCCTGAGCGGACCTGATGGGGAACTTCCTTCACTGTGTAATACATGAATAGACCCGCCCCTTCTAAAGTTCCCCATCAGGTCCGCTCAAGGCTAAGCGGACCAGATGCGGAACGTGAGAAGGGGCGGATCTATTCATGTAATACACAGTGAAGGAAGTTCCCCATCAGGTCCGCTCAGGCCAGTGACGTAGGCGGGGTCTGACATACCGAGGGGGCGGACCTGATGGGGAACTTCCTTCACTGTGTAATACATGAATAGACCCGCCCCTTCTAAAGTTCCCCATCAGGTCCACTCAGCCAATGACTAGGTGTAAGGCTAAGTGGACCAGATGAGGAACATGAGAAGGGGCCGGTCTATTCATGAATTACACAGTGAAGAAAGTTCCCCATCAGGTCCGCCCCCTCGGTATGTCAGACCCCGCCTACGTCATTGGCCTGAGCGAACCTGATGGGGAACTTCATTCACTGTGTAATACATGAATAGACCCGCCCCTTCTCACGTTCCGCATCTGGTCCGCTTAGCCTTACACCTATTCATTGGCTGAGCGGACCTGATGGGGAACTTTAGAAGGGGCAGGTCTATACATTTAATAGACTGCGGAGGAAGTTCTCCATCAGGTCCGCTCAGGCTCAGCCAATGACGGACAGCGCTGGACATCGGAACGCCGCGGGACACTGGATTTCATCGCTGGAATGTTTTTTTTTATTTTAATTTTTTTAATAAAGGACTTTTCCAAGGTGTTTGTGTGTTTTTCAACATTTTTTTTACAGTTTCTTCGTGAAATGGTAGGGGTACAATGTACCCCTTACCAATTCACATAGGGGGGGCCGGGATCTGGGGGTCCCTTTTGTTAAAGGGGTCTTCCAGATTCCGATAAGCCCCCCACCCGCAGACCCAAACAACCACCGGGCAAGGGTTGTGAGGATGAGGCCCTTGTCCCCATCAACATGGGGACATCCTCCCCATGTTGAGGGCATGTGGCCTGGTACGGTTCAGAAGGGGGGGCGCTCTCTCGTCCCCCCCTCTTTTCCTGCGGCCTGCCAGGTTGTGTGCTCAGATAAGGGTCTGGTATGGATTTTTGGGGGGACTCCACACCATTTTTTTAAAATTTGGGGTGGAGTTCCCCTTAAAAGCCATGCCAGATCTGAAGGGCCTGGTATGGATATTTGGGGGGAACCGCACGCATTTTTTTTGAATTTGCGGCGGGTTCCCCTTAATATCTATACCAGACCTGAAGGGCCTTGTAATTGAATTTGGGGGGACCCCCACGCTTTTTATTTTTTTATTTTTATCAATGACATTTCTATGTGTTGCCGGGAGCCAACAATTCATTAATAGCCGCGAGTGAGTTTTAAATGACTTTTTTCCTTCAAAAATGACATTTTGTGCAGGGACAGTTCTAAGCACGGGAAACATGCGCGACTTTACATGCATATCATACTCACCCCCCATTTACGAAATTTAAAGGAATATTTCACTTTTATTTTTTCATTTTAAGCATTATTAAAATCACTGCTCCCGTAAAAACTAAAAATTTTTAAACTTTTTTTTGCATCGATACATGTCCCCTGGGGCAGGACCCGGGTCCCCAAACACTTTTTAGGACAATAACTTGCATATAAGCCTTTATAATTAGCACTTTAGATTTCGAACGTTCGAGTCCATTGTATTTAATAGGGTTCTAAAGTTCACGCGAACATTCTGTCTGTTCGCAGGTTCTGGTGCGAACCGAACAGGGGGGTGTTCGGCTCATCCCTGATAGTTAGTATTGTCTCTAACAGGGGTAGATAGGTCCCTTGGTGGATGAGTAAAACCAACAACCCTCCTTGTATCCCCTTTAGGAGGGGCATTAGATGTCATAGTAGATGGTCTCACTGCCGGGCCATCTACTTGGGCATTCTCCCCATTTCTCCCATTGATATCAAGAGTTTTCGCCTGTTGCCAGAGATACACTGAGTTAGAGCGTAAGTCACCAAGATCCCTATGGAACTTTTTGATCTTTTTCTTCTGTGTATCTCTGTCAACTTTTTCAAGTTTCTTTTTTATTCTGGTATTAAACTCCACCACCTGTTGTGTGTCTTTGATGGGATCTATTTGCAATTGACAATCATTAATCTTATGCCGCGTACACATGATCATTATTCACGGCGGTTTAAAAACCGCCGTGAATAATGACATTTTAAACGAGGGAACAGCTTGTTCCCCACACACGGTCAATTTTCTCGTCATTTTTTAAAATGACGAGAAAAACGATCGTCTATGGGCTCCGCGGCAGTGTCGCGGAAGAAATGTCAGGAAAAACGACGAGAAAAATTAGAACATGTTCTAATTTTTCTCATCGTGATTAATGCCGTTTTTCCCGTCGGAAAAAAGGGCAAAAAGCCCACAGACGATCGTTTTTCTCGTCCAAAGGAAAAAATTTCATTTTTCCCGACGGGAAAAATGATCGTGTGTACGCGGCATCATTTTCTAGTCTTACCATTTTTTTACGCTTACGTTTAAAAATAAGATCTTGTAACTTAAATCCCATATTGTTAAAAACATCATACCATTCTTTCATGTATTCAGGATCATCAAGACCGTCCTGTGGGACTACGTCCCATCTTAGGCTACGTATGATAATTTTTTCTTTAATATACTGCTCAAGTGTGCAGATTTCCCACCATGTGCGGACTTGTTTCTCTAATGCATTACCTAGGGCCGTCATTACCCCATTAAAATTTGTTTGTGCAGTAGTCTGTTCATTAACTGTGAACACATTATTGATGTCAATATTCCTGCTGCTTAGGAACAGTAACGTTTCCATGGCTGCCGAGAAAATTTAATAAAATGAAAAAAGGAAGGTGTAAATATAAGGCCTATTTTTACACCACTCAGCGCCAAAGAAAAATGTCACCGTTCCTAAACTATCCAACCGGTATCACAAAAATATGTGTATTAAAGAAGACCCAATTATCTTAGCAGACAATACAGGATCAAAAGTTAACTAAGCAGCTGTTTAAAATAAGCAAAACATAAAAACAATAGTATATAAAAACATCCACAGTATAGAAACTGTATCAATCAGATACTATGAAACAGCGCTATTTGTTGAGTAAGGGTGGCCAACTCCACAAAGACAGTCTTTTAGAAGAGTGATGCTAAATACAGTGATTCAGAGTATTTTCCATGGGTGAGCATAGAAATCAATGTAGTGTGCACCTTCCACTGATCACTCCAATTCCACCACATGACATAGACTCCCCTCAGGGGGTTAAACTCACCAGAGCTAAGCTCAAAAACAGCCTTTAAGCAGAATACTCCTCTGAACCCAACCTTGTAGGCACCACAATTCCAGGAGAACACAGGATGATTAAGGCTCCAATAAAGATCATGAAACAAAAGAGAGCGCACATAGCGTAATTCCGTTTTATTTTTGAAACAATAAGCCCTTACACAAAAATATCCCCTTCATAAAATATACGTACAATAAACCACAGTTAATGAAGCATTTAGGATGTAAAACGGGTGCACTTCACCATATCAGCTGAGTAAAAGAAGTGTAGATGTGGTGCTGTTCTGTAATTCAATATATATATATATATATATATATATATATATATATAAAGTGCACCTGTGCATACGTAAAGGTTGTATTCCTACAGGCAACAACAATAATATTGTGCAAATAATAAATAGATAAATGATAATTCTTAAATTCCACAGTGTGCAACTTTGGAATAAGTGCAAAGTGCAAAAAATGCAAAAAAAAAAAAATCCACATATATTATTCAATGTGCATAAATAAAAGTGAAAGAGTATCATATAAATATAAAAATAAAAATATAAAAATTAGGTGAACGATACAAAGATCATTTTAAAGTACGTTGGAAAAAAGTCACTTTTGTTTGCTGAACAAACGTGATGCGTGTCTTGTGAAAAACCGTTGTATTCTTATGGTGATCACAGCAAACGTGGCTATCCGTGCTCTTAATTGAATTGCACTCACCAGATATCTCACCCCTACTGGGGATATGGAGCATTCACAGTGTCTGCCACTGTGAGGCACTCGGGCGTTTCACTTAACACTGCTACGATGGCTTGCAATTGTGACCCATGGAAAAAGAAGAAAGGCAAATGCCCAATAGTGTGATACTGTTTGGAACACTGTTTATTAGGTAATTGAGTGGGAAATTACTGACATTTCATTAGATTTAAAAAAACGTCTGCAACGGTAACAGCAAGGAGCGACCTAGATCACTTCCTTGTTCCGGGTCTCGCAGCGGTGGAGCGCACACGTCACTTCCTGTATAACGTCGTGTGGGTAACTAGCTGACAGGTTTCGTCATGTTCTCCCATTGCACATAGTTAAATTGTAGATGACCCAATATATCAAAAATACTACACACACGTACATTGACAAATTAAGTCCTTGAGCAGCAATACATTTGTGTGTCATAACATATTTAGACTTGCTATTCATCATTCATAATATTCAGCAAATAATGACATGATTTAAATGTGCTAATTACGACTGTGAATATAAATAGCAGAAAGAACTCATTGGTCACAATATCCTCAACTCCTTAAAATTATGTGAATAAAAATATGTAAATAAAAACCTTATTGGGGTAAAATAGAGGTTATATAGAAACACCCCACATAGTCATAAAATTACAGTTAAAAGTTGAAAACATAAAATGAATAGTAAAAAATGGTAAAACATCCAAAAATTCCATATTCATGTAACAAATCAGACTATATCTGGATTAAAAAAAATTAGTAATCACTAATAAAACAATTAATGTCTAAGTCGACATTTAACCCTTTCGGAGTCAAAGTGTCCACTGAAAAAATCCATTGGGTCTCTCTTTTAGAGAGGTCTCTAACCAGATTAGAGCCCCTCCAAGCTGGTTTTAGGTGGTCAATGCCCCAGAATTTTAGACCTGAGGGGTCTTGGTTATGCTTTAATTTAAAATGTAACGAGACATTGTGGTCCTTAAAACCAATTTTAATGTTCGCTATATGCCCTGCAATTCTGACTTTCAAAAGTCTCTTAGTGCGGCCTATGTAAATAAGCCCGCACGGACATTGCAGAGCATAGACCACATAGGAAGTGTTGCATGTGATGAATTCCTTGATAGTAAATTCCTTATTGTTAGATGTAGATATAAAACTCTCAAGGGCCTTCACAGGGTTATTTACTTCTCTACATGCCCGACACTTCCTACAGGCAAAGAATCCATCCCTATCCCAGAAAGTTGAAGACCTGGTAGGGGGATCAAGTACCTTCCTTACTATTTTGTCAGCGAAACTTAGAGCCTTTTTATAGATAAAACCTGGCTTATTGGGTAATACTGAATGTAGCACCTTGTCCATAAGAAGGACATTCCAGTGAGTGGCAAAGATTTCCTCTACCTCTCTGTACTGGGAATGAAATCCCGAGATAAAGCTCCATTCTCGACTGTTTTGATTCTGGATAGGGATATTGTCTTGCAAAAATTCCTCTCTGGGTAATACAGGGAGGGTTGATGGTTTTACTCGTCCACCAAGGGACCAATCTACCCCTGTTAGAGACAATACTAACTATACAAGAGCTAATGCAACAAGAGACTCACATAGTAATGCACATCACCATACACCCTACAATAACCACTATCAGGTTCCGGTGTACAATAGATTCGATCCACTGTGGGAAAATACGGATAGAGAATGATATCAATCCCCTGTCCTTTCTTAGGGAGAGGGAGGGGGTGGCAGAAACGGGGCCGGGGGTACCCGCAATGGAGAGGGAGACCACCGGCACAATCCCAGCCGATGCAAGGCTACCGAGAACCACAGTTGAGAGAACCCCCGTACTGGGAGAGGGACCGTGTTCAACACCCCAATCAGAGGAGAGAAGAACAAGGGGATGTAGGGCTGGACGAAGGGTCCAGAAAAAGAAGGAGAGAGCAGGACTAGGTGGAGTTTTTAATTTAAGTGACGCTGTTTTAACACACAAGGAAATCAATATTTTACATTTAGGCTTGAAGTGTGGTCTCAAAAGACCAATCAACAAATTTGATGTCTTTATAGACATCCATAAATATATGAGGAAAGTCAATATGAAGAAGTATTTTCTCAATAAGGTTGTGGAACAAATCCCTCTTTAACCCCGTGAACAGGGCAAACCAACAAGTGGAAGTCTTTAAAAGTCTCTTGATACGAGATTTGGAACACATAGTTCCAAAAAAGAATGTTAATCCACGCCACATACTCGATGATATAACTATGTTGGAAGAGAAGAAGGATGTGATCATAAGGCCCGTGGATAAAGGTGTGGTGATTTTAAATTAAACTTTTTATCATAACCAGCTCATTGAAATGTTAAGTGATCCAAACACCTACATAAAACTTGGAAAGGATCCTACTATACAATATGAAAATAATTTAAAATGTTTGGTCGAGATGGGTTACTTTGCACTTTGCACTTATTCCAAAGTTGCACACTGTGAAAGGAAATACCTGGTACAGGGTAGTAGCAGAATACCCACTATATATACCCTCCCCAAAATCCAGAAGGATGCGAATTGCCCCCCAGGGAGACCAATTGTCAATGGGATAGGGTCTATTTCATCTCGGATGGGCCAATGCCTAGATCAGTATTTACAAACTAGTGTCTTGCGGACCAAAGCATATCTTAGGGACACTAAACGTTTATTACAGATATTGGAGCAAATAGATCTAACAGGCAAGCATCAGGTATATTTGGTGATGGTGGATGTGGCATCCCTCTATACCATCATCCAGCACGAGGATGCACTCCGGGCTCTTAATTGGGCCATGTGCCAACGTGATGACCTATCCCATAATCATAAGGTTTTTATATTGAATGCCCTGGACTTTTGTTTAGGACACAATTTCTTTTGGTTTAATGGTGATTTTTATTCCCAGCAAAAAGGTGTTGCTATGGGGGCAAAATTTGCCCCTAGCATAGCAAACTTGTTTATGGGGGAGTGGGAGGATGAAACAATTTTTTCTGTTGCTCGCACCCAACTCCTTCTAATATATAAAAGATATATAGATGATTTGTTTTTTATTTGGGAGGGGCATCTCGACTCTTTACATTAATTTTTAAATGAGATGAATTTGAATCATAACAACATTAAGTTAACCAGTGAGTATAGTCAAAGTGACATACATTTTTTAGACGTCAATATTTTTAGACAAGGAAACAGGTTGGGAACTAAGGTACACTTCAAGCCTACTGATTCTAATAGCTATGTGCCTATTAACAGCGATCACAACCCTATGTGGCTTAAAAACATTCCAAAAGGACAGATCACTAGGGTGAAACAGACTTTATATGTCAAGCACAGATTATAAAGAAAATATTTATTGAAAAAGGCTATACTGAAGAGGGCTTAGATTCCATTATTCAGGATCTAGCAATATTACCCAGAGGGGAATTTTTTGCTAGACAATATCCTTATCCAGAATCAAAACAGTCGAGAATGGAGCTTTATCTCAGGATTTCATTCCCAGTACAGAGAGGTAGAGGAAATCTTTGCCACTCACTGGCATGTCCTTCTTATGGACAAGGTGCTACATTGTGTATTACCCAATAAGCCAGGTTTTATCTATAGAAAGGCTCTAAGTTTTTCTGACAAAATAGTAAGGAAGGTACTTGATCCCCCTACCAGGCCTTCAACTTTCTGGGATAGGGATGGATTCTTCGCCTTCAGGAAGTGTCGGGCATGTAGAGAAGTAAATAACCCTTTGAGGGCCCTTGAGAGTTTTATATCTACATCTCACTATAAGGAATTTACTATCAAGGAATTCATCACATGCAACACTTCCTATGTGATCTATGCTCTGCAATGTCCATGCGGGCTTATTTTAATTAGGCCCCACTAAGAAACTTTTGAAAGTCAGAATTGCAGAGCATATAGCGAACATTAAAATTGGTTTTAAGGTCCACAATGTCTCGTTACATTTTAAATTGAAGCATGACCTCTCTAAAAGAGAGACCCAATGGATTTTTTCAGTGGACACTTTGACTCCGAAAGGGTTAAAAGTCAACTTAGACATTAATTGTTTTATTAGTGATTACTATTTTTTTTAAATCCAGATATAGTCTGATTTGTTGCAATAATATGGAATTTTTTAGATGTTTTACCATTTTTTATTATTAATTTTATGTTTTCAACTTTTATCTGTAATTTTATGACTACGTGGGGTGTTTTTATACAACATCTATTTTAACCCAATAAGGTTTTTATTTACATATTTTTATTCACATAATTTTAAGGAATTGTGGATATTGTGACCAATGAGTTCTTTCTGCTATTTATATTCACAGTCGTAATTAGCACATTTAAATCATGTCATTATTTGCTGAATATTATGAATGATGAATAGCAAGTCTAAATATGTTATGACACACAAATGTATTGCTGCTGAAGGACTCAATTTGTCAATGTACATGTGTGTAGTATTTTTGATATATTGGGTCATGTACGATTTAACTATGTGCAATGGGAGCTTGTTTGTCCCTCGCCCGTAGGAGGCTGTCATTGTTTACTCCGGATGTGGCAATGTGCATCTTCTGACATCCGGTGCGATCTCTGATTGGCCAGGGCGTCGTGGGGCGGGTGAATATAAGTTGGTCTTCTAGTCGTGTGGGCGCGCCCTCTGTCGAAGTCGGAAATGACGAAACGCGTCAAGGTGTTACCCACACAACGTTATACAGGAAGTGACGTGTGCGCTCCACCACTGCGAGACCCGGAACCAGGAAGTGATCTAAGTCGCTCCTTGCTGTTACCGCTGCAGACGTCGGACAGCTGATATGGTGAAGTGCACCCGTTTTACATCCTAAATGCTTCATCAACTGTGGTTTATTGTAAGTATATTTTATGAAGGGGATATTTTGGTGTAAGGGCTTATTGTTTCATGAATAAAACGGGATTACGCTATGTGCACTCTCTTTTTTTTCATGATCTTTATTGGAGCCTTAATCATCCTGTGTTCTCCTGGAATGGTGGTGCCTACAAGGTTTGGTTAAGAGGAGTATTCTGCTTAGAGGCTGTTTTTGAGCTTAGCTCTGGTGAGTTTAACCCCCTAAGGGGATTCTATGTCACGTGGTGGAATTGGAGTGATCGGTGGAAGGTGCACACTACATTGATTTCTTGTCAATTTTGTTTATTGAATATTAAATAATAAAGACAGTTACAATTAGTAATAAATAGCTACAACAAATGGTAATATTAGTTAAGTATATGATAATAAATTGGATGGAATTATACATATCTGAAGATTAGATATTTTACATAAACAGGTAATCAACTCGAAAATGAAATGTTAAGTTAATCTAAACAATTGAAAAATGTAATATGTAAATATGTGCTAATACACTTAGTTCCAGGCATATCAAATTAATATATAATCACTATGGAAAGAAAGCTAATTGGAAATCAACTAATTCAATAAAACTTTAAAAATGTATAATTATTGTAAGTAATAACTAAATATAGTATTTATGTATAATACATTACCATTTAAATATGGTAATACAAAAAATAGGGAAATAGAAAAAAAAGACAGAGTAATAGTAAAAGGGAAAGAATGAAGATAAGAAAGAGAGAAAAGAGTCTAGGGTAAGAAAGTTCTCCGGAGCATCTATATTGTAAGACTATTATTACGTTAGTACAGAAGATAAATGTTCATGTTTAGTACTTGTTTCCACTCATATTGTTGTATAATATTATAGTATTATAGTATATCAAGGTCTTAATAGGGAATTGTCAGGGATTGTAGGAAGAAAATACGACATTCAAGGATTACATATTTTCTCAAAATTTTGTATAGTATCGTTGGTTATGGCTTCTGATTTTGAAAGGATCATTGCTTGGTTTATTCTGTTTTAAGCTTCAGAGATCATTAATGTATTGGTTTTCCAAGCTTTGGCAATGGTTTGCTTTGCGGCTGTGGTGATCTGGAGAAAGAGCCTAAATTGAGTGTAAGAAATATGAACTGGTTTTATATTTAAAAGCGCAATAGTCGTGTCTGGAATGATAGTTATCTTAAATATTTTAGATACCATGAGGAAAATTTAATTCCAGAACTTTTTTGCAATCGGACAATCCCAGAATGTATGTAAGTGCATTCCCAGACCACCACGGCCATGAAAACAGAATGGGGAGCATTGAGGAGCATATTTTGCAATTTTAACAGGAACCAAATACCAGTGCATGATTATTTTATAGTTTGTTTCCAAAGCAATTATATTTTGAGAAGACATTTTTGTATTGGTCCAGACTTTATTCCAGTCGGAAATGTCGATTTTAGTTCCAAGTTCTTTCTCCCATTTTTCCACATATGAAGGTAGCTTTGAGTGAGAAGTAGTGATCAGATGATTATATAACATTGAAATAATATGTGTATATAGCTGAATAGAAAAAGAATGGACTTTGAAGGCACCAATATGAAAATAACAAATTTTATTAACACACTAGTACAGAAATTATACTAATTGTATTCTCAGAATACAGTAAGATATAATCTAAAATAAGAAAACATGGACAAGACCCATAGTAGGACACTCAATGATACAAAATACTCAATTCGTGGGTATGCATGATGAATCTTCCCGCTGAAGATATGAATGGCAGAGAGATGTCCCCAAAATGGAAGTCCATATAGTTCTTGGAAATTTAAAAGTGGCTCAACATGTTTCGCGATTATATGCAAATCGCTTCTTCAGGAGCTTCTAAATTTCAAGGTAGAAAATCAAATTTAGATATACATCATAAATATATAACATACATTTGTATTATACTTCGCAAGTTTATCAGACACTGATGCCAGCATCTGATTCTTACCAGAAGTATCACTTGAATTTGCCCGATGCAATCACTTCACCCCTTCCCAGGTGTCTCAACCCTAAACCCGTGCCCAAGAGAGGGCGTCTCACCAGGCTGAAATGGTGAGGAAAAGAGAGAGAAAAGTGAGTAGCGGGAACAAGGGGATGCACCAAGTATCTAAAGAGCAACCCAACATAAACTAAGAAAGGGAAATATGTTATAGTGCCATAAGGTCAACGTAATAACATTAACTAGTAGCTTACTTGTGGTATAAGGGATTTGTAATGGAAAAAGGAGGAGTTTGCGGCACGGTAAGGTAGTCCTCAAGGTCTCTAGTCGCGTAAAGCGATTAATTTGGAAAAGGCGTAGATGTGCTGCAAGAAATTAGCATAACTCTCTCAAAGGCCTATTAAAGCAACAAAGACCTATGCTTATAGAACGTGTGATTGCAGGATGGTATATTGAGTCTGAACATGTACCTTAAAGTAATTGGAACTCGGATAGAGTTGTTCCCCAACAGTGTGACAGGTTGCTGGGAATTAAAGATGGATAGTATTCCACAGCCAGATAATGTTTCCCTGTGACTATAAGACATTAAATAATGGTAGTTTTATTGTCAGATATAGACTTTCAGAATGAAAAAGAAAGTAAACTGGCAAATAATAGTTACCTAGCTAGAGTACATAGCCAAGGAACACTGTCAGGCTCTTCAATTCGCACTGCTCATTATCAATGAAAAATAAGTCCAATCTCTTATCTGTATGAAACACACAGCCAAGAAAATGGAAAAGCATTTAAGCATAAAAGAAAATCCCATAACATTTAGGGCATGTATTATGCTAAAAGAGGCAAGGGTCAAGCCTTGCTATAAGTACCTCAATTGCAGGACTTGCTCTGTAAGTGACCGCCATCTCCTTCCGCGTTCGTTGCAAGCGACTGCTCTCCCAGTGACATCTGGCACACTGGAGAGAGAGCCTCGCTTTAATGTACATCCCGATCACGTGACCGTCATGACGTATGACGTCACGTGAACCGGCTGAATGGGTGCACTCCATGTCCATGCCGTAGCAATGCCCACGCCAGGGCGGTCTGTTGGCAACCCCCTGCGCGAGTGTGGGCGGAAGTGCTGCCCGAGACGCAAGATGAAAGCGTCGGATTGCCGTAAGGATACCGCCCAGCCCAAGGCATGGAACGGCATCCGACGGCTTGTGTGGCCGCATGTTCCCCTCACTGTCTCCTCACTCCACACCAGGCCTGACAAGAGATTGAGAGAGGGAGAGACACCTGGAGGTGGAGGACCACATTGGGCAAAATAAACTGCATGTTAATACATGCTTTTTGAACAAAATGTCAGTTTAAAAAAACAATAAACTGCGGTAATATCTGCTTGTATTCCAGAAATGGTTACATGTTTGAAAATAGCTGCGATCAAGAAAACACATAAAACCGGGGGAAAAACAAAAACTAGAGAGAAACCAAAACTCAAAAAAATATAAAAATAAAAATAAAAATAAAACAAAATAAAACTACCCAACTTACCAGTGACGAAGAGTTAAGCGTAATTAACTTAACTCCATACCCTCTTTCCCCCGATGAACTGACGGTACTTCAAATGGGTCTTAGCTTCTGTCCAAACGCAACTATGGACAAGTATGAGGTCATCAAAGACCTATACTTGTTTGCAAGAAAACTTACGTATAATCACATCTTTGATCCTGACAGGAAAAGATTGCGAGCTGAAAAAGACCTCTCTGAGCAAATTAAAAAGTACACAATGAGAGAATTCAGAGCACTCAAGGATTTAATGCTGCTATTGGATGAAAGCTCAGACCCCAATAACGTGCAATCTAACAGTACCCAATCAATTGACGTTAGCCAACCAGCCATCATAGAAACCAAAAGGCCCAACTTTAAAAATAAGTCAGATCAATTTCCCGACCTCAATACAAATCCACAGGTGGAAGCATTTTTGGTAGCTATGGTTCGGGAAATCAAGAATATGCCAACTACCAACATACCTGCGAACTTACCTCTCCAACAACAACGAGCCCTCAAAAGCTTACAAACAAGGAGAGACACAGTGATAAAAGCATCAGACAAAGGGGGAAATATAGTTCTGCAAACCTGCGATCAGTATGAAACAATGTGCTTTGAGATTCTGAAAAACCCAGAATGGTACAAACCAATTACCCCAGATACTATAGCACAATATAAATTGGAATTTAAACTTATAATTTATACAGCTTATTCAGCAGCACTTATTGACAAATCCACTTATGATTTATTTAATATAGCCCACCCCAGAGAGCCTATTTTCTACGCAATTCCAAAAATCCACAAAAATTCCAGCAAGCCACCAGGCAGACCTATTGAAAGGTTCTGGTACTGTTTGGTTCTGTTGGACCTTCTTGGCTCGAGCTGGACTCAGGATCTGTGGAAGTCTCTCTGACCGGACGGATATTCAAGACACCAATAAACAGTGAATCGGTATACTAGAATATGTGTTTTAATGGTTACATGTCCTTTTTTATACACAGCGAGAAAAGTTGCCTCCCTCCTATGGACCTATCAGCAATAAGCAAAAACCTCATGATTTAGACAAAAATAAATTCTAACAGGTTTTTTGACTTCTGCAAAAGCGGTCAGTTAACATACGTCAATTGTGGTCAAACTAGACATGTTCTGACATTTGAAACAGGAAGATAAGAAACGCCAGATTTCAGTGTGGTCAATCTGTCAGTTAAAAAGCAGAAGTGAGATAAACTTTTTCCCGGAAAAGGCCTAACCACAAAGTCACATTTCAACCTAAATATACATGCCTGTTACACAGAAGAAAGATTAGCCTGACCACAAAAGTCACATCTTGTTCATACTCATGTCAGAGAAACATTATTGTAAAATATATTTTTATTTGAGGAGAACTCTAACCATGAATATTGGTTCATGATCTTCTTATACCTTACAACCCCTCCTTATGATCATGGCTTCAAGAATTGAAGCCCATCGATCATTGGATTATTAAGGACGACAGGTGGTGTGCCGTTTAGGAGAGGGGTGAAGTTTAGAGGTACTGCCATTAGGGGGATCCTAGCAGTGCTAGGATGGAGTTTACTACATATCCAACATTTTTCATATCCTGATTTTTGAGCATAAGCATACTTAAATTTAAGCAGCAGCATTTTACCACTAAAATTGTCTTCCATACTTCTTTTTGGTCTGTTAGAATTATCTGACCAACAGTGTCCTACGATTATGAGCATTAAAATAAACAATGTAATCATTAAGGAAAAAAGAAAAAAAGTTTTGCCGAAGTGACCCCTCCTTTTTGACCATTAGTGTCTATGGGTATGGAACTCTGAGTTTCTTGTTTTTTTATGGTCCACTAGGGAGTATTTTCCGAATCCTTTTCTGGAATACTCTCCAGAACAGAGGTCTTTGTCTTCTCCTTCACCTTCTTCCAGTTTCCCTTCGGAAATGTCTTTAGTCTGGATGCATGGATCCATTGTGGTCCTTGATCTGTAAGAACGGCTGTTCTGGCAACCTTCAGAATTTCAAATGGTCCTTGGAAGATAGGGCCTGGTTGTTTCCGGACGGCAAGTTGTTTTATCAATACTTTGTCTCCTGGGATATACGGATGTGTAGGCTCTGTGGAGAGAGGAGGAAAAGTGACAGCAACCTTGTCCTCTGTTTCACTAAGGCTACTTACCAGATGTTTCACATACTCTTCCTGTAAAGAATAAAGATTAGCCTCCTCTCCCTCATCAGGTTTCCTCTGTGCTGGCCTACCCATAAGTATCTCAAAAGGAGATATTCCTGTTCTGTGGGGGGGTAGTCCTGATTTGATATAAGACTGCTGGCAAGTAATCTAACCAGTTTTTCATTGTGCCACCTGTTGCTTTTTTCAATTTGTCTTTTATATTTCTGTTCATTCTTTCCTCTACTCCTGAGCTCCTTCACTAAGGCCGAGGTAAATGCTGGACCTTGATCTGACCATATAGTGGCCGGAAGGCCAAACCTACAGATCCACTGATTTATTAGTACTCTAGCTGTCTCTCCTGTGGTAGGGATTGCTTCTACCCATCCTGTAAATCAAAGATATTCTAAATTGCCCTTCTGTGTGGGGACTTGTGTGTAATCTAGGGATTCTATCATGTGGTGCACCCCTTTTATTATTATTCCCTCCTTGGTTGACCAAAGTCCAGTAGGATCTTTTGTCAACCCGTGTACCCATATCTGCTGTCAGTGTAAATGTTTACATCTTTTCCTTCAAAAATCTGACAAACCATAGTTATAGCAATGAGTTCTGCAATCTGGACTGAACTAGCATTCAGAGATTTGGCTTCAATCATTAGATCTGGCAATTGAACAATGGCATAACCAGTTTGATAAGTTTTGTCATCAGGTCGGGAGCAGCTGCCATCTACATAAACATTTTCCGCATTTGGATACGGAACATCTGTGAGGTCTGGTCTAGGGAGGGTAGTTTCTGCAAGTACCTCAGTGCAATTGTGTTCCTGAATGTAAAAACCTAATGGGCTTTGAGGTTTCTGAACATGATTTTATGGTTAGATTATGTGTTTTTAGCAAGATAATCTCATAGCCGCTGCACCTTTGCATTGTCATGTGTTGTGTGTTCATGTTTGTCATGAGGTGTGTAGTATACAGTGTGAGGTCATGTCACAGAACCACCTTTGAAGCCTCTTGTACTGCCATTGCACAGGCTGCTACGGCCTGTAAGCAACGTGGCATACCTTGAACTTGATCTGGAAGTTTCTTTGAGATGTATGATACGGGTCTCAGAGAATTCCCATGTGATTGTGCTAGGACCGCTGCAACCGTAGGTCCAGATACCACACAGTGCAATGAAAAAGGCCCTGCGCACTCTATAAGTCCCAATGCAGGGGCTTGCCTTAGAGAGCTGATTAATGCTGTGAAAGCCTTAACCCTCTCTGTTGTCCAATCAATAAACTTTGGGGCATCCTGCAGGGTAGCAGACCTTAGGATAGAATCATAATAAGAGCAATCAGGTATCCACTGCCTGCAGTATATTATGGACCCCAGGAAAGAGAGAAGCGCTGACTTGTCTCTTGGTGGACTCCAGGAGGACAGTGCCTTGACTCGAGCTGGTGACACCAAACGTTCGGTTCAGATTATACACCCCAAGTACTCAACCTGCGACCTGCACCACTGGATCTCTTTGCGAGACACCAAGTGACCTTTTGAGGCGAGGTGAGTTAGTAGGTGCTCTGAGTCCTCCGCACAGCTGACCTCATTTTCATTACACAGCAATAGGACATCCACATACTGAAGCAACACTGAGCCTTCTTTTGGTACCCAATCGCTCAAAGATCGATTCAAGACCATGGAGCACGCTGCAGGACTGTTCGCAAAGCCTTGCGGGAGCCTGGCCCAGGTTTAAAGTAATTTTGGGCTTCCTCTGCAACAGGTATGGAAGAGAACGCGATACTTAAATCAATGACCATGTAGATCTTGGACGTTGCCGGTATCTCACAAAATATTGTAGCAATATCCGCAACAAAAGGTGGAAGGGGGACAATAGCTTTGTTCAGGCCCTTTGGTCCTGTGCAAAGCGCCATTCACCACTGGCTTTGACTGGGTGAATGGGGGTGTTCCAGGGACTGATTGTATGTTTCAGTATTCCTTCTGCTAAATATTGCTTTATTTGTGGTGCTATGCCTGCAATTTTTCCTTCTGACAGGGGATATTGTTTTTGGTAATGTACTACTGCTCCTTCCCCAATGATGGGCTTGTATGGTGTGCAATGTATGCAGTGCCCATATAGGGTGTGCTTCAAGGTGTAACATAAAGTACCCTCTAAAATCCTGTCCTTTTTTTTTTTTTTGGTTAGACAAATCACAGATTTCTGATGTAGCTAGCAGGCCCCCATCTTTTGTAAATTTGATGTGAATGTTTAAACTTGACATTAAGTCTCTTCCCAGAGGAAGTGGTCAGTCAGAATGGCAAAACTCATTTAAAAAGATGTTGGTCATGAACTGTACCAACGGGCAATCTGCCTCTTCTCATATTACCCCTGCGGTTAGCTGCCCTACTTGTTCCTCTCCTAAGGGGGCATTCTGACTTCCAATGTCCCATGTCCCTGAATGTGAAACAACCCTGCTGGTTATCCTGGGGATATGCTTGGTATTGTACTTGTTGGGATTGTTGGGGAACTGGTTGTGTATAAGGGACAACCATTTGTGCAGCAGCTAACTGCGGGCTTTCTATCTGTTCGGGGTTAAATGAGGGAAATACCCCTCCTTTTGTAGTGAATAAGCCCGAGGATGCACGCTTTTTAATGTCTTTGAGAAAGGCATCAGGTTTTAATGTTGACCAATTGGGGGTAATTAATTTAAGTAACTGTGTTGTTTTGGGATCTCCCCCGGACATGACTGTGCTCACATACAGTTCAGGGTTCTCCATTCCTGTATCTTTGTATAACTGGTGTACCCGTTTACAAAATGAATAAAAGTTTTCTCCTGGTCCCTGCTTTGCAGTGCACATTATCTGCAAAGCGCTCTCTCCTTTGTAACTTTACTGCCAAACAGCTGCCACAGCTGCCCAAAATGATTCCCATCCCTTTGCATTTTTAAAGGGGTCATTATCAGCAAATAATGTCTTAACTTCTACATCGCAGATAGGATCTGGATCCACTGTCTGTATTATTATTTCACAGTCATCGGCATTCATGCCAGTGCCCACGCAATGTCTCTGTAAGAACAGAGCTGCCTCTCTGGGGTGTTTGCGTGGCTTTGGGCAAAGATCTTTAATATCCCTTAACATCCCGAGGGGGAGTGGGATATGGACCGGGGTTTCTCCCATGTGAATAACTGGGAATTTGAGGGCTTCTATCCCCGAGGTCAAGCCACCCACTGCCTCATCATCCTTATCCTCCTCAGCTTTTCTTCTATCACTTTGTCTTCATCTTCCTCTTTTTTAATACACTGTTCTTCCTCCTTTACTAATTGACTTAAACGTTCCTTTATCTGTCTTCTATCTTCCCCCTCTCGTAACCAATTAGTTCCCTTTTGTTTAGCTATGGTTAATACTCCTGCTATAACATTTGGATCTAACGAGGGGTATATTTTCTTTGGGACAAGGGATTCATCTTTTACCATAGCATATGGAGGGGGTTTTTCTTGATAAAAATTAGGGGGAGCTGATGGATTTCCTATTGCATCTTCTAATTGCTCTTTCTTTTCCATTTTTACACTTGTATATTTCTTTCTTTATTCCTTCATACCCTTTGCCCAAATCTTACAACATTTAGTCATGTAATCTTTGTCAAGGTCTTTTATGGGATAATTATACTGTTTATGTTGGCCACATATTCTGGTCACTTCCTCCCACTCTCTTCCTCGGAACATGGTCCGTATTCCCCCAAACATGGCACTTCTAACTGATGTGCTCTTTTTAAAACTAGTGACCAAAAAGGATCAGTATAATTTTTCCCATAATTGACTTTAATGTAATCAATCGGAGAGGGTTGGTGCTGCTTACCTTCAGCTTCCTTTTCTGCTTGATTACCCATTATAGCAAACAATAATACTTATACTTTAAAATTAAAAAAATTCTGTCTTGCTTTCTCTATTTCGTTCCAGGGGCGGAAAATGTCCTTAAACTTATGACAATTTATAGATTTATGACAAGGAACCCAGTGTTCTCCTTTTTTTGGTATATAATTAGACACTGGATTTCAGCCATACTTAGGCCCTCAAGTGTCAAACTATATGATAAAGAATTATGTATATTAAATCTTAACATATGTTGTTTTGATCCCTGGAACATAGGACCCTTGCCAATTTTGACATGATACCCCCCTGGAACAATTGCCACTAATGACGTGGTCTTCCCTTTATAAGCAAACAATAAACCAGTTTTACATTCAGGACAACAATATACAGTCGACATTTAAAAAGGTAACCCTTTTTGTGTACACCTTTAGATATAGAGTTTCCACAGATCCGTCCTATGTAGAGAAGAATTTAAGATTCTTTCTCAATCTAATAACCTGGTCTGGCCAACCTAGCGAGACCCTCTGTATCTATTCTAAATCTACCTTTCAATCTTAACAGAGTCCCAGAAAACTTGTAGTTTTCTCGAGAGTCTACTTTATGGTGAACCAATTGACAAGGCAAGACTGTTGTTCCCAATAATAATTAAAGGGGGTCTTACCTGTTCAATTGGATCATCCCACTTCTGACACCACTGAAAGGTTCTGGTACTGTTTGGTTCTGTTGGACCTTCTTGGCTCGAGCTGGACTCAGGATCTGTGGAAGTCTCTCTGACCGGACGGATATTCAAGACACCAATAAACAGTGAATGGGTATGCTAGAATATGTGTTTTAATGGTTACATGTCCTTTTTTATACACAGCGAGAAAAGTTGCCTCCCTCCTATGGACCTATCAGCAATAAGCAAAAACCTCATGATTTAGACAAAAATAAATTCTAACAGGTTTTTTTACTTCTGCAAAAGCGGTCAGTTAACATACGTCAATTGTGGTCAAACTAGACATGTTCTGACATTTGAAACAGGAAGATAAGAAAAGCCAGATGTCAGTGTGGTCAATCTGTCAGTTAAAAAGCAGAAGTGAGATAAACTTTTTCCCGGAAAAGGCCTAACCACAAAGTCACATTTCAACCTAAATATACATGCCTGTTACACAGAAGAAAGATTAGCCTGACCACAAAAGTCACATCTTGTTCATACTCATGTCAGAGAAACATTATTGTAAAATATATTTTTATTTGAGGAGAACTCTAACCATGAAAATTGGTTCATGATCTTCTTATACCTTACACCTATTATCTCCGGCATAGGCTCCATGACAGAGAATGCCAGACGATTTATTGATTTTTTTCTCATGCCTCATGTGTCAAGCCTGCCTTCTTATGTGCGGGACACGTCCGATCTCCTTAGGAGACTGGACGGCCTCGCCATTCCTTTGGAGACAGTTTTTGTCACTATAGACGTAGAAGCGCTTTATTCCAGCATACCACATGATCTTGGCTTGAAAACTGTTGAGGTCTTTTTGAAAGAACAGGATCACAGGCAATGGAAATTCCAGTCTTTCATAATTCAGTTGTTATCTTTCATTTTGAAACACAATTACTTCTCATTTCTCGGTTCCCACTACCTCCAGGTACAGGGCGTGGCAATGGGCACTTGCTGTGCACCGGCTTATGCCAATCTGTACCTGGGGGGGTGGGAACGAGAGATTTTTTCTAATAACAAATATCGCCAGTACCTGGACCAGACCATGTGCTGGTTCAGGTACATTGACGATATCATCGTCATTTGGACTGGTACCTTGCCCCTCCTTAAGGAGTTTCTACAAGTACTCAATGTTAACAACTATAATTTTAAATTTACCTTTGATTGGCATTCACAACATATTTCGTTTCTGGACATACTCCTGTATAGGGATTCCAGCAACAAAATAGCTACTAAATTATATCGCAAACCTACAGCTGGTAATACCTTACTGCACGCTGATAGTGGCCACCCTATATCCCTAGTGCATAGTATACCTTATGCACAATACATCCGCCTGCGCAGAAACTGCACGTACGATGCAGATTTCAGGCAGCAGGCAGATGAGTTACGTACCAGATTGCTCAAACGAGGATACAGTAAAAGCTTCCTCCGACGGGCTTACAACAAAGCCAACGGACAAGAGAGAACCTCTTTACTGTATTCTAGACCCAAGACCAATGCGGATCAGCAAACTACCAAATTTATAACCAAATATTCGGCACAGCATACATCACTGCGAGGGTGCCTGGAACAACATTGGCACCTACTCAGTGAAGATGTTACAATAGGTAAATATGTGAGGAATACTCCAGAAATAGTCTTTCAAAGGGCCACCTCAATTGGTAGCAGATTAACAAGCAGTGAATATAAACCAAACTGTCATCCAGTAAACATAGATCGAGGCCTCTACACCTGTGGACAATGCACCTATTGCCCCTGGGTACTACCGGGTAAAAGATTCAAACTTCCAAATGGCGAAAGGTTTTGCCCTCGATTTCATGCTACACAGAAGGGGTAGTGTACCTCATGCTCTGCAGATGTGGGGCATTCTACGTAGGAAAGACCATCCGACAGTTTAAGCAACGCATATACGACCATATTTACTACTCCCAGTTTGCTAAAATGATCACACCAGTAAGTCGCCATCTAGGATTATATCATAAGTTCGACACTTCTATGGTCAAATTCATGATATTAGAGGTTATCCAACAAGACACCCGAGGGGGCAACTGGGACAAACGTATACTCCAAAAGGAAACTTTTTGGATAGAACGTCTTGAAGCGACCAGGCCGCCAGGTATTAATGAGATAGTGTCTTACCGGCCTTTTCTATAGAATTATATCTCTGTATCCTGGCTATTCAGGATATAGGGGTGTATTATCATCATCTCTAATTTATTCCATCAATAACATAGACGGTCTCCCCTAGGTGCAGTCAGGACGGTTATTGGTCAAGCTAGCATGCCTAGGCAATTCGCTTGCCTATGTGCCAATTTAATTCATAATTGGCACTCCAATGATCGTTGTGGCAATTCTTGGAAATACTGGGTCGTTGTATTTTGTTTGATGATTTTTTCTTCTTATTATTATTATTATTTTTTTTTTATATTTTCTTGAGTTTTGGTTTCTATCTAGTTTTTGTTTTGCCCCGGTTTTATGTGTTTTCTTGATCGCAGCTATTTTCAAACATGTAACCATTTCTGGAATACAAGCAGATATTACCGCAGTTTATTGTTTTTTTAAACTGACATTTTGTTCAAAAAGCATGTATTAACATGCAGTTTATTTTGCCCAATGTGGTCCTCCACCCAGAGGCGTATCTAGTGAAAATGGCGCCTATGGCAAGAACTGAAACTGCGCCCCTGTCAAAACATTTAAAACCCATCTTTCAGATATCGCACAAATCACAATCGCACATGATGTTGACTTTAAGGCCTCTTTCACACTGGGGCGGTGGGGGGCGTTGTTTACCGTTGTTTTTGCTGCGCTGTTCAGCCGCTAGTGGGGCTCTTTTAACCCCCGCTAACGGCTGAGAAAAGGTTAAAAAAAAAACGCCTGCAAAGTGCCGCTTTGATTTCAATGGGCAGGGGCGCTTTAGGAGCCGCTCCTACAGTGCCTCAAAGATGCTGCTTGCAGGACATTTTTTACCAACCTGCTAGCGCACCGCTCCAGTGTGAAAGCCCTCGGGGCTTTCGCACTGGAGTGAATAAAGGGGCTCTTTTAGGGCGCTTTGCAGGCGCTATTTTTAGCGTTATAGCGACTGCAAAGCGCCTCAGTGAGAAAGGGGTCTTAGGCTAGTTTCACACTGAGGTGCTTTGCAGGTGTTACAGCGCTACAAAATTGCGCCTGCAAAGCGCCCTGAAAGAGCCTCTTTTTTCACTCCAATGTGAAAGCCCAAGGGCTTTCACACTGGAGCAGTGCGCTGGCAGGACGCTCAAAAAAGTCCTGCTAGCTGCATCTTTGAGGCACTGTAGGAACTGTGTACACACAGCTTCTAAAGCGCCCCTGCCCATTAAAATCAATGGGCAGCGCCACCGAATCGCCAGCAAAGTGCCGCTGCAGTGGCGCTTTGCTGACGGTTTTAACCCTTTTTGGGCCACTAGCGGTGCGCTGGCAGGACGCTCAAAAAAGTCCTGCCAGCCGCATCTTTGAGGCGTCCCGCTAGTGACAGTGCTTTTCCGCCGACGGCGCAGCGCCCCAGTGTGAAAACAGCCTAAGTCATCATGTGCCAGGCACAGGCCCAAACAGAAGCAAGCAGCCAATCAAATATAGTGCTTTCTCAATATGGAATAAATAAATTGTAATTATGCATAGCGATAGATATCATAAATAAAGTGATTTGTGCAACAGCGGGTACTACTTGCACAAATCACTTTATTTATGATAACTATGGCTATGCATAATTACAATTTATTTAATCAATATTGAGCAAGCAGGCACTACAGTATACTGGCAGTCTGGCACACATCATTAACACTGACTGACTTCACAGTGAAAACTTTCTCTAATACAAAAATGCTTTATTCACAATGTACACTGACTAGTACGGTACCTGCTGCAGTTGCTGCCTGGCTTGGGGGTTCGGGTTCCACCGTTCCAGAGTCCAGTTCAGTTGAACTTAGTTCTCCTCAGCGACGACGACCTCACCTCACGTGACGTCACCGACCCGCTCGCGCTTGGGGAGAAGATAGAAGCAGTGCAGAGGAGGAAAGCTCCGCCTCCGCCAGTTAGCCGAATGACAGTCTGGAGACACACACAGAGTGGACGGTCCCACTGATCTATAAGCATGGGGGCGCCCGCACCTGTCACTCTCCTACACACTAGCATTCAGATCCAGCAGCGAAGTAAGAATGAAGTGCCATGCCGCCGCCGGAGGTGGCGCATAGGAGGACAGGTGCGGGTGGGAATTTTTTTTTTCATCTAGTTTATTTTGCCGCCCCCCCCAGGGCACCCATGGCACTTGCCATGGAGTGCCATACCCTGGATACGCCACTGCCTCCACCTCCAGGTGTCTCTCCCTCTCTCAATCTCTTGTCAGGCCTGGTGTGGAGTGAGGAGACAGTGAGGGGAACATGCGGCCACACAAGCCGTCGGATGCCGTTCCATGCCTTGGGCTGGGCGGTATCCTCACGGCAATCCGACGCTTTCATCTTGCGTCTCGGCAGCACTTCCGCCCACACTCGCGCAGGGGGTTGCCAACAGACCGCCCTGGCGTGGGCGTTGCTACGGCATGGACGTGGAGTGCACCCATTCGGCCGGTTTACGTGATGTCATACGTCATGACGGTCACGTGATCGGGATGTACATTTAAGCGAGGCTCTCTCTCCAGTGTGCCAGATGTCACTGGGAGAGCAGTCGCTCGCAACGAATGCGGAAGGAGACGGCGGTCACTTACAGAGCAAGTCCTGCAATTGAGGTACTTATAGCAAGGCTTGACCCTTGCCTCTTTTAGCATAATACATGCCCTAAATGTTATGGGATTTTCTTTTATGCTTAAATGCTTTTCCATTTTCTTGGCTGTGTGTTTCATACAGATAAGAGATTGGACTTACTTTTCATTGATAATGAGCAGTGCGAATTGAAGAGCCTGACAGTGTTCCTTGGCTATGTACTCTAGCTAGGTAACTATTATTTGCCAGTTTACTTTCTTTTTCATTCTGAAAGTCTATATCTGACAATAAAACTACCATTATTTAATATGTCTTATAGTCACAGGGAAACATTATCTGGCTGTGGAATACTATCCATCTTTAATTCCCAGCAACCTGTCACACTGTTAAGGAACAACTCTATCCGAGTTCCAATTACTTTAAGGTACATGTTCAGACTCAATATACCATCCTGCAATCGCACGTTCTATAAGCATAGGTCTTTGTTGCTTTAATAGGCCTTTGAGAGAGTTATGCTAATTTCTTGCAGCACATCTACGCCTTTTCCAAATTAATCGCTCTACGCGACTATAGACCTTGAGGACTACCTTACCGTGCCGCAAACTCCTCCTTTTTCCATTACAAACCCCTTATACCACAAGTAAGCTACTAGTTAATGTTATTACGTTGACCTTATGGCACTATAACATATTTCCCTTTCTTAGTTTATGTTGGGTTGCTCTTTAGATACTTGGTGCATCCCCTTGTTCCCGCTACTCACTTTTCTCTCTCTTTTCCTCACCATTTCAGCCTGGTGAGACGCCCTCTCTTGGGCACGGGTTTAGGGTTGAGACACCTGGGAAGGGGTGAAGTGATTGCATCGGGCAAATTCAAGTGATACTTCTGGTAAGAATCAGATGCTGGCATCAGTGTCTGATAAACTTGCGAAGTATAATACAAATGTATGTTATATATTTATGATGTATATCTAAATTTGATTTTCTACCTTGAAATTTAGAAGCTCCTGAAGAAGCGATTCGCAGATAATCGCAAAACATGTTGAGCCACTTTAAAATTTCCAAGAACTATATGGACTTCCATTTTGGGGACATCTCTCTGCCATTCATATCTTCAGTGGGAAGATTCATCATGCATACCCACGAATTGAGTATTTTGTATCATTGAGTGTCCTACTATGGGTCTTGTCCATGTTTTCTTATTTTAGATGATATCTTAATGTATTCTGAGAAAACAAATAGTATAATTTCTGTACTAGTGTGTTACTAAAATTTGTTATTTTTATATTGGTGCCTTCAAAATCCATTCTTTTTCTATTCAGCTATATACACTCAATTAGGATGTGGCACTTTTGTTATTTAGGGGGATTGATTACTACCCAAGGGCCAATGTAATCAATAATTATTCAATAACATTGAAATAAGACGTTTGGTATGAGGGTCTTGTTTACTTATACGTTCGCATTGTGACATATTACTTAATTGATTAGTATCATGTAAATAAGGTTAACAATTTTTTGGGATTTGTAAGTAGCGAAAGAGTTCAGAAGCCGGGAGTTTGTGATGTTCACATATTTTAGGAAATGTTTTGAATGAGGTTAATGTTAAAAAATCAGCTAATTGTGTTAGGCCAGCAGAAGTCCATTTTTTAAAAGTATTAGGGTATGTGTGGGCTGAGTAAAATTTGGGGTTTCTGATAAATGATATTAAAGGTGTATGTGGAGATTGCAAACCTTTGGTTATTTTAAATTTATCCCAAATGGTAATTGTATGTTTGGTTATTTTATTTTCAATTATTTTATGGTTAGAAGAGGTAGACCATATTAGATTAGGTAAGGATGTTGGGTTACTATCAATTGTTTCAATTGCTACCCAAAGAGGGATTTCATATTTTTTATGATATTTGGGGATATTCGCTATTTGTGCGGCATGGAAATAGGTGGTAAAATTGGGAAAGCCTAGTCAACCTTTCAATTTTGGGAGATATAGAGTGTGTGAGGGTAAGCGTGATTTTAGAGAGTTCCATATAAATGCTTGTGTTTTGCGTTGAAGATTTCTCAAGAAGTATGAGGGTATTGGAATGGGTAAAACACGAAAAAGGTATAATATTTTTGGAAGTATAGTCATTTATATGACATTTATTTTGCCTATCTTGATATTGGGAGAGTAGACCATTGTTTTAGATAATTAGTAATTTTCCGTAATAGTGGGGGATAGTTAGCAGAGAATATGTCGGTGAGATCAGGAGTGAGAGCAATACCTAAATAAGTGAGGTGTGTAGATGACCAAGTAAAAGGGAGGGATGTTTTCACTTGCTGTAATGTATCTGGAGATAAAGAAATATTTAGAGCTGTAGATTTTTGTGAATTTATTTTTAAACCTGATATTCGGGCAAATTGGTCTAATATGTTGATAAGATTAGGGGCAATAATATGTGGGGAAGTCATTAAAATTAAGATGTCATCAGCAAATAAGCAAAGCTTATGTTGATGACCTGCTAATTCTATACCTTTGATTGAGGGATCTGCACGAATGGATTGGGCAAGGGGTTCAATTAATAGGGCAAATAGGAGTGGGGAGAGAGGACATCCCTGGCGTGTACCTCTATTGATATCAAACATGTCAGACTTGTATCCTGCGTATTTAACATAAGCTTCGGGTTTATAATATAATGATGAAACCCAGCTTAGAAAGTGGGGGCCAAAACCCAATTTTTGTAAAGCGAAATGTAATAATGACCATGATACCGTGTCAAAAGCTTTTTTGATGTCTAGTGATTAGGGATGAGCTCCGTGTTCGAGTCGAACATACGTTCGACTCGAACATCGGCTGTTCGATCGTTCGACGAAGATCGAACGATTTGGGCCGTTCGTGCCAAATTCGAGTGACGCGAACGGCCCACAATGCACTACGCCATCGCAGTGTCATCCAGGCGCTGTGATTGGCCAAGCATGCACTGTGACCCCGCATGCTTGGCCAATCACAGCGCCGGCAGCGAGGAGAGCAATGATTGGCCACAGGCAGGATGCCTGTGGCCAATTATTGCTGAGGGTGTTTAGTACACGCCCCACACTATAAAAGGCCGCCAGCACGGCGGCCTAGTGTAGTGTGTTCCGGAGCAGGGAAAGACAAGCATAGGCAGGGACAGTGACATTTATTTCTTTCTTGCTTAACCTGGATTCCTTTAGTTTAGGGAAAGAGAAGGATAGGTAGGGAGAGTGTCAGTGTGTTTTACTGTGCGAGTCCTTGTTTCTAGGGACAAAGAAGGAAAGTGAGGGGATTTCTCCTTGTGCTATAGTGTGCTTTAAAAAAACATTTTTTCTAGGGACAGAAAACTGTAGGTAGGGAGAGTGTCAGTTTCTTTCACTGTGCCAGTCCTTGTTTCTAGGGACAAAGAAGGAAAGTGAGGGGATTTCTCCTTGTGCTATAGTGTGCTTTAAAAAAAACATTTTTTCTAGGGACAGAAAACTGTAGGTAGGGAGAGTGTCAGTTTCTTTCACTGTGCCAGTCCTTGTTTCTAGGGACAAAGAAGGAAAGTGAGGGGATTTCTCCTTGTGCTATAGTGTGCTTTAAAAAAACATTTTTTCTAGGGACAGAAAACTGTAGGTAGGGAGAGTGTCAGTTTCTTTCACTGTGCCAGTCCTTGTTTCTAGGGACAAAGAAGGAAAGTGAGGGGATTTCTCCTTGTGCTATAGTGTGCTTTAAAAAAACATTTTTTCTAGGGACAGAAAACTGTAGGTAGGGAGAGTGTCAGTTTCTTTCACTGTGCCAGTCCTTGTTTCTAGGGACAAAGAAGGAAAGTGAGGGGATTTCTCCTTGTGCTATAGTGTGCTTTAAAAAAACATTTTTTCTAGGGACAGAAAACTGTAGGTAGGGAGAGTGTCAGTTTCTTTCACTGTGCCAGTCCTTGTTTCTAGGGACAAAGAAGGAAAGTGAGGGGATTTCTCCTTGTGCTATAGTGTGCTTTAAAAAAACATTTTTTCTAGGGACAGAAAACTGTAGGTAGGGAGAGTGTCAGTTTCTTTCACTGTGCCAGTCCTTGTTTCTAGGGACAAAGAAGGAAAGTGAGGGGAATTCTCCTTGTGCTATAGTGTGCCAAAGCATTCCTCATCAACCATCTTTGAAATCCTTGTTTTTTGGACAGTCAGGGAAATTGTCGTTGTGCTATTTTGTGCAAAAGCAATAATCCTCAACCATATTTAGAAATCCTTAAGTAAAGGGACAGAGAAGGACACCTGAAGGTAGCCCTTATTGCTTTTTTCCCATCTCCCTGCAGGCCATCTATTAGAATGTCTGGAAGGCAAACAAGGAGAGGCAGACAGTCAGGAGGCAATAAAAGAGGGCAAGCAGGCTCTGTGTCTGGGGGCAACAGTGCTGGTCGTGGACGCGGTGCATTGTCATCAGCACATGGCCATGGGACACGCTTGTCCTTCTTTTCGGCAGCTGGACATGTTGAGCCACATCATGCCGAAGACTTGGTAGAGTGGATGACCAAGCCCTCCTCCTCCTCCTCATCCTCTCTCACCCAGGCTCAGGGTACTGGCAAAGCAGCTGCCAAAGCGTCCTCTTCCCTGGTATCAATGTCAGACTCATCATCAGTCACTCCTTCCCTAGACCCACCATGTCCTCCTCCTGAGGAGTCCCCCGAACTGTTTGAGCACAGTGTTGGGTACATGCTCCAGGAGGATGCCCAGCGTTTCGAAGGGTCTGATGATGAAACCCAGCTACAGGAAGGCAGTAGCGTGAGAGCAGACAGAGGGGATGCTCAAGAAGGACACCAATCTGGCAGTCATGTTCCAGCAGCTGCAGCATACTGCCAGATTGGCTCCAGTGATGAGGAGGGAGGGGATGATGAGGTCACTGACTCCACGTGGGTGCCTAATAGGAGAGAGGAGGAGGAGGAGGATGAGGAGGAGGCACATCTCCAACGAGGCAGGATGCCCTTTGGTGGCCAGCGTAAGGGCAGTACACCGACGGAATCACACCGCAGAGCTCCGCCTGTGCAGGGCGCTGCCTCTGCCCGTCATTCAAAAAGTTCCTTGGTGTGGGCCTTTTTTGAGGCTAGTGCATCAGATCGCACAGCTGCTGTTTGCAACATATGTCTCAAGCGTATATCGCGTGGCCAAAACATCAGCCGCTTGGGTACCACATGCCTGACCAGACATATGTTGACCTGCCATGCAGCTCGTTGGCAAGCCTACCTCAAAGACCCACACCAAAGAACAAAGCGGACCTCTCCTTGCACCGCATCAGCTGGGATCTCCAACCCCACTATAACTTCAGTCCTCTCTGAAACATGCACTGAGAGGAATGAAGGTGTAGAATTAGGTGTGTCACAGCCAAGTACTTGCGGCCACTCTGCTAGCAGTACACCGACGTCCGATTCTAGCAGGCAAATTTCCCTGCCCCAGCTGCTGGACCGTCGAAAGAAGTTCACTCCCAGCCATCCACATGCCCAGCGGTTGAATGCTAGCTTGGCTAAATTGCTAGCGCTTCAACTGCTGCCTTTTCAGTTGGTAGACTCGGCCCCCTTCCGTGAGTTTGTGCAATGTGCGGTTCCTCAGTGGCAGGTTCCCAAACGCCACTTTTTCTCACGGAAGGCTATTCCGGCTCTCTACCGGCATGTGGAAGGCAATGTCTTGGCCTCGCTGGACAGGGCGGTCAGCGGTAAGGTGCATATTACCGCTGACTCATGGTCCAGCAGGCATGGACAGGGACGTTACCTTTCTTTCACGGCCCATTGGGTCACTCTTTTGGCAGCTGGGAAGGATGCAGGACAAGGTGCAGTAGTGTTGGAGGTTGTTCCACCGCCACGCCTCCAAAATGCTACTACTGGTTGTGACACACCTCTCTCCTCCACCCCCTCCTCTTCTTCTTCCTCCATGGCCTCTTCCTGTGGTTTGTCCTATGAACCAGCGGTGCTCCGTAGCCGTTCACGGGGCTACGCAAGTACGCAGGCAAAAAGATGCCATGCCGTGCTTGCGCTGGTGTGTTTGGGGGACAGAAGCCACACTGGGGCAGAGGTCCTGTCTGCTCTGCAGGGCCAGGCCGAGAGGTGGTTGACGCCACGCCAGCTTAAGCCAGGAATGGTGGTTTGCGACAATGGCACCAACCTCCTCTCCGCCCTCCGACAGGGACAACTGACCCATGTGCCCTGTGTGGCTCACGTCCTTAACCTGGTGGTGCAGCGGTTCTTGGGCAGGTACCCGGGCTTACAGGATGTCCTGAGGCAGGCCAGGAAAGTCTGTGTGCATTTCCGCAGATCTTATAATGCCAGTGCTCGCCTGGCTGAGCTGCAAAAGGAGTTGAACCTGCCCAAGAACCGCCTTATATGTGACATGCCCACCAGGTGGAACTCAACGTTGGCCATGCTGCAGCGGCTGCACACGCAGCAGAGGGCCATCAATGAGTACCTGTGCGACTACGGCACCAGGACAGGGTCAGGGGAGCTTGGTTTTTTTTCTCCACGCCAGTGGGGCATGATCAGGGATGCATGCACTGTCCTGGCACCATTTGAGGAGGCCACGAGGATGGTGAGCAGTGACAGTGCATGCATCAGTGACACTGTACCTCTTGTCCACCTGTTGGAGCACACGCTGCGTGGAATAATGGACAGGGCACTTGAGGCAGAACAGAGGCAGGAAGAGGAGGACTTCCTTGCCTCTCAAGGCCCCCTTTACCCAGACAGTGTTCCTTCTGTCCCACCCATCGCACAGGAAGAGGAAGAGGAGGAGGAGGAGGAGGAGGAGGAGGAGGAGGATTGTGTCAGCATGGAGGTGGAGGCTGGCACTCAGCATCATCAGCAGCAGTCTTTTAGGGATGATTTACAGTCCCAAGAAACCAGTGGACTTGTACGTGGCTGGGAGGAGGTGGCTGCGGATCATGTCGTCCTTAGTGACCCAGAGGACTCGGAGCGAATGCCTCAGCAAACCTACGCTGCATGGCCTCCCTGATCCTGCAAAGTCTGCGGAAGGATCCTCGTATTCTTCGGATCAAGGAGAGGGACCATTACTGGCTGGCCACTCTCCTTGATCCACGGTACAAGAGTAAGGTTGCGGACCTTATGTTACCTTCGCAGAGGGAGCAGAGGATGAGACAACTCCGGGAGGCCTTGCAGAAAGGTCTGTGCAACGCGTTCCCAGAGACTGGGAGGTTACAAACTCCTGGTCCTGGACAACGAGTTGCTGAGGCTTCGGCCAGTCAAAGAAGGAGCGGTGGGGAAGGTGGCCATCTGACCGATGCGTTCAGACAATTCTTTAGTCCGCAGCCCCAAAGTATGATCGGTTCCAGCAACCATCGCCAGCGTCTGATAAACATGGTGCAGGAATATCTAGGGGCAAGGTCAGACTTGGACACCTTCCCCACCGAAAATCCTCTGGCTTACTGGGTCTTGAGGATGGATCACTGGCCAGAGCTTGCACAGTATGCAATTGAGCTACTGGCCTGTCCTGCATCCAGCGTTCTTTCGGAACGCACATTCAGTGCTGCTGGAGGATTTGTCACGGATCACAGGGTGCGCCTGTCCACCGACTCGGTTGATCGACTGACTTTCATCAAGATGAACCAGTCTTGGATCACCACCAGCTACCACACACCTGATGCTGATATAACAGACTAATTGATTTTAACATGTCACATCCCTTCAAGACTGATGCTGATGCTGAGTGCCTGTGCTGTTATGTTGACTGGCTATCCTCCTCCTCCGAGTCCTCAATGATACGATTGATGATGATAGCTTGGAAGATCATTTTTGTTTATGGGTGCCGCCACCAGTGGCTAAGGCCCAATTTTTCAGCCCCTGTTTTACAGGGGCGTGTAATTACAATTTTTTTAGCAATAATTTGCCATAGGGCTCATTGCTGTGCTCCAAGTACAGTATCTGTGAGGGGTTGGAGTGTTGTGGCACCAGTGCCTAAGGCCCAATTTTTCAGCCCCTGTTTAACAGGGGCGTGTCATTACAATTTTTGAAGCAATACTTTGCAACAGGGCTCATTGCTGTGCTCCAAGTAACGTATCTGTGAGGGGTTGTAGTGTTGTGCCACCAGTGCCTAAGGCCCAATTTTTCAGCCCCTGTTCAACAGGGGCATGCAATTACAATTCTTGATCTAATAATTCACAGCAGGGCCCATTGCTGCACCCACCAAGAGTAACTCTGAGGGCTTACAGTGTTGTGGCAGCACCACCACCACCACCACCACCACGAAAGGCCCAATTTTTCAGCCCCTGTTCAAAAGGGGCATGTAATTACAATTCTTGATCTAATAATTCACAGCAGGGCCCATTCCTGCACCCACCAAGAGTAACTCTGAGGGCTTACAGTGTTGTGGCAGCACCACCACCACCACCACCACCACGAAAGGCCCAATTTTTCAGCCCCTGTTCAACAGGGGCATGCAATTACAATTCTTGATCTAATAATTCACAGCAGGGCCCATTGCTGCACCCACCAAGAGTAACTGTCAGGGCTTACAGTGTTGTGGCACCAGCACCACCATCAAAGGCCCAATTTTTACTACCACTGTTCAACAATTATATGTAATTAAAATTCCTGATATAATAGTTGACAGCAGGGCGTTCCAGCACCAACCAAGAGTAACTGTGAGTGCTTACAGTGTTGTGCCAACACCAACAACTAAGGGGCCTATTTCTGCAGAGTATATACGGCAGGTCCCTACTTTCAAACATCCAACTTACAAACGACTCCTACTTGCAAACGCAAGAAGACAACAGGAAGTGAGAGGAAATCTACCACTAGGAAGGAAAATTCTCTCCTGTAAGAATAAATATGGGAGAAAGGTGTCTCCTCTGTACTGATGCTTTATCAGCAATCCTTGTTTCAAGAAAAACACCACATTTCAAAAACAGTTGTCATTGGGACGGAAAGTGAGGTGAAATGTTCTGAACAGGGGCACAGACAGCAAAACAAATGTTACAGGGGTGATAACCCTTACCTATGTTTTCCAAAAAGTTTAAAAATAGATTTTTGGGCTGGAGCTACACTTCAACAATGTACCTGTTCAAAATTACAAACAGATTCTACATAAGAACAAACCTACAGTCCCTGTCTTGTATGCACCGCCTGTATACGGCTGTTCAGAGTATATAGGGCCTTTTTTATTTTATGTGCGGGGTTCCTCTTAATATCCATACAAGACCCAAAGGGGCTGGTAATGGGCTGGGGTAGGGGGGGGGTCATGGGGTAGCTATGCCATTTTTCTTAAAGATTTTCATCCATATTACCGGGACCAGACATTACATTAAAGCCGCAAGCAGTTTTAAATGGCTTTTTTTTCCTTTAGAAGTGTCATTTTGTGCAGGGACAGTTCAAAACACGGGAAACACGTGGCACTTCACAGGCATACTTTAGACACCCCCCAGGTACGATATTTAAAGGAATATTTGACTTTTTTTTCACTTTATGCATCATTAAAATGACTGCTCCCGAAAAACGACCGTTTTTAAAACTTCTTTTTGCATTGATACATGTCCCCTGGTGCAGAACCCCGGTTCCCAAACCCTTTTTAGGACAATAACATGCATAATAGTTGTTATAATTAGCACTTTAGAATTCGAACGTTCGCATCCATTGTATTTAATAGGGTTCTAATGTTCGTACGAACTTTCGGTCCGTTCGCGGGTTCTGGTGCGAACCGAACCGGGGGGTGTTCGGCTCATCACTACTAGTGATACAAGGCATGTAGGTATTCATCTAGTTTTAGCTGCTTGGATCAATAGGGCTGTTCTTCGGACATTATCTGAAGCTTGGCGCAAGGGGATGAAACCTACTTGATCTTTGTTGATTAGGGAACCAATTATATTATTCAGTCGAAATGCCATAACTTTCACTAGTAGTTTTATGTCTAAATTTATTAAAGATATTGGCCTATAATTTGCACAGGCTGAGTCATCTGACTGAGGTTTAGGGATCATTGTTATTACTGCTGTAAGGGTTTCTGATCTAAAAGATTGATTGTTGAGAAGGGAGTTGAATGCTTCTGTCAGGATGGGAGTTAATACACGGGAGAATCTTTTGTAGTAGAGGGCTGAGAACCCGTCAGGTCCTGGACGTTTGTTTGGTTTGAGGGATTTGATTGCCAGTTCAATTTCACTAGGGCTAATGGGATTTTCAAGACTGTCGTATTGTGTCTGAGATAGAGTTGGGAGACTTAATTGTGAGAAAAATTATTCTGCGTTGGATTGGTCAAAAGATCCTTATTTTTTATAGAGAGAGGTGAGATGTTTATGGAAGGTGTGTCAGATTTTTACCAGATTACTTGTGTATCTATCTTGAGAGATTTTTTAGTCTAATTGGTTTAAAAGGGTTATTTAGTTTTTTGAGTGCTCGGGCAAGGAGGGTTTGCTTTAAAATAAAAATGTTGTTTAGATTTACGTAGTGTTTTGTCTACTGAATCTGATAAGAAGAGGTCAAGTTTTAACCACTTAAGCCCCGGACCATTTGGTAGCTAAAGGACCAGAGGTGAATTCAGAATTTTGCACTGCGCTGCTTTAACTGTAAATTGTGCGGACATGCAATGTTGTACCCAAACGAAATTTGCGTCCTTTTCTTCCCACAAATAGAGCTTTCTTTTAATGGTATTTGATTGCCTCTGCGATTTTTATTTTTTGCGATATAAACGGAAAAAGACCGAAAATTTTGAAAAAAAATGATATTTTCTACTTTTTGTTATAAGAAAAATCGAATAAACTCAATTTTAGTCATACATTTAGGCCAAAATGTATTCAGCCACATGTCTTTAGTAAAAAAAATGTCAATAAGCGTATATTTATCGGTTTGCGCAAAAGTTATAGCGTTTACAAACTAGGGTACATTTTCTGGAATTTACACAGCTTTTAATTTATGACTGCCTATCTCATTTCTTGAGGTGCTAAAATGACAGGGCAGTACAAAACCCCCCCAAATGACCCCATTTTAGAAAGTAGACACCCCAAGGAAATTGCTGAGAGGCATGTTGAGCCCATTGAATAATTTTTTTTTGTCCCAAGTGATTGAATAATGACAAAAAAAAAATTACAAAAAGTTGTCACTAAATGATATATTGCTCACACATGCCATGGTTATATGTGGAATTGCACCCCAAAATACATTCTGCTGCTTCTCCTGAGTATGGGGATACCACATGTGTGGGACTTTTTAGGAGCCTAGCCACGTACGGGACCCCGGAAACCAAGCACCGCCTTCAGGATTTCTAAGGGCGCAAATTTTTGATTTCACTCCTCACTACCTATCACAGTTTTGAAGGCCATAAAATGCCAAAATAGCACAAAACCCCCCCAAATGACCCCATTTTAGAAAGTATACACCCCAAGGAAATTGCTGAGAGGCCTGTTGAGCCCATTGAATATTTTTTTTTTGTCCCAAGTGATTGAATAATGACAAAAAAAAAAATACAAAAAGTTGTCACTAAATGATATATTGCTCACACATGCCATGGTTATATGTGGAATTGCACCCCAAAATACATTCTGCTGCTTCTCCTGAGTATGGGGATACCACATGTGTGGGACTTTTTAGGAGCCTAGCCACGTACGGGACCCCGGAAACCAAGCACCGCCTTCAGGATTTCTAAGGGCGCAAATTTTTGATTTCACTCCTCACTACCTATCACAGTTTTGAAGGCCATAAAATGCCAAAATAGCACAAAACCCCCCCAAATGACCCCATTTTGGAAAGTAGACACCCCAAGCTGTTTGCTGAGAGGCATGGTGAGTATTTTACAGCTCTCATTTGTTTTTGAAAATGAAGAAAGAACATTTTTTTTTTCTTTTTTTTTTTCAATTTTCAAAACTTTGTGACAAAAAGTGAGATCTGCAAAATACTCACAATACCTCTCAGCAAATAGCTTGGGGTGTCTACTTTCCAAAATGGGGTCATTTGGGGGGGTTTTGTGCCATCTGGGCATTCCATGGCCTCCGAAACTGTGATAGGCAGTGAGAAGTGAAATCAAAAATTGACACCCTTAGAAAGCCTGAAGGCGGTGCTTGGTTTTTGAGGTCCCGTACGCGGCTAGGCTCCCAAAAAGTCTCACACATGTGGTATCCCCGTACTCAGGAGAAGCAACAGAATGTATTTTGGGGTGTAATTCCACATATGCCCATGGCATGTTTGAGCAATATATCATTTAGTGACAACTTTGTGCAAAAAAAAAAAAAAAAATTGTATTTTCTTTCTCGTACATCACGGGACACAGAGCGACATAGTCATTACTAATGGGTTATATAGATACCGTCAGGTGCTGGCACTGGCAACTTCCAAAACCGGAAGTACCCTCCCCTATATAAGCCCCTCCCATCCGGGAGCACCTCAGTTTTTTGCCAGTGTCTAAGGTGTTGGCCAAGAAGAAACATGTGTTTTTCACTGAGCTTGCGTACAGGTTCTTTTGGGCCTCAGTAAGCTATTCCGGATCCGACCAAAAAAGCTTCATAGCTAAACGGTCGGTACCCGGGCCTTGCAGAGAAGAGCAAGGTTTTGCCTGTAATGCTTCTCTTAGGAGAGCTGGACCCTGGGATCCAGAGCTCTGGTCATACCCACGACCAAGATGTTTTCTGTGCAGGGTGCTATACAGGTCCAGGGGAGTGGAATCCTTGGGAACCCGGTCCCTGAAGGTTTGATTACAATGCCTGCCGTGATAGGTGAAGTTTGGGCTTTTGTGGACCAAACAAAGTCCTGCGGCGGGGAACAGGTAAGTGGGGGCCCCCAGGAACTTGGTTCTATTGGGGGACCCCCAAGCCTAATTTGTCTTTCTGTCTGTTACCTAATGGTATTCCCGCAAAATTCTGTGCATGCCTGTAACTACTAAAAAAATGTAATAATTTTTAATGGTGGTCAAGAAAAAAAAAAAATTTTTTTTTATATATATTTAATATATTAGACTGCGGTACCTGTGTTTGTCCACTAGAGGCCGCTGTGGAATGTTTTCTTGTCATGTGGACTAGCTTCTTCTCAGCAGAGCAAAGTCCAGGCAGATGGTGAGTTCTCTTATAGGAAACTGCTTCTTCTGCCATGTTGCAGTGCTCGTCCATCCCCCGGCCTGCGGCAAAGAGGGGCCCTGGCTCCTGTCCCTTGTTACCATATTTAAAATTAGCGCCGAAGGCGCACGTGCCCGCGCGCGTGCGCGTGCACGCGCCTGTATATATAGAGGTGAGCCGGGAAAGGGGGCGGAGCCTGGGGGATGACGCTCTGTGCGCGCCGCAGCGCTTCTGCGCATGTGCGGGCGTCCCAGCAGTTTAAAAAAACCACAATATTGTAGTGAGCTGGCTATGAAGTACAGAGACAGAGCTGGCAACATTTAAAGGCATACAGCAAGCGGTTGATACAGGCATCCCCTAGAAAGGCACATTAGTAGACACCAACTGTGATACAGCAGCAATTGTGCTAGACTATTCTCAGTAAAAGTGGTGTATTACGGCTGGAATACCTCAGCTTTAGGCTTAGGAATATGCCGTCCAGAAGCTCCGGAACTGAATCTTCCAGGAAGCGAAGGGGGTCTCATCGGGCTCGGAGGATCTTGGGCATACTCCTGCTGCACCAGTCTCCCCTGAAGTTCAGAGGTAAGTGACCGTAGAGACCCCGCAGGGGTACTTGGTACTGTGGCTGTCCTCAGTCACCTGCTCCTGTGTATGTAACAGAGGAGGTTTTTTCCTCAGCTCTGGGAGGATTAGAGAGAGATTGTCAACATTTATCGCTGCATCCCTGTCAGGGAAAGCACGCCCGATCTCCGTCTCCTCCTTCAGAGTGCCTGTTAGCAGAGCAACAGTCCCATACAGGGATCGACCTGCCTGAAGGGGATCAGGATAAGGTTGATTCTGTTATAGAGGAATCAACAGTGGGGGAACCTTTTCTCAGCATCTCAAGCTGAAAGATTATGGGTTCAGTCTCTGACTAACATGGTCCGATCAGCATTTAAAAATGCACCTTGCGGAACCATCAACCACTACTGTATCCTCGTTGGGGTCGCTAGAAGCCCCCAGACTGTTTGTTCTTTTCCACTTCACCCTTTACTGAAAGGGCTCATTTACCAGGATTGGGAACGTCCTGAGAAAATATTTATTCCCCCAAGAGATTTCCGGTGGTCTATCCCATGGAGGATAAGTTCATCAAAAATAAAAAATAAAAAATGGAAGGTCCCTACAATGGACGCAGCCATCTCTTGTATGTATAAATCACTGACATGTCCAGTGGATAATGTCCAAATGTTCAAGAACCCAATAGATAAAAGATTGGAGTCCTTATGAAAATCTGCTTGGTGATACAACCAGCAGTAGCAGCTATTGGGGTCTGCTAAGCAGTGAAGGATCAGTTGAAACAGGTCTTGAGGGACTTGACAGATCAGCAGGCTTTGCCCTAGCTGATCTACCTAGAGCCTTAGGCTTTGCGGTTGACGCCATAGAGGATTCAGTCCATCAGGCCTCCCGCCTTACGCTGTCTATAGTACATATGCGTAGGCTCCTATGGCTCAAAAACTGGTCTGCTGAAGCTCCCTGTAAAGAATGGCTGGTTAGCGTCCCATTTCATGGTGAACGCTTATTCAGGGAAAACCTGGACAAATATATCCAGAAAATTTCCAGCGGTAAAAATACGCTCTTGCCGGTTAAAAGCAGAGTTAGAGGTCCCTCTTTAAGAGGCCTGCTTCTCCAGTCCCTGGGGCATCGGCTGTGTAACAGTTCCGACGGCCTCCTCGGTCAAATCCCGGGGGTAAAAAACAGGGACAGTAGCAGGGTAATGAGAAACCCTGGGTCAGGGGAGGTACAAAACCTCCCCCAAAGTTAAATTCATGAAGCCCCCACTCAGTCGGGTGGGGGGAGGACTCCAGTTGTTCGCAAGAGACCTGGCGGGACACGATCAAGACAGATAGGTGCTCTCCGCAGTAGGTTTGGGATACAGTTTGGAGTTAAAAGACTCTCCTCCTTCCCATTTTTGAGGTCAAACGTGCCAAGGGATCCCCGGAAGAGAGAGTCCCTCCTGTTGGCACTAGAACAACTATTGCTCCAAGGAGTAATTATGGAGGTTCCCCTGGAAGAATGAGGGTTCGGGTTTTACTCAAACCTCTTTACAGTCCCGAAGCAAACGCGGACGGGAGGCCCATATTAATTCTAAAAGGGCTATACAAATTCCTGTATATCAGGACTTTCCGATGGAGTCGATCCGATCGGTGGCCACTGCCCTACAAGGGGAGGATTGGTTAGCCACGATCGACATCAAAGATGCTTATTTGCACATTCCCATCTTTCCAGTCCACCAAAAATTTCTACGCTTTGCAGTAGAAGGGCGCCATTTTCAGTTCAGAGCCTTACCCTTCGGTTTGGCCACAGCACCACGAGTGTTTACAAAAATTCTGGCCCTTTATTGGCCAATCTAAGAACACAAGGTGTAATGATAATGGCATATCTGGATGACTTGTTGCTGATAGACCACTCAGTGAAAAAACTAGACGTGGTCGTTCACAAGACGATCAAGTATCTGGAATCTCACGGTTGGATTATCAACCGAGACAAGTCAGCCCTAAAAACCAGTCAAAAGTCTGGAATACTTGGGGCTAAGGTTGGATTCAGGCCAGAGAAAAATATTCTTGCCTCGAGGAAAGGTGTTGTCTTTGAAAGATTTGATCCACTTAGTGGGTACAAAAAAAGACAGCCGTCCATACGCCTGTATATGAGGCTGCTGGGAAAAATGGTGGCATCATTCGAAGCAGTACCCTACGGTCAATTCCATTCAAGGAATTTGCAAGGGGCCATACTGTCAGCCTGGAACAAAAAAGTTCAGGCCCTAGACTTACAATGTCCTTGTCCCCTTCCGTTCGCAAGAGCCTCCGTTGGTGGTTGGTTCCCCAGAATCTGGAAAAAAGGAAATCCTTCAGTCCGATTTCTTGGAAGGTGGTCACTACAGATGCCAGCCTTATAGGCTGGGGAGCAGTACTGGAGCAATAGTCTCTCCAGGGCAGATGGTCGGATGCAGAAAAGGCCCTGCCCATCAATCTCTTAGAGATACGAGCAGCCCGGTATGCCCTAGTACATGGACATCCAAACTCCAAGGGTCCCCTGTCAGAATGCAATCAGACAATGCCACAGCAGTGGCATATATCAATCATCAGGGGGGCACCAGGAGTCGTGCAGCCCAGAGGGAAGTAAATTACATCCTGAAATGGGCAGAAAAATATGTCCCAGCCATATCTGCGGTATTCATTCCAGGAGTGGAGAATTGGAAGGCGGACTTTCTAAGTCGCCAGCAATTAGGCCCAGAGGAAGGGTCCCTTCACCCCGAGGTTTTCTGGACAATATGTCAGTGGTGGGGAACATCGGATGTAGATCTTCTAGCATCCAGATTCAACGCAAAGGGGGACAGGTTTGTCTCTCGGACAAGGGATCCCCTAGCTTGCGGCTCGGATGCCCTAGTGTTCCCTTGGGATCAGTTCAAGCTGATATATGCATTCACACCGCCACAATGGTTACCTCGATTACTCCGCAGAATCAGGGTAGAAAAGAAACCAGTGATTCCGGTGGCTCCAGCGTGGCCCCGAAGAGCGTGGTACGCGGAGATTGTAAAATTTCAGTGGGGAGTCCTTGGACTCTCCCACGTCGTCCGGCTTTCGCAAGGACCGATATACCACCCTTCCTTACCAGCCCTAGGTTTGACGGCCTGGCTATTGAAGCCCACATTCTAAAAAAGAGAGGGCTCTCTAATGCGGTGGTATCTACCATGATCAATGCCAGGAAGCCGGTATCCAGGCAGATCTACTATAGAATCTGGAAGGCGTACATCGCGTGGTGTGAGGCCAAGAAATGGCATCCACATAAGTACGTAATAGGTAGGATTCTGGACTTCCTACAGTGGGCTGTAGATAGGAAGCTTGCCTTGAGTACTATCAAGGGTCAGATTTCGGCCTTGTCAATATTTTTTCAAAGGCCCTTGGCTTCGCATTCACTAGTCAAAGCCTTTATACAAGGAGTGATGCGTATTAGTCCTCCGGTTAATATTCCCATATGTCCATGGGATCTAAACTTGGTTCTGTCGGTTCTACAGAAACAACCATTTGAACCATTACAGCATATTTCCTTGGTGCTTCTCACCAGGAAATTGATTTTTCTAGTAGCCATTTGTTCGGCTAAAAGAGTATCGGAATTAGCAGCTATGTCCTGTAAGGAGCCATATCTGGTTATCCATAAGGACAGAGTAGTGTTACGTCCTCATCCAGCCTTTCTTCCTAAGGTGGTATCGAGGTTTCATTTGAACCAAGATGTGGTTCTTCCTTCTTTTTTCCCCAAACCTACTTCGGTAGAGGAAAAGTTATTGCATTCTTTGGATGTAGTAAGAGCAGTTAAAGCTTATCTAAAAGCCACTGCTCAGATTCGCAGAACGGATACTTTGTTTATTCTGCCGGAAGGCCCCAGAAAGGGTCAGGCAGCGTCAAAATCTACTTTAGCCAAGTGGATTCGACAGGTCATTATGCAAGCTTATGGCTTGAGAAGGAGACCGCCTCTGTTCAAAGTTAGAGCGCACTCCACGAGAGCAGTTGGAACTTCATGGGCAGTGCATCACCAGACCTCCCTGGCTCAAATCTGTAAGGCCGCAACATGGTCTTCGGTACACACGTTTACTAGGTCCTACCAGGTGGACGTTAGAAGTCAGGAGGATGTCGCCTTTGGGCGCAGTGTGTTGCAGGCCGCAAAAGATCCTCATGTCTGATAGCGCTCAGCTTATATATGGTGTATCCCCCCCCCCTCATTTGGCATTGCTTTAGGACATCCCATTAGTAATGACTATGTCGCTCTGTGTCCCGTGATGTACGAGAAAGAAAATAGGATTTTTATAACAGCTTACCTGTAAAATCCTTTTCTTGGAGTACATCACGGGACACAGAGCTCCCACCCCTCTTTAGGGACACTTATTGCTTTGCTACAAAACTGAGGTGCTCCCGGATGGGAGGGGCTTATATAGGGGAGGGTACTTCCGGTTTTGGAAGTTGCCAGTGCCAGCACCTGACGGTATCTATATAACCCATTAGTAATGACTATGTCGCTCTGTGTCCCGTGATGTACTCCAAGAAAAGGATTTTACAGGTAAGCTGTTATAAAAATCCTATTATTTCCGCAACTTGTGTCAACATATAAAATATTCCATGGACTCGACATGCCTCTCAGTATATAGCTTGGGGTGTCTACTTTCCAAAATGGGGTCATTTGGGGGGGTTTTGAACTGTTCTGGCATTTTATACACAACATTAGGAAGCTTACATCCACTCTTCTAACCACTTGAAGACAAAGCCCTTTTTGACACTTTTTGTTTACATGAAAACATATTTTTTTTTGCAAGAAAATTATGTTGAACCCCCAAACATTATATATATTTTTAAAGCAAAGGCCCTACAGAATAAAATGGTGGGTGTTGCATTTTTTTTTTCTACACAGTATTTGCGCAGCGATTTTTCAAACGCATTTTTTTGGGAAAAAATACACTTTTTTTAATTTTAATGCACTAAAACACACTATATTGCCCAAATGTTTGATGAAATAAAAAATATGATCTTAGGCCGAGTACATAGATACCAAACACGACATGCTTTAAAATTTCGCACAAACGCGCATTGGCGACAAACTACATACATTTTTAAAAGCCTTTAAAAGCATTTACAGGTTACCCCGTTAGATTTACAGAGGAGGTCTACTGCTAAAATTACTGCCCTCGATCTAACCTTCGCGGTGATACCTCACATGCATGGTGCAATTGCTGTTTACATATGACGCCAGACCGACGCTTGCGTTCGCCATTGGGCAAGAGCAGGGCAGGACAGGGGTGCTTTTTTTTTTTTTTTTTTTTTTATTATTAATTTTGCTTTTTTATTTTATTTTTAAACTGTTGCTTCCATATTTATTTATTTTTATCACTTTTATTGTTATCTCAGGGAATGTAAATATCCCCTATGATAGCAATAGGTAATGACAGGTACTCTTTTTTGAAAAAAACTGGTGTCTATTGGACCCTAGATCTTTCCTCTGTCCTCAAAGCATCTGACCACACCAAGATCGGTGTGATAAAATGCTTTCCCAATTTCCCAATGGCGCTTTTTATATCCGGGGGGGACATTCCCTCCCACTGCTTGTAAAAGCAGTCCAGAGGCTAATTAGCCACTAGGATTGCTTTTACATGAAAGCCGGCCACTGGCTGAAAAGAATGATACCAAGATGATACCTAAACCCGCAGGCATCATTCTGGTATAAACATTCAAAGTCTAGCAACATACCAGTACGTTGCTGGTCCTTGTTGGACATGTATTGTAATCTTTTTTTTCATGCAGCCTGTTGGCTGAACGAAAAAAAAAGATTGATCGGTGGGTATGCCCACCATTAGAATACCGCCCTTCATCCACCAACTTCTAATGATGGGCATACATGCACCATTTATATATGCCGAAGCATGGGGGCATCTTCTCGCAAAAGTTATGCCGCGTACACATGGTCAGACTTTTCCATGGGCAAGCCTCCGTCGGAATTTCGACCGTATATACGCGGCATTAGGAGCAAAATCGCTCCTCCGCTCCTGCTGCCCCAATGCTTCGGCATATATGCTTTTTTTTTTTAACTGTGGTGGTGAAATCACCTCCTACAGCACTGGAGTCGCAGGGATCAGGCCTGTCTCTGCGAACGCTGCAGTTATGTGTGTTGTGTTTTGCAAGTGACAGTGATCGATCGATACTGCACTTCGGTGGCCTGGGCTGGACGGAGGGGCAAAACGCAGGTGCTAGCAGGTATCTGGGCTGATCCCACTAACAGTGCGTTTTTGGGAACCCTAAACTGCTGGGGACGCTAGTATAGATCTGATCAGATCAGATATTGATCTGTTCAGATACTATACCACTAAGGGGGGTGTATGCTTCACGTGTGGGTATTAGCGCTACTGGCACTAACCTGACGCTGCCTGGGGTGTGACGCAGACCCTCTCTGACGCTAAAACCTAACTGATATCACCCGCCGGGCGATCAGGGGGTTAAACCTTTATTGGGTTATATACGGCGGGTGCCCTGACACTATAAAAAGCAAACTAACTAACCAGCGTCACCCGTAACACTTATATGATGATCACTGGTGAAAGGGTTAACTAGGGGCAATTAGGGGGTTAAAACCTTTATTAGGTAATATATGGGGGTACCTGACGCTATATAAAAACCTGACGGCGAACCTAAAAAAAAAATACTGGCTACCTATCGGCATCACCGACACTAAGACAACGATCATAAAAACGATTGCTTAGCGACAGTGGTGATAGGGGGTGAAAGGGTTACCTGGGGGGCGATCAGGGGGTTAAACCTTTATTAGATAATATATGGGGGTACCTGACGCTATAAAAACCTGCGGCGAACCTAAAAAAAATTACTGGCTACCAATCAGCATCACTGACGCTAAGACATCGATCAGAAAAATGATTGCATAGTGACGGCGGTGCTAGGGGGTGAAAGGGTTACCTGGGGGGTGATCAAGGAGGTTACACCTTTATTAGGTAATATATGGGGGTACCCGACGCTATAAAAACCTGCGGCGAACCTAAAAAAAATTACAGGCTACCGATCAGCATCGCCGATGCTAAGACATCGATCAGAAAAATTATAACTTAGTGACAGTGGTGATAGGGGGTGAAAGGGTTACCTGGGGGGCGATCAAGGGGGTTAAACCTTCATTAGGTAATATATGGGGGTACCCGACGCTATAAAAACCTGCGGAGAACCTAAAAAAAATTACTGGCTACCGATCAGCATCACCGACGCTAAGACATTGATCAGAAAAATGATTGCTTAGTGACGGCGGTGCTAGGGGGTGAAAGGGTTATCTGGGGGGTGATCAGGGGGTTAAACCTTTATTAGGGGGGTTAGGGGGCTACACTGGACCTAAAACTAAATGTAGTGACACTTTTACAGTCACAAATGTCACTGATTGCAGTGATCACTAAATAAATGGTCACTGCAATCAGTGACACTGTGACTGGGGGCTGGGGGGGGGCTGGGGGGTGATCTGGGGGTGTCTGGGGGGGCCTGGGGGGCGATTTATGTGCCTATGTGTCCTGGTGTCAGTGTAGTGTTGTGTGTACTAACCTGGCATCTTCTCCTGTACGGCGCTCGGTATATGTGAGCGCCCCAGGAGAGATGACATCACTTCCTCCTTCCTGGCAGGCAGGGGAAGCTCTCTCATTCGCCGGGAGCGATCAAGAGGGGGTGGCCGGAATCTAACGGCCGTCCCCTCATGCCGGATCGCTCCCGAAGGTAAAACGACCACCCACTGTAAAGAAGGGGGGTCCGATCGGACCCCCCAACTATACAAAGGCAATCACGTATATGTACGTGATTCTGCCTGTCGGTGCCATTCTGCTGACGTATATTTACAGTGGGCGGTCGTTAAGTGGTTAAGATAGCTCTATCTAGTTGTGACTTTGTGGTTGGAGTAGGGTCAGATTGAAAAATACTATGGCATTTATTAAACTAATTTTCTACTTCTCGCTGTAATTTTTGCTTCTCTTTTTTAATATATGATGCTTGGCATATACAATAACCTCTAAGAACAGGCTTGTGTGCTTCCCATAATGTTATTGGAGATGTGTCTGGAGATTTATTGTTGCCAATGTATTCTTTTATAGCGATTTCTAATTCAGTGGAATTTGGCGGGTGAGACAACAATGAGTCATTAATATGCCAGGTGGGGTCATGTTTTTTTGGGGATTAGTGAGGTAAAAGTAGATATAATAGCACAATGGTCAGTCCAAGTATACAGTTTAATTGATGAGGCTATTAATTCTGGGGACATACTCATAGAAAGTAATATATGGTCAATGCGTGAGAATGATCTATGTAAAATGAGAATTGACATCTGGTTGGGTTAATTTCACGCCTATTAATGAATATTGTAGGGGGAGTCTTTGGAAAGATTTGGATTGAGAATTAGACGTAGCTGGAGTTGGGGATTTATCAAGGTAAGGGTAGTAAGGGTAGTGTTTGGTTTGAATCTCCACATATCAAGAGTGTACCTTGTTTGTGAGTGTCTATTACTTGAAGTAAATGGAAGAGAAATTATGTCGGTCTCTTATTTGGAGCGTAGTAAGAGACTAGTGTAATTGGGATGTCACATAGATGACCCGTGAGTATAAGGTAACGGCCTTCTGGATCCTTGATTTCTGCTAAGGGGAAAAAGGTGTGGATCGATGGAAATCTATTAATACACCTCTGTGTTTGGATTTGGCTGAGGCAGTAAAAACCTGGGGGTAACTTGAACCAAAGTATTTAAGTGTTGAAGAATCAGTAAAGTGTGGCTCTTGGAGACACACTATGTGAGCTTTAGATGAAGACAACAACCTGAACACTTTTGTTCGCTTTTGGGGAATGTTTAGACCTTGTACATTCAATGTAAGTACATTTAAAGGAGCCATATATAAATCTTAAGTAGGTTATAATTAAACATATCAGGTATAGCTTGTACCATCAGACTTACCCCGAAGAAGGACAGAGAGAAAGAAAGAAATAGAGACAGAATATGAAAGAAGGAAATAGGAAGTATATATATATATAGTCAACTTGTAGTAGTTTAAATATGTGATAAAAAATAAAATGTTGGCGTACCAGGTGTGCATATCTGGCAGACCTGGAGGCACAAAGTCTGTCTCTGGAGCCCCCCTCACCACAACTGAAGTGGAGGAGAGTCCCAAGACAGACAAATAGGGGATGCAGTGACCGCTTCCCAGGTTCTTCGCAGGAAAAATCTAAACATATAACAGTTAAACTTAGACAACCTTTTTGGTAATATAGTTGGATATAAACTTATATGAGAGAAAAAAATAGATAATTCTCTATTTAATGACTAAAATAATAAAAAAAATTAGGTACTACTATTTTAGTTCAGTAATGTGTGTTTTATCGTATACTTCTATTCAGAAGTATTAGGTTAATTGCCCTAGGGTTATCGGAGGTGGGAAATTAGGGTATACTTTTGGAGTCAGATTAGTGAGAGATTGAGTATTTGTTGAAATTATTCAATTAAGTAGATGGAGCATTTGGAGTATAGTTTAGTTTTGTAGTTTACAAATGGGGAGGGAGAAGGGGAAAAATAAAAATAAAAAGAGGGAATGGGGTAGGGGAGGGGGGAGTAGGAGGGGAGGGGAGCTAAGTGAGGAGGGGGGAATAAGGGGTAGGGAAAGAGGGAGGAATTAGAAGTAAATAAGGGATATGTGAACATATACTCTTATACTTAACCTTTGTGATTAGGAAATCTTAACTGATGTGTTTTGAGTTCAATACATAGGCCAAACTAGAGTTTGGATAAATCAATCATGAAGTTGAGGGAGTTCTTCGTATAATGTAGAGATTATTCAGTCCATAGTTTGGAAGATCCAATTCTGGGGAGTTGAAGCAACCTCTTTTTGGATGTAGCTTGTCTGCTTCTGTCAGTTTAAGGTTTTGATGAATTTTGTGGAGAGCTGGATAGCGTGCACCCAGTCTGGAACACGGAAGCGGAAGTGATGTCGTACAGCAGGGCGGTCCTCCTAAACAATAGAGTCCAAGCTCTGGGGGTGTATAGGCAAGATAATAGGAGTCAGGGGGGGGGAAATTGTAGTAACGGAAGAGGGGGAGTCACATTTACAGTCTCAGGGCTGCCATCAGAGGAGAAACCGAAACCGTTGTTCCAGTACTGTGGAGAAAAAAGCAAGGGGAGAGGCGCCTCTGAGTGTAGACGTTTTAAAACAATTTAATAAAAACTGAAGTACAGGCAACTCACATTTTACAATGTAAAAGCAGGCATTGTACGAATTCCATGAAGAAAAGGAGTGATCATCAGGTCAGTCATGCTGTGCTGTATCCTGCTGGGGCGCTATGCTGCTAGATGTCATCAGGTTCCGCTTGATGTATGGAAAAGCCGGCGGCAGTGGGGAGACAACAGAGCACGGCCTAGATGGTGATTTCCTGTATAATACATGAATCCGCAGTATAATACATGAATAGACCCGCCCCTTCTCACGTTCCGCATCAGGTCCTCAGCCTTACACTACGTCATTGGCTGAGCGGACCTGATGGGGAACTTTAGAAGGGGCGGGTCTATTCATTTAATACACTGCCGAGGAAGTTCCCCATCAGGTCCGCTCAGGCTCAGCCAATGACATTTTGTCTGCACAGCGCTGGACATCGGGTTAGCCGCGGGACACTGGATTTCATCGCTGGAATGTTTTTTTTTATTTTTAACCACTTCGCGCCCGGGCTATAAGCAAAAGACGTCCGCAAAGCGGTCGTCAATTGCTGATAGGACGTCTATGGACGTCCTCTTATTTACTTCCGCGATGCGCGCCACCGCGGGCGCGCGTCGGGGAAAACTGTGTCAGGCGAGTGCCGATGCGCGTGCCTGGTGGCCGCGATGTCCGCCAGGTATGAGCGATCGGCTGTCACAGAGCCAGGGACGTGGATCTCTGTGTGTAAACACAGAGATCCACGTCCTGTCGGGGAGAGGAGACGGATGGTGTGTCCCTTGTACATAGGGACAACCATCAGTCACCTCCCCCAGTCAGTCCCCTCCCCCCCACAGTAAGAACATCTAGCAGGGAACATATTAACCCCTTGATCGCCCCCTAGTGGTTAACCCCTTCCCTGCCAGTCACATTTATACAGTAATCAGTGCATATTTTTAGCACTGTTCGCTGTATAAATGTGAATGGTCCCAAAAATGTGTCAAAAGTGTCCGATGTGTCCGCCGTAATGTCACAGTCACAAAAAAAAAAATTTCAGATCGACGCCATTACTAGTAAAAAAATAAATAAAAAAATAATTAAAAAAAATCATAATTCTATTCCCTATTTTGTAGGCGCTATAAATTTTGCGCAAACCAATCACTATACGCTTATTGTGATTTTTTTTTTAACCTAAAATATGTAGAATACGTATCGGCCTAAACTGAGGAAAAAAATAGTTTTTAAAAAAAAAAAAATGGGATATTAATTATAGCAAAAAATAAAAAATATTGTGTTTTTTTCAAAATTGTCGCTCTATTTTTGTTTATAGCGCAAAAAATAAAAACCGCAGAAATGATCAAAGACCACCAAAAGAAAGCTCTATTTGTGGGAAAAAAAGGACGACAATTTTGTTTGGGAGCCACGTCGCACGACCGCGCAATTGTCATTCAAAGCGTGACGGCGCTGAAACCTGAAATTTCGCCTGGGCAGGAAGGGGGTTATGTGCCCAGTTGTCAAGTGGTTAATAAAGGACTTTCCCAATGGTGTCTGTGTATTTTTTTTACAATTTTTTTACACTTTCTTTGTGAAATGGTAGGGGTACAATGTACCCCATTATCAATTCACATAGGGGGGGCCGGGATCTGGGGGTCCCCTTTGTTAAAGGGGTCTTCCAGATTCCGATAAGCCCCCTGCCCGCAGACCCCCACAACCACCGGGCAAGGGTTGTGGGGATGAGGCCCTTGTCCCCATCAACATGGGGACATCCTCCCCATGTTGAGGGCATGTGACCTGGTAGGTTCAGGAGGGGGGGGGCGCTCTCTCGCCCCCCCTCTTTTCCTGCGGCCTGCCAGGTTGCGTGCTCAGATTAAGGGTCTGGTCTGGATTTTTGGGGGTACTCCACGCCTTTTTTTTACATTTGGGGTGGAATTCCCCTTAAAATCCATACCAGACCTGAAGGGCCTGGTATGGATATTTGGGGGAACCGCACGCATTTTTTTTTTAAATTTGCAGCAGGGTTCCCCTTAATATCCATGTCAGACCTGAAGGGCCTGGTAATTGAATTTGGGGGAACCCCAACGCTTTTTTTTTAATCAATTACTTTTCTATGTATTGCCGGGAGCCGACTTTTCTATTAATAGCCGCGAGTGAGGTCTAAATGACTTTTTTTCCTTCAGAAATGACACTTTGTGCAGGGACAGTTCTAAGCACGGGAAAACAAGCACAACTTTACATGCATATTGCCGAACACCGGACCCGAACCCGAACATACAGTCAATTGTTCGGGTTCGGGTCCGGGACCCCCAAAACCCAAAAGTTCGGTACGGACCCAAACTTTACAGTTCGGGTCCGCTCAACCCTACTCGTAAGCAGTTAACCTTTATCACTAAAATGCTTCAAAACCACAAAATTATCTACAAGTGGCGGTTCCCTGCCAAGCTATTAATCACTAGACATGTGCACACTGAAATATTTTGTTTTGGAATTTCGTTTTCGTCCGAAAAATAAATGTATTTAGTTACTCCAGAAATTCGTTTTTATTTTATTTTTTTCGTTAAAAAATGCATTCGTCCTGAAATCCGAATTAATTAAAGTCAAATCTGTCATTGAAGGCTTATAGTGTCTGTCGAATGTTCTAAGAAGATTCGACGGAGCAGCTAAACTGTACGATGCCGCAATCGTACATTTCAGGTCGAATGTTCCGCCTACAAGCTATAGAAGAATTCTAATGTTGTATGACACTAGTAATAATTATATTTATAAATTATCATTACTTTTCAACCAACATTCAAATTCTTCTATAGCCTATAGGGCAGCATTTGACCGGAAATTAACGATTGCGGCATCGTACAGTTTAGCTGCTTGTCGAATCTTGTTAGAACTTTCGACAGACACCGTAAGCCTTCAATGACACATTTGGCGTTTGTATGTTTTTCGCTGCTTCGTCGAATCTTCGTCGTTCATGTCGAATGGTCTACCCCAACACTGTCTCTATAATGTCAAATCTTTTCTCTCTATGTCGAATCTTTCCTCTCTATGTAGAATAATCTTGGACTAATAAAGTTAAGGTTAGGCACATTCAACCACGGGTTCGATAGACACAGATTGCTATTGTCAGTGTCATGTCGAATCTCCTATCTATATCGAACTGTTGTAGCAACAAAAACGAAAATAAAGCATTTTTTTATGTCGGATCTTTCGGATTTCGGATTCTGCGTGTTCGTTTTCGTTTGTTAAAACGATAACAAAAATACCTGAAATTCGGACGAAAATGCATTCGGAAGAAAACTAATGCACATGTCTATTAATCACAAAAGGCAACAAACAGCACACTGTCTCCACACTTGATGGCCTCCGCTTACTCAGTTCATGGAATCTACTATCCACTTTGGGTGATCCTTCGCAGTCTCAGGCAAGCAACTAGGGATGGGCCCGGTGCTCGATTCGAACCCATGTTCGAATCGAGCACTGGGCGTTCGCTCGCTCGTCGAGCCCAGAACTATTTGGGCCGTTCGCATCACATTCATGTGATGCGAGCGGCCCCGCAATGCATTGCGGCCGGCGCAGTGCATTGCTGGCTGATGATTGGCCAAGCATGCACTGTGACCCCGCATGCTTGGCCAATCACAGCGCCCGAAACTCGGAGAGCAATAATTGGCTACAGGCAGGACGCCTGTAGCCAATTACAGCTCAGGGGCTTTAGTACACGCCCCACCATTTAACCACTTAAGCCCCGGACCATTTGGTAGCTAAAGGACCAGAGGTGAATTCAGAATTTTGCACTGCGCTGCTTTAACTGTAAATTGTGCGGACATGCAATGTTGTACCCAAACGAAATTTGCGTCCTTTTCTTCCCACAAATAGAGCTTTCTTTTAATGGTATTTGATTGCCTCTGCGATTTTTATTTTTTGCGATATAAACGGAAAAAGACCGAAAATTTTGAAAAAAAATGATATTTTCTACTTTTTGTTATAAGAAAAATCGAATAAACTCAATTTTAGTCATACATTTAGGCCAAAATGTATTCAGCCACATGTCTTTAGTAAAAAAAATGTCAATAAGCGTATATTTATCGGTTTGCGCAAAAGTTATAGCGTTTACAAACTAGGGTACATTTTCTGGAATTTACACAGCTTTTAATTTATGACTGCCTATCTCATTTCTTGAGGTGCTAAAATGACAGGGCAGTACAAAACCCCCCCCAAATGACCCCATTTTAGAAAGTAGACACCCCAAGGAAATTGCTGAGAGGCATGTTGAGCCCATTGAATATTTTTTTTTTGTCCCAAGTGATTGAATAATGACAAAAAAAAATAAAAAATTACAAAAAGTTGTCACTAAATGATATATTGCTCACACATGCCATGGTTATATGTGGAATTGCACCCCAAAATACATTCTGCTGCTTCTCCTGAGTACGGGGATACCACATGTGTGGGACTTTTTAGGAGCCTAGCCACGTACGGGACCCCGGAAACCAAGCACCGCCTTCAGGATTTCTAAGGGCGCAAATTTTTGATTTCACTCCTCACTACCTATCACAGTTTTGAAGGCCATAAAATGCCAAAATAGCACAAAACCCCCCCAAATGACCCCATTTTAGAAAGTAGACACCCCAAGGAAATTGCTGAGAGGCCTGTTGAGCCCATTGAATATTTTTTTTTTTTGTCCCAAGTGATTGAATAATGACAAAAAAAAAAAAATTACAAAAAGTTGTCACTAATTGATATATTGCTCACACATGCCATGGTTATATGTGGAATTGCACCCCAAAATACATTCTGCTGCTTCTCCTGAGTACGGAAATACCACATGTGTGGGAATTTTTAGGAGCCTAGCCACGTACGGGACCCCGGAAACCAAGCACCGCCTCCAGGATTTCTAAGGGCGCAAATTTTTGATTTCACTCCTCACTACCTATCACAGTTTTGAAGGCCATAAAATGCCAAAATAGCACAAAACCCCCCCAAATGACCCCATTTTGGAAAGTAGACACCCCAAGCTGTTTGCTGAGAGGCATGGTGAGTATTTTACAGCTCTCATTTGTTTTTGAAAATGAAGAAAGAACATTTTTGAAAATTGAAAAAAAAAAGAAAAAAAAAACTTTGTGACAAAAAGCGAGATCTGCAAAATACTCACAATACCTCTCAGCAAATAACTTGGGGTGTCTACTTTCCAAAATGGGGTCATTTGGGGGGGGTTTTGTGCCATCTGGGCATTCCATGGCCTCCGAAACTGTGATAGGCAGTGAGAAGTGAAATCAAAAATTGACACCCTTAGAAAGCCTGAAGGCGGTGCTTGGTTTTTGGGGTCCCGTACGCGGCTAGGCTCCCAAAAAGTCTCACACATGTGGTATCCCCGTACTCAGGAGAAGCAACAGAATGTATTTTGGGGTGTAATTCCACATATGCCCATGGCATGTTTGAGCAATATATCATTTAGTGACAACTTTGTGCAAAAAAAAAAAAAAAAATTATTTTTTCCGCAACTTGTGTCAACATATAAAATATTCCATGGACTCGACATGCCTCTCAGTATATAGCTTGGGGTGTCTACTTTCCAAAATGGGGTCATTTGGGGGGTTTTGAACTGTTCTGGCATTTTATACACAACATTAGGAAGCTTACATCCACTCTTCTAACCACTTGAAGACAAAGCCCTTTTTGACACTTTTTGTTTACATGAAAACATATTTTTTTTTGCAAGAAAAATATGTTGAACCCCCAAACATTATATATATTTTTAAATCAAAGGCCCTACAGAATAAAATGGTGGGTGTTGCATTTTTTTTTTCTACACAGTATTTGCGCAGCGATTTTTCAAACGCATTTTTTGGGGAAAAAATACACTTTTTTTAATTTTAATGCACTAAAACACACTATATTGCCCAAATGTTTGATGAAATAAAAAAGATGATCTTAGGCCGAGTACATAGATACCAAACACGACATGCTTTAAAATTTCGCACAAACGCGCATTGGCGACAAACTACATACATTTTTAAAAGCCTTTAAAAGCATTTACAGGTTACCCCGTTAGATTTACAGAGGAGGTCTACTGCTAAAATTACTGCCCTCGATCTGACCTTCGCGGTGATACCTCACATGCATGGTGCAATTGCTGTTTACATATGACGCCAGACCGACGCTTGCGTTCGCCATTGGGCAAGAGCAGGGCAGGACAGGGGTGCTTTTTTTTTTTTTTTATTATGATTTTGCTTTTTTATTTTATTTTTAAACTGTTGCTTCCATATTTATTTATTTTTATCACTTTTATTGTTATCTCAGGGAATGTAAATATCCCCTATGATAGCAATAGGTAATGACAGGTACTCTTTTTTTTAAAAACTGGGGTCTATTGGACCCTAGATCTTTCCTCTGCCCTCAAAGCATCTGACCACACCAAGATCGGTGTGATAAAATGCTTTCCCAATTTCCCAATGGCGCTTTTTATATCCGGGGGGGACATTCCCTCCCACTGCTTGTAAAAGCAGTCCAGAGGCTAATTAGCCACTAGGATTGCTTTTACATGAAAGCCGGCCGCTGGCTGAAAAGAATGATACCAAGATGATACCTAAACCCGCAGGCATCATTCTGGTATAAACATTCAAAGTCCAGCAACATACCAGTACGTTGCTGGTCCTTGTTGGACATGTATTGTAATCTTTTTTTTCATGCAGCCTGTTGGCTGAACGAAAAAAAAAGATTGATCAGTGGGTATGCCCACCATTAGAATACCGCCCTTCATCCACCCACTTCTAATGATGGGCATACATGCACCATTTATATATGCCGAAGCATGGGGGCATCTTCTCGCAAAAGTTATGCCGCGTACACATGGTCAGACTTTTCCACGGGCAAGCCTCCGTCGGAATTTCGACCGTATGTACGCGGCATTAGGAGCAAAATCGCTCCTCCGCTCCTGCTGCCCCAATGCTTCGGCATATATGCTTTTTTTTTTTTAACTGTGGTGGTGAAATTACCTCCTACAGCACTGGAGTCGCAGGGATCAGGCCTGTCTCTGCGAACGCTGCAGTTATGTGTGTTGTGTTTTGCAAGTGACAGTGATCGATCGATACTGCACTTCGGTGGCCTGGGCTGGACAGAGGGGCAAAACGCAGGTGCTAGCAGGTATCTGGGCTGATCCCGCTAACACTGCGTTTTTGGGAACCCTAAACTGCTGGGGACGCTAGTATAGATCTGATCAGATCAGATATTGAGCTGATCAGATACTATACCACTAAGGGGGGTGTATGCTTCACGTGTGGGTGTTAGCGCTACTGGCACTAACCTGACGCTGCCTGGGGTGTGACGCAGACCCTCTCTGACGCTAAAACCTAACTGATATCACCCGCCGGGCGATCAGGGGGTTAAACCTTTATTGGGTTATATACGGCGGGTGCCCTGACACTATAAAAAGCAAACTAACTAACCAGCGTCACCCGTAACACTTATATGATGATCACTGGTGAAAGGGTTAACTAGGGGCAATTAGGGGGTTAAAACCTTTATTAGGTAATATATGGGGGTACCTGACGCTATATAAAAACCTGACGGCGAACCTAAAAAAAAATTACTGGCTACCGATCGGCATCACCGACACTAAGACAACGATCATAAAAACGATTGCTTAGCGACAGTGGTGATAGGGGGTGAAAGGGTTACCTGGGGGGCGATCAGGGGGTTAAACCTTTATTAGATAATATATGGGGGTACCTGACGCTATAAAAACCTGCGGCGAACCTAAAAAAAAATACTGGCTACCGATCAGCATCACCGACGCTAAGACATCGATCAGAAAAATGATCGCATAGTGACGGCGGTGCTAGGGGGTGAAAGGGTTACCTGGGGGGTGATCAAGGGGGATACACCTTTATTGGCAATATATGGGGGTACCCGACGCTATAAAAACCTGCGGCGAACCTAAAAAAAATTACTGGCTACCGATCAGCATCGCCGACGCTAAGACATCGATCAGAAAAATTATCGCTTAGTGACAGTGGTGATAGGGGGTGAAAGGGTTACCTGGGGGGGCGATCAAGGCGGTTAAACCTTTATTAGGTAATATATGGGGGTACCCGACGCTATAAAAACCTGCGGCGAACCTAAAAAAAATTACTGGCTACCGATCAGCATCACCGACGCTAAGACATCGATCAGAAAAATGATTGCATAGCCACGGCGGTGCTAGGGGGTGAAAGGGTTACCTGGGGGGTGATCAAGGGGGTTAAACCTTTATTAGGTAATATATGGGGGTACCCGACGCTATAAAAACCTGCGGCGAACCTAAAAAAAATTACTGGCTACCGATCAGCATCGCCGACGCTAAGACATCGATCAGAAAAATTATAACTTAGTGACAGTGGTGATAGGGGGTGAAAGGGTTACCTGGGGGGCGATCAAGGGGGTTAAACCTTCATTAGGTAATATATGGGGGTACCCGATGCTATAAAAACCTGCGGCGAACCTAAAAAAAATTACTGGCTACCGATCAGCATCACCGACGCTAAGACATCGATCAGAAAAATGATTGCTTAGTGACAGTGGTGATAGGGGGTGAAAGGGTTATCTGGGGGATGATCAGGGGGTTAAACCTTTATTAGGGGGGGTTAGGGGGCTACACTGGACCTAAGACTAAACTTTGGTGACACTTTTACAGTCACAAATGTCACTGATTGCAGTGATCACTAAATAAATGGTCACTGCAATCAGTGACACTGTGACTGGGGGCTGGGGGGGGGGCTGGGGGTGATCTGGGGGTGTCTGGGGGGGCCTGGGGGGGCGATTTATGTGCCTATGTGTCCTGGTGTCAGTGTAGTGTTGTGTGTACTAACCTGGCATCTTCTCCTGTACGGCGCTCGGTATATGTGAGCGCCCCAGGAGAGATGACATCACTTCCTCCTTCCTGGCAGGCAGGGGAAGCTCTCTCATTCGCCGGGAGCGATCGAGAGGGGGTGGCTGGAATCGAACGGCCGTTCCCTCATGCCGGATCGCTCCCGAAGGTAAAACGACCGCTCACTGTAAAGAAGGGGGGTCCGATCGGACCCCCCAACTATACAAAGGCAATCACGTATATATACGTGATTGTGCCTGTCGGTGCCATTCTGCCGACGTATATTTACAGTGGGCGGTCGTTAAGTGGTTAAAAGGCCGCCACGCCATCGGCCCCGGTCACATGAGTTCCGGCTTTAGGAGAGATCAGTCTGCTGATTCTGTCTTTGCTTGATACTGAAAGATTTGCTCTTCTTTGCTAAACCATTGGCTATTTCTTTGCTAAACCATTGCTACCTAAGTCATTGATCGTTCATTGCTGCTGATTGCACAGTTAGTGTGTTATTAGCTGCTGCTGGGGATTAGTCTGGTGCGTGCTTACTGTTAGTACAGTATTGCAGTAGTACCAACCGCAGTGCTGTTAGCACAGCATTGCATCCCAACAGCACCCATAGGACTTCTAGTGTGTTAGTGGCAGCAAACAGAGCTCCTATATTTTCTTCTCAGAAGCACCCATAGGACTTCTAGTGTGTTAGTGGCAGCAAACAGAGCTCCTATATTTTTTTCTCAGCAGCACCCATAGGACTTCTAGTGTGTTAGTGGCATCACACAGAGCTCCTATATTTTCATCTCAGAAGCACCCATAGGACTTCTAGTGTGTTAGTGGCATCACACATAGCTCCTATATTTTCTTCTCAGCAGCACCCATAGGACTTCTAGTGTGTTAGTGGCATCACACAGAGCTCCTATATTTTCTTCTCAGCAGCACCCATAGGACTTCTAGTGTGTTAGTGGCATCACACAGAGCTCCTATATTTTCATCTCAGAAGCACCCATAGGACTTCTAGTGCAGTGTTTCTCAACTCCAGTCCTCAAGGCGCACCAACAGGTCATGTATTTAGGATTTCCCTCAGATGAAACTTCTGTGGTAATTACTAAGGCAGTCAAACTGATCAAATCACCTGTGCAAAATAATGGAGAGCCTGAAAACATGACCTGTTGGAGCGCCTTGAGGACTGGAGTTGAGAAACACTGTTCTAGTGTGTTAGTGGCATCACACAGAGCTCCTATATTTTCTTCTCAGCAGCACCCATAGGACTTCTAGTGTGTTAGTGGCAGCAAACAGAGCTCCTATATTTTCTTCTCAGAAGCACCCATAGGACTTCTAGTGTGTTAGTGGCAGCAAACAGAGCTCCTATATTTTCTTCTCAGCAGCACCCATAGGACTTCTAGTGTGTTAGTGGCATCACACAGAGCTCCTATATTTTCATCTCAGAAGCACCCATAGGACTTCTAGTGTGTTAGTGGCATCACACAGAGCTCCTATATTTTCTTCTCAGCAGCACCCATAGGACTTCTAGTGTGTTAGTGGCAGCAAACAGAGCTCCTATATTTTCTTCTCAGCAGCACCCATAGGACTTCTAGTGTGTTAGTGGCATCACACAGAGCTCCTATATTTTCTTCTCAGCAGCACCCATAGGACTTCTAGTGTGTTAGTGGCAGCAAACAGAGCTCCTATATTTTCTTCTCAGCAGCACCCATAGGACTTCTAGTGTGTTAGTGGCATCACACAGAGCTCCTATATTTTCATCTCAGAAGCACCCATAGGACTTCTAGTGTGTTAGTGGCATCACACAGAGCTCCTATATTTTCTTCTCAGCAGCACCCATAGGACTTCTAGTGTGTTAGTGGCAGCAGTAAAAGGAAAAAATATTCAGCGCTGAAAAAATAATAAGGAAATACTAAAAGTTGCAAGCCAGCACTCAAGGTATACTCATAAAAATCCCTCAAAAACAATCTGAAATAAAAATAGTGCAGCGCAACAAAAACTATGTGGAATACATGTCATAAACACATATCAAATTCATAAATCAGTAACATAACATAAAGTCCATAAGTGCTTGTGAACCAGCAATAATAATATGCAAAGTGAATATAAAAGTGTCCAGAGATCCCTCCACCACAATAGGATTGGCCTCTCACCTCACAACTTCGTGGCCATCCAACCCCACGCTGAGGAAGTCCCGCCTACTGGACGTAACGCGTACGGGGGGAGGAGCCACGCTAGACGTCATTCGCGGTCATCACCACAGTCTGTGTTACCACGCCGCTCTATCCATATGCTTTGAACGCTGACACTCGCGTCTGAGTGCCTTATTTGTGAGTAACATTTTTTGAGTTGTATATTTTAACATATTAAATAGTTTATACAGAGAGCACTAGATCGTTCTTTATTCTTGTCTTCCTATATGATGGAGTTTCCAGCCTGATATCCTGCTTTATGAGACCACTGTTTGATCGGAGTTTTCCCATGTGATTCTCATTTACTCTTTTGAGTACAAGCTGTGTGACCTCTAGTTAGGTCGAAGTTGTGAGGTGAGAGGCCAATCCTATTGTGGTGAAGGGATCTCTGGACACTTTTATATTCACTTTGCATATTATTATTGCTGGTTCACAAGCACTTATGGACTTTATGTTATGTTACTGATTTATGAATTTGATATGTGTTTATGACATGTATTCCACATAGTTTTTGTTGCGCTGCACTATTTTTATTTCAGATTGTTAGTGGCAGCAAACAGAGCTCCTATATTTTCTTCTCAGAAGCACCCATAGGACTTCTAGTGTGTTAGTGGCATCACACAGAGCTCCTATATTTTCATCTCAGAAGCACCCATAGGACTTCTAGTGTGTTAGTGGCATCACACAGAGCTCCTATATTTTCATCTCAGAAGCACCCATAGGACTTCTAGTGTGTTAGTGGCATCACACATAGCTCCTATATTTTCTTCTCAGCAGCACCCATAGGACTTCTAGTGTGTTAGTGGCAGCAAACAGAGCTCCTATATTTTCTTCTCAGCAGCACCCATAGGACTTCTAGTGTGTTAGTGGCATCACACAGAGCTCCTATATTTTCATCTCAGAAGCACCCATAGGACTTCTAGTGTGTTAGTGGCATCACACAGAGCTCCTATATTTTCATCTCAGAAGCACCCATAGGACTTCTAGTGTGTTAGTGGCATCACACAGAGCTCCTATATTTTCTTCTCAGCAGCACCCATAGGACTTCTAGTGTGTTAGTGGCAGCAAACAGAGCTCCTATATTTTCTTCTCAGCAGCACCCATAGGACTTCTAGTGTGTTAGTGGCATCACACAGAGCTCCTATATTTTCATCTCAGAAGCACCCATAGGACTTCTAGTGTGTTAGTGGCATCACACAGAGCTCCTATATTTTCTTCTCAGCAGCACCCATAGGACTTCTAGTGTGTTAGTGGCAGCAAACAGAGCTCCTATATTTTCTTCTCAGCAGCACCCATAGGACTTCTAGTGTGTTAGTGGCAGCAAACAGAGCTCCTATATTTTCTTCTCAGCAGCACCCATAGGACTTCTAGTGTGTTAGTGGCATCACACAGAGCTCCTATATTTTCATCTCAGAAGCACCCATAGGACTTCTAGTGTGTTAGTGGCATCACACATAGCTCCTATATTTTCTTCTCAGCAGCACCCATAGGACTTCTAGTGTGTTAGTGGCAGCAAACAGAGCTCCTATATTTTTTTCTCAGCAGCACCCATAGGACTTCTAGTGTGTTAGTGGCATCACACAGAGCTCCTATATTTTCTTCTCAGAAGCACCCATAGGACTTCTAGTGTGTTAGTGGCAGCAAACAGAGCTCCTATATTTTTTTCTCAGCAGCACCCATAGGACTTCTAGTGTGTTAGTGGCATCACACAGAGCTCCTATATTTTCATCTCAGAAGCACCCATAGGACTTCTAGTGTGTTAGTGGCATCACACATAGCTCCTATATTTTCTTCTCAGCAGCACCCATAGGACTTCTAGTGTGTTAGTGGCATCACACAGAGCTCCTATATTTTCTTCTCAGCAGCACCCATAGGACTTCTAGTGTGTTAGTGGCATCACACAGAGCTCCTATATTTTCATCTCAGAAGCACCCATAGGACTTCTAGTGCAGTGTTTCTCAACTCCAGTCCTCAAGGCGCACCAACAGGTCATGTATTTAGGATTTCCCTCAGATGAAACTTCTGTGGTAATTACTAAGGCAGTCAAACTGATCAAATCACCTGTGCAAAATAATGGAGAGCCTGAAAACATGACCTGTTGGAGCGCCTTGAGGACTGGAGTTGAGAAACACTGTTCTAGTGTGTTAGTGGCATCACACAGAGCTCCTATATTTTCTTCTCAGCAGCACCCATAGGACTTCTAGTGTGTTAGTGGCAGCAAACAGAGCTCCTATATTTTCTTCTCAGAAGCACCCATAGGACTTCTAGTGTGTTAGTGGCAGCAAACAGAGCTCCTATATTTTCTTCTCAGCAGCACCCATAGGACTTCTAGTGTGTTAGTGGCATCACACAGAGCTCCTATATTTTCATCTCAGAAGCACCCATAGGACTTCTAGTGTGTTAGTGGCATCACACAGAGCTCCTATATTTTCTTCTCAGCAGCACCCATAGGACTTCTAGTGTGTTAGTGGCAGCAAACAGAGCTCCTATATTTTCTTCTCAGCAGCACCCATAGGACTTCTAGTGTGTTAGTGGCATCACACAGAGCTCCTATATTTTCTTCTCAGCAGCACCCATAGGACTTCTAGTGTGTTAGTGGCAGCAAACAGAGCTCCTATATTTTCTTCTCAGCAGCACCCATAGGACTTCTAGTGTGTTAGTGGCATCACACAGAGCTCCTATATTTTCATCTCAGAAGCACCCATAGGACTTCTAGTGTGTTAGTGGCATCACACAGAGCTCCTATATTTTCTTCTCAGCAGCACCCATAGGACTTCTAGTGTGTTAGTGGCAGCAGTAAAAGGAAAAAATATTCAGCGCTGAAAAAATAATAAGGAAATACTAAAAGTTGCAAGCCAGCACTCAAGGTATACTCATAAAAATCCCTCAAAAACAATCTGAAATAAAAATAGTGCAGCGCAACAAAAACTATGTGGAATACATGTCATAAACACATATCAAATTCATAAATCAGTAACATAACATAAAGTCCATAAGTGCTTGTGAACCAGCAATAATAATATGCAAAGTGAATATAAAAGTGTCCAGAGATCCCTCCACCACAATAGGATTGGCCTCTCACCTCACAACTTCGTGGCCATCCAACCCCACGCTGAGGAAGTCCCGCCTACTGGACGTAACGCGTACGGGGGGAGGAGCCACGCTAGACGTCATTCGCGGTCATCACCACAGTCTGTGTTACCACGCCGCTCTATCCATATGCTTTGAACGCTGACACTCGCGTCTGAGTGCCTTATTTGTGAGTAACATTTTTTGAGTTGTATATTTTAACATATTAAATAGTTTATACAGAGAGCACTAGATCGTTCTTTATTCTTGTCTTCCTATATGATGGAGTTTCCAGCCTGATATCCTGCTTTATGAGACCACTGTTTGATCGGAGTTTTCCCATGTGATTCTCATTTACTCTTTTGAGTACAAGCTGTGTGACCTCTAGTTAGGTCGAAGTTGTGAGGTGAGAGGCCAATCCTATTGTGGTGGAGGGATCTCTGGACACTTTTATATTCACTTTGCATATTATTATTGCTGGTTCACAAGCACTTATGGACTTTATGTTATGTTACTGATTTATGAATTTGATATGTGTTTATGACATGTATTCCACATAGTTTTTGTTGCGCTGCACTATTTTTATTTCAGATTGTTAGTGGCAGCAAACAGAGCTCCTATATTTTCTTCTCAGAAGCACCCATAGGACTTCTAGTGTGTTAGTGGCATCACACAGAGCTCCTATATTTTCATCTCAGAAGCACCCATAGGACTTCTAGTGTGTTAGTGGCATCACACAGAGCTCCTATATTTTCATCTCAGAAGCACCCATAGGACTTCTAGTGTGTTAGTGGCATCACACATAGCTCCTATATTTTCTTCTCAGCAGCACCCATAGGACTTCTAGTGTGTTAGTGGCAGCAAACAGAGCTCCTATATTTTCTTCTCAGCAGCACCCATAGGACTTCTAGTGTGTTAGTGGCATCACACAGAGCTCCTATATTTTCATCTCAGAAGCACCCATAGGACTTCTAGTGTGTTAGTGGCATCACACAGAGCTCCTATATTTTCATCTCAGAAGCACCCATAGGACTTCTAGTGTGTTAGTGGCATCACACAGAGCTCCTATATTTTCTTCTCAGCAGCACCCATAGGACTTCTAGTGTGTTAGTGGCAGCAAACAGAGCTCCTATATTTTCTTCTCAGCAGCACCCATAGGACTTCTAGTGTGTTAGTGGCATCACACAGAGCTCCTATATTTTCATCTCAGAAGCACCCATAGGACTTCTAGTGTGTTAGTGGCATCACACAGAGCTCCTATATTTTCTTCTCAGCAGCACCCATAGGACTTCTAGTGTGTTAGTGGCAGCAAACAGAGCTCCTATATTTTCTTCTCAGAAGCACCCATAGGACTTCTAGTGTGTTAGTGGCATCACACAGAGTTCCTATATTTTCATCTCAGAAGCACCCATAGGACTTCTAGTGTGTTAGTGGCATCACACAGAGCTCCTATATTTTCTTCTCAGCAGCACCCATAGGACTTCTAGTGTGTTAGTGGCATCACACAGAGCTCCTATATTTTCATCTCAGAAGCACCAATAGGACTTCTAGTGTGTTAGTGGCAGCAAACAGAGCTCCTATATTTTCTTGTCAGCAGCACACATAGTACCTATAGTGTGTTAGTGTCAGCACCCATAGGACCTACAGTGTGTTGTGAGCACACATAGGAGTTCTATTTTTTATACTAGATACACTACCGACTACAATGGCTGGAAGACCGCCAAGGAGAGGCAGAGCGTGCCGAGGCAAGAACACAGGGCAGGCAGGCTCTGTTTCTAGAGACAACAGTGCTGGCCGTGGACGTGGTCGTGCATCGTCATCAGCACGTGGCCATGGGACACGCTTGTCTTTGTTTTCGGCAGCTGGACATGTGGAGCCGCATCATGCCGAAGGCTTGGTAGAATGGATGACCAAGCCCTCCTCATCCTCTCTCACCCAGGCTCAGGGTACTGGCAGAGCAGCTGCCAACGCGTACTCAATGGCATCATCAGCCACCCCTTCCCTAGACCCACCATGTCCTCCTGAGGAGTCCCCCGAACTGTTTGAGCACAGTGTTGGGTACATGCTCCAGGAGGATGCCCAACGATTCGAAGGCTCGGATGATGATACCCAGCTTGAGGAAGTCAGTAGTGTGCGCGCAGAGAGAGGGGATGCTGAAGGACAGCAATCTGGCAGTAGTGTTCCACCAGCTGCAGCTTACTGCCAGGTTTGCTCTAGTGGTGAAGAGGGAGGGGATGATGAGGTCACTGACTCCACGTGGGTGCCTGAAGGGAGAGAGGAGGAGGAGGAGGAGGAGGAGGATGCAGCGTCACATGTCCAACGAGGCAGGATGCCCCCTGGAGGCCAGCTAGAGGCCAGCACAGCAACTGTACCACACCGCAGAGCTCCGCCTGTGCAGGGCGCTGCCTCTGCACGTTATCACAAAAGTTCTTTGGTGTGGGCCTTTTTTGAGACGAGTGCATCAGATCGCACCACTGCTATTTGCAATATTTGTCTCAAGCGTATCTCGCGTGGCCAAAACATCAGCCGCTTGGGCACCACAAGCATGAGCAGACATATGTCGACCTGCCATGCAGCTCGTTGGCAAGCACACATAAAAGACCCACACCAAAGAACAAAGCGGACCTCTCCTTGCTCCTCATCAGCTGGGATCTCCATCCCCACTATATCTTCAGTCCTCTCTGAAAGCTGCTCTGAGAGGACTGAAGGTGTAGAATTAGGTGTGTCACAACCAAGTACTTGCAGTACACCGACGTCCGATTGTAGCAGGCAAATTTCCCTGCCCCAGCTGCTGGACCGTCAAAAGAAGTATACTCCCAGCCATCCACATGCCCAGCGGTTGAAGGCTAGCTTGGCTAAATTGCTAGCACTTCAACTGCTGCCTTTTCAGTTGATAGACTCGGCCCCCTTCCGTGAGTTTGTTCAATGTGCGGTTCCTCAGTGGCAGGTTCCCAAACGCCACTTTTTCTCACGGAAGGCGATTCCGTCTCTCTACCGGCATGTGGAAGGCAATGTCCATGCCTCGCTGGACAGGGCGGTCAGCGGTAAGGTGCATATTACCGCTGACTCATGGTCCAGCAGGCATGGACAGGGACGTTATCTTTCTTTCACGGCCCATTGGGTCACTCTATTGGCAGCTGGGAGGGATGCAGGACAAGGTGCAGTAGTGTTGGAGGTTGTTCCGCCACCACGCCTCCAAAATGCTACTACTGGTTGTGACACACCTCTCTCCTCCACCCCCTCCTCTTCTTCTTCCTCCATGTCCTCTTCGAGTGCTCTGTCCTCGGAACCAGCGGTGCTCCGTAGGCGTACAAGGGGCTACGCGAGTACGCAGGCAAAAAGATGCCATGCCGTGCTTGCGCTGGTGTGTTTGGGGGACAGGAGCCACACTGGGCCAGAGGTTCTGGCAGCTCTGCAGGGGCAGGCTGAGAGGTGGTTGACGCCACGCCAGCTTAAGCCAGGAATGGTCGTTTCTGATAATGGCACCAACCTCCTCTCCGCCCTGCGACAGGGGCAGCTCACCCATGTGCCCTGTATGGCTCACGTCCTCAACCTGGTGGTGCAGCGGTTCTTGGGCAGGTTCCCAGGCTTACAGGATGTCCTGAGGCAGGCCAGGAAAGTCTGTGTGCATTTCCGCCGATCTTATAATGCCAGTGCTCGGCTGACTGAGCTGCAAAAGGAGCTGAACCTGCCCAAGAACCGCCTAATATGTGACATGCCCACCAGGTGGAACTCAACGTTGGCCATGCTGCAGCGACTGCACACGCAGCAGAGGGCCATCAATGAGTACCTTTGCGACTACGGCACCAGGACAGGGTCAGGGGAGCTTGGCTTTTTTTCCCCACGCCAGTGGAGCATGATCAGGGATGCATGCACTGTCCTCTCACCATTTGAGGAGGCCACGAGGATGGTGAGCAGTGACAGTGCATGCATCAGTGACACTGTACCTCTTGTCCACCTGTTGGAGCATACGCTGCGTGGGATAATGGACAGGGCACTTGAGGCAGAACAGAGGCAGGAAGAGGAGGACTTCCTTGTCTCTCAAGGCCCCCTTTATCCAGACAATGTTCCTTCTGTCCCACCCATCACACAGGAAGAGGATGAGGATGAGGCGGAGGAGGAGGAGGATTGTGTGAGCATGGAGGTGGAGCCTGGCACTCAGCATCAGCAGCAGCAGTCTTTTAGGGATGACGTACAGTCCCAACAAACCAGTGGACTTGTACGTGGCTGGGAGGAGTTGGCTGGCGATCATGTCATCCTCAGTGACCCAGAAGACTCCGGACCGAATGCCTCAGCTAACCTACGCTGCATGGCCTCCCTGATCCTGCAAAGCCTGCGGAAGGATCCTCGTGTTCTTCGGATCAAGGAGAGTGACCATTACTGGCTGGCCACTCTCCTTGATCCACGGTACAAGGGTAAGGTTGCGGACCTTATCTTGCCGTCGCAGAGGGAGCAGAGGATGAGACATCTCAGGGAGGCCTTGCAGAAAGGTCTGTGCAACGCGTTCCCAGAAACTGGGAGGTTAAAAACTCCTGGTCCTGGACGACGAGTTGCTGAGGCTTCGGTCAGTAGCAGAAGGAGCGGTGGGGAAGGTGGACGTCTGACCGATGCGTTCAGACAATTTTTTAGTCCGCAGCCCCAAGGTATGATCGGTTCCAGCAACCATCGCCAGCGTCTGATATACATGTTGCAGGAATACCTAGGGGCAAGGTCAGACTTGGACACCTTTCCCACCGAAAATCCTCTGGCTTACTGGGTCCTGAGGATGGATCACTGGCCAGAGCTTGCACAGTATGCAATTGAGCTACTGGCCTGTCCTGCATCCAGCGTTCTTTCCGAACGCACATTCAGTGCTGCTGGAGGATTTGTCACCGATCATAGGGTGCGCCTGTCCACCGACTCGGTTGATCGACTGACCTTCATAAAAATGAATCAGTCTTGGATCACCACCAGCTACCAGACACCTGAAGCGGATATAACGGAATAATTTATAATGTCACATCCCTTCAAGACTGCCTATGCTGATGCTGAGTGACTGTCCTGTTATGTTCACTGACTATCCTCTTCCTCCTCCTCAATGATCCATGCCACCACACCAGTGCCTAAGGCACAATTTTTCAGCCCCTGTATAACAGGGGCGTGTAATTACAATTTTTTAAAAAGATGCTTCGCAACAGGTGTGACTGCTGTGCTCAGAGTACAGTATTTGTGAGGGGTTGCAGTGTTGTGGCACCAACACCAGTGCCTAAGGCACAATTTTTCAGCCCCTGTTGGGGCGTGTAATTACAATTTTTAGGCAATGCTTTGCAACAGGTCTCATTGCTGTGCTCAGAGTACAGTATCTGTGAGGGGTTGCAGTGTTGTGGCACCAGCACCAGTGCCTAAGGCACAATTTTTCAGCCCCTGTATAACAGGGGCGTGTAATTACAATTTTTTTAAAAGATGCTTCGCAACAGGTGTGACTGCTGTGCTCCAAGTACAGTATCTGTGAGGGGTTGCAGTGTTGTGGCACCAGCACCAGTGCCTAAGGCACAATTTTTCAGCCCCTGTTGGGGCGTGTAATTACAATTTTTAGGCAATGCTTTGCAACAGGTCTCATTGCTGTGCTCAGAGTACAGTATCTGTGAGGGGTTGCAGTGTTGTGGCACCAGCACCAGTGCCTAAGGCACAATTTTTCAGCCCCTGTATAACAGGGGCGTGTAATTACAATTTTTTAAAAAGATGCTTCGCAACAGGTGTGACTGCTGTGCTCCAAGTACAGTATCTGTGAGGGGTTGCAGTGTTGTGGCACCAGCACCAATGCCTAAGGCACAATTTTTCAGCCCCTGTTTAACAGGGGCGTGTAATTACAAATCTTGATCTAATAGTTCACAGCAGGGCCCATTCCTGCGCCCACCAAGAGTAACTATGAGGGCCTACAGTCTTGTGGCAACACCGTCCACCACCACCACCAAAGGCCCAATTTTTCTGCCCTGTTCAACAGGTGCATGCAATTACAAATCTTGATCTAATAACTCACAGCAGGGCCCATTCCTGCACCCACCAAGAGTAACTGTGAGGGCTTACAGTCTTGTGGCAACACCGTCCACCACCACCACCAAAGGCCCAATTTTTCTGCCCTGTTCAACAGGTGCATGCAATTACAAATCTTGATCTAATAACTCACAGCAGGGCCCATTCCTGCACCCACCAAGAGTAACTGTGAGGGCTTACAGTCTTGTGGCAACACCGTCCACCACCACCACCACCACCACCACCACCAAAGGCCCAATTTTTCTGCCCTGTTCAACAGGTGCATGTAATTACAAATCTTGATCTAATAACTCACAGCAGGGCCCATTCCTGCACCCACCAAGAGTAACTGTGAGGGCTTACAGTCTTGTGGCAACACCGTCCACCACCACCACCAAAGGCCCAATTTTTCTGCCCGGTTCAACAGGTGCATGCAAGTACAAATCTTGATCTATTAACTCACAGCAGGGCCCATTCCTGTGCCCACCAGTCTTGTGGCTACACCAACATCTAATAGGGCAAATTTCTGCAGAGTATATACGGCAGGCCCCTACTTTCAAACATCCAACTTACAAACGACTCCTACTTGCAAACGGCAAGAGAAAACAGGAAGTGAGAGGAAATCTACCCCTAGGAAGGGAAATTCTATCCTGTTAGATTTAATTTGGGAAAAAGGTATCTCCTCTCTACTGATGCTTTATCACCAATCCTTGTTTCAATTAAAACCCCACTTTTCCAAAAACATTTGTCATTGGGACGGAAAGTGAGGTGACATGTTCTGAACAGATGTGCAAAGACAACAAATGTTACAGGGGTGATAACCCCTCCCTATGTTCTCCAAAAAGCTTAAAAATTGATTTTTTTGGGATGGAGCTACACTTCATAATGTACCTGTTCAGATTCTACTTAAGAACAAACCTACAGTCCGTGTCTTGTTTGCACCACCTATATACTGCTGTTCAGAGTATATAGGGTTGTAGGTATAGGGTTTTATTTTGGGTGCGGGGTCCCCCTTAATATCCATACAAGACCCAAAGGGGCTGGGGTGGGGGGGGTGATGGGGTAGCCATGCCATTTTTCTCAAGGATTTTCAGCCATATGGCGGCCAGGACAAGACATGACATTAAAGCCGCAAGTGGTTTTAAATGGCTTCTTTTTTTCCTTTACAAATGTCATTTTGTGCAAGGACAGTTCTAAACACGGGAAACACATGCCACTTCACAGGCATACTTTAGACACCCCCCCAGGTACCATATTTAAAGGAAAATTTCACTTTTTTTTTTTTCACTTTATGCATCATTAAAATGACTGCTCCCGAAAAAACTTTAGTTTTTAAAATTTCTTTTTGCATTGATATATGTCCCCTGGGGCAGGACCCGGGTCCCCAAACCTGTTTTATGACATTAACATGCATATTGGCCGTTGTAATTAGCAATTTTGATTTCGAACGTTCGCGTCCATTATAACGAATAGGGTTCGAAAATTTGCGCGAACTTTCGGTCCGTTCGAAGGTTCTGGTGCGAACCGAACCCGGGGGTGTTCGGCTCATCCCTACAAGCAACTCTGACACAATGCAGAAATAATTTGTCTGACCGTTGAATATGTTTCACACAAGGATGGGGCTGATGCCTTCTGTTACATCGAGGCTCCTTAACCACGATACTTCTTCTTCCATTTTGTGTGTCTACGCCTCTTTGAATCATTCTCCTGTTGGGGGTTGTACCCACATGAGCTACAGAAGACCCCCCTACTATGGGAGTAGCTATTGCCACTCATCAATCCTTTATGGAGCATTTTTTAGTACCTATAACGGTACCTGTTCTTTTGTTTGTGTCCGTCGAGTTCCCTTTTGCTGTTCGTTTAACACCTCAAGTTTTTACTGGTCACAGTTCTTACTTCTTTCCTCAGACGGCTACCTCCACAATACCTTAAGTAGCCTATAACCATCATGGAAACTTTGGTCTCTACTCGAATTGTTAAGATCAAACCAGCAGAATCTGGCCTGTGGACTCTTGGACATTCATCCTTCATGCACCTGGTAATATCTGTCTAAGCATTCTTGTAAAACTCCAACATGCCCATTAAATTAGTGTCACTTAATGCCCATGGGCTTAATAGCCCTATAAACATAATGCCCCGTACACACGATCGTTTTTAATGTCATTTTTTAAACCAACGTTTTTCTCCTCGTTTTTTTTCATGTTTCCTCTCAAGCCTGCCTTGCGTACACACCATCATTAAAAAAATCGATCAAGCAAAGCGCAGTGACGTTCAACACGTACGACGGCACTATAAAGGGGAAGTTCCGTTCGAATGGCGCCACCCTTCATGTTAGTAAAGTTTGTTGAGCGACAATTCGCGCTTTTCAGTCCGTTACTGTGTAATGAATGTGCTATCTCCATTACGAACGCTAGTTTTACCAGAACGAGCGCTCCTGTCTCATACTTGATTCTGAGCATGCGCGTTTTTTTTCACGTCGTGAAAGCATACACACTATCGTTTTTCACGTCGTTAAAAAAAACGACATGAAAAACGACGTGAAAAAAGAGACCATGTCCGGAATTTTTAATGCCCGTTTTTCACGTCGTTAAAAATGCTCTGGAGCCTACACACGATCATTTTTAATGGCCATTTTTTAAAATGGCATTTTTAACGGCATGAAAAACGATCGTGTGTATGGGGCATAAGGAGTCTTGGACTGATGCTGTAAAGTTGCATGCTGATGTGTTCTGAATTCAAGAGACCCATTTCTGTTCTACTAAAGCTCCTCACTGCTCACATAGACTATTTTCACATGTGTTCACTGCTCCAGTTCATGTGCTCCAGTTAAGAAAAATGTCGTTTTAATAGAAATTAGCTCTTCTGTAGATTTCTCTGTGAACGATGTTATCCTAATGGGCTCTAATTTTGGTATGCAACATTAACAATGTTTCCTATACATTTGTAAACCTATTTGCCCCAAACTCGCGTCAACTTAAGTTTTTTAATACCCTTTTTAACCACTTCAGCCCCAGAAGATTTGGCTGCTCAATGACCAGGCCATTTTTTGCAAAACGGCACTGCGTCGCTTTAACTGACAATTGCACGGTCGTGCAACTCTGTACCCAAAAATGTGTTATTTTTTTCCCACAAATAGAGCTTTCTTTTGGTGGTATTTGACCGTCTCTGCAGTTTAATTTTTTTTGCGCTATAAACAAAAGAAGAACGACAATTTAGAAAAAAACATAATAGGGGTTATTTACGAAAGGCAAATCCACTTTGCACTACAAGTGCAATGCAAGTGCACTTGGAAGTACAGTCGCTGTGGATCTGAGGGGAAGATCTGAAATGAGGGGAAGCTCTGCTGATTTTATCAACCAATCACGTTCAAGCTAAAATGCTGTTTTTTATTTTCCTTGCATGTCCCCCTCAGATCTACAGTGACTGCAATTTCAGTGCACTTTCAAGTGCACTTGCAGTGAACTTGTAGTGCAAAGTGGATTTGCCTTTCGTAAATAATCCCCAATATCTTTTACTTTTTGCTTTAATAAATATCCCATTTTTTATTTTTTTTAATTAAAATGTTTTCCTTAGTTTAGGCTGAAAAATCACAATAAGTGTATATTGATTGGTTTGCGCAAAAGTTATAGCGTCTACAAAATAGGGGATAGATTTATGGCATTTTTATTATTATTATTTTTTTACTAGAAATGGCCAAGATCAGCGTTTTTTATCGGGACTGCGATATTGTGGCGGACAGATCGGACACTTTTGACACATTTTTGGGACCAGTGACAATTATACAGCGATCAGTGCTATAAAAATGCACCGTTTACTGTATAAATGTCACTGGCAGGGGAGGGGTTAAAACTAGGGGGCAATCAACTGGTTAACTGTGTTCCCTAGGTGTGTTCTAACTGTGGGAGGGATGGGAATGACTAGGAGGAGATCGGTGTTCATACTTAGTGTCTTCTGGGGAATGTGGCGCGCTGCCTTCTGGGAACTGTGTGTATCCCAGAAAGCAGCCGCCCATCCACAAAGCGGCGCGAGCCTCGCGCATTCGCAGTAGGAAATGGGCAGTGAAGCCGCAAGGGACCCTCCACGATCGAGGGGTCGGCCTTGGGGGGGCTGACATCGTGGCCGCCTAGGACAGGTAAGTGTCCTTATTAAAAGTCAGTAGCTACAGTGTTTGTAGCTGCTGACTTTAAAAAAAAATCGCAGGTGGAATCCCGCTGTAAAAAAATCAAGTTCAGAAGGGTCAACTTCTGTTGGAGACTTTAATATGATAGCTGACCAAGCACTAGAAATCTCAAATTCCTCACTTCGTATGAGACAAACTTTACAGACTTTCATGAGCAGAAATAACCTATATGACCCATGGAGGTGTACACACTCCACAGAAAGAGACTACACTTATTATTTGGCACCCCATCGATCATACTCCAGAATAGATCTTTTTCTCACTAACCTTACTCTTCTGCATAAACTCCTTAAAGCTGATATAATGCCAATCACGTGGTCTGACCACGCACCCATTTCTCTGACCTTAGCGGAAGATCTCAGGACTCTGCCGTAATAACCCTTATTTACTCAACAATTGCACCCATAGAGAAAGGCTCGATGACGAACTCAAATAAGTTTTCCATAATAACTTCACCTCTGATTCTGATATATTTAATGTCTGGTGTACACATAAGGTCTACTCCAGAGGGCTGTTAATCCAAATGGCAGCAAGGAAAAGGAAATGCAGGTTGCAGTCTATTGAAACTATCCTAACTAGAGTTGAGCGGACACCTGGATGTTCGGGTTCGGCCGAACTTCGGAAAAAAGTTCGGGTTTGGGACCGAACTTTAACCCGAACCCGAACCCGAACCCGAACCCCATTGAAGTCAATGGGGACCCGGACTTCTAAGGACTAAAAAGGCTCTAAAAAAGTCATGGAAAGGGCTAGAGGGCTGCAAATGGCAGCAAAATGTTGTTAAGAGCATGGCAAGTGCTCTGCAAACAAATGTGGATACGGAAATAACTTAAAATAACATACAAAAAAAAAATATGCTGGAGGCCCCCTTTTCAGCAAAAGAGGTACGGGAAGTCATTAAGAACCTCAGAAACTCAACGGCACGATGCCACACATATGGTGGGAATGCCCCAGAATACGCCCTTTCTGGAATAAATTATTCAATTTAATGGATAAGCTAGTGGGAAAATAAAATACTTTGAAATAAAAATGTAGCGGGGTGCTAAATTTAAGGGAAGTGTTTGAGTGGTAAATAGGCTCAAACACCCTAATTCTGTAGGATTCACGGACCATTTTGTCCTCGGGGGACAGTATTGGTGTGCAGTTCCCTGCGGCCTACAGGTGGCGCTGCCATGGTAGGCTAGGGTTGAACCGCCGATACAGTGCTGTGGCTTTTGTGTCCCCTCTTGGCAGTAGTACAGCGGGGTGGGGAACCTGCTGTGCATGCCGGGAGAGCATATAAAAGGGGCAGACCTTTGGCCTGGGGGCTGATGTCCAGTGGGGTCCACGCCCAGGTGCCTTCGGCCTGGGTGCATGTGTTCCTGTTCCATCTCGGGTACCTTTAGCCCGGGGTGAGGTACTATCCTGGAGTTCCTGCTGCCCTGGGTATGGAGGCCTAGGTGCGGGAGTAAAGCCTGGAGTCCAGAGCCTTCGTCTGGAGTCCGCTAAGGGTCGAGGAGTCTTAGGGTGCCGCCTCGTGTAGGGGACCATGTTCCAGGGAAGGGAGGATCATTCTGATGGACCGATGCAGGAGTCACGGTGAAGGAAGGGTCTGTTGACTCCCTGGAGAGATGTCTTCCCCTTGATATGGGCTAGGTTCATAGAAGGAGAAGCTCAAGGTCATCTTGACTGTATCAGAGGCCTTATTCACCCGGCCCGTGGCAGGGGCCTTATACACCCTGGTCTGTGGCAGAGACCAAAGTTCTCCAGGTCCGTGGCAGGGGCCTTGTACACCCGGTCTGTGGCAGAGACCAACCTCAAGGTCTGTGGCAGAGACCGTGCACCTAAAACTGTTTGAGAAACCTAAGCAGTGAAGTGAATGTGCTACGTTTGTGCCTGGACCTCCTCCACACCTTAAGCTGTCCTGTTTCTTTGCTCTAACCTTTTCTATCCGAGTAGAGTTTATTTTGCCATGAGAGAATAAGAGTTGTAATTTCAGCTGGTGTGGACATTGACTTTACTGCGAATTAAAGGACTTGCCTCTACCTACAGTAGAGGTGAGAATCATCCTCTGGAGGAGTTTTGACTCCGGCTGTGGACACGGCCCGTCAAGTACACCGCTCAACCTCTTTATATAGGAGGGTACGGGCTAGTAGTGCGTTTCCAAATTTAGGATGTTGCCCTAAATGGGTGTTTTTGGAAGAGCAGAACACACCCACAGTACGTAACCGCTGAATCGCACAGCTACAGAACTGCAGAAAATGCTATTCAAAAAAATGTTGTTTTTTTAGTATAGCACAGTAGAAGACAAATATATAGAAATGGTTTATTTCACACGCCTCCACATATGTATAACACACTGCAAAATATTTTTTGTGGCCCTAAATGGCGTTTTTTTGAAGACCACAACAAACCCACAGTTTGTAACCGCTGAATCGCACAGCTACAGAACTGCAGAAAATGCTATTAAAATTTTTTATTTTTTTTAGTATAGCACAGTAGAAGAAAACTATATATAAATTGTTTATTTCACACACCTCCACATATGTATAACACACTGCAAAATATTTTTTGTGGCCCTAAATGGCGTTTTTTGGAAGACCACAACACACCCACAGTACGTAACCGCTGAATCGCACAGCTACAGAACTGCAGAAAATGCTATTCAAAAAAAATGTTTTTTTTTAGTATAGCACAGTAGAAGAAACATATATAGAAATGGTTTATTTCACACGCCTCCACATATGTATAACACACTGCAAAATATTTTTTGTGGCCCTAAATGGCGTTTTTTGGAAGACCACAACACACCCACAGTACGTAACCGCTGAATCGCACAGCTACAGAACTGCAGAAAATGCTATTAAAATTTTTTTTTGTTTTTTTAGTATAGCACAGTAGAAGACAAATATATAGAAATGGTTTATTTCACACGCCTCCACACATGTATAACACAATGCAAAATATTTTTTGTGGCCCTAAATGGGTCTTTTTGCAAGCGTACATTAAAGTGCAAATTTTTTATTTATTTTTGCCCTAAACGGGTCTTTTTTTGCACGAGCAAAATAAAATAGAATTTTTTTATTTTTTTTGCCCTTAATGGGTCTTTTGGAAAAGAGCACAATAAAGTGCCTTTTTTTTTTGTCCTAAATGGATCTTTTTCCAAGAGCAGAATACACCCACAGTATGGAAACGGTGTATCTCTCAACGTAATATATGCAGTGCTGGTGCACTGAGCTTGCAGATAAAATTTAGATTTTCTCTGACACTGGGCTCATAGCAGTGTAAAAAGACTGCACTGCAACACAAACAGGTAAACCTATGCAGATCGCTGAGTTATATCTCTGAATCTGGACTCCTATTCCTATATAATATATCTCTCTCCCTAAAAGCAAAAAACAGGAACCTGGCCCTACACTACACTGTCTCTCTATATTTTCCCTCAGATTCCAGAATCAGGACTAACTCATGTATTTTTCTATCTCTCCCTAAAAGCAGCAGCAGCAGCCAAGATCCTCTCCCTATCTATTCTGAAGCAGAGTGACGTGTGTGCTGTGTGCCTCTAGCTTATATAGAAGCTGGGTCACATGTTTCACTGACCAATCACAGCCATGCCATTAGTAGGCATGGCTATGATGGCTTCTAAGGGCACACCAGCTAATCAAAAGGTGATTGGCTGGCCCCTGAAGCATTTCTAACTGCATAATTAGATTGCCGAACCCGAACTTTTGCGCAAAGTCCGGGTTCGGGTTCGGGAAAAAGCTAAAGTTCGGTACGGACCCGAACTTTACAGTTCGGGTTCGCTCAACACTAATCCTAACCAAAATCTGCTCTTTAGAGATCCAAAACAAGAAAACACTTAATACTTCCATACTTAGTGAACTAATGAAATGCAGGCAAGAACTGAGACTTCTCATGTCATCTGACCATGGGAAATTAATCCATAACCTTAGAGCTTCCCACCCACTGTTCACAAGGGAACAAAGCTGGCAAACTCCTGGCTAATCAATTGAAAACTAGACAAGTGAAACAGTCTATGTCACATTTGCTCAAACCGGGCACTAATTCAAAGATTCAGCACCCAAAAGATATCAAAAATTATTTCCGCGAATACTACCAAGCTCTGTATAATTTGCAGGCAGACTCGACAACCACCTAACCCACGGCTGAGACAATACATAATTATTTAACCTCTCTCCATCTACCATCCCTAGATGTAGATGCTTTGCGGATGCTTAATTCCCCTATTACTTCAGCCAAAATAGTTAAAGTTATCAAATCTCTGCCCAACAAAAAGTCACTAGGAGCAGATGGCCTATCCTCAGAATACTATAAGGCTTTTCAAGAGGTATTAGTCCCCATCTACAAAATCTTTTTCAAACAGCTGCAACTTGCTGGACATTTCCTGGTGAAAGGCCTAAGGCTATTATTGTTACTCTGCCAAAGCCAGGGAAGGTGCCAATTAACCTACAAAATTCAAGCCCCATTTTACTTTTAAATACAGACCTGAATTTTTTTTTCAAAAGCGTTAGCTAATCGTTTGGCTGAGGTCACCCCATCATTAATTAACATGGATCAAGTAGGTTTTGTGAAAGGCCACCAAGCCTCAGATGGCAGTAGAAGAATTATTAATTTACTCACAGTAATGGAAACTTGGAAAAACCCCACTGGCTTCTTAACACTAGATGCTGTGAATGCCTTTTACCGGATCCATTAATGATACCTTAAAGAAACCCTCCAAACTTTTAGTATACGGGGACCTATATTCACAGCCATTTCAGCACCCTATTGTCGACCCTCTGCCGTTTTATCTGAGTCTTTCAAAATAACCAATGGTACCCGGTAAGGATGTCCCTTATCTCCAATTATTTCCACCCTAATGATGGAACCATTTGCAGAGTTTGTTAAACAAAATCCCCATATACACAGTATTGATGTAGCACACTATTTACACAAGATAGGACTATTCATTGTCGAAGTCCTTCTTACCCTAACAGATGTGGCTCCTTCCCTGAGAGCAGTGCATGGCGAGATTGAGAAAATTTGAGCAATATCACATTATAAGGTGAACATCTCTAAGTCTTCTATTCTACCTATTGGTATAGGAAAGTCAGCTATCAAACCTCTGAAACAGGAATTTCCATATGTATGGGACAACAAACAGAGCTTTTGTGTACTTATACTACTTTCATACCCTTCCTATCCCTCTCCCATTTCACTTCTTCCTGACACTAAACAAGTACCTAAGCTTGTATGTATGGAAGCTGGGCAAACCAAGAAAGCAATCTTTTTAGACATAAATTACAAGGAGGAGTAGGTATGCCATATGCCCAATTATACCATAGAGCAACCTTACTGAACCAACTGTTAGAATGGTTCGACTCCAACCCCATCAAACATTGGGTAGCTATTGAAAAAGCCATTCTACACAATAGAGACTTACATTCCTTTCTAATTGATTCGGCTACAGGTCATAAGGTGTATGTTCCTGGGGCCCTACCTAGTCAAGCCTCCTTGGCAGCATGGTCTACAACCCTGTAATAAATCCCTCCTGATGATTTTCCAAAGGTCGTAAATATATCCTCACTAGCATATGAATATTTAATTCCTTCATTCTCAGTAGGTACCTGGACACAACTGGGACACAGTGGCGGCTGGTGCTCAAATTTTTTGGGGGGGCGCAAACAAACTGAAAAAAAAAAAATATCAATTGCCGCCACTGTGCCCATTAAATGCAGCCACTGTGCTCAAATGCCACTAGTTTGTCCCCCATAATACAGCCAGTTTGTCCCCCATAATACAGACAGTTTGTCCCCCATAATACAGACAGTTTGTCCCCCATAATACAGACAGTTTGTCCCCCATAATACAGACAGTTTGTCCCCATAATACAGACAGTTTGTCCCCCATATACAGACAGTCTGTCCCCCATAATACAGACAGTTTGTCCCCCATAATACAGACAGTTTGTCCCCCATATACAGCTAGTTTGTCCCCATAATACAGACAGTTTGTCCCCATAATACAGACAGTTTGTCCCCCATATACAGACAGTTTGTCCCCCATATACAGACAGTTTGTCCCCCATAATACAGACAGTTTGTCCCCATATACAGCCAGTTTGTCCCCATAATACAGACAGTTTGTCCCCCATATACAGACAGTTTGTCCCCCATATACAGACAGTTTGTCCCCCATAATACAGACAGTTTGTCCCCCATATACAGCCAGTTTGTCCCCATAATACAGACAGTTTGTCCCCCATATACAGCCAGTTTGTCCCCATAATACAGACAGTTTGTCCCCCATATACAGACAGTTTGTCCCCATATACAGACAGTTTGTCCCCATATACAGCCAGTTTGTCCCCCATATACAGCCAGTTTGTCCCCATAATATAGCCAGTTTGTCCCCCAAATGCAGACAGTTTGTCCCCCCCAGCCCTGCACTTACCTTCCTCGGGTCAGCGCCGTCCTTCTTCCGTCCTCGATGTCTTCTCCCGCCCTCGATGTCGCTTCAGCCAATCAGGTTACCGGTAAACAGACCCGGTGAACCTGATAAGCTGAAACGCAACCAGGGAACGCACCCCCCGTGCGTCCTCTCGTTAGCTATTTAGAAGCCGATTACAGCCCTCAGGCTGTAGTCGGGAAGCCTATCAGAGCCGCTGGCTCTGATAGGCACTTCTAAAGACCAACCAGACGCTGTTATTCAGATGGCCGGCGCTCAAGGGGCCGGCCATCTGAATAGTGGGCAGCAGCGGCGGCGACAATACATAGGTTCATGCAATGCATGAACCTATGTATTGTTGTGAGTGACGGGCGCAAAAGCGAGAGGGGGCGGCGCTTCTGCGCCCACAATGGACGCACCGCCACTGGCAGTGTAAAAAAGGCAGTGACAAAAAAAAATAAAAAATTCTTAAAGTGTCCGTTTTTTTTTTGGGTGACTACAGGAGGGGGCGGCACCCGGGCCGAAAGAGAGAGAGAGAGAGATATAGATAGATAGAGAGAGAGATATATATAGATAGATAGAGAGAGAGAGCGATATAGATAGAGAGAGAGAGAGAGAGATATAGATAGATAGAGAGAGAGAGAGAGATATCTATAGATAGAGAGAGAGAGATATATAGATAGAGAGAGAGAGAGATATATATAGATAGATAGAGAGAGATATATAGATAGATAGAGAGATAGAGTGGGTGGGAGGGGGAGAGAGAGGGATAAATATACAGACAGATGAGAGAGGGATTTAGTGAATAAGAGAAGCATTTGCTCCGATCAGCAGTCAGCACACCCCCATCCTCTCCTGCCAGGCACATGTAGCAGGACACCCTTCAGCTTCCGATCACAGGATACTACAGTGCTATGGATGGACAAGTGTCGGATCACCACATTACAGGCAGGCACTGAAGCATTTGCTCCGATCAGCACTCAGCAGTCCCCCATGATCCCTCCCCCCTCTTCTCTCCTGCCAGGCACATGTCTCACTGACTTACTCTTCCAGCATATAGCTAGTGAATAGCTGGGGGCAGAACACCCTCCCCCCTCCACCTTGCGATCACGCTATGGACAGGGTGTCAGAACATACATTACAGTCAGGAAGGCAGGAAGGCAGATAGATAAATAAAACATACCTTTAGCAGCAGCGGCTGTGCAGTCCACTCCTCATGTTTCCTCCGCTCTGGCACAGTGAAAACCGGAAGTGACATAACTGCAGTGTCAATCAAAGCACCCGGCCGTAGTAAATAATACTACGGCGCCGGGAGGATGCAGATCGGCGCGATGGAATGCGTCCCAGGGCGGGTTTAAAGCCTGCAAATGAAGCGCCTCATCTGCAATCTCGTAATTGCATAGACGTGGCATTTTCCACACTGCCCTGCGTCCGGCGCCCAGTAACAGATCACTTAAGGACCTTTTTTCAAAAAAAAAAAATTTTTTTTAAAAGGGACAGTTTTAAATAATTTTTTTATTTTTATTTTTTTTGTGACTGCCTGGGGGGGGGGGGGGGGCGGCGCCCAGGTGCCCCCTATGGACGGGCCGCCACTGCTGGGACAGTTGAACTTTACAGACAACCTAGCTGCAATTTATCCAAAATCCTTTTATAAGGCTGTCCAAATACACTTCCATCAAAGCTATCCATCCACTCATACCAATATTAACAATGCAGTATGGTCATACTACACCTCCCCACTACCCTCCAGGAAATGCATGTCATTTTTCTACAAGTGACTTAACGATCGCCCCCTTGTAAATAAACACACTCATCTCATTAGATGGGAAAAAGAGTTACAAATGGTCTACTCTATTACAGATTAGAATAAAGCACTCTCCAGCACTTTGAGCTGCTTCCACTGTACTGCACGCTGGGAAAGTGCAATTAAAATCACATACAGGTGGTACCTGACGCCTTAAAAATGTAAACAATTATTTCCAGACACTTCACAATTCTGTTGGTGTCAATTCTGTTGGTGTCAATGTGGCGAAGTTGGCAATCTCCACCATATATTATGGGCTTGCAAAAATGTAAAAAGTTTCTGGAACCCTGTGTTCACATTGATTTCACAGATAATGGGGATTTTCACCTTCAAATCCCCCTTATTAGCTCTATTTGAATTGCAACTGGATACATTTCCTAAGCAATATTTAACTATAGTTTCACATATTTAAATAGCCACCAGAATGACCATATCGAGCAAGTGGAGACAAACATTAGCTCAGAAGTTATACATGTTCAATGCACCTGTGAAAAGTCTATAGCTGATCTAAACCAGTCTCTAAATGTGTTCTATCTAAAATGGAATGCATGGTTCTCTATCTACAAGTTACAGTAGATTCTAACTGGTAATTATGCCCAAAAGTAATCTTCAGCCATTACCTTTGTGAGGAAGTCAGAGCGTGTTTCTTTTTCTTTACTGTTCATGAACTAGAAAAGTGTCTAAACAAAGAGTGCATTGAGAATTGTCTGAAGAAAATTGTAATTATAGAGAACAAGTAAAATGATAGCCAATCCGATGGCACCAGTTTTCCTAATTATTTGTTTCTTAACTAAGGTGTTTTTAATAGCATAACACTAATGTTTCTGGGCCATGTCAAATGTTTCTGGGCCATGTAAATTTTGAGGCATTGTGGATCATTTGGAGCTATGCCAATACCACCCTCATTGAGGACTTGAGCTTCCACATTTTCCTTTATATACACAGAGTTAATGGAGGTATTTAATAAATTTGCCTTCTCTATGTCCCCAGTAACAAACTCAAAAGTATATAGTAAAGGACCTACATGCTCAAACCTGACCTTTTTTACTGTTAATATAGTGGAAGAATTTTGGGGGGCTTGTTCTAAATTTTTTGCAGCCTGTCATTCTATTTTAAGTTTTTGTGGCCTTGATTTTCTTTTTACATATTCTGATATATTCTTTCTAACTTTTAAATGATAATAGTGTTGCTTTATTTTCTATATGTTTTAAATGCTCTTTTCCTATTATTTATACATATTTTAACTTTGGACATGAGCCTCATATGTTTTATATTTAGCCTATTAAACTTATTGCCCATGGAAATATATTTTGCAGTGTGTTTGCATACACTTGATTTGAAGCATTCCCATTTCTGTTCTGTGTTTTATTTTGGCAATATTCCCTCCCAGTCTAAATCTTGGAGAGCAACCCTCAACCTTAGAAAATGTGCTTTCTACTGTTAGCTCAGCTCTGTTAAATCTAAGCCATTGTTTATAATGTTTAGACACTCTTTAATGACTGGCATGCTACCACTGGATTGGTGTAATGTAGTAGTAAGGAAAATATTGAGAGATTAAAAAAGGACCATGTAAAAAAGTTTGTACTAGAAAATAATATTTAAAGCAGTCAGTATGGATTCACAGAAGTTGTCAAACAAATCTGATTTGTTTTTTATGAGAAGGTAAGCAAAAACTTAGACAAAGGAGTGGCTGTGGGCATAGTATACTTTTGTATTTTTTCAAAGCATTTGACACAGCTGCCCACATGCGGCTAATGTGAACAATTAAAGTCTACCAGGCTTAGAAAATTCAGATTGTAAATGGATATAAAACTGGCTAAAAGGTCATATTCAGAGAGCAGTGATTAATGCTTGATACTCTGAATGGTCTAAGTTCATTAGTGGTGTAACCCAAGGCTCTGTGTTGAGACCTTTACTTTTTAACATATTTAAAAATTATATAGGGTCTGGGATTAAAAGTACCATTTCAGTGTTTGCAGATTACATCAAGCTATGCAGTGGAATTACATCCTTACAGGATGTCTCCAACTTACAAGTCAACATCAATGCACTACTTAAGTGGGCAACTATGTGGGAAATTAGGGTTAATGTTTATAAATGTAAAGTTTTGTACTTGAGGGAAAAAACATGCATGTATCATACACATTAGGAGGAAAACAGCTGGGGAAGTTAGTGGTGGAGAAAGGTCTGGGTATTCTGGTAGATCATAGACTTAATAATACATTCAATGCCAAGCTGCAGTTTCTAAGCTAGCCAAGTGCTTTCTTGTATTCCAAAGAGTTACAGTGGGGCAAAAAAGTATTTAGTCAGCCACCAATTGTGCAAGTTCTCCCACTTAAAAAGATGAGAGAGGCCTGTAATGGTCATCATAGGTATACTTCAACTATGAGAGACAAAATGTGGAAACAAATCCAGACAATCACATTGTCTGATTTGGAAAGAATTTATTTGCAAATTATGGTGGAAAATAAGTATTTGGTCAATATGAAAAGTTCATCTCAATACTTTGTTATATATCCTTTGTTGGCAATGACAGAGGTCAAACGTTTTCTGTAAGTCTTCACAAGGTTGTCACACACTGTTGCTGGTATGTTGGCCCATTCCTCCATGCAGATCTCCTCTAGAGCAGTGATGTTTTGGGGCTGTCGCTGGGCAACACGGGCTTTCAACTCCCTTCGAAAGGTTTTCTATGGGGTTGAGATCTGTAGACTGGCTAGGCCACTCCAGGACCTTGAAATGCTTCTTACGAAGCCACCCCTTTGTTGCCCGGGCATGTACTGGCTTAAGCAGGGGGACACGTCTGGCACTGCAGGATCTGAGTCCCTGGCGACATAGTGTGTTACTGATGGTAGCCTTTGTTACGTTGGTCCCAGCTCTCTGCAGGTCATTCACTAGGTCCCGCGTGTGGTTCTGGGATTTTTGCTCACTGTTCTTGTGATCATTTTGACCCCACGGGGTGAGATCTTGCGTGGAGCCCCAGATCAAGGGAGATTATCAGTGGTCTTGTATGTCTTCCATTTTCTAATTATTGCTCCCACATAGGGATGAGCCGAACACCCCCCAGTTCGGTTCACACCAGAACTTGCAAACAGAAAATAAATTTGTTCGAACATCCGAACACCATTAAAGTCTATGGGACTCGAACATGAAAAATCTAAAGTGCTAACTTTAAAGGCTTATATGCAGGTTATTGTCATAAAAAGTGTTTGTGGACCCGTGTCCTGCCCCAGGGGACATGTATCAATGCAAAAAAAAGTTTTAAAAACTGCAGTTTTTTCAGGAGCAATGACTTAATAATGCTTATGCCCCATACACACGATCGTTTTTCATGCCGTTAAAACTGCCATTTTAAAAAATGGCCCTGAAAAATGATCGTGTGTATGCTCCAGAGCATTTTTAACGACGTGAAAAACGGCCATTAAAAATTCCGGACATGCTCTCTTTTTTCATGTCGTTTTTCATGTCGTTTTTTTTAACGACGTGAAAAACGATAGTGTGTATGCTTTCACGACGTGAAAAAAAACGCGCATGCTCAGAAGCAACTATGAGACGGGAGCGCTCGTTTTGGTAAAGCTAATGTTGGAAATGGAGATGGCACATTCGTCACGGTGGAATTAATAGCATCGTTTTAATGCTGCGCATTCCGTTCTTCTTTTGATAATGCTTTAAAATTACCCTCTTTTGATAATGACATTGAGAGTTATGCCAAACTTGTTTCTAAAGTAATTCCAAATTGCTCTAATGATTGTAAAATATTATTTATAAGCCGCACCTCCCTCCTAAATAATACTACTAATAATAAAATAATGTAATTCTCCTTTTTTCTTTAAATTATATTTTACTATTGTGTTTTTTTTTGTGGCCTTTTTTTATTATTTTGGCTTAAATTATTCTTGTGTAAAGTTACCACAACAACCTTCCAAATGTGTCTCATTTGGCCTCAGGGAGGTTTGTGTCCCCTGATAATAACAATAATATAATTTGAGATGTCCCTGCCTGCTCCCTAGCAAGCTCTCTTTTGAAATACAAATCACATAGTCAAGTTTTTTAAGGGCACTAAATTTTTTTTTATTTCAGAACATTAACAAATTAAAGTGGAAGGCAGCACTGGAGAGCCTGCTTGCATTTGTGCATCCCTTTGACCCCACAACAACCATCCAAGATGTCAAAACCAAAATAGAGATTAGATCCCAAAAAAAAGGAGCCCAATCTTGTCTTGAGCTCCCAGAGGTCAGGAGCCACAGCAGATAAGTCCTATATGTCCCCAGTCTGTGGTACTACAGCAGGCATTATTTTCTCCTCTTCCTTGTAGCCTTCTCTCCAGCCTTCTCTGCAGCCTTGGTTGGTTTCTTCCTTGGAGGCTGGGGATCAGGAGGAGAGGTTGTGGCAGGAGGAGTAGTAGGAGGAGGAGGAGGAGGTGGAGGAGTAGGGACAACCTCCGTTATGTCCGTGTACCTAGTGAGTTCACCCAGCACGCCCTTATTGATGACTTTCAATAGCAGGGTCTCACTGTAAATTTTTTGCCGCAACTCCATTTGCCCTAGTTTGTGGGCGAGGACTGTGGCAAATCCCTCATCAACAGAGGGTGCCTCTCTGAGGGCCGCTGTTGCCTCTCTGAGGAAGGCCCTGGTTTCCTCCTCCACCTGCCTACCTCTCCTTGGCCCTCGTGGTTTAACTACCAGGGGAGGCATCTGGGCTCTTGTGCTGGGCCAAGCCTCCTCCTGGGTGCCACTGGGCCCAGCCTCCTCCTGGGTGCCACTGGGCCCTGCCTCCTCCTGATCCCCAACATCACCCTCTTCCTGGCTCTGCTTTGGCTGTAAAAAAAGAAAGGGACATTATTTATTTTGCCACATCATCATTCACAGACATTGTTCACCTCTAGACATTGTTGAAATCAATGCCAAAAGTTATGTCATTTTCATTGATTCCGCATCCTGGTTTTGTTATCTTGTGCACATAAAATTAGGCCACTACTGTATCTTGCTCTTCACAAACTTTATTGGTAGAAGTGTACATACCTTTAACAATACTAACATCTATTTAAATTCTACAATTTTGTAAGATATAAATATAGATATCAATACTTTACCTGGCTCCATATCTCCAAATCTGCCTCCTCAAGGCCCTGATCTTGATCCTCAGAGGAAGCCAGAGCAGGGTTGACAGGAAGGCTGGAGGACTGGCTGCAGGGAAGGCTGGAGGGTTGGGTACAAGGAAGGCTGGATTGACCTCTGGGGGGAAGGGTGGAGAGAGATTCCCGCACTTCCAGCTGGTCATCCAGAAAAGCAAGCTTACTGTAGTACCACAGACTGGGTTTATAAACCTTATCTGCTGGTGCACCTGACCTCTGGGACCTCAGGACCATAGTCCTCTGGGTCCTGTATGTCCCTCTGATGGTCGCAATTTTGGTTTTGACATCTTGGAGAGTTGTTGTGGGTATCTTTGTTTGCACAAATGCAAGCAGGCTCTCCAGTGCTGCTTTCCTGGCGTCTTTATTTTTATTAGCGCCACTTTGTTTGCCATAATATAGGGAGCTCTTGCCATTTGTCGATGAACTCCCCCATGAAGTCTGGGTTTTTAAAAGTATTCATGATATCTGTAAAAGCGAGAAACCAAAAAAAATATATATTTCAGGCAACATTCCTCAACTGTGCATTGTCTACATATTTTGAGCACACAAATCTCCTCGTCTGATGAACCTCAAAAAGTAAAATTGTTAGGTACCTTCGTCACGACGTTCGTTGCTAACTCCCTCTCCCGACAAATGAACGTATTTCCCAGACATGGATCTTCACTTGATATACACAGCGCATGCGTGAAACTCTGCACGCTTTCCCCGCCCCTGACGTTCGATATTGTACTTTCTCCGCCCCTTCTCGCTCGTAGTGCTGAACAAAACATGGCGGAGACACAGGTAGCTGAGATTACCTCTACAGAGGATGAAATTCCAGAGGAGCCCAAATCAAGGCCCAGGATATATAAGGCATCCAACATGTCATTCGAGGAAATGGTGGAGATGGTCGCCATTTTAAAGAAGGAGGATTATGATGCCAAGCATGGTCCGTATAAAAGGCCTAATCTGGTCAAGTCCAGAATTATGGGCAAAGTGGTCAAAAGTCTTCACAAAAAATTTGGGGTGTGCAGAACGAAGGAACAGCTCAGAAAACGATGGTCAGATCTGAAGTTGCGGGAGGCCGACCAATATAAAAGAATCAAGAAAGTTATAGTAAAAAGTAAGTAATTTTTTTTTAGTTTCCATGGTACATATTATTTTCTTGTATTCTGTCGTGTATTTTTAACTTTCATATAGTACACTGAAAGATACCATCTTTCAGGTTCGTCCGCACAGTAAATGGATGTATTAAACCTCTTTCTCCGTACAGTTCCTCAAACGATGTTTTAGGATCATCCAGTGTAAACACCCATGTATTTTGGTTTATTTGGGGGAGTAAATTTGGGCCTCACTTATTTTTTGGGTGCTAATCCAAAGGACATTTGTTCGTTAGAAAAAACGATATGCATGGTAATGTTAAGGGAGTGAATGCTCAGCAGCTGATGAAACATCTGAACGCAGTAGTACAAGTGTGGGCCTAAAAGCCAAAAAGCTTGAGGGTGTCACACACAGGTGATCCTGTGTAGATACTTTGGGGTGTTACAATGTGTCAAATTTGTGTTCAAAATGTATATGCTCTGGTTTTGGCTATGTATCCAATCATTTGTCCCGGTTGGCACAGGGGGTAAAATTTAAAATGGAGCATGCTTCAAAAGAATGATTACAAAGTATTTTTTCATGTTTCTTATTTTAGCAAAATTGAGTCGCTACTAATGAAACTATTCCTTTTATTTCAATCTCCCTAGGGATTCGAAAAGCTACCTCAGATGAGACGATAATTGCAACACCTACAACAATACCCCCAGAACCCCAGGATGGAGAGGAATGTGATGTTGTGGAAGTGGAAAGTGGCACCACCACAGGTCAGAGAGAAACCAGACACATGCATGTTAAATAGATGTAGGCCTACATATTCTATCCTACATATTTCTTTTTACATTTAGGTGCAGTTCTGGCCGAAGACCCCAATAAGTTGACACATCACAGTGCCCAGATCCTGATCCAATACCTGATGGTCTGCTGTCGTGACCTCGAAAAAATTAAGGGAGACTTGCTAGAGATCAGGGCAAATACAAAGCGGGTGGAGGAAAGGCTCCAAAATATCGTGGCTGTGCTTGGGCGTGTCTAATGTTTTTACACCAAATAACGTTTTACTTGCAGAGTTTTATAAGTATTTTTGTTATTTTACCCTTTAATGACTAGCACATGTTTAGCTTTTTCAAAATTTTGACGAATATAGTTTGTTTATGCATGGCTGGTCATGCGTTTTAATACACCCGAAATTAAGGGAACATCCACATTTCTAAGGAAGTTTCCCACCTAAAAAAAGAAATAAAGGTATTTTTACATAACAAATAATTGTGGCTTCATTATGTAAATGTGGTGCTGAGTGAACTAATCAATGTTTGGTGTTTACACTGACAATGAAGGCTAATTAAGATTGTTTAATCCACATGGCAAAACAAGTGCACTAGGTAAACCTACCAGAAACATCAAACATTATACAATAAAAAATCCAAACCAATCTTTACTCAAGAAAAGGTTTTATTTTTTTGGTATAAAATTATTAAAGATTGTCTGGCATTTCAATGGCCCCCCTACCCATAAAATAGTCCACATATTGGTTACGGACCTCACGTCCGGTTGGGGGGGCCAAGCCAGGACGGCCAGGTTCCAGGGCCACCAAAGTTTCTGCATTGATTAAAGAGGCCTCAGGCCCACTCAAAGATATATAACTCGTTGAATGCACCCTTAGGAAATTATGCAGCACACAGCACGTCATAACCACATGGTTCCATTTGTATGGGGCAAGGTGGATGGAGGTAAGGAAGAGGCGAAATCGGCTGGTCATGATCCCAAACGCATTTTCCACCACCCTTCTGGCTCTGGCCAGCCGATAATTGAACACCCTCCTCTCAGGGGTGAGGGTGTGTTGCGGGAATGGCCTCATCAAATGGGGTCCCAGGCCAAACGCCTCATCCTCCACAAAGACAAAAGGTAGTCCCTCCACATTCTGCTCCGCTGGTGGCAAGGCCAGCAGATCCAAAAGGAGCCGTTCCCCAAACTCCGTCTGGGCAAAAACTCCTCCATCAGACATCCTGCCATTCTTGCCAACGTCCACATAGAGGAACTCGTAGGTGGCCGACACCACTGCCATCATCACGACGCTGTGGAACCCCTTATAATTATAATAAAAGGATCCCGAATGGGGTGGTGGGACGACCCGAACATTTTTGCCGTCGATGGCTCCTCCACAGTTCGGAAAGTTCCATCACTGGGCAAACTCGGAAGCCACATTCTGCCATTCACGTGGCGAAGAAGGGAACTGTGGAATTAAAGAAATAATAAATTAATACTTGGAGCCAGAAACATTGAAAGCTGATTTCATACACACATTCATGGCCAACATTGGTAGAAACTGTTCAAAACATAAAAAATTGGAAGCAACAAAAAACAAACAAACCAAAAAATTATGGGGGGGGGGTTGAAGATGAGTTGGGAATATCACACATGAAGGCTGTAGCACTCTGTATTGAAGTTAACAAAAATGAAACATTCCTAGGCAAAATTTAGGGTGCGTTTTGGGTAAAGCACTACGATGGAACATAGAATAAAAAACATGGAAATGACTAGGCAAGGTAGGTATGGCCCCAGGATAGCATGCTGGAGAGGTTAGGTAAGCCAAATTTACAGGTAGGCCTCAAACCCCAAACTTTAAATAATAAAACATGGGGAGAAAGGGGACATTCCCTGCAGCTAAGAATCATGTGAATTAGGGACTGCAAATAAAGCAAATTAAAAATATCCAAAAATAAAAACCATACAATGTGAATTTTTGAAGAAGAACACTTACCTTAATATAGTCCTCCTGCAAAACTTGAAGGATGGCAGAACAAGTCTCTGGTATAATGATCCCCAGAGCCTGGGGGGATATGCCTGTGGAGAACTTAAGGTCCTGCAGGCTTCTCCCAGTAGCCAGGTATCGCAACGTGGCGATGAGCCTCTGCTCAGCACTGATGGCTTCCCACATAACGGTGTCCTGCCTGGTAATATAGGGGGACACCAAAGCCAACAGCTGCTGAAATACGAGGTCAGACATCCTGAGAAAATTCCTGAAATCATCAGGATTATTCTCCCTGATCTCCCGCAACAAAGGCATGTGACAGAATTGGTGCCGCTGGAGCAACCAATTCTTGGTCCATGAACTCCTCCTGACCCTGCTCATGGCATGGAGTCGGGATACAGCATGAACCCCTGCACCAACTACAGCACGAACTCTACGACGAGTACGTAGCCCCAACATGGCTAGATAACGGTCGGCTGAACAGAATGAACTAGAAGAACGCACGGAAGAACAGCAAGGCCTATGAAGAACAAGCTGAAAAACACGAACGTGCAGAGCAGGCCGCACTGAATAAACAGATACGAACTGACTACAAGCAGTGCTAAACAGATACGAACCCACAGGCGCAAACTGAACTCCCGAAAACGATCTTCAAAGCACGAAGACTGAAAAGCGCGAATCGTCTCTCACCAAACTTTTACTAACACGCGGTAACACGGAATTAGCAAAAGCGTCCCAAAGGGTGGCGTCATTCGAACGGAACTTCCCCTTTATAGTGCCGTCGTACGTGTTGAACGTCACTGCGCTTTGCTTGATCGTTTTTTTTAATGATGGTGTGTACGCAAGGCAGGCTTGAGAGGAAACATGAAAAAAAAACGAGGAGAAAACGTCGGTTTAAAAAATGACATTAAAAACGATCGTGTGTACGGGGCATTAAAGTTAAACAATAAAAGTGAAATATTCCTTTAAATTTTGTACCTAGGGGGTGTGTGTATAGTATGCCTGTAAAGTAGCGCTTGTTTCCCGTGCTTAGAACTGTCCCTGCACAAAGTGTCATTTCTGAAGGAAAAAAAGTAATTTAAAAGCACTCGCGGCTATAATGAATTGTCGGCTCCCGGCAATACAGAGAAAAGTCATTGATAAAAAAAAAAATGCATGGGGGTTCCCCCAAATTCAATTACCAGGCCCTTCAGTTCTGGTATGGATATTAAGGGGAACCCTCCGTCAAATTTAAAAAAAAAATGACGTGGGGTACCCCCCAAATATCCATACCAGACCCTTCAGGCCCCCCCCCTGAACCGTATCAGGCCACATGCCCTCAGCATGGGGAGGATGCTTTGGGGGTTTGTGACCCCTCAAAGCACCATGTCCCCATGTTGATGGGGACAAGGGCCTCATCCCCACAACCCTTGCCCGGTGGTTGTGGGGGTCTGCGGGCGGGAAGCTTATCGGAATCTGGAAGACCCCTTTAACGAGGGGACCCCCAGATCCCGGCCCCCCTATGTGAATTGGTAAGGGGTACATTTTACCCCTACCATTTCACAAAGAAAGTGTAAAAAAAAAAAAAAAAAACACACAGACACTGTTGGGAAAAAGACCTTTATTAAAAATAAATAAAATAAAAAAAATGATTCTAGCGGTGGTAATCCACTCTCGGTATCCTGCGATGGATGCTCTCCTCTCCGGGATCCAGCGGTGGATGATCGCCTCTCCATCCAGGTCCAGGCTCCAGTGATGAGATGTCCAGCGCAGCGCATCCTGTCTCCACCGGAGACACCCCGGGAATCCCGGCAGCCTGACAGGTCTCTTCTGTAGCTGAGGGCAGGGCCACCCGTCATGTGACCCCGTCCCCCTCTGACGCAAGGGGAAACATTGGCTTCCACAGTGACGTGCCAGTGACCCCGCGCCCCTCTAATGTAACAAAGGTTTCCGTTGCATCAGAGGGGGGCGGGGTCACCCGCACGTCACAGTGGAAGCCCGGGTTTCCCCTTGCGTCAGAGGGGGGCGGGGTCATGTGAGAGGAGAGGAGAGCATCCATCGCAGCATACTATGAGTAAGCATCTACTTTGATGTGAAACGCGTCAGCCATTCATCCCTGCATGTCAGTTTTCTGTTTTGCCTGTTTTTGGATTTTTTGAATTTATGGATTAATTTTGGATTTTATTTTTAAATTTTGGAAATAAATCGTTTATACAGAGTGCGGCAGTCCAGGGCTCCTTTCTTTTCCAGTGGATTACCACCGCTGGAATCTTTTTTTTGTTTTTAAAAAAGGATTTTCCCAACGGTGTCTGTGTGTTTTTTTTTTTTTTTACACTTTCTTTGTGAAATGGTAGGGGTACAATGTACCCCTTACCAATTCACATAGGGGGGGCCAGGATCCGGGTGTCCCCTTTGTTAAAGGGGTCTTCCAGATTCCGATAAGCCCCCTGCACGCAGACCCCCACAACCACCGGGCAAGGGTTGTCTGGATGAGGCCCTTGTCCCCATCAACATGCTTCATTGTTTTTTTTCCTTCCTCTGCATCAACTGTGGGTATAAGATAGTATATATGAGGGGCGCATGCGTGGCTTTCTGGCATGGCCGACGTGCTCTGAGTGAGCTCCGGGTCTCCGCTGCTCTCCGTGACCTCACACTCCAATCCTTGGACGCTCCATGTAAAAGATTGGCCAGCAGCAGCGCAACTATAATCTGCTGTTTGGGCCGCGAGCGGGATCGGAGATGGACCGCTACATTACTAGCCCGCAATCTGCGGCCTTGAGTTCTCCCGTTGACCCCTTTGCTGCGATGGACCCATTATTGGGGACAGAGGATGCGGGACTCTCTATGTCTGCTACTACTTCGATTCCAAGCTCCGCCATCCACCCAGCACTTTCTCACAGTTCTCACCCCTGACATTTTGGATGCAAAATTAGACTCCAAATTGCAACACCTGCTCCAGCAGATTCCCCGGAACATCGCAGCGGAGATGAGCAAAATCTCAGCAGAACTGAGGGGGGAATTTACCCAAATTGGGGAACGTACTGATGCCCTAGAACAAAAGTTTGATGAAATGGTGAATTATGTGCAGGCCATAGAGGAGGAAAACTACAATCTTTAAACATTCAGTCTCCCAATTGCAGCTTCAACAGGAAGATTTAGAGAACGTGGGAGAGACGTCAGAACCTCTGCTTCAGTGGTATCCCCGAGACGGTGGGAGACACCTCATTGCGCCCATACCTCCTGGGGCTCTTTAATACTTTAGCCCACTCAGTGGTGGATGTGGATTGGCGTCTAGATAGGGCCCATCGCTCCCTGGGCCCGAAACCCCTGGCCGGTGCCAAGCCCAGAGATGTCATTGTGAGGTTCCATTTCTATGACAGTAAAGAGGCCCTGAGCCTGGCCAAGAGCAACAAATCCCAAATTTCTTACAAGGGAGCGAAGTTACAGATTTTTAGCGACCTATCCCCCATCACTCTGGCAAAATGGAGAAATCTACACCCTATAACGGCCCACCTACAGCTTCACAAGGTCCTCTACTACTGGGGCTTCCCCTTCCGCCTCATTGTGTCTAAGGATGGTGTTCAACACAGCTTGCGTGACCTACAGGAGGGGGATGCTTTCATGAAAAGCCTCGGCCTTCCACCTCTGCCTCAAGATGATCCCCACTCTGCTCCTCCTCAAGCTTGTCCTTTTCCATCCACCCCCAGCTGCCTTTGGACCCCTGTGAGGGGCCAATCGAGGAAACATCTCTCCACCCCTCAATGCTCAAGATCCTCCAAGCAACCTCCTTGATCAACTTTGGTGGGAATTCTTGGTCCCCACCTGATGTTTTTCTCTCCATTGAGTCCTTGGAAGGCATAATGCTGTGAACTGGACTTTAGGTCTGAAGAGTTACCCTGACATTTGTGTGGGGTAATCTAGTCTCAGTCCCATGAGGTAACAATGTTTTGAGGCTTTATGGTTGAACTGTTTTTAACAGAGTTTATACTTGACTATTTCTGTTGTTACTGATAAGTTTTTTCTTAAGGAGAAGCGGCGGGCTCCCATCCTATCCCCAGACTCTCCTGCTTGAGGCTCCTGTGCGCCCCTATTGGACCCGTGACACTGTTCAGGGTCTCCTGAGATGTGGTAATATCTCAGGTTCTCGACTGTTGATTTTTATTTTTTTCCTGTTGTTTTTGTACATATTTTTATGTTTTTGTTTTTTTTAATCCATGCTCATATGTCAGCTCTGCTGGTTTAGGTCACCATTTATTTATTTTTTCCTTTTATAGTCCTTTTTTTTGCTCAAGGTGTACTGCAACTTACTTGGGTACCAGAGAGACTATTGTCTTTACTATGCTTTTATTTGTTTACTTACTTTTTTCCAGGTTGTTTAGAAATGTGTCTATATAAGTTTTCTATGCAATCAGTAGGGATGAGCTCGGTGTTCGAGTCGAACATACGTTCGACTCGAACATCGGCTGTTCGATCGTTCGACGAAGATCGAACGATTTGGGCCGTTCGCGCCTAATTCGAGTGACGCGAACGGCCCACAATGCACTACGCCATCGCAGTGTCATCCAGGCGCTGTGATTGGCCAAGCATGCACTGTGACCCCGCATGCTTGGCCAATCACAGCGCCGGCAGCGAGGAGAGCAATGATTGGCCACAGGCAGGATGCCTGTGGCCAATTATTGCTGAGGGTGTTTAGTACACGCCCCACACTATAAAAGGCTGCCAGCACGGCGGCCTAGTGTAGTGTGTTCCGGAGCAGGGAAAGAGAAGCATAGGCAGGGACAGTGACATTTTTTTTTCTTGCTTAACCTGGATTCCTTTAGTTTAGGGAAAGAGAAGGATAGGTAGGGAGAGTGTCAGTGTGTTTTACTGTGCTAATCCTTGTTTCTAGGGACAGGGAAGGACAGTGAGGGAAATTCTCCTTGTGCTATACTGTGCTAAAGCATTGATCATCAACCATCTTTAAAAAAAAAAAAATTCTAGGGACAGAAAAATATAGGTAGGGAGAGTGTCAGTGTGTTTTACTGTGCTAATCCTTGTTTCTAGGGACAGGGAAGGACAGTGAGGGAAATTCTCCTTGTGCTATACTGTGCTAAAGCATTGATCATCAACCATCTTTAAAAAAACATTTTTTCTAGGGACAGAAAACTATAGGTAGGGAGAGTGTCAGTGTGTTTTACTGTGCTAATCCTTGTTTCTAGGGACAGGGAAGGACAGTGAGGGAAATTGTCCTTGTGCTATACTGTGCTAAAGCATTGATCATCAACCATCTTTAAAAAAACATTTTTTCTAGGGACAGAAAACTATAGGTAGGGAGAGTGTCAGTGTGTTTTACTGTGCTAATCCTTGTTTCTAGGGACAGGGAAGGACAGTGAGGGAAATTCTCCTTGTGCTATACTGTGCTAAAGCATTGATCATCAACCATCTTTAAAAAAACATTTTTTCTAGGGACAGAAAACTATAGGTAGCGAGAGTGTCACTGTGTTTTACTGTGCTAATCCTTGTTTCTAGGGACAGGGAAGGACAGTGAGGGAAATTCTCCTTGTGCTATACTGTGCTAAAGCATTGCTCATCAACCATCTTTAAAAAAACATTTTTTCTAGGGACAGAAAACTATAGGTAGCGAGAGTGTCACTGTGTTTTACTGTGCTAATCCTTGTTTCTAGGGACAGGGAAGGACAGTGAGGGAAATTCTCCTTGTGCTATACTGTGCTAAAGCATTGCTCATCAACCATCTTTAAAAAAACATTTTTTCTAGGGACAGAAAACTATAGGTAGCGAGAGTGTCACTGTGTTTTACTGTGCTAATCCTTGTTTCTAGGGACAGGGAAGGACAGTGAGGGAAATTCTCCTTGTGCTATACTGTGCTAAAGCATTGCTCATTAACCATCTTTAAAAAAACATTTTTTCTAGGGACAGAAAACTATAGGTAGCGAGAGTGTCACTGTGTTTTACTGTGCTAATCCTTGTTTCTAGGGACAGGGAAGGACAGTGAGGGAAATTCTCCTTGTGCTATACTGTGCTAAAGCATTGCTCATCAACCATCTTTAAAAAAACATTTTTTCTAGGGACAGAAAACTATAGGTAGCGAGAGTGTCACTGTGTTTTACTGTGCTAATCCTTGTTTCTAGGGACAGGGAAGGACAGTGAGGGAAATTCTCCTTGTGCTATACTGTGCTAAAGCATTGCTCATCAACCATCTTTAAAAAAACATTTTTTCTAGGGACAGAAAACTATAGGTAGCGAGAGTGTCACTGTGTTTTACTGTGCTAATCCTTGTTTCTAGGGACAGGGAAGGACAGTGAGGGAAATTCTCCTTGTGCTATACTGTGCTAAAGCATTGATCATCAACCATCTTTAAAAAAACATTTTTTCTAGGGACAGAAAACTATAGGTAGCGAGAGTGTCACTGTGTTTTACTGTGCTAATCCTTGTTTCTAGGGACAGGGAAGGACAGTGAGGGAAATTCTCCTTGTGCTATACTGTGCTAAAGCATTGATCATCAACCATCTTTAAAAAAACATTTTTTCTAGGGACAGAAAACTATAGGTAGGGAGAGTGTCAGTGTGTTTTACTGTGCTAATCCTTGTTTCTAGGGACAGGGAAGGACAGTGAGGGAAATTCTCCTTGTGCTATACTGTGCTAAAGCATTGATCATCAACCATCTTTAAAAAAACATTTTTTCTAGGGACAGAAAACTATAGGTAGGGAGAGTGTCAGTGTGTTTTACTGTGCTAATCCTTGTTTCTAGGGACAGGGAAGGACAGTGAGGGAAATTCTCCTTGTGCTATACTGTGCTAAAGCATTGATCATCAACCATCTTTAAAAAAATATTTTTTCTAGGGACAGAAAACTATAGGTAGCGAGAGTGTCACTGTGTTTTACTGTGCTAATCCTTGTTTCTAGGGACAGGGAAGGACAGTGAGGGAAATTCTCCTTGTGCTATACTGTGCTAAAGCATTGATCATCAACCATCTTTAAAAAAACATTTTTTCTAGGGACAGAAAACTATAGGTAGGGAGAGTGTCAGTGTGTTTTACTGTGCTAATCCTTGTTTCTAGGGACAGGGAAGGACAGTGAGGGAAATTCTCCTTGTGCTATACTGTGCTAAAGCATTGATCATCAACCATCTTTAAAAAAACATTTTTTCTAGGGACAGAAAACTATAGGTAGCGAGAGTGTCACTGTGTTTTACTGTGCTAATCCTTGTTTCTAGGGACAGGGAAGGACAGTGAGGGAAATTCTCCTTGTGCTATACTGTGCTAAAGCATTGATCATCAACCATCTTTAAAAAAACATTTTTTCTAGGGACAGAAAACTATAGGTAGCGAGAGTGTCACTGTGTTTTACTGTGCTAATCCTTGTTTCTAGGGACAGGGAAGGACAGTGAGGGAAATTCTCCTTGTGCTATACTGTGCTAAAGCATTGCTCATCAACCATCTTTAAAAAAACATTTTTTCTAGGGACAGAAAACTATAGGTAGCGAGAGTGTCACTGTGTTTTACTGTGCTAATCCTTGTTTCTAGGGACAGGGAAGGACAGTGAGGGAAATTCTCCTTGTGCTATACTGTGCTAAAGCATTCCTCATCAACCATCTTTGAAATCCTTGTTTTTTGGACAGTCAGGGAAATTGTCATTGTGCTATTCTGTGCGAAAGCAATCATCCTCAACCATATTTAGAAATCCTTAAGTAAAGGGACAGAGAAGGACACCTGAAGGTAGCCCTTATTGCTTTTTTCCCCATCTCCCTGCAGGCCATCCATTAGAATGTCTGGAAGGCAAACAAGGAGAGGCAGACAGTCAGGAGGCAATAAAAGAGGGCAAGCAGGCTCTGTGTCTGGGGGCAACAGTGCTGGTCGTGGACGCGGTGCATTGTCATCGGCACATGGCCATGGGACACGCTTGTCCTTCTTTTCGGCAGCTGGACATGTTGAGCCACATCATGCCGAAGACTTGGTAGAGTGGATGACCAAGCCCTCCTCCTCCTCCTCATCCTCTCTCACCCAGGCTCAGGGTACTGGCAAAGCAGCTGCCAAAGCGTCCTCTTCCCTGGTATCAATGTCAGACTCATCATCAGTCACTCCTTCCCTAGACCCACCATGTCCTCCTCCTGAGGAGTCCCCCGAACTGTTTGAGCACAGTGTTGGGTACATGCTCCAGGAGGATGCCCAGCGTTTCGAAGGGTCTGATGATGAAACCCAGCTACAGGAAGGCAGTAGCGTGAGAGCAGACAGAGGGGATGCTCAAGAAGGACACCAATCTGGCAGTCATGTTCCAGCAGCTGCAGCATACTGCCAGATTGGCTCCAGTGATGAGGAGGGAGGGGATGATGAGGTCACTGACTCCACGTGGGTGCCTAATAGGAGAGAGGAGGAGGAGGAGGATGAGGAGGAGGCACATCTCCAACGAGGCAGGATGCCCTTTGGTGGCCAGCGTAAGGGCAGTACACCGACGGAATCACACCGCAGAGCTCCGCCTGTGCAGGGCGCTGCCTCTGCCCGTCATTCAAAAAGTTCTTTGGTGTGGGCCTTTTTTGAGGCTAGTGCATCAGATCGCACAGCTGCTGTTTGCAACATATGTCTCAAGCGTATATTGCGTGGCCAAAACATCAGCCGCTTGGGTACCACATGCCTGACCAGACATATGTTGACCTGCCATGCAGCTCGTTGGCAAGCCTACCTCAAAGACCCACACCAAAGAACAAAGCGGACCTCTCCTTGCACCACATCAGCTGGGATCTCCAACCCCACTATAACTTCAGTCCTCTCTGAAACATGCACTGAGAGGAATGAAGGTGTAGAATTAGGTGTGTCACAGCCAAGTACTTGCGGCCACTCTGCTAGCAGTACACCGACGTCCGATTCTAGCAGGCAAATTTCCCTGCCCCAGCTGCTGGACCGTCGAAAGAAGTTCACTCCCAGCCATCCACATGCCCAGCGGTTGAATGCTAGCTTGGCTAAATTGCTAGCGCTTCAACTGCTGCCTTTTCAGTTGGTAGACTCGGCCCCCTTCCGTGAGTTTGTGCAATGTGCGGTTCCTCAGTGGCAGGTTCCCAAACGCCACTTTTTCTCACGGAAGGCTATTCCGGCTCTCTACCGGCATGTGGAAGGCAATGTCTTGGCCTCGCTGCACAGGGCGGTCAGCGGTAAGGTGCATATTACCGCTGACTCATGGTCCAGCAGGCATGGACAGGGACGTTACCTTTCTTTCACGGCCCATTGGGTCACTCTTTTGGCAGCTGGGAAGGATGCAGGACAAGGTGCAGTAGTGTTGGAGGTTGTTCCACCGCCACGCCTACAAAATGCTACTAGTGGTTGTGACACACCTCTCTCCTCCACCCCCTCCTCTTCTTCTTCCTCCATGGCCTCTTCCTGTGCTTTGTCCTCTGAACCAGCGGTGCTCCGTAGCCGTTCAAGGGGCTACGCAAGTACGCAGGCAAAAAGATGCCATGCCGTGCTTGCGCTGGTGTGTTTGGGGGACAGAAGCCACACTGGGGCAGAGGTCCTGTCTGCTCTGCAGGGCCAGGCCGAGAGGTGGTTGACGCCACGCCAGCTTAAGCCAGGAATGGTGGTTTGCGACAATGGCACCAACCTCCTCTCCGCCCACCGACAGGGACAACTGACCCATGTGCCCTGTGTGGCTCACGTCCTTAACCTGGTGGTGCAGCGGTTCTTGGGCAGGTACCCGGGCTTACAGGATGTCCTGAGGCAGGCCAGGAAAGTCTGTGTGCATTTCCGCAGATCTTATAATGCCAGTGCTCGCCTGGCTGAGCTGCAAAAGGAGTTGAACCTGCCCAAGAACCGCCTTATATGTGACATGCCCACCAGGTGGAACTCAACGTTGGCCATGCTGCAGCGGCTGCACACGCAGCAGAGGGCCATCAATGAGTACCTGTGCGACTACGGCACCAGGACAGGGTCAGGGGAGCTTGGTTTTTTTTCTCCACGCCAGTGGGGCATGATCAGGGATGCATGCACTGTCCTGGCACCATTTGAGGAGGCCACGAGGATGGTGAGCTGTGACAGTGCATGCATCAGTGACACTGTACCTCTTGTCCACCTGTTGGAGCACACGCTGCGTGGAATAATGGACAGGGCACTTGAGGCAGAACAGAGGCAGGAAGAGGAGGACTTCCTTGCCTCTCAAGGCCCCCTTTACCCAGACAGTGTTCCTTCTGTCCCACCCATCGCACAGGAAGAGGAGGAGGAGGAGGAGGAGGAGGATTGTGTCAGCATGGAGGTGGAGGCTGGCACTCAGCATCATCAGCAGCAGTCTTTTAGGGATGATTTACAGTCCCAAGAAACCAGTGGACTTGTACGTGGCTGGGAGGAGGTGGCTGCGGATCATGTCGTCCTTAGTGACCCAGACGACTCCGGACCGAATGCCTCAGCTAACCTACGCTGCATGGCATCCCTGATCCTGCAAAGTCTGCGGAAGGATCCTCGTATTCTTCGGATCAAGGAGAGGGACCATTACTGGCTGGCCACTCTCCTTGATCCACGGTACAAGGGTAAGGTTGCGGACCTTATGTTACCGTCGCAGAGGGAGCAGAGGATGAGACAACTCCGGGAGGCCTTGCAGAAAGGTCTGTGCAATGCGTTCCCAGAGACTGGGAGGTTACAAACTCCTGGTCCTGGACAACGAGTTGCTGAGGCTTCGGCCAGTCAAAGAAGGAGCGGTGGGGAAGGTGGCCGTCTGACCGATGCGTTCAGACAATTCTTTAGTCCGCAGCCCCAAAGTATGATCGGTTCCAGCAACCATCGCCAGCGTCTGATAAACATGGTGCAGGAATATCTAGGGGCAAGGTCAGACTTGGACACCTTCCCCACCGAAAATCCTCTGGCTTACTGGGTCTTGAGGATGGATCACTGGCCAGAGCTTGCACAGTATGCAATTGAGCTACTGGCCTGTCCTGCATCCAGCGTTCTTTCGGAACGCACATTCAGTGCTGCTGGAGGATTTATCACGGATCACAGGGTGCGCCTGTCCACCGACTCGGTTGATCGACTGACTTTCATCAAGATGAACCAGTCTTGGATCACCACCAGCTACCACACACCTGATGCTGATATAACAGACTAATTGATTTTAACATGTCACATCCCTTCAGTGGCTAAGGCCCAATTTTTCAGCCCCTGTTTAACAGGGGCGTGTAATTACAATTTTTGAAGCAATACTTTGCAACAGGGCTCATTGCTGTGCTCCAAGTACAGTATCTGTGAGGGGTTGGAGTGTTGTGCCACCAGTGCCTAAGGCCCAATTTTTCAGCCCCTGTTTAACAGGGGCGTGTCATTACAATTTTTGAAGCAATACTTTGCAACAGGGCTCATTGCTGTGCTCCAAGTACAGTATCTGTGAGGGGTTGGAGTGTTGTGCCACCAGTGCCTAAGGCCCAATTTTTCAGCCCCTGTTCAACAGGGGCATGTAATTACAATTCTTGATCTAATAATTCACAGCAGGGCCCATTGCTGCACCCACCAAGAGTAACTCTGAGGGCTTACAGTGTTGTGGCAACGCCACCACCACCACCACCACGAAAGGCCCAATTTTTCAGCCCCTGTTCAACAGGGGAATGCAATTACAATTCTTGATCTAATAATTCACAGCAGGGCCCATTGCTGCACCCACCAAGAGTAACTGTCAGGGCTTACAGTGTTGTGGCACCAGCACCACCATCAAAGGCCCAATTTTTACTACCACTGTTCAACAATTATATGTAATTACAATTCCTGATATAATAGTTGACAGCAGGGCGTTCCAGCACCAACCAAGAGTAACTGTGAGTGCTTACAGTGTTGTACCAACAACTAAGGGGCCTATTTCTGCAGAGTGTATACGGCAGGTCCCTACTTTCAAACATCCAACTTACAAACGACTCCTACTTGCAAACGCAAGAAGACAACAGGAAGTGAGAGGAAATCTACCCCATAGGAAGGAAAATTCTCTCCTGTAAGAATTAATATGGGAGAAAGGTGTCTCCTCTGTACTGATGCTTTATCACCAATCCTTGTTTCAAGAAAAACACCACATTTCAAAAACAGTTGTCATTGGGACGGAAAGTGAGGTGAAATGTTCTGAACAGGGGCACAGACAGCAAAACAAATGTTACAGGCGTGATAACCCTTACCTATGTTTTCCAAAAAGTTTAAAAATAGATTTTTGGGCTGGAGCTACACTTAAACAATGTACCTGTTCAAAATTACAAACACATTCTACATAAGAACAAACCTACAGTCCCTGTCTTGTATGCACCGCCTGTATACGGCTGTTCAGAGTATATAGGGCCTTTTTTATTTTGTGTGCGGTGTTCCCCTTAATATCCATACAAGACCCAAAGGGGCTGGTAATGGGCTGGGGTAGGGGGGGGGGTCATGGGGTAGCTATGCCATTTTTCTTAAAGATTTTCATCCATATTACCGGGACCAGACATTACATTAAAGCCGCAAGCAGTTTTAAATGGCTTTTTTTTCCTTTAGAAGTGTCATTTTGTGCAGGGACAGTTCTAAACACGGGAAACACGTGGCACTTCACAGGCATACTTTAGACACCCCCCAGGTACGATATTTAAAGGAATATTTGACTTTTTTTTTTTCACTTTATGCATCATTAAAATGACTGCTCCCGAAAAACGACCATTTTTAAAACTTCTTTTTGCATTGATACATGTCCCCTGGTGCAGAACCCGGGTTCCCAAACCCTTTTTAGGACAATAACATGCATAATAGTAGTTATAATTAGCACTTTAGAATTCGAACGTTCGCATCCATTGTATTTAATAGGGTTCTAATGTTCGTACGAACGTTCGGTCCGTTCGCGGGTTCTGGTGCGAACCGAACCCGGGGGTGTTCGGCTCATCACTAGCAATCAGTAGCCATCTTCTTACATATGCCCCTATGACACTGAGAATTATGTCTTACAATGTAAAGGGCCTGAACTCTATTTGGAAGCGTGGATTGCTCTGAAGGAGTTCAGATCCTCAGGTGCGGATGTAGTCATGCTCCAGGAGAAGCATTTTAGGGCTGGTGGCTCACTGAAATTTGCCACTAAGTTTTTTCCTTTCAAAGGTCCCTTTTTAAGTGCATTGCGGGCGTTGCACTCTCAGGTCACGGCCCAAGTCCAAATGTCTTCTTTTCTGTCGCCTTGCTTCCCCATGACCAATGGTACTCACCAGGGTTGTCCCTTATCCCCACTGCTTTTTATCCTTTGTTTGTAGCCCCTGGCTGAGGCCATTCGTTCACATCCGGACATTTGTGGGGTGGTGATGCGACAGAGGGAATACAAATTATCGCTGTTTGCTGATGATATCCTGCTTACTGTTACCCATCCGCTGATATCCCTCCCCTCTCTGCATAATCTTCCCTCCTCTTTTGGTGCTATATCGGGCTACAAAGTTAACACTACAAAAACTTAGGCCCTCCCTATCCACATTCCCCCCGCATTATTGTCCCAACTTATGGAATCTTATCATTATAAGTGGTGTTCCACCTCCCTCAAATATCTAGGGATCCATCTTACCCCTACGTACTCTACCCTATATTCAGTTATTTTCCACCCCTAATAATAGACATTAGGGATGAGCTGAACACCCCCCGGCTCAGTTCGCATCCAGAACATGCAAATGGACCGAAAGTTCGTGCAAACTTTCGAACACCGTTAAAGTCTATGGGACTCGAACGGGAGAAATCAAAAGTGCGAATTTAAAAGGCTAATATGCAAGTTATTGTCATAAAAAGGGTTTGGGGACCCGGGTCCTGCCCCAGGGGACATGTATCAATGCAAAAAAAGGTTTAAAAACTGCAGTTTTTTCAGGAGCAGTGATTTTAATGATGCTTAAAGTAAAAAAATAAAACTGAAATATTCCTTTAAATATCGTGCCTGGGGGGTGTCTATAGTATGCCTGTAAAGTGGCACGTGTTTCCCATGTTTAGAACTGTCCCTGCACAAAATGAAATTTCTAAAGGAATAAAAGTAATTTAAAACTGCTTACGGCTTAATGTAATGTCTGGTCCCGGCAATATGGATGAAAATCATTGAGAAAAATAGCATGGGTACCCCCCCAGCCCATTACCAGCCCCTTTGGGTCTTGTATGGATATTAAGGGGAACCCCGCACCTAAATTACAAAAAGAAAAGGCGTGGGGCCCCCAGGCCCTATATACTCTGAACAGCAGTATACAGGCAGTACAAACAAGACAGGGTCTGTAGGTTTGTTCTTAAGTAGCATCTGTTTGTAATTTAGAACAGGTACATTTTTTAAGTGTAGCTCCAGACAAAAAATCTATTTTTAAGCTTTTTGGAAAACATATGGAAGGGTTATTACCCCTGTAACATTTATTTTGCTGTCTGTGCCCCTGTTCAGAAGATTTCACCTCACTTTATGTCCCAATGACAATTAGAGTTTGAAAATTTGGGGGTTTTAGGGAAACAAGGATTTCTGATAAAGCATCAGTGGAGAGGAGACACCTTTTTCCCCATATTAACTCTTACAGGAGAGAATTTCCCTTCCTAGGGGTAGATTTCCTCTCACTTCCTGTTGTCTCCCTCCGTTTGTAAGTAGGAGTCGTTTGTACTCTTGGTGGGCACTGGAACGCCCTGCTGTGAACTACTATATCAAGAATTGTAATTACATGCCACTGTTGAACAGTGACAGAAAAATTGGGCCTTTGGTGGTGGTGGTGCTGGTGCCACAACACTGTAAGTACTCACAGTTACTCTTGGTGGGCGCTGGAACGGGCCCTGCTGTGAAATATTATATCAAGAATTGTAATTACATGCCCCTGTTGAACAGGGGCAGAAAAATTGGGCCTTTGGTGGTGGTGGTGCCACAACACTGTAAGCCCTCACAGTTACTCTTGGTGGGCGCAGGAACGGGCCCTGCTGTGAAATATTAGATCAAGAATTGTAATTACATGCTCCTGTTGAACAGGGTCAGAAAAATTGGGCCTTTGGTGGTGGTGGGGTGGTATTGCCAAAACACTGTAAGCCCTCACAGATACTCTAGTTGGAGCGCAGGAACTAGCCCTGCTGGTTAATATTACAGCAAAAAATTTAATTACACGCCCCTGTTTAACAGGGGCAGAAAAATTGGGCCGTAGGCACTGGTGCTGGTGCCACAACATATGAGAAGAGAGAGAAGAGCACACGCGCCATAGTGTAACACTGTTTATTTGTGGAAGTTTGAAAATTAAAAATGAGGAAGATTGCACTCACAAACAGGAACTTGCACGTTCACATATACAAATGGCTCTCAGTTCCGACCTCCTCTCCTGACCTATGCAGGGCGATTGGCTTGTGGGGTGACAGCAACACTGTAGGGATAAGCGTTCCGGATGAGCTACCCTGTATTCCCCGCTGTGTTCCCCACTGACATACACTATCGTACGGACCAGCCGGCCAAGCGTGACGTCAACTGCAGCTTAGAAGGGGGAGCCAAGCTGTGCGTGCTGCTTCCTCTGATTGTTTACTGTTGCTATGACGACATGTTTCGGAGTTTCCTCCTTCATCAGGTCATGCTGGTGCCACAACACTGCAACCCCTCACAGATACTCTAGTTGAACCGCAGGAATGAGCCCTGCTGCAAAGTATTACAGCAAAAATTGTAATTACACGCCCCTGTTAAACAGGGGCAGAAAAATTGGGCCTTAGGCACTGGTGCTGGTGCCACAACACTGAAACCCCTCACAGATACTCTAGTTGGAGCGCAGGAACGAGCCCTGCTGCAAAGTATTACAGCAAAAATTGTAATTACACGCCCCTGTTAAACAGGGGCAGAAAAATTGGGCCTTAGCCACTGGTGGTGGTGCCCAGAACCAAAAATGTTCTTACAAGCTATCAACATGAACATTGAGGAGGAAAAGGATAGTCACTCATCATCAGCATAGGCAGTCTTCAAGGGATCTCACATTCATAAAAAAATTATTCAGTTACATCAGCATCAGGTGCTTGGTAGCTGGTGATCCAAGACTGATTTTTTTTATGAAGGTGAGCCGATCGACCGAGTCGATGGACAGGCGCACACTGTGATCGGTTACAATGCCTCCAGCAGCACTGAATGTGCGTTCCGAAAGAACGCTGGATGCAGGACAGGCCAGTAGCTCAATTGCATACTGCGCAAGCTCTGGCCAGTGATCCATCCTCAAGACCCAGTAACCCAGAGGATTGTCGGATGGAAAGGTCTCCAAGTCTGATCTTGCCCCTAGGTATTTCTGCACCATGTAAATCAGACGCTGCGATGGTTGCTGGAACCGATCAGACCTTGGGGCTGCAGACTAAAAAATTGTCTGAACGCATCAGTCAGACGGCCACCTTCTCAACCGCTCCTTCTGTGACTGACCGAAGCCTCAGCAACACGTTGTCCAGGACCAGGAAATTGCAACCTCCCAGGCTCTGGAAACGCGTTTCACAAACCTTTCTGCAAGGCCTCCCGAAGATGTTTCATCCTCTGCTCCCTCTGCAACGGCAGGATAAGTTCCACAACCTTACCCTTGTAACGTGGATCAAGAAGCGTTGCCAGCCTGTAATGATCCCTCTCCTTGATCACACGAATCCAAGGGTCCTTTCACAGGCTTTGCAGGATCAGGGAGGCCATGCAGCGTAGGTTTGCTGAGGCACTCGGTCCGGAGTCCTCAGGGTCACTAAGGATGACATGATCCGCAGCCACCAACTCCCAGCCATGTACAAGTCCATGGGTTTCTGGGGAATTAAAATGATCCCTTGAAGACTGCTGCTGATGCTGAGTGCTAGGCTCCACCTCCATGCTGACACAATCCTCCTCCTCCTCATCATGTGTGATTGGCGGGTCCGCAGGAACACTATCTGGATAAAGGGGGCCTTGAGAGGTAAGGAAGTCCTCCTCTTCCTCTCTCTGTTCTGCCTCAAGTGCCCTGTCCATTATTCCACGCAGCGTGTACTCCAACAGGTACACAAGGGGGACAGTATCACTGATGCATGCACTGTCACTGCTCACCATCCTCATGGCCTCCTCAAATGGTGACATAACAGTGCATGCATTCTTGATCATGAGCCACTGGCGTTGCGAAAAAAAGCCAAGCTCCCCTGACCCTGTCCTGGTGCCATAGTCACACAGGTACTCATTGATGGCCCTCTGCTGCGTGTACAGCCGCTGCAGCATGGCCAACGTTGAGTTCCATCTGGTGTCACAGATTAGGCGGTTCTTGGGCAGGTTATATTCCTTTTGGAGGTCAGCCAGCTGAGCACTGGCATTATATGACCGGCGGAAATGCACACAGACTTTCCTGGCCTGCCTCAGGAGATCCTGTAAGCCCGGGTACCTGCACAAGAACTGCTGCACCACCAAGTTAAGGACATGAGCCAAACAGGGCACATGGGTCAGGTGTCCCTGTCAGAGGGCGGAGAGGAGGTTGGTGCCATTGTGGCAAACCACCATTCCTGGCTGAAGCTGGCATGGCGTCAACCACCTCTGAGCCTGCCCCTGCTGAGCTGACAGAATCTCTGCCTTAGTGTGGCTCCTGTCCCCTAAGCACACCAGCTCAAGCACTGCATGGCATCGCTTTGCCTGAGTGCTTGCGTAGCCCCTTGATCGCCTATGGAGCACCGCTGGTTCCAAGGACAAATTAGCAGAGGAAGAGGCCATGGAGGAAGAAGAAGAGGAGGGGGGTGGAGGAGAGAGGTGTGTCAGAATCACCACTAGTAGCATTTTGGAGGCGGAACAATCTCCAACAAGATTGCACCCTGCCTGCATCCATCCCAGCTGCCAGCAGAGTCACCCAGTGCACCGTGAAAGATAGGTAACATCCCTGTCCATGCCTGCTGGACCATGAGTGAGCGGTGATATGCACCTTACCACTGACCGCCCTGTCCAGCGAGGCCAAGACATTGCCTTCCACATGCGGGTAGAGAGCCGGAATTCGTTTGGGAACCTGCCACTGAGGTACCGCACATTCCACAAACTCAAGAAAGGGGGCAGAGTCTACCAGCTGAAAAGGCAGCAGTTGGAGTGCTAGCAATTCAGCCAAGCTAGCATTCTACCGCTGGGCATGTAGATGACTGGGAGCAAATTTCTTTCGCCGGTTTAGCAACTGGGGTAGGGAAATTTGCCTTCTACAATCGGACGTTGGTTTAGCTATAGAAGAGTGCCTGCAAGTACTTGCCACACCTAATTCTACACCTTTGTTCCTCTCAGTGCAGGTTTCTGAGAGAAATGAAGGCATAGTGGGGTTGGAGATCCCAGCTGATGAGGAGCAAGGAGAGGTCCGCCTTTTTCTTTGGTGTGGGTCTTTTAAGTACGCTTGCCAATGCACTGCACGGAGTTCGACATATGTCTGGTCAAGCATGTGGTGCCCAATCGGCTGGTGTTTTGGGCACGCTTGATACGCTTCAGACATAAATTGCAAATAGCAACGGTGCGATCTGCTGCACACGTCTCAAAAAAGTCCCACACCAAAGAACTTGTTGAAAAACGCGCAGAGTCAGAAGCGCCCTGCACATACGGAGCTCTGCGGTGTGATGCAGTAGTTTGGCTGCCCTTAAGCTGGCCCCTGGAGGGCATCCTGCCTCGTTGGAGATGTGCCTCCTCCTCCTCCTCCTCCTCCTCCTCTCTCCTATCAGGCACCCACGTAGAGTCAGTGACCTCATCATCCCCTCCCTCCTCGTCACTGGAGCAAACCTGGCAGTATGCTGCAGCTGGGGGAACATGACTGCCAGTTTGTTGTCCTTCTTTTGCACCCCCTCTCCCTGGGCTCACGTTACTGCTTTCATCCTCAACCTGGGTACCATCATCAGAGCCTTCAAAACGCTGCACATCCTCCTGCAGCACGTACCCCACACTGTGGTTGAACTGTTTGGGGGACTCCTCAGGGCATGATGGTGGGGCTAGGGAAGGAGTAACTGATGACCTCGAGCCAATGAAATAGGCCACTTTGGCAAATTTCATTGGCAGGTCATAGTGCATAGGTCACAGTGCATGCTTGGCCAATCATCAGCCAGCAATGCACTGCAATGACGTAGTGCATTATGGGCCGTGACGTGCCGCTCGAATTTGGCGCGAACGGCCCATAATGTTCGAAATTCGGCAAACGAGTGAACAGCCGATGTTCGAGTCGAACTCGTGTTCGACTCGAACTCAAAGCTCATCCCTACTAGACATCAATAAGTCACTGCAAAATTGGTCTAAATATCCTCTTTCCCTTTTAGGTAGAATTAATGTATTGAAAATGTCAATTTTACCACGGTTATTATATTATTTTGAGACACTGCCAGTTGCTATCCCCCTATCCCAACTCAAAGCTGTCCATAGGTCCTTTTTAAATTTCATCTGGAATGGTAGGGCTCACCGCATTGCGAATTCGGTGGTCTTTGCCTTGAGATCTGGGGGGGGGCTTGGGAGCTCTGGATATTCTTAAATATTATTACGCCACTCACCTTAGGACAATAGCTTCCTGGTCTACTTTACATGCCTCTAACCACTGGTCTGATATTGAGAAAGGAGTGCTATATCCGGTTCATCCTTGCTCCCTGATCTGGTCTTTCCCTCTACACATTGACCCTATCTATGGATGCCAGTGTACAGCCCCTATGAACTTCACTTTATCTGTATGGCGTAAATGTCTCAAAACGTATCCCCTCTGTCATCTTGCCCTCCTCTTATTATTGTTTTATTTAACCCGTCCATTCCAGACAGTCTATCCTTCGGTCGTATTCTCCCATGGGTTAATGCCTCCTTGTTTCAACTCCGCAATCTAGTTCATCCTATATCTCGTAGGCTACACTCATTTGATATTCTCCGTGAGAAGTTCAATATTCCTCCTCAATTATTCCATTTCTATTTACAGATCAGGCATTTTTCCCACTCTAGATCCCGCTCTTGACTTTGAATACTCCCACCCCCTTTGAATACTTATGTGCCCAAGGTCCCCATCAATTACATTTGGTCTCCTCTATCCACTGTATCCTCCACGAGTCAACCACCCTTACCGAGGTCACTCATCTGTATATGAGAAAATGGGCTCAACTGTTATGCAGACCCATAAGTTCTCAATTATGGGACAGGATTTGCTCTTCCACCTTTAAATCCTCCAGGTGCTTTATACAGAGAGAGACGTCAGTTAAGGTCCTCATGTTTTGGTATAGGACCCCTGGACTTATTCACAAATATGACCCCTCGACCTCGGCTAATTGTTAGCATTGTAACAGAGAAGTGGGATCACTGTTCCATATTTTTGGGCAATGTTTTCTGATCCAGCCCTTTCGGCTTGATGTAATGAAGTTAATACAGAAGGTGGTGGATGTCTTTCTACCGCTTGACCCCTACACTACCTGCTGGGCCTTCCCTTTAAAGGTATCACTAAAAATGGTAATCGATTGATATCATATATTCTTCTTGCTGCTAAGAGACTGATTCCCCTTTTCTAGCTATCTAACACCATTCCCCCTTGCTCCAGATTGCTCCAACTTATAGCTAAAATCCGTAGGATGGAATATTTGACGGCCTCTGTACACGACACAGTCCCCCAATTTGATAAAATCTGGGACTTATGGAACACCCCTGCCGGCTGCTGAGTCGTGACCTACCCCTTTCTTTCCCTTTCTTGATATACCCAGTATATTTCCTTCTAGACTAAAGTCCTGATACTGGTACCACCTTAGTTATCATTGATCTTTGAATGTGACCTCTGCTATGTTTTTTTTTTCTTTTATTTATCTCACATATGAGTTTATTTTTCAATTTCTTGTGCTATGCAGTCCACCCCTGTGTTTTGTATGTTTAGACACTTCAATCAAAATGTTTCTACTTATTTCGCAATTTTTGACATGTTTGAATTACTTTGTGATTATTGTCATTTCATGGGAAAAAATTAAATAAAATACAATAAAAAAAAAAAAAAAAGATAGTATATATGGAGGTTGTTGTGTTTGTATGTGTGTGTTTTTTTATTTTTTTTATTGGTTGAACTAGATGGACTAGTGTCTTTTTTCAACCTGATTAACTATGTAAGTATGTTTCACGGAGGATTTCCCTTTTTACTGAGTTCAGACAAAAATGCATTCTTCTGCTGGCTACTGGGTCCAGACTGATGTAATCGGGGGGGGGGGGGTGATTTCTCATCTAACAACGGCCAGCATCCTCTTCTCATGCTTGTGGCCAAAACAGCTTTAAAGACTCCTCTTAAAAAGACCATGAAATGACGTAATTTATCAACTTCTCCATTGAACATGTATATGGTTTAAGGTGTTCGTATGTTTTTTTGTATTTTTTTTTTACCTTTTTGCAATTTGTGTTAGATAATGAGTTTATGTGAAATCTCCATTAACAGATGTAAATAATATTGTAATTAGAAATATATTTTAGTTAGATGGAAATATATTTAAACCGCTGAGTGTGTTTTAGCATCAAACCACTCTGAGCTTACCTGTTGGTGTTACTATAAATTGTTTTCTTCCATTGCCTTTCCTTATCATGTCTCACATGAGTTGTAAGCAGAAGCCTTATTTGAATCCTCCAATATACATTTGATAGGTATTCCAATTAGGGTACATTGTATTAGCCACTGTACAGAAAGGAGAGGGGGAATATAATGCATTGTGATGATGTTGTGCTCTTTCTTTGTCCTGGGGACACACAAGCAGTATGAATAGAACTGAAGCTGAGAGGTAAACTTATTTTATACTTATACTGTACATTGTATTGTAAAGATTGTTTTCTGTGTAATTTGACTCGCTACCTCACGGACAACAACCTTCTCGACCCCCTACAGTTCTGCTTCCTTCCACAACATTCTATTGAATCTGTCCTACTAAAACTCACCAATGACCTACTAACTGCTAAAACCAATGGCCATTACTCCATACTAAAACACATAAGCGGGGGCGTGCCCTGATGTGAGAGCCGGCGGACGTGTATCTGAGGAGCTCCGGGTATCCTGACTTAAATCCTCTGCCATCCGTGCATATACTTGCCTAAAACGAATAAACACTCGTGCCAGCTTATTCCCCTGTGTCCCCTGTCTCATCCTGGGCCGACATTGCGGAGACTCTCTGCCCGGATCGCCTACACACCAGACTTTCCACACACCTGCGGCCACCGCCATCTTTCCGGCCTGTGCTGTTCTGAGGAGGCCCGATCCCGGCTTGCCTGGAGGTAAGAGACTGTCCTCCGACCACGTCTGCCTGCCCATCCACCTTCCCGGCACGATCCGGAGGTCCGCCTGGCTGCTGGAGGGGTCCGTGGAGGACGCGGCCTGGTGCGGCCTAGTGCGGCCTGCGACGCACCGGTGTTTCCTAAACTGACGTCCCGCCAGAGGTGCACCGCGGCCGACATCGACGGGCGCTACAGCACGGATCACCTATCTCCTCACACCCGGCCACCCCTGCCAGGACCTGGGGTGCTGCAACACTGAGACTGCTCAATCTGAGTCGGTAGTGTTGCTCCTGGAGCCCATCTTCTCAGGTCCCCTGCCACCCCTCTGCCTCAGTCTTGCTGCCCTGGTCCCAGCTTTACACCCTTACCACCTTGTCCCTACCTATTTGTCTGCTGTGGGGTGGGGGGCTGCTGGTAATCACTGATGGCCTGTCCAGCCGGTGGGCTGTCTCTGCCTGGTGCCTGCTGTGGAGTCTGGGCTGTTAACGGCCGCTGACGGCCTGTTTGGCATATACCCTCCTGTGCCTCAACACCTGCCGTCGGCCTGGGAAGCCCCTTACCTGCCTCCTGGGTGCTCATCTGAACACAGACGAATCTCCTGTATAGTGGGCCCCCCTGGTTGACTGTCAGATGCCCTCCTCCTCCAATAAAGGGAGGGGGTCCTCTAAAGCCGCGAAGGCCAACGCACCACTCCGGGTGCCACCGCCATCTTCCCCACAATCTGATCCCATACTTGTGGGTCGGCTTCGGGCCTTGTTGGCTGACTTAGAAATGGATCCCCTTGAAGCTCCGCTGGCAGAGGGGCCAGCCCCACTGGCTCAGGATGGTACAGCTATGATCCTCACTGCGATAGAGCAGAGGAAGACCTCACTGCTGGTGCGCATCGACCACCTCGCTGAAAAGTGTAACCTCATACGAAACGACCTTGACAAAATGAGGGGTAGAATGTCCGAAACCGAGACTAGAGTGTCAGTTACCGAAGATCTTACAGCCTCCCATGCTGCCTCTATTGCCGAGCTGCAGCGCACAGTACAGTCCCTTGTCGCAAAGTCGGACGATGCCGAGAACAGGCTGAGGCGCAATAATGTCAGGGTCCTGGGTCTGCCTGAGGGAGAAGAGGGGGACCACCCTGCTGTATTTGCGGAGGAGTTCTTTAAAAATCTCCTGGGCCTTACCAACGTTCCCCCTACTTACGTGGTGGAGAGGGCCCACCGGGTGCCCACGGGCCGAGCCAATCCCGGGAAAACCCCCCAGGCCCTTTTTTGTCCGCTTCCTTAACTATCGGGACAGAGACAGGATTCTCTCGGAAGCCCGCCAACATCCCACGCTCAAATATTGCAACTCCTCTGTCCTCCTTTTCCCTGACTTTTCGGCGGATTTGCAGAGAAAGAGAAAAACCTTTAATGATGTCCGCAAACGTCTCAGAGATAAGAACATTAAGTATGGCATGCTTTATCCAAGCCGCTTGCAAGTCCAACATGATGGGGCGGTCCGCTTCTTCGACAACCCAGCGGACGCTGACGACTGGGTGACCAACTTGCGTTGAAGGGTTCTTCTCACTGATTCTTCTGATGCACGGATCTTCCACATCCTTGTTCGCTCTATCCTACTATACTTTATTCAACCACCGGAGTTACCTCAAATGTACCTTTACACGGGACCCCCACGTGTTTTTGTTTGCCCTTTGTTTTTTGTTTTTTTTATTTTTTGTTGTCGCTTCTTGAGTCGCGGACTTTGTTCTTCGCTCACTTTGTTGTTACTGGTTTGTGGGATTGATATCCCCCGTCCCTCTGCTCCCGATTCTTACGAGACGGAAGAGACACTGCCCGTCGCCAGAGTGGATGAACTACTACCAGAAGTGTAGGGCCCCAGTTTAGGGGTTAACTAGCACTCTTTATTCAAGGTTTTGTTTGGGGTAAAAACTATTCCCAGACCCTCCCCCCTGTTAGGGGGAAGGCTGGGACATAGTAGGATAGGCACTTGTGCCTGGGAAGTTTGATTAGGGATTTAGCTGTCCCTTTGTTCTTATGTTTTTTTATTTCTTATTTGTCTATTTCTGTTTTGTGTTATGCTTAAGTACGGTCAGTATTTTCTGCATTGTGACTGGGATCTTTCTGCTCATGGGGTGCACCCGTACATGCCCCTTAGGGTATCTCTTCAATTATTTTTCCCCATCGCCCGATGGCTAGTCAATTAGCTGACTCCTTCACCGGCCTTTCCTGGAATGTCAGGGGTCTTAACTCTAAATTCAAGCGAGCCCTTTTATTCCAATACTTAAAATCTCACTCCCCCCAGCTTATTCTCCTTCAGGAGACTAACCTCATGGGCAGTAAGATTTTGACTCTCAAAAAACCATGGATACAGCGAGCGATACATGCCACATATTCCTCATACGCCAGAGGTGCATTGGTCCTTATTCACAAGAATTTCCCCTGTGTTATCGAGGAGATCCGTACTGATCCACAGGGGAAATTTGCAATAGTGGTGTTCACGCTATGGTCTGTCAGATATATTGTTATTAATGTGTACATCCCTCCCCCGTTTTCATCCGCTTTATTGTATGAGGTTCTAGAAAAGATTTCACCTTTCTGCCCGGGGAGGGTGCTTGTCATGGGAGACTTCAATGCCATTTTATCGCCTGAACTAGATAGACCTACCCCACCTAAGACACAGTGTATGGACCTCTCTGCCTGGGCTCGGACGGTGGGGCTGGTAGAGGTCTGGAGGTGGAAGCACCCTACCACAAGGGCCTATTCATGTTTTTCGGCATCCTATAAGACTGCGTCGCGGATAGACCTGGCCTTCTCCAACCCTGCACTGTTAGCGGATGTTTTGGAGACGTCCTATCTGTCTAGCGGGCTGTCTGATCATAGTCCCCTGGTGGTGGTGCTTCGCTCCCTGGCTTCCCGGAGCGCTGTGCTCTGGAGGTTGGGCACACAATGGGTCTCTCATCCTGACATTGCTGACAAACTGCCGCCCCTGCTGTCTGAGTTCTGGGAAAATAATAAAGACTCCTCTTCTCCCGACATTGTCTGGGATGCCTTCAAAGCTTTCAGGAGGGGACAGTATATTTCTTCTATTGCTAACGTTAAAAAACAACAATCGGCAGCGACTATGGAGCTGCAGAAGGCTGTTGATGACCACACTGCTACGTATAGTGATGACCCCACCCCTGTTCACTTTGACCTGCTGATGACAGCTCGGAGGGAACTGCAGTTACACCTGGCTGACCATGATGGCACAACACGACCAACCCCTTACCCTTGTATCTACCTTACAGACCCCGGGGGGCGGGATGGTGTCCTCCCCCTCCGATATCCTGCAGACGTTCAACTCCTTTTATGGCACTTTATACTCGTCCGGTCTGCCCTCAGAGTTTCAGCCAGAGTCGCTGAATGGCCTGTTGGATCCATTGGCGCTTGGCTGGCTCTCTGACCACGAAAGAGAGACCTTGGTCCAACCTTTTACGGTCTCAGAGGTCATAAAGGCTATCCGGTCCTTCCCCCCCGGCAAGGCGCCGGGGCCAGATGGGCTTCCGATAGACTTTTATAGGGCTCATGTGGAACTTTTGGCACCCCTGTTGGCACAATTGTATACTGTATGTCTGGCAGACGGTGGTCTGCCTGGATCGATGTACCATGCCTACTTGACACTGATATATAAGGCTCCCAAAGACCCCACTTCCTGTGCTTCGTATCGTCCTATTGCACTACTTAATTCTGACTTTAAAATTCTAGCTAAACTTCTGGCCCTTCGGTTGTATCCCATGCTACCTTCGGTGATAGACCCAGACCAGACGGGTTTCATGCCCCGTAGGTCCACAGATGTTAATCTCAGAAGGCTATTCACTAACATACACGCTCACCACCTCAATAAGGGATCTCGAGCGGTGGCCTCTCTAGACATAGAAAAGGCCTTCGATACGGTCGAATGGCCCTTCTTATGGGAAACCTTACGCAGAATGGGGTTTCCTCTGTTATTTATCAAGTGGCTCCAGGTGATTTACAAATGCCCCACTTCCTCGGTGCGCTTGGGGGGTGGACTATCTGTCCCCTTCGGGCTTACCAGGGGAACAAGGCAGGGCTGCCCTCTCTCTCCAGCTTTGTTTGCCCTTGCTATTGAGCCGGTGGCAGAGGCACTTCGCACCTCACCGCACATTAAGGGTCTCCGACTCGGGTTGCTGGAGGAGAGGGTAGCCCTGTACGCGGATGACATGCTGCTCTTCCTGAATGATGCCGGCCCATCACTGCAGGGAGCGCTAAATGTTCTGGACACCTTTGCTGAGGTCACCGGTCTTAGAGTAAATTGGTCCAAATCCCTCCTATTCCCAATTGATCCAGCGGCCAGGTCCACATCCCCTCCTGATAGCCCCCTCCTGTGGGTAGATTCCTTTAAATACTTAGGGGTACATGTCTCCAGTTCAGCCTCGGACTTTATATCTTTAAATCTTACCCCAGTACTTTTGGAGTCCCAAGCGAAACTCAAATCCTGGAGTAACCTGCCCCTGTCATTATGGGGGCGAGTTAATCTCATAAAAATGAAGATTATTCCCAAACTAACATATCTTTTCCGTCACTCCCCACAATGGGTGCCCAAGTCCTTTTTTAATAAATTGAACTCCATTTTTTCTTCCTTCTTGTGGGGCCCCTCTCCTCCCAGATATCGACTGACGACTTTAATGAGGCCACGAACGCAGGGTGGCATGGCATTCCCGGACTGTTATAAGTACTACCTCTCCGCGCAGTTGGTGACAGCGGCATGGTGGCTACAGCCGGACAGAACGAACTCGTCGACTGTGCTGGAAGCAACAGTGGTCGGTTCGCTGGAAGCTCTTCAACTTTTACTTTTTAGGGGCCCTCGTGCCCCTTATCCTTTGACCCCTTCTATGCTTACCACCCTGCGGGCATGGCGGACAGGATTAGCCATTGAGAAATGTAAACAGTCTGAAATCTCCCCCAACGCCCCTATCTGGTTGAACCCCAGTTTATCCCACATTTACAAAATCCCAGACCCCTACGCGTGGACAAAATACGGTATCAAACTAGTGTCACACATAGTATCTCAAAACTCCTTACTCCCTTTCTCACACCTTTCCTCCCAATACAACCTCCCCAACCATTTCCTATTCAGATACCTTCAACTGGCCCATGCATTTGCGGCGCAATTTTCTCAATCTTCGTGCATTATGGCCCAGTCAGAACTGGAGAAGACACTTAGATTAAGTTGTGAAGAAAAGCCCACCTCACATCTTTATTCGTACTTGATCTTTGTGTCTCTTCCACCTCTGGGCAAACTCTGGAATAAATGGCAGTCTGATATCCCCACGTTGGATAATGATGACTGGGACGATGTGTGGGACCTCCCCTTCAACTCCCTAGTCTCCATGTGTGATAGGTTAGTGCAATACAAGATAGTTCATAGGGCTTATTTCACCCCACACAGACTTCATAAGATGGATCCTGCTCATTCCTCAGAGTGTTGGAGATGCGGCGCCTCACCGGGCGACTTCTCCCATATCTTCTGGCGTTGTTCAGGGGTTCAGTAATATTGGGTTGGGGTGTTGGATTTGGTTAACAGAGTTGCCTTAGTCGCTGTGCCTTTGACAATGGAGGTGTGCCTTCTGGGGCTCATTGAGACCATTGTACCGTCCTCTGCCAAGCGCATGCTAATTACCTTGCTGCTCTTCTATGCCCGTAAGAATATCGCTATGCAGTGGAGGAAGCGTGCCCCCCCCCCTCTTTGGCGCAATGGAAACACTTAGTGAACAGCAGCCTTCCTTTATACAAAGATACTTATGCTAATCGGGGCTGCTCACTGAAATATGACAAGGTCTGGCGCAATTGGTTAGATGAGCCTGAAACAGCTTAGTGAGTTGAGGGTGAACCAGGTCATTGTGTCAAGGTCTTGCCTTGCTCTTCTACCTTCCCTTTCCTCCGATGACTTCTGATTTATCTTTGTTGACTAGTGGGTTTTATCATAGCAGATGCCCTCCTAGATTTTATTTGGGCGGTGCTGCTGTACCCTTCCATGGCTATGCATTATATCACTGGGTTCACATTGCAAATTGTATTATCCACTGTGCATGCTCCTTTTTTATAACTGTAGGTGCTTAAGCTGTATGTGTTGTATGTGTTGGAAAACTTCAATAAAAATATATATAAAAAAAAATAAAAAAAACACATAAGCCTCATACACACAATCCAACTTTATGGCCATAATTGTCTGATGGACATGTTGTGTCAGATAATCAGACCGTGTGTATGCTCCATCAGACAATTATTGGCTGAATTAACGACAACAAAAGTTGGCAGTTCATGCTCACCAACTGTTGGGCAATAAATCTGTTACGTCGGTTTAACCCATTGTGTGTATGCAAGTTGGTCCAACTAAAATCCGATCTACAAACACGCATGCTCAGAACCAATGTTAAACATCAGCCAACAATTGCAGAAGTTGCCCAAAGGGTGACGGTAAAGAGCTGAAAAACCACGTGGTTTGGTGAATGTTGGCTGAAAATGTTGTGGCGTGTTTATGCAGAACAAGTTCACGGCCAATGCCCTTCGGACCAAAATCCACGGAAAAGTTGGTTGGAAGTCCGATCGTGTGTTAAAGGCAGCAGAGAGGTCTAAAGCCTCGCACACAGTTGACCACCTGCTCCTCCTCAGCAAACTACACTCCCTTGCCCTCCGTGATTCTGCTTTATCCTGGTTCTCCTCCTGCCTATCTCAGCGCAATTTCTGTGTCACTTACAACTCCATCTCCTCCGCTCCTCTTCCTCTTTCTGTTGGGTTACCCCAAGGCTCTGTCCTTGGGCCCCTCCTATTCTCACTCTATACCTCTTCTCTGAGCCAGTTGATAACCACCCATGGCTTCCAATACCACCTCTATGCCGACGACACCCAGATCTATCTCTCCACTCCTCAACTCACCCCCTCGATCTCCTCACGGATCTCAAACTTACCGAATGACATATCGGTATTAATGTCACACCACTTTCTCAAACTCAATCCTTCTAAAACTGAGCTTGTTATATTTCCTCCTTCACGGTACCCCCCCCATGACTTTACCATTAATATCAACAACACAACCATTGGTCCCTCCCCACATGCCAGGGTGCTGGGTGTAATACTTGACTCTGACCTCTCCTTCAGCCCCAAAATTCGACCCTTCCTGACTAATGACACCACAAAGCAACTTATTCACTCCTTGTTTATTTCCCACCTCAACTACTGCAACACTATCCTTAATGGCCTACCCTTACGCGGGCTATCCCCACCTTCAGTCTATTATGAATTCTGCTGCTAGACTAATACACCTCACTAACCGATCTGTGACTGCTGCTCCTCTCTGCCAATCCCTTCACTGGCTTCCCCTACCCCACCGTATTAAATTCAAAATGCCATACAAGGCCATTCACAACATCGCCCCATCTAATCACCATCCTCATCTGCAGATATCGCCCAAATCGTCCCCTCTGCTCCTCCCAGGACCTCCTGCTCTCTAGCTCCCTTGTTACCTCCTCCCATGCTCGCCTTCAGGACTTCTCCAGAGCCTCTCCCATCCTCTGGAACTCCCTGCCCCGGTATGTCCGATCAGCCCCTACCCTGTCCACCTTTAGGAGATCCCTGAAAACTCATTTATTCAGGGAAGCCTATCCCACACCCACCTAACAACTGTCCCTGAGCCACCCCCATCAAATCATTCTCTGCAACTATTATCTTTTGTACCACCACCCCCTCCCTTTAGAATGTAAGCTATATGAGCAGGGCCCTACTGTACCTTCTGTATTGTACTGTAATTGTGCTGTCCCCCTCTACATTTTAAAGCGCTGTGTAAACTGTTGGTGCTATATAAATCGTGTATAATAATATAATATAATAATAATACTAATTTGTAAATATCATGTAAACCAATGTACTTATAATGAACATTGTTTTGTAAATACTGTTTAGTGTATAATTTGTATATATTGGGCAACCCTATCAATAAATGTATATTTCAGATCAAACTACTACTTGTGTTTAAGAATTCAAGAACTGTCTGTGTATAGTGTAATGTTTATATACTCCTATATACACTTAACCTAGTTAGCAATTTGTATATATTTTTTCTTATAGATTCCATTACATTTGTAAAAACATTTTCACAGTATTTTAGGTGATTTACTATTCTCCTCTAATCGTTTCTTCCAACTTCACAATTATAAACTTATCTTAATACCCTTCTTTTATACCTTTTATGTTTGTATTTACTTTGCATGTCCTCATGTTTCTCACATACAGTGCCTTGAAAAAGTATTCATACCCCTTGACATTTTCCATATTTTGTCATGTTACAACCAAAAACGTAAATATATTTTATTGAGATTTTATGTGATAGACCAAAAAAATGTGGTACATACTGTAATTCTGAAGTGGAAGGAAAATGATAAATGATTTTCAAAATTTTTTTACAAATAAATATCTTAACCACTTCCCTACCGCCCATAGTCATATGATGTCCACAGATGGGATCTCCCATCCTGGGCATTTGAAAAATTATTGCGCAAATACAGCGCAAGAAAAAAAGTTGCAATGACCGTCATTTTATTCCCTAGGGTGTCTGCTAAAAAAACATATATAATGTTTGGGGGTTCTGGTTAATTTTCTAGCAAAAGAATGATGATTTGTACATGTAGGAGAGAAGTGCCAAAATAGGCCCGGTATTGATGTGGTAAAAAAAGCCCGGTGTTGAAGAGGTTAAAAGTGTAGCGTGAATTTGTATTCAGACCCTTTACTCTGATACCCCTAACTAAAATCAAGTGGAACCAATTGCCTTCAGAAGTCACCTAATTAGTAAATAGTGTCCACTTGTGTGTAATTTAATCTCAGTATAAATACAACTGTTCTGTGAAGCCCCCAGAGGTTTATTAGAGAACCTTAGTGAACAAACAGCAATATAAAGGCCAAGGAACACACCAGACAGGTCAGGGATAAAGTTGGGGAGAAGTTTAAAACAGGGCTAGGTTATAAACAAATATCCCAAGCTTTGAATATCTCACAGAGCACTGTTCAATCCATTATCCGAAAATGGAAAGAGTATGGCACAACTGAAAACCTACCAAGACATGGGCGTCCACCTAAACTGAGCATTAACCTCCCTGGAGGTATGATTCTGTCTGGAATTACGTACCAAAAGCGGTACAATTATTTTGCATGGAAATTTGGTGTTTTGTATTGTAGGCCTGCGATTCTTAGTAATTACTTACTTAAACCTGACCAAACAAGAGTCTAGTAGACATCACGGGTATGATAAAGTTTGAAACACAAAATCATAAATTATAATATAATGAATAACTATATATAATTATAAAAAATAGTAATGTAATTATAATAAAAATTATTCAATAATGTAATCAAATCAAAAACACTGAAATTTGCTCAGTTGCAGAATTGTGGCTGTCATTAGATTTAGTGTTTGATGACGAATTTCCCCACAAATCACTATCGCTCAATTCTGCAAGTGATTCTAATTTATTATCGCTGTTTTCTAGCTGGTCTAAAACCACTTTTGACATAAAGGGACACTTTTTGGTTGCTATGGACAATCTCCAGATTCCAGGCAGAAATAACAGTTTTTATTATATAAAAGTGCATGCAGGACACTGGGCAGACCACTAGGGACAAAGGGGATGTGTTATTATTTGATACAGTACTGTAATCTGTAAGATTACAGTATACTGTATCTATACTATGTGTTTCACTTTTTGAATTTGGTGCCAAACTTCGTCCCTGTGCCCAGCAACGTCGCAGGAAATGGAGCTCGGCACTCGGCAGTGTGGATCGAGTGAGACACGGCTCGCAGACACTGCGGGAGGACATCGCAGGATCCAGGGAACAAGGTAAGTTACTTCCCCTGGATACTGCGATGCAGCCCGAGTCAGGCTCGGGGTTACCGCTTTTAGCATAAAAAACTCACCCCGAGCCTGACTCGGGAATACCGCTAAGGGGGGTTAATAAGAGAAGCAGCTAAGAGGCCCATGGTAACTCTGGGGGAGCTGCAGAGATCCACAGCTCAGGTGGGAGAATCTGTCCACAGGACAACTATTAGTCATGCACCCCACAAATCTGGCCTTTATAGAAGAGCGGCAGGAAGAAAGTCATTGTTCAAAGAAACCCATAAGGAGTCCTGTTTGCAGTTTGTGAGAAGCCATGTGGTAGACACAGCAAACATGTGGAAGAAGGTGCTCTGGTCAGATGAGACCAAAATTGAACTTTTTGGCCTAAAGGCAACACTATGTGTGGCGGAAAACTAACACTGCACATCACCCTGACCCCACCATCTTTACTATATAAACACGGTGGTGGCCGCATCATGTTGTGGGATGCTTTTCTTCAGCAGGGACAGGGAAGCTGGTCAGAGTTGATGGGAGGATGGATGGAGCAAAATACAGGGCAATCTTAGAAGAAAACCTGTTATAGTCTTGGCCTTTATATTGCTGTTTATTCACTAAGGTGCGCCTAGACGCACTCCTAAGGGGGCGTATTCGGCGCAGTACAAATCCTATATCTTCATAATCAGAGTCTGTAAAACACTTGAGACTGGGGCAGAGGTTCACCATCCAGCAGGACAATGACCCTAACCCTACAGCCAGAGTTACAATGGAATGGTTTAGATCAGGGGTCTCCAAACTTTTCAACACAAGGGCCACATTGTAGATTTTACAAGTATTCAGGGGCCGAAAACGTCTGCACGTCTGTGTCCCCATCAGGGTCTCCCAATATCAGTGTCCCCCATATCTGTGTCCTCTATCAGAGTCTCCCCATTATATCAGTGTCCCCGTCATCAGTGTCCCCAGTAGTGATGAGCCGAACACCCCCCGGTTCGGTTCGCACCAGAACCTTCGAACGGACCGAAAGTTCGCACGAACGTTAGAACCCTATTAAATACAATTGACGCGAACGTTCGAAATCTAAAGTGCTAATTATAAAGACTTATATGCATGTTATTGTCCTAAAAAGGGTTTTGGGACCCGGGTTCTGCCCCAGGGGACATGTATCAATGCAAAAAGAAGTTTTAAAAATGGAAGTTTTTTCTGGAGCAGTCATTTTAATGATGCATAAAGTGAAAAAAAATGTGAAATTTTCCTTTAGATATCGTACCTGGGGGGGTGTCTAAAGTATGCCTGTGAAGTGGCATGTGTTTCCCGTGTTTAGAACTGTCCCTGCACAAAATGAAATTTCTAAAGGAAAAAAAGCCATTTAAAACTGCTTGCGGTTTTAATGTCATGTCTGGTCCCGGTAATATGGATGAAAATCTTTCAGAAAAATGGCATGGCTACCCCACCAGCCCCCCCCCCCCCACCCCAGCCCATTACCAGCCCCTTTGGGTCTTGTATGCATATTAAGGGGAACCCCGCACACAAAATAAAAAAGGCCCTATATACTCTGAACAGCAGTATACAGGCGGTGCAAACAAGACAGGGACTGTAGGTTTGTTCTTAAGTAGAATCTGTTTGTAATTTTGAACACGTACATTGTTTAAGTGTAGCTCCAGCCAAAAAATCTATTTTTAAGCTTTTTGGAAAACATAGGGAAGGGTTATCACCCCTGTAACATTTGTTTTGCTGTCTGTGCCCCTTGTTCAGAACATTTCACCTCACTTTCCGTCCCAATGACAAATGTTTTTGAAAAGTGGGGTTTTTATTGAAACAAGGATTGGTGATAAAGCATCAGTAGAGAGGAGACACCTTTTTCCCATATTAACTCTTACAGGAGAGAATTTCCCTTTCTAGGGGTAGATTTCCTCTCACTTCCTGTTGTCTCCTTCCGTTTGCAAGTAGGAGTCGTTTGTAAGTTGGATGTTTTAAAGTAGGGGCCTGCCGTATATACTCTGCTGAAATTTGCCCCTTACATGTTGGTGTTGCCACAACACTGTGAGCCCTCACAGTTATTCTTGGTGGGCTCTGGAACGCCCTGCTGTGAACTATTATATCAGGAATTGCATTTACATGCCATTGTTGAACAGTGGTAGGAAAAATTGGGCCTTTGGTGGTGGTGCTGGTGCCACAACACTGTAAGCCCTCACAGTTACTCTTGGTGGGTGCATGAATGGGCCCTGCTGTGAATTATTAGATCAAGAATTGTAATTACATGCCCCCTGTTAAACAGGGGCAGAAAAATTGGGCCTTAGGCACTGGTGCTGGTGCCACGACACTGCAACCTCTCCCAGATACTCTAGTTGGAGTGCAGGAATGAGCTCTGCTGCAAAGCATTGCATCAAAAATTGTAATTACATGCCCCTGTTAAACAGGGGCTGAAAAATTGGGCCTTAGCCACTGGTGGCGGCACCCAGAAACAAAAAAGTTCTTCCAAGCTATCATCAAGAATCGGATCATTGAGGAGGAGGAGGTCAGTCAGTCAACATAACAGGACAGTCACTCAGCATCAGCATCAGTCTTGAAGGGATGTGACATTAGAAAATAAATTATTCTGTTATATCAGCTTCAGGTGCTTGGTAGCTGGTGGTGATCCAAGACTGGTTCATCTTTATGAAGGTCAGTCGATCAACCAAGTCGGTGGACAGGCGCACCCTGTGATCCGTGACAAAGCCTCCAGCAGCACTGAATGTGCGTTCCGAAAGAACGCTGGATGCAGGACAGGCCAGTAGCTCAATTGCATACTGTGCAAGCTCTGGCCAGTGCTCCATCCTCAACACCCAGTAAGCCAGAGGATTTTCGGTGGGAAAGGTGTCCAAGTCTGACCTTGCCCCTAGGTATTCCTGCACCATGTATATCAGACACTGGCGATGGTTGCCTGGAACCAATTATACCTTGGGGCTGCGGAATAAAAAACTGTCTGAACGCATAAGTCAGGTGGCCACCTTCTCCACCGCTCCTTCTGCTACTGACCGAAGCCTCAGCAACTCGTTGTCCAGGACCAGGAGTTTGTAACCTCCCAGTCTCTGGGAACGCGTTGCACAGACCTTTCTGCAAGGCCTCCCGGAGATGTCTCATCCTCTGCTCCCTCTGCGATGGCAAGATAAGGTCCGCAACCTTACCCTTGTACTGTGGATCAAGGAGAGTGGCCAACCAGTAATGGTCCCTCTTCTTTATCTGAAGAATACAGGGATCCTTCCGCAGACTTTGCAGGATCAGGGAGGCCATGCAGCGTAGATTAGCTGAGGCATTCGGTCCGGAGTCCTCTGGGTCACTAAGGACGACATGATCCACAGCCACCTCCTCCCAGCCACGTACAAGTCCACGAGTTTGTTGGGACTGTAAATCATCCCTAAAAGACTGCTGCTGTTGATGCTGAGTGCCATGCTCCACCTGACACAATGCTGGCACATGCTGACACAATCCTCCTTCTCCTCCTCCTCCTCCTCGTCCTCTTCCTGTGTGATGGGTGGGACAGAAGGAACACTGTCTGGGTAAAGGGGGCCTTGAGAGGCAAGGAAGTCCTCCTCTTCCTGCCTCTGTTCTGCCGCAAGTGCCCTGTCCATTATTTCATGCAGCGTATGCTCCAACAGATGGACAAGAGGTACAGTGTCACTGATGCATGCACTGTCACTGCTCACCATCCTCGTGGCCTCCTCAAATGGTGCCAGGACAGTGCATGCATCCCTGATCATGCCCCACTGGCGTGGTGAAAAAAACCTAAACTCCCCTGACCCTGTCCTGGTGCCGTAGTCACACAGGTACTCATTGATGGCCCTCTGCTGCGTGTGCAGCCACTGCAGCATGGCCAACGTTGAGTTCCACCTGGTGGACATGTCACATATAAGGCGGTTCTTGGGCAGGTTCAACTCCTTTTGCAGCTCAGCCAGCCGAGCACTGGCATTATATGATCTGCGGAAATACACACAGACTTTCCTGGCCTGCCTCAGGACATCCTGTAAGCCCGGGTACCTGCCCAAGAACCGCTGCACCACCAGGTTAAGGACGTGAGCCACACAGGGCACATGGGTCAGTTGTCCCTGTCGGAGGGCAGAGAGGAGGTTGGTGCCATTGTCCCAAACCAGCATTCATGGCTTAAGCTGGCGTGGCGTCAACCACCTCTCGGCCTGCCCCTGCAGAGCAGACAGAACCTCTGCCCCAGTGTGGCTCCTGTCCCCCAAACACACCAGCGCAAGCACAGCATGGCATCTTTTTGCCTGCGTACTTGCGTAGCCCCTTGAACGCCTACGGAGCACCGCTGGTTCCGAGGACAAAGCACAGGAAGAGGCCATGGAGGAAGAAGAGGAGAGGGTGGAGGAGAGAGGTGTGTCACAACAACCAGTAGTAGCATTTTGGAGGCGTGGCGGCGGAACAACCTCCAACACTACTGCACCTTGTCCTGCATCCTTCCCAGCTGCCAAAAGAGTGACCCAATGGGCCGTGAAAGAAAGGTAACATCCCTGTCCATGCCTGCTGGACCATGAGTCAGCGGTAATATGCACCTTACCGCTGACCGCCCTGTCCAGCGTGGCATGGACATTGCCTTCCCCATGCCGGTAGAGAGCCGGAATCGCCTTCCGTGAGAAAAAGTGGCGTTTGGGAACCTGCCACTGAGGAACCGCACATTGCACAAACTCACGGAAGGGGGCCGAGTCTACCAACTGAAAAGGCAGCAGTTGAATTGCTAGCATTTTAGCCAAGCTAGCATTCAACTGCTGGGCATGTGGATGGCTGGGAGTGAACTTCTTTCGACGGTCCAGCAGCTGGGGCAGGGAAATTTGCCTGCTAGAATCGGACGTCTGTGTACTGCTAGCAGAGTGCCCGCAAGTACTTGGCTGTGACACACCTAATTCTACACCTTCATTCCTCTCAGTGCAGGTTTCAGAGAGAACTGAAGGTACAGTGGGGTTGGAAATCCCAGCTGATGAGGAGCAAGGAGAGGTCCGCTTTGTTCTTTGGTGTGGGTCTTTAAGATACGCTTGCCAACGAGCTGCATGGCAGGTCAACATATGTCTGGTCAAGCATGTGGTGCCCAAGCGGCTGATGTTTTGGCCACGCGAGATACGCTTCAGACATATGTTGCAAACAGCAGCGGTGCGATCTGATGCACTCGACTCAAAAAAGGCCCACACCAAAGAACTTTTGGAATAACGGGCAGAGGCAGCGCCCTGCACAGGCGGAGCTCTGCGGTGTGATTCAGTCGGTGTGCTGCCCTTACGCTGGCCCCCCGAGGGCATCCTGCCTCAATGGAGATGTGCCTCCTCCTTATCCTCCTCCTCCTCCTCTCTCCTATCAGGCACCCACGTGGAGTCAGTGACCTCATCATCCCCTCCCTCCTCATCACTGGAGCCATTCTGGCAGTATGCTGCAGCTGCTGGAACATGACTGCCAGATTGCTGTCCTTCTTGAGCATCCCCTCTCTCTGCTCTCACGCTACTGCCTTCCTCTAGCTGGGTATCATCATCAGACCCTTCGAAACCCTGGGCATCCTCCTGGAGCATGTACCCAACACTGTGCTCAAACAGTTCAGGGGACTCCTCAGGAGGACACGGTGGGTCTAGTGAAGGAGTGACTGATGATGACATTGATACGAGGGAAGAGGACGCTTTGGCAGCTGCTTTGCCAGTACCCTGAGCCTGGGTGAGAGAGGATGAGGAGGATGAGGAGGACTTGGTCATCCACTCTACCAAGTCTTCGGCATGATGCGGCTCAACACGTCCAGCTGCCGAAAATAAGGACAAGCATGTCCCATGGCCACGTGCTGATGACGATGCACCGCGTCCACGACCAGCACTGTTGTCTCTAGACACAGAGCCTGCTTGCCCTCTTTTATTGGCTCCTGACATTCTGCCTCTCCTTGTTTGCCTTCCAGACATTCTAATGGCCTGCAGGGAGATGGGAAAACCAGCAATAAGGGGTAGCTTCAGGTGTATACTGTGCAGGAGGCACACTAGGCCCGCTGTAAGTGCTGCAGATACCTGCCTGTGTTACACAACAGGAAAACACAGCAATAAGGGCTAGCTTCAGGTGTATATTTTGCAGGAAGCACACTACGCCCGCTGTAAGTGCTGCAGATGCCTGTTAGTGTAACACGAAAGAAAAATACCACAAGCAATAAGGGCTAGCTTCAGGTGTATAATGTGCAGGAAGCACACTACGCCCGCTGTAAGTGCTGCAGATGCCTGCCTGTGTTACACAACAGGAAAACACAGCAATAACGGCTAGCTTCAGGTGTATATTTTGCAGGAAGCACACTATGCCCGCTGTAAGTGCTGCAGATGCCTGTTATGGTAACACAAAAGAAAAATACCACAAGCAATAAGGGCTAGCTTCAGGTGTATAATGTGCAGGAGGCACACTACGCCCGCTGTAAGTGCTGCAGATACCTGCCTGTGTTACAAAACAGGAAAACACAGCAATAAGGGCTAGCTTCAGGTGTATATTTTGCAGGAAGCACACTATGCCCATTGTAAGTGCTGCAGATGCCTGTTAGTGTAACACAAAAGAAAAAACCACAAGCAATAAGGGCTAGCTTCAGGTGTATACTGTGCAGGAGGCACACTACGCCTACTGTAAGTGCTGCAGATGCCTGCCTGTGTTACACAACAGGAAAACACAGCAATAAGGGCTAGCTTCAGGTGTATATTTTGCAGGAAGCACACTATGCCCACTGTAAGTGCTGCAGATGCCTGTTAGTGTAACACAAAAGAAAAAAAAACACGAGCAATAAGGGCTAGCTTCAGGTGTATAATGTGCAGGAGGCACACTACGCCCGCTGTAAGTGCTGCAGATGTCTGCCTGTGTTACACAACAGGAAAACACAGCAATAAGGGCTAGCTTCAGGTGTATATTTTGCAGGAAGCACACTACGCCCGCTGTAAGTGCTGCAGATGCCTGCCTGTGTTACACAACAGGAAAACACAGCAATAAGGGCTAGCTTCAGGTGTATATTTTGCAGGAAGCACACTACACCCGCTGTAAGTGCTGCAGATGCCTGTTAGTGTAACACAAAAGAAAAATACCACAAGAAATAAGGGCTAGCTTCAGGTGTATAATGTGCAGGAGGCACACTACGCCCGCTGTAAGTGCTGCAGATGCCTGCCTGTGTTACACAACAGGAAAACACAGCAATAAGGGCTAGCTTCAGGTGTATATTTTGCAGGAGGCACACTACACCCGCTGTAAGTGCTGCAGATGCCTGCCTGTGTTACACAACAGGAAAACACAGCAATAAGGGCTAGCTTCAGGGGTATACTGTGCAGGAGGCTTAACAAAAATTACACTGACACTGTCCCCTACCTATCCTTGTCTCTCCCTGCACACAAAGTTTAGCAAAGAATATCACTGACACTGTCCCTGCCTATCCTTCTCTCTCCCTGCACACAAAGTTTAGCAAAGAATATCACTGACACTGTCCCTGCCTATCATTCTCTCTCCCTGCACACAAGTTAAATGAACAAATAGCACTGACACTGTCCCTGCCTATCCTTCTCTCTCCCTGAACCGGAACACACTACACAAGGCCGCCTCGCTGGCGGCCTTTTATAGTGTGGGGTGTGTAATAAATCCCCCTAAACTATAATTGGCCACAGGCATCCTGCCTGTGGCCAATTATGGCTCTCCTCGCTGCCGACGCTGTGATTGGCCAAGCATGCGGGGTCACAGTGCATGCTTGGCCAATCACAGCGTCTGGATTGCACTGCGATGGCGTAGTGCATTGTGGGCCGCTCGCGTCACTCGAATTTGGCGCAAACGGCCCAAATCGTTTGATCTTCGTCGAACAGCCGATGTTCGAGTCGAACGTATGTTCGACTCGAACACCAAGCTCATCGCTAGTCCCCAGCATAGTTTTCCCATCATCAGTGTCCCTAGCAGAGTTTCCCTCCTTTATCAGTGTCCCCAGCATAGCTGTCTCCATTATCAGTGTTCCCAGCATAGATGTCCCCATTATCAGTGTCCCCAGCATAGATGTCCCCATTATAAGTGTCCCCAGCATAGATGTCCCCATTATCAGTGTCCCCAGCCTAGTTTTCCCATCATCAGTGTCCCCAGCCTAGTTTTCCCATCATCAGTGTCCACAGCATAGATGTCCCCATTATCAGTGTCCCCAGCATAGATGACCCCATTATCAGTGTCCCAAGCATAGATGTCTCCATTATAAGTGTCCCCAGCATAGATGTCCCCATTATCAGTGTCCCCAGCCTAGTTTTCCCATCATCAGTGTCCACAGCATAGATGTCCCCATTATCAGTGTCCCCAGCATAGATGTCCCCATTATGTGTCCCCAGCATAGCTGTCCCCATTATCAGTGTCCCAAGCATAGATGTCTCCATTATCGGTGTCCCCAGCATAGCTATCCCCATTATCAGTGTCCCCAGCATAGCTGTCCCCATTATCAGTGTCCCCAGCATAGCTGTCCCCATTATCAGTGTCCCCAGGATAGCTGTCCCCATTATCAGTGTCCCCAGCATAGATTTCCCCATTATCACTGTCCCCAGAAAAGATGTCCCCATTATCAGTGTCCCCAGCATAGATATCCCCATTATCAGCGTCCCCAGCATAGATGTCCCCATTATCAGTGTCCCCATTATTAGTGTCCTCAGCATAGATTTCCCCATTATCAGTGTTCCCAGCAAAGATGTCCCCATTATCAGTGTCCCTAGCATAGATGTCCCCATTATCAGGGTCCCCAGCATAGATGTCCCCATTATCAGTGTCCCCAGCATAGATGTCCCCATTATCAGTGTCCCCAGCATAGATGTCCCCATTATCAGGGTCCCCAGCATAGATTTCCCCATTATCAGTGTCCCCAGCATAGATTTCCCCATTATCAGTGTCCCCAGCAAAGATGTCCCCATTATCAGTGTCCCCAGCATAGATGTCCCCAGCATAGATGTCCCCATTATCAGGGTCCCCAGCATAGATGTCCCCAGCATAGATGTCCCCATTATCAGTGTCCCCAGCATAGATGTTCCCATTATCAGTGTCCCAAGCATATATTTCCCTATTATCAGTGTCCCCATTATCAGTGTCCCCAGCATAGATGTCTCCATTATCAGTGTCCCCAGCATAGATTTCCACATTATCAGTGTCCCCATTATCAGGGTCCCCAGCATAGCTGTCCCCATTATCAGTGTCCCCAGCATAGATTTCCCCATTATCAGTGTCCCCAGCATAGATGTCCCCATTATCAGTGTCCCCATTATCAGTTTTCCCCATTATCAGTGTCCCCAGCATAGATTTCCCCATTATCAGTGTCCCCATTATCAGTGTCCCCAGCATAGCTGTCCCCATTATTAGTGTCCCCAGCATAGCTGTCCCATCAGTGTCCCCGGCATAGATTTGCCCATTATCAGTGTCCCCAGCATAGATGTCCCCATTATCAGTGTCCCCAGCATAGATTTCCCCATTATCAGTGTCCCCAACATAGATTTCCCCATTATCAGTGTCCCCAGCATAGCTGTCCCCATTATTAGTGTCCCCAGCATAGCTGTCCCCATTATCAGTATCCCCAGCATAGATGTCCCCATTATCAGTGTCCCCAGCATAGATTTCCTCATGTTCAATGTCCCCAGCATAGATTTCCCCATTATCAATGTCCCCCTTATCAGTGTCCCCAGCATAGATGTCCCCATTATCAGTGTCCCCATTATCAGTGTTCCCAGCATAGCTGTCCCCATTATCAGTGTCCCCAGCATAGCTGTCTCCATTATCAGTGTCCCCAGCATAGCTGTCCCCATTATCAGTGTCCCCAGCATAGCTGCCCCCATTATCAGGGTCCCCAGCATAGCTGTCCCCATTATCAGTGTCCCCAGCATAGATTTCCCTATTATCAGTGTCCCCAGCATAGATGATGTCCCCATTATCAGTGTCCCCAGCATAGATTTCCCCATTATCAGTGTCCCCAGAATAGATTTCCCCACTCTCAGTGCCCCCATTATCAGTGTCCCCAGCAAAGATGTCCCTATTATCAGTGTGCCCCTTATCAGTGTCCCCAGCATAGATTTCCCCATTATCAGTGTCCACAGCATAGATGTCCCCATTATCAGTGCCCCCATTATCAGTGTCCCCAGCATAGTTTTCCCTATTATCAGTGTCCCCAGCATAGATGATGTCCCCATTAGCAGTGTCCCCAGCATAGATGTCTCCATTATCAGTGTCCCCAGCATAGATTTCCACATTATCAGTGTCCCCAGCATAGCTGTCCCCATTATCAGTGTCCCCAGCATAGATGTCCCCATTATCAGTGTCCCCAGCATAGATTTCCCCATTATCAGTGTCCCCAGCATAGATGTCCTCATTATCAGTGTCTCCATTATCAGTTTTCCCCATTATCAGTGTCCCCAGCATAGATTTCCCCATTATCAGTGTCCCCATTATCAGTGTCCCCAGCATAGATGTCCCCATTATTAGTGTCCCCAGCATAGATTTCCCCATTTTCAATGTCCCCAGCATAGATTTCCCCATTATCAATGTCCCCCTTATCAGTGTCCCCAGAATAGATGTCCCCATTATCAGTGTCCCCAGCATAGCTGTCCCCATTATCAGTGTCCCCAGCATAGCTGTCTCCATTATCAGTGTCCCCAGCATAGATGTCCCCATTATCAGTGTCCCCAGCATAGCTGCCCCCATTATCAGGGTCCCCAGCATAGCTGTCCCCATTATCAGTGTCCCCAGCATAGATTTCCCTATTATCAGTGTCCCCAGCATAGATGATGTCCCCATTATCAGTGTCCCCAGCATAGATTTCCCCATTATCAGTGTCCCCAGCATAGATTTCCCCACTCTCAGTGCCCCCATTATCAGTGTCCCCAGCATAGATGTCCCTATTATCAGTGTCCCCCTAATCAGTGTCCCCAGCATAGATTTCCCCATTATCAGTGTCCCCAGCATACATTTCCCCATTATCAGTGTCCACAGCATAGATGTCCCCATTATCAGTGTCCCCATTATTAGTGTCCCCAGCATAGATTTCCCCATTTTCAGTGTCCACAGCATAGATGATGTCCCCATTATCAGTGCCCCCATTATCAGTGTCCCCAACATAGATTTCCCCATTATCAGTGTCCCCAGCAAAGATGTCCCCATTATCAGTGTCCCCAGCATAGATGTCCCCATTATCAGTGCCCCCATTATCAGTGTCCCCAACATAGATTTCCCCATTATCAGTGTCCCCAGCAAAGATGTCCCCATTATCAGTGTCCCCAGCATAGATGTCCCCATTATCAGTGTCCACAGCATAGATGTCCCCATTATCAGTGTCCCCATTATTAGTGTCCCCAGCATAGATTTCCCCATTTTCAGTGTCCACAGCATAGATGATGTCCCCATTATCAGTGCCCCCATTATCAGTGTCCCCAACATAGATTTCCCCATTATCAGTGTCCCCAGCAAAGATGTCCCCATTATCAGTGTCCCCAGCATAGATGTCCCCATTATCAGTGCCCCCATTATCAGTGTCCCCAACATAGATTTCCCCATTATCAGTGTCCCCAGCAAAGATGTCCCCATTATCAGTGTCCCCAGCATAGATGTCCCCATTATCAGTGTCCACAGCATAGATGTCTCCATTATCAGTGTCCACAGCATAGATGTCTCCATTATCAGTGTCCCCAGCATAGATGTCCCCATTATCAGTGTTCCCAGCATAGATGTCCCCATTATCAGTGTCCCCAACATAGATTTCCCCATTATCAGTGTCCCCAGCAAAGATGTCCCCATTATCAGTGTCCCCAGTATAGATGTCCCCATTTACAGTGTCCCCAGCATAGATGTCCCCATTATCAGTGTCCCCAGCATAGATTTCCCCATTATCAGTGTTCCCAACATAGATGTCCCCATTATCAGTGTCCCCAGCATAGATTTCCCCATTGTCAGTGTCCCCATTATCAGTGTCCCCAGCATAGATGTCCCCATTATCAGTGTCCCCAGCATAGATTTCCCCATTATCAGTGTCCCCAGCATAGATGTCCCCATTATCAGTGTCCCCAGCATAGATTTCCCCATTATCAGTGTCCCCAGCATAGCTGTCTCCATTATCAGTGTCCCCAGCATAGATGTCCCCATTATCAGTGTCCCCAGCATAGCTGCCCCCATTATCAGGGTCCCCAGCATAGCTGTCCCCATTATCAGTGTCCCCAGCATAGATTTCCCTATTATCAGTGTCCCCAGCATAGATGATGTCCCCATTATCAGTGTCCCCAGCATAGATTTCCCCATTATCAGTGTCCCCAGCATAGATTTCCCCACTCTCAGTGCCCCCATTATCAGTGTCCCCAGCATAGATGTCCCTATTATCAGTGTCCCCCTAATCAGTGTCCCCAGCATAGATTTCCCCATTATCAGTGTCCCCAGCATACATTTCCCCATTATCAGTGTCCACAGCATAGATGTCCCCATTATCAGTGTCCCCATTATTAGTGTCCCCAGCATAGATTTCCCCATTTTCAGTGTCCACAGCATAGATGATGTCCCCATTATCAGTGCCCCCATTATCAGTGTCCCCAACATAGATTTCCCCATTATCAGTGTCCCCAGCAAAGATGTCCCCATTATCAGTGTCCCCAGCATAGATGTCCCCATTATCAGTGCCCCCATTATCAGTGTCCCCAACATAGATTTCCCCATTATCAGTGTCCCCAGCAAAGATGTCCCCATTATCAGTGTCCCCAGCATAGATGTCCCCATTATCAGTGTCCACAGCATAGATGTCCCCATTATCAGTGTCCCCATTATTAGTGTCCCCAGCATAGATTTCCCCATTTTCAGTGTCCACAGCATAGATGATGTCCCCATTATCAGTGCCCCCATTATCAGTGTCCCCAACATAGATTTCCCCATTATCAGTGTCCCCAGCAAAGATGTCCCCATTATCAGTGTCCCCAGCATAGATGTCCCCATTATCAGTGCCCCCATTATCAGTGTCCCCAACATAGATTTCCCCATTATCAGTGTCCCCAGCAAAGATGTCCCCATTATCAGTGTCCCCAGCATAGATGTCCCCATTATCAGTGTCCACAGCATAGATGTCTCCATTATCAGTGTCCACAGCATAGATGTCTCCATTATCAGTGTCCCCAGCATAGATGTCCCCATTATCAGTGTTCCCAGCATAGATGTCCCCATTATCAGTGTCCCCAACATAGATTTCCCCATTATCAGTGTCCCCAGCAAAGATGTCCCCATTATCAGTGTCCCCAGTATAGATGTCCCCATTTACAGTGTCCCCAGCATAGATGTCCCCATTATCAGTGTCCCCAGCATAGATTTCCCCATTATCAGTGTTCCCAACATAGATGTCCCCATTATCAGTGTCCCCAGCATAGATTTCCCCATTGTCAGTGTCCCCATTATCAGTGTCCCCAGCATAGATGTCCCCATTATCAGTGTCCCCAGCATAGATTTCCCCATTATCAGTGTCCCCAGCATAGATGTCCCCATTATCAGTGTCCCCAGCATAGATTTCCCCATTATCAGTGTCCCCAGCATAGATATCCCCATTATCAGTGTCCCCATTATCAGTGTCCCCAGCATAGATTTCCCCATTATCAATGTCACCAGCATAGATGTCCCCATTATCAGTGTCCCCAGCATAGATGTCCCCATTATCAGTGTCCCCAGAATAGATTTCCCAATTATCAGTGTCCCCAGCATAGATGTCTCCCACTATCAGTGTCCCTATTATCAGTGTCCCCAGCATAGATTTCCCCATTATCAGTGTCCCCAGCATACATGTCCCCATTATCAGTGTCCCCAGCATAGATTTCCCCATTATCAGTGTCCCCAGCATAGATGTCCCCATTATCAGTGTCCCCAGCATAGATTTCCCCATTATCAGTGTCCCCAGCATAGATATCCCCATTATCAGTGTCCCCATTATCAGTGTCCCCAGCATAGATTTCCCCATTATCAATGTCACCAGCATAGATGTCCCCATTATCAGTGTCCCCAGCATAGATGTCCCCATTATCAGTGTCCCCAGAATAGATTTCCCAATTATCAGTGTCCCCAGCATAGAAGTCTCCCACTATCAGTGTCCCTATTATCAGTGTCCCCAGCATAGATTTCCCCATTATCAGTGTCCCCAGCATAGATGTCCCCATTATCATTGTCTTCAGCATAGATGTCCCCATTATCAGTGTCCCCAGCATTGATGTCCCCATTATCAGTGTCTCCAGCAAAGATGTCCCCATTATCAGTATCCCCAGCATAGATGTCCCCATTATCAGTGTCCCCAGCATAGATGTCGCCATTATCAGTGTCCCCAGCAGAGTCTCCTGTACATGTATGTGTGCAGATTTATGCCCATTTGACGCTTGCCTGTACAAGCCGGCTTCTTCACTGTAGGAGCCGACTTCAGCTCTCCTGTACCTCCCGCCTCCCGCCCACTGCTACACACTCAGGCTGTATGGTGAAAGGATTCCTAATGTAAACAGCGGGCGGGAAGCCGGGAGGTGCCATGCTGATGATGTCACCTCCTAGCAGCCAATCCTCAGCTCAGCACATCAGCCAATCCTCTGGCAGCACGGGAGGGTGTGCGGGAGAGGCTTTTTGCCCTGGATCTGCCAGACATATACTGCCGATTACAGCAGCTGCTTTTAAAAGCCAGCAGATCGGCAGTGCTCTGTTGGCAGAGTCTGGGCAAGCTGGGGGCCAGACAAAACACACCTGCGGGCCGGATGTGGCCCGCGGGCCGGGGTTTGGAGACCCCTCGTTTAGATCAAAGAATATTCATGTGTTAGAATGGGCCAGTCAAAGTCCATACCTAAATCCAATTGAGAATCTGTAGCAAGACTTGAAAATTGCTGTTCACAGAAGCTCCCTATCCAATCTGACAGAGCTTGAGCTGTTTTGCAAAGAAGAATAGGCAAATATGTCACTCTAGATGTGCAAAGCTGGTAGAGACATACCCAAAAAGACTTGCAGCTGCAGCTGTAATTGCAGTGAAAGGTGGTTCTACAAAGTATTGACTCAGTGGAGATGAATACAAATGCACGCCACACTTTTCAGATATTTATTTGTAAAAAATGTTGAAAACCATTTATTATTTTCCTTCCACTTTCCACTTCCATTTTCCTTCCACTTCACAATTATGTGCCACTTTGTGTTGGTCTATCAGATAAAATCCCAATAAAATACATTTATGTTTTTGGTTGTAACATGACAAACTTTAGAAAATTTCAAGGGGTATGAATACTTTTTCAAGGCACTGTATACCCATTTTTAAAATAACTATTAAAGGTTAGGTTTTAACAATCCCCTTTTCCAAATGTCCCCACTGTAGTCAATTTACAATTTTTAGTATACATTGTATACTGCTCAACTCGCAGTTACCGCCAAGCTTTTAAGTGGTTCTAAAGGCTAAAGGTTTTTTACCTTCATGCCTTTTATGCATGTAGGTAAAAAAACATTCTGTGTGCAGCTTTCCCCCACCCCCCCTAATACTTATGTGAGTATGATCTCGATTCAACAATGTGCAAAAAAGCAGCTGCTCTACTCGCTCTCTCATCGGCTCAATCATAGCCAGTGAGGAGAGAGCGGAGGCAAGACTGAGGCCCATTTTGCGTGCCAATGGACACACAAAGCAGGGCTCGTTAGTGAACAGGCATGAATTTCCCTCGTACCAAGTGGCTTGCTATGGGGTATTCAGCAGGGGGAGGTGCCCAGACCATCGGCAAGGGACCTGAGAAGAGGAGGACCGGGGCTACTATGTGCAAAACCATTGCAGAAGTATAACTTGTTTGTTGTATTTTTGTTTTCCTTTAGTATCACTTTAACCAGTTCAGATCCACGCTATAGCCGAAAGACGGCTGCAGCGCGGACCTGAACTGCCGGGTGGACGTCCCCAGGACGTCCTCTTGTTTACTTCCGCAATGCACGCCCTCGGCGGCGCGCATCGCGGAAGAGCTGTGCCCGCTGTGTCACGCGGGTGCCGATGCGCGTGCCTGGCAGCCACGATGTCCGCCAGGTACCCGCGATCGGCGGTCACAGAGCCAGGGACGTGGATCTCTGTGTGTAAACACAGAGATCCACGTCCTGCTAGGGAGAGGAGACTGATGGTGTTTCCCTTGTACATAGGGACAACCATTGGTCACCTCCCCCAGTCAGTCCCCTCCCCCCACTGTAAGAATCACTCATGAGGGATCATATTTAACCCCTTCCCGCCCCTAGTGGTTAACCCCTTCACTGCCAGTCACATTTATACAGTGATCAGTGCATTTTTATAGCACTGTTCGCTGTATAAACGTGAATGGTACCAAAATAGTGTCAAAGTGTCCGATGTGTCCGCCGCAATATCGCAGTCCTGACAAAAATTGCAGATCACCGATATTACTAGTGGAAAAAAATAAAAATGTCATAAATATATCCCCTATTTTGTAGGCGCTATAACTTTTGCGCAAACCAATCAATAAACGCTTATTGTGATTTTTTTTTTACCAAAAATATGTAGAAGAATACGTATCGGACTAAACTAAAAGAAAAAAAAATTGGGATATTTATTATAGCAAAAAGTAAAAAATAGTGTTTTTTTTTCAAAATTGTCACTCTTTTTTTGTTTATAGCGCAAAAAATAAAAACTGCAGAGGTGATCAGATACCACCAAAAGAAAGCTCTATTTGTGGGAAAAAAATGATAAAAATGTCATTTGGGTGCAGTGTTGTATGACCACGCAATTGTCATTCAAAGTGCGTCGGCGCTGAAAGCTGAAAATTGGTCTGGGCAGGAGGGGGGTTTAAGTGCCCAGTAAGGAAGTGGTTAATAAAGCATCTTCCACTGAAACATGTTGCAAGGCAATAGAGATGTTTTTCCTAATACCCAGAAGTCATTCCACGCTATGTCTGCCACACAGCATACACACTACAAGCCGGCAGTGGCTCTGGACCATATTTATCTCCCTGAAGAGGGTACAACCCCTATCCATGCTCACCTATCCTTCCCTGGATTTTCTTCCATACTGATATTCGCTCAGTCATGATGGTTGTAATCCAGTTCATGCTATTACAGAAATCTGAAGTGGCCCTTTTCTGCACAGTTTTCCTTATGCCTGTGATTTCAGCTGCTGCCTCATGCCGTTGATTCTATTGCACAGCTCTGATCCAGCTTTGCAGTTCTTTATTCAGAACAGTGAGTCCTACCACTACTACAAACCATATCTTTCATTTTTCCTAAGGTTTTAACTTTTTAAGATTTTTGTACTTTTTACCTATGGATTGTTCCCAGTCTCCTATTTTTACGTAGGCAGCTAGTAAAATCTGCCCTATCGTGTTTGTTCATGATTTTTTAATTATTTCCCAGCCTCTGTTTTGAAAAGCTTAAAGTGGTGTTCCGGCCGAAATTACACTTTTTAAATAAAAATGCCTCTATAATACACAAGCTTAATGTATTCTAGTAAAGTTAGTCTGTAAACTGAGGTCCGTTTTGTTAGGTTATTAAAGCATATTGAAAGTTTATAAACTAGAAATAGAACGTGGCCATCTTATGTGTGGGCATCTGAAGCCCTCGCACATGCTCAGTGCTACACAAGCAGTGTAATAGGTTTCAGGTCAGGTTTCCATAGCAACGGCAGTGTCAGAGGAAGTTGACACTTTTCTATGCAAACCTCTCCTCCCTGCAGGAAACAGTAAATATACCGCAGGTTCAAGAAATTATATATATATATATATATATATATATATATATATATATATATATATATATATATATATATATATATATATATATATATAATCTTGGTGTGTGTGTGTGTGTGTGTGTGTGTGTGTGTGTGTGCATATATATATATATATATATATATATACACATACACACACACACACACACAGGCTACTTTTTTCTGTACAGCTTTTCATTTAAAAAAATACTAATCTCATCAACCAAATTCATTTATGCATCTAGATTGCATCACCCCAGCACATCGAATCGCATCAACCCCAGCACATCGAATTGCATGGCCCACAGCACATCAAATCGCATCAACCCCAGCACATCGAATCGCATCAACCCCAGCACAACAAATCACATCAACCCCCGCCCACAGCACATTGCATCACCCCCAGCACATCGAATCGCACCAACCCCAGCACATCTAATCGCATCAACCCCAGCACAACAAATCGCATTAACCCCAACACAACGAATCACATCAACCCCAGCACATCGAATCGCATCAACCCCAGCACAACAAATCGCATCAACCCCCGTCCACAGCACATTGCATCACCCCCAGCACATTGAATCGCATAAACCCCAGCACATCAAACTGCATGGCCCACAGCACATCGAATTGCATCAACCCCAGCACATCGAATCGCATCAACCCCAGCACATCAAATCGCATCAATCCCCGCCCACAGCACATTGCATCACCCCCAGCATATCGAATCGTATTTACCCCAGCACAACAAATCGCATCAACCCCAGCACATCGAATAGCATCAACCCCAGCACATCGGATCGCATCAACCCCAGCACAACAAATCGCATCAACCCCAGCACAACAAATCGCATCAACCCCCGCCCACAGCACATTGCATCACCCCCAGCACATCGAATCGCATCAACCCCAGCACAACAAATCTCATCAACCCCAGCACAACGAATCGCATCAACCCCAGCACAACAAATCGCATCAACCCCAGCACAACAAATCGCATCAACCCCCGCCCACAGCACATTGCATCACCCCCAACACATTGAATTGCATCATTTACAGCACATTGCATCACCCCCAGCACATCGAATCGCATCATTTACAGCACATTGCATCACCCCCAGCACATCGAATCGCATGGCCCACAGAAAAATTATAAAAATAATCTGACACCAATCTTTGCTCTACTGACACCTCTACTGCTCTGCTGATATACACACGTGTGTTTAGGCTCTAGGGTGCACACCCTAATGCAATAGGCTGCGCACACCAATGGTGCCCCATCAGAGTGCCAGTGTGCCCATCTATTGTCAATACTGTGTTCCATCAGAGTGCCAGTGTGCCAATAAATTGCCCCATGATCAAATGCTGCCAGTGTGAGTGTGCCCATCAATTGCTGCGACTGTGACACTTTGCCCCATCAATAGCTGCCAGTGTCAATTGCCGCTATCTGTCACCTCATCATCTGCTAACCTTTTAATCTGGACTCTCTGTCACTCTGGTCTGGTGGGACAGACTTCAGCCAGCGCTGGTCTTCTTCTCTTCTTGGTTCCCTGGTCCAGGCACAGGCAGGCAGTCGGGTCGCTTGGGCGGGAGGAGGAGGAGGAGCATGGAGGAGGTCGGATGTAGTGCAGACATGGGCTGCAGCCTGAAATGCACTGCGGGTGAGAGCGGGATTGGGAGGTCGGGATGGACCGGGATCAGCTGAGCCGAGCTGGTGGATCTAAGGCACTGCAGAATTCCGCCTCCCGCGAGGTCAGTGGACTGGAGGTGGAGGTCTGGTCGGAGGTCGTGAGTGACTGGTGATGATGGCTGTGATCTCTGCAGGTGCTGCCCCGGCCGGAGGAGGAGGAGAGGAGAGGAGGTGGGTCGTGGGTGAAGTCGAGTCTTCAGGCAGCACTGTGACTGGGTAAAGGCCTGTTCCCTCTGTCCAGCCGCCTCCCTCTGCTCTCATTCTCTGCATGTGTAATTCCTAGATACTCCTGAGAAATGAGTGTAATCATTTCCCAGGAGGCAATGCGTGTTAGGACAGGAAGTTCTATCACCGCGGACTAGGAACTAGGCAGAAAACGAATTCTGCCTAGCAACAGACATATAGAAGTGTCAAAAAATTATTATTATTTTTTTTATTAAAACAAAGCTGTTCATGAAAAGTTTTTTTAGGGTGGACCTCCGCTTTAAGGGAACTTTGTGGAAAAGTACCATTATTGTTCATACAGTATATCTTTATGTTTAAAAAAATGGAAAAAATCACAAAAAAGTGATATACAGTATATCCATCATCAATCACTTGATCCAGCAATGCAAATCCACATCAGTCATTATGAATGGAATGGGAGGGTGTGCTTTCATTCACTGATGTAACATCAGGGGGCGCAATTGGCACCCAGCCCCATGCTCTAGGCCCTGTCACATTCTGCTTTACACCTGGACAGGAGGTGTGACATATACAGGAACTGATCCCCTCCGTTTTCCTCCTGCAGCCCCAGAAAGCTTGCTTCTCCTCTTCATCCTACCGGAATTCAGCACCTGCAGGAGGGAAATGGAGGGGATTGGTTCCTGTATATGCCGCCCCTCTATCCAGGCTACTCATATTTACTGGCCGGGCCCCCTGTGTGCTCCCCTGACCCCCCCCCACCCCCCGTGCAGCACTGCCAGCTTCCACCTTTCCTTTCCTGCTGACTGCTGCAGTGGATGTTTCAGGATGGAGGGATGAAGAGCAGGGAGAAGTGGCTGGTAAATATGTAATTTGGTGCATGGTGGGAGTATCTTGGTGCAAGCTGGAAGCAGCGGGTGGCAGGTCCTACTTTTTCAGTGGTGCTCACAAGCTGTAAGCTACACCTCTGCTTTCATTGTAATCTCTTGGTGCAATCTCTGCAGCATGTCCTCATCCCCTTGCAGCAAGAAGACAGAAGAGAATTGTGGTAATAGATGTACAACATGTAGCAATGTCAGGGGGCATACAAATCCTCTAAGACCATCACTGAATGACTTTTAAAATAGTTATGTACTATACAATACTGAAAACACAGAAAAACATTTGTTCAAGTTTATAGGAAAATTAGGCTTTCCCAAGAAGATAACAAATTAAAATATGGTAAAAAAAAAAAAAAAAAAAAATTGTAATTACTTGTGTGATTGTTTATTAAAACATTGCTTAATGTTTTCATAAATGAGACAACAGGCATCAGATACTTTTAAATTAAGGAAATAAACTGGAAAATCATGCTGTTACTTTGAAATAAAGAACCATCAGAAAGATATAATGCAGAGACTTGGTAACTTTGCAGTCTTTTTCTGAGATTAATCTCTGGAGTGGAATTTGGCAAATATATTACCACAAAAATGTGAATCTCCAGTAGTTTAGGATAAAATCAATATAAAAGAAATATGATGCTTTAATCTTTCCCACGCATAGATAGAGCAACAGTATATAATAATTTGGCAGCGATGGACAATGTGAATGCAAATAGAGCTTCAGTGTGAAAATCAGAATTACTCCTGAACTTTTATTTTATTCTATATTCTTTTTTGAAGTTTAAAGTTTATGTCTACAGCTTTTACCTTGCAGTTTTCTTCCTAATTTATAGTTTTTTGCATTGTCCACCTCATTATGTAAGAAGCTTTTACTTGTATTTGATTTTGCTTTTTCTGTGTTCTATATTGGATTGACACAAAGGAAACCTAAAAACTGATTTTATCATTGAAGACACTTGAACATTTTAGAAAAACCTTCAAAGGTGAAGTATGGGCAAAGCATTTTTGGCCCTACTTCTCCTATGGATCACAGGAGTGCAGTTAGTTCTGCACTCCTTGTGATGTCACTCAGGTGGTCCAGATCAAAAAATCATCAGCGCTAAGAACCAATGACAGTGTTAAACAATGTAAAATGGATGGGAAGGGGGGGGAAGCGTGGTGTGGCAAATAAAAAATAGTCAATAGTCAGACCGCCCAGTGCTGCATGGTAACTTATGGCTTATGTGCCACACGCTGCAGGCACATATGCTGATCTTCTACAGCCTGAATTCAGCTCCTCTTGTCAGTGGATGTCAGGTCCCAATTTTATACATTCTTTTTTATATATCATCTCCTGTTTTTATATTCATTCAGTTTTTGACTTTTTTGGATGTTGTACATTTACACAGGAGCTTACCAAGTCCCCTGCTTGACTAACTTGATTTTTATATAATAAAGGGCCATCTGCCATTTTCATAATTGCATTGAAGCCTATTGTGCGCTGGTTTTTGAGGTGTTTCAGCTGGTCCAGGCTGGGGAAAGAGCCTGAATTTATAGTCGAGATCCACCCAGATTCCTGGATCCACAGTTGGCTCAGCCATTCAGCTGCACCTTTGAAAGACTGAACCAGCTGCTTTCTCCCCTCCCCAGCGCAGAGCTCCAGTGAGCGCTAGTGTCACGTACCTGGTAGCAGAGCCCAACGTGCAGGGAGCAGCCTCTCGTAAGCCTCTGGCTCAAGAACCCCTGGTAGTATAGACAGGAGCTCAAGAGAACAAAGGGGCACAAGTGCCTGGCAGGTAAGCTGGTGTAGAGGGCTGATGCATCAGCAGGGAGGTGCACTGTAGTCCACAGCAGGTTGCAGCAGCAGGGAGGTGCATTGTAGTCCACAGCAGGTCGCAGCAGCAGGGAGGTGCACTGTAGTCCACAGCAGGTCGCAGCAGCAGGGAGGTGCACTGTAGTCCACAGCAGGTTGCAGCAGCAGGGAGGTGCACTGTAGTCCACAGCAGGTTGCAGCAGCAGGGAGGTGCACTGTAGTCCAGAGCAGGTTGCAGGAACAGGGTACAAAGAATAGTCAAGTCCAGGCCGGGTCAGTTCTTTAGGCGGGCAGCAATCAAGTTTAGAGGGTAATCAGGAACGTAGTCAAGACAAGCCGGAATCAGGACGGGCAGCAATCAGGGGTAGTCAAAGGTGAGCCGGGTCAGATTACAAGTTTCAAAGATCAGGAGTTCATGTAGCAGGGGTCTCAGGAATGCTGTAGACCGGACAGCAAGGCAGCAGAGTGTCTGACTTGTTTAAATAGCCTATTCTGGTGCCAAACGCTGTCAAGGCGCATGTGCCGAACGGTTCTTCCGTGCACAGGCATTCCCCTGACACTGCTGTTGCTAGGCAGATTACAAAAACATCTTTCCTGACATTGCCCCCCCAAGGGGCAGCCTGCGGATGCCCAACTGGGCCATCTTGTTTGGGTGAGATCGTTTAAAGTCCCGAATCAGTCTTTCAGCATGGACATTAGTTTCTGGTTCCCATGAATTCTCCTCCGGGCCGTAGCCCTTCCACTTCACCAGGTACGGAACCTGGTTAGGTCTTTTCCTGCAATCCAGGATGGACTCCACTTCAAACTCCTCCTCCCCATTGATGAGCAATGGTTCAGGGGGACCGGTGTTCTGGTTGGTGAAGGGATCCGGGACTGCGGGTTTGAGCAAGGCCACATGAAAAACTGGGTGTATCCGGAAAGACTCTGGTAATTTTAATTCATAGGCCACCTCATTGATCTTCCTAGTTACTTGAAAGGGACCCACAAACTTAGGACCCAATTTCTTAGATGGGCATGCCAGTTTCAAATTCAGAGTAGACAGCCAGACTTGGTCCCCAGGTACTAGGTTGAGCTCCCCTCTCCTCCTCCTGTCAAACACTTCCTTGTTGTATTCCTGAGTTTTAGTCATTGTCTCCTGAAGTAGTTTATTATTAGTTGTGAAAAAGTTCAGGTTTCTTGAGCAGCTGGTACTGTACATTCCGGAACATTATTGGACAAAAACAAAGGGTGGAAACCATAGTTCGCAAAGAACGGGGACTGTTTGGTGGCGGAGTGAACAGAGTTATTATAAGCAAACTCTGCAAGGGGTAATAGGGAAGCTCAATCATCCTGGGAGAAGCTTGAGAAACAGCGCAGATACTGCTCGAGCGTTTGATTTGTACGCTCTGTCTGACCGTTGGTCTGGGGGTGATATGCAGAAGAAAAGAAAAGGTCAATCTTCAGGGATCCGCATAGTGCTTTCAAGAACCTTGACGTGAACTGCACCCCCCGATCAGATGTGATGTTTGCAGGTATGCCGTGGAGCATTACTATCTCCTTGATGAAAATGTTTGCAGTCTCGGAGGCAGAGGGTATACCCATCATAGGCAGGAAGTGTGCCATCTTAGAGAGCCTATCAACTACCACGAAGATGGTGGTGTAATCTTCAGAGGGAGGTAGCTCGACAATAAAATCCATAGAGATCATCCTCCATGGTCTCTCTGGAACAGGTAGTGGCTTCAACAGCCCCCAGGCCCTGGTCTTGCTGCCCTTGTTTTGAATCTTGAAGTAGCTGCGGCCACCAAAATGTACGCTGGAGGAGCTCGGAAGTCTTGTGAATACCGAAGTGGCCGGCCAGTTGGTGATCATGACAGGACTTAAGAACCGCTACCCATAGTTGCTGGGGCACGAAAATCTTGTCCTTATTCCAAAATAGATCATCCCTTAACTGTAGGGCAAGGTCTGATGGGTGAGGGGTTTCTGAAGAAGCCTGTCTGATTTGGGACAAGAGATCTCCCTGCAGCATGAGAAAGTTTCCGGGGGCTAGAATGGTGTCTGGAGATGAGAGGACTTCATGTTCATTAAACATCCAGGAAAGTGCGTCCGGTTTGGTGTTCTTTGACCCCGGTCTGTAGGTAATATGAAACGAGAATCAGGTAAAAAGAGTGCCCACCTGGCCTGGCGTGGTCTTAGTCTCTTGGCAACTTTCAGGTATTCGAGATTCTTATGGTCTGTGTAAATCAAGATAGGATGTGCCGCTCCCTCCAGGAGGTAACGCCACTCCTTGAGTGCAGATTTAATTGCGAGAAGTTCCCTGTCCCCGACGTCGTAATTCCTCTCAGCTTACGATAACTTACGGGAATAGAATGCGACCGGGTTCAGCAGAGCTTTGGGTCCCTGTCTCTGAGAAAGCACCGCTCCAACTGCTACCTCAGAGGCATCCACTTCCAAGATGTAGGGTAAAGCCGGATCGGGGAGCTTCAAGACAGAGGCTGAAATGAACAGGTCCTTTAGGGTGGTGAAAGTGGCCTGAGCTTCAGGGGACCAGTGGAACTGGGTGCCTTGTTTGGTTAGACTCTTGATTGGGGAAATGATGGTGGAGAATCCCTTTATAAAATTCCGATAGAAGTTTGCGAACCCCACAAAACGCAGAATCCCCTTCTTATCGGTGGGGGCTGGCCAGTCCAAGATGGCAGTGACTTTCTGGTCCATCTTAACGCCTTCCACCAAGATGATAAATCCTAGGAACTGGATACTCTGTCATTCAAACTCGCCTTTTTCGGGTTTAGCGTACAAGCCATGTTGGCGAAGCCAAGTTAGAACCTTCCTGACATGCCCTCGGTGATTAGGCAAGGAAGAGGAAAAGATAAGAATGTCGTTTAGATAGATTATGACGAATAGGTCTAAGTAGTCTCTGAAGATGTCGTTAACGAAGTGTTGGAACGTGGCGGGGGCGTTGCAAAGGCCGAAGGGCATGACCAGATATTCGAAGTGCCCAAATCTGGTACGGAACACAGTCTTCCACTCATCGCCAGTTCGAATGCGGACTAGGTTATAGGCCCTGCGAAGGTCCAGCTTGGTAAAGATTACTGCAGCTCTGAGTATTTGGAACAGTTCGGGCACCAAAAGGAAGGGGGTACCTGTTTTTAATTGTAATCTTGTTTAAGTCTCTGTAATCTATGCAGGGGCGTAGAGAGCGATCCTTCTTCTCTACAAAGAATATTCCAGCTCCTGCGGGGGAGGTGGAAGGGCGTATGAATCCCTTCTCCAGGTTATTGTCTAGGTAAGTCTTTAAGGTTCCAAGCTCAAGTTCGGACAAGGGAAATATCCTCCCAAAAGGAATCTCTGCCCCAGGAAGGAGTTCAATTGGGCAGTCATAGGGCCTATGTGGGGGTAGAGTCTCTGCGCCCTTTTTACTGAAAACATCCAGAAAACTGTGGTAGACCTCCGGGACGAGCTGACGGTTCTCAACATCCGTTTCCAGGCACAGTAAAGGTGACAGGGTATTGGTAGTTTCCTGTAAACAGTGTTGGAGGCAGTAGGAAGAAAGGAAACGGATTCTTCCAGAGTTCAGCAGGGAGGTGCACTGTAGTCCAGAGCAGGTTGCAGCAGCAGGGAGGTGCACTGTAGTCCACAGCAGGTTGCAGCAGCAGGGAGGTGCACTGTAGTCCACAGCAGGTTGCAGCAGCAGGGAGGTGCACTGTAGTCCAGAGCAGGTTGCAGGAACAGGGTACAAAGAATAGTCAAGTCCAGGCCGGGTCAGTTCATCAGGCGGGCAGCAATCAAGTTTAGAGGGTAATCAGGAACGTAGTCAAGACAAGCCGGAATCAGGACGGGCAGCAATTAGGGGTAGTCAAAGGTGAGCCGGGTCAGATAACAAGTTTCAAAGATCAGGAGTTCAGGTAGCAGAGGTCTCAGGAATGCTGTAGACCGGACAGCAAGGCAGCAGAGTGTCTGACTTGTTTAAATAGCCTATTCTGGCGCCAAACGCTGTCACAGCACGCGCGTGCGAGCTCCCGCCCGCCATTGCGCACGCGCATGCGACGAACGGTTCTTCCGTGCACAGGCATTCCCCTGACACTGCTGTTGCTAGGCAGATTACAAAAACGTCTTTCCTGACAGCTAGAGGAGCAGAGCAGAAAGCCTTTGATTAACAGTCATGGCCCTCTGGTCACAGCAGAGGGGAGAACTGAGTAATCAGCGGTCTTTGATCACTTAGTTCTCAGTGCAGAAGTGACAAGGGACAGATGCAGCATCCACCCAAGTGAGAATAAGGTATTTTTTTCATATACCCCATATTTCTCTTTTAAGCTGCATTACACTAGGAAAATAAAAATTAGGATACTTAGAAATTCTGAATACCATTTACATTGTCACATACAGCAGTTACATAGTTGGTAATTTTCAAGTTCAAGCTGAGTGTTTATGTGTGTGTATGTTTATGTCACTACCATTTTCAATATCCCTGTACATTGTGTTTACTAAGAAACACATTAAAATGTTTTTTGAATTTATCTATGCTCCCTGCTTACATCACCAACTATGAAAGGGAGTCACACAAGCCTAACAGTAAAGGCCACCTTAAGCAGTTTAATATTGAACCACTTCTTGTCCAACTTAATTCTTTGGTAGGTTATATATAGCTTACCTCTAGGAATGAGCCGAACACCCCCCAGTTCGGTTCGCACCAAAACATGGGAACAGGCAAAAAATTTGTTCGAACATGCGAACCACGTTAAAGTCTATGGGACCCGAACATGAAAAATTAAAAGTGCTAATTTTAAAGGTTAATATGCAAGTTATTGTCATAAAAAGTGTTTGGGGACCCGGGTCCTGCCCCAGGGGACGTGTATCAATGCAAAAAAAAGGTTTTAAAAACTGCAGTTTTTTCGGGAGCAGTGATTTTAATAATGCTTAAAGTGAAACAATAAAAGTGAAATATTCCTTTAAATTGCGTACCTAGGGCGTGTGTATAGTATGCCTGTAAAGTAGCACATGTTTCCCGTGCTTAGAACTGTCCCTGCACAAAATGTAATTTCTAAAGGAAAAAAAGTAATTTAAAACTACTCGCGGCTATTCATGAATTGTCGGGTCCCGGCAAAACAGGTCTGGTATGGTATGGTATGGTATGGATCAGGTCTGGTATGGATATTAAGGGGAACCCTGCGCCATTTTTAAAAAAAAATGGCGTGGGGTTCCCCCTAAAAATCCATACCAGACCCTTCAGGTCTGGTATGGATTTTAAGAGGAACCCCGCACCAAAATAAAAATAATGGCTTGCCCCCCCAAAAAATACATGACTTCAAGGGGCGGGGTCACCCGTCCACTACAGGAGAAAGCGTGGGGTTACCGAATGATGTGGACGGGTGACCCCGCCCTGTGACATCACGCGGGGGCCCCCGGGGGATACCCTATGATGTGAGGGGGTGACCCTGTCGACCCCGCCCCTCCTATGTGCCATGGGGGTTTCGTTCCTCGCTGGAGAATGAGTGGAGACTGCAGCATCGCTGGAGAGGAGAATGGATCACCGTGGGACATAGAGAATGGATTACAAACGCTGGAATGTTGTTTTTTTTTTTTTTTTTAATATAAAGGACTTATCCCAACTGTGTGTAATGCTTCAGGCAGTGTTACTATAATGGGTGGTGAGGATCACAGCTTCGGAAGTCTATGGATATGGTATTCTTAACAGTTAACTTTAATTTGGCAGAGATAAGGTAGGAAGACTCAGATAATTAGGGAATGTAAGTGGTTTTATTTAGTCTGGTAATACAAAGCCACACCGTGGAGCATCAGGGTTAACTTAAGTATAGTAGCAGTACACAGGAATACAGTTTATCGTGAACGTTGGGATACTTGCTGTGAGTGGTCTTCTGTTGTTAGTGCCACCCAGTGGCTTCTGGAGAGATATACTGGTCAGCTTGGAGTAGTGGTGTAGGTAAGAGATTCTGCCTGTAGAGTAGGCTGACTGAGGATAGGGCAGTGGAGAGCCTCTGACTACTAGCAAGGAAGGGGCTCTGTCCGGCCCAAAAGCTGGAAGTTGGAGAGGCTCTATCTGGCCCAATAGTTGGTAGTTGGAGGGGCTCTGGCCGGCCCAAAAAGGAGATGGCAGTCAGGGCTCTGTCCAGCCCAATAGGGAGATCGAAGTCGGGGCTCTATCCGGCCCAATAGTGAAGGAAGACAGTCGTCAGCTACTGAAACTATTTGCCTGGCATCAGGTTCCTAGCACGAACATCAAGCAATAGGCGTCGGCTGTTTAAATAGGGATATGAGGAGGAGCCAGGTGATGTCGCTGTGACGTCATCACCCTGCGCCAGAGTGGAGATGTCGGAGCCCCGGTGGAGAGATAGGAATATTACAGAAGTCCCGGTGGAGAGATAGGAATATTACAGAAGACCCGGTGGAGAGATAGGAATATTACACTGTGTCTGTGTGGTTTTTTACATTTTTGACACTTTCTTTTGTGAAATGGTAGGGGTACAATGTACCCCGTTACCAATTCACATAGGGGGAGCCGAATCTGGGGTCCCCTTTGTTAAAGGGGGCTTCCAGATTCCGATAAGCCCCTCACCCGCAGACCCCCACAACCACTGGGCAAGGGTTGTGGGGATGAGGCCCTTGTCCCCATCAACATGGGGACATCCTCCCCATGTTGAGGGCATGTGGCCTGGTACAGTTCAGGGGGGTGCTCTCTCATCCCCCCTCTTTTCCTGCCGGGTTGTGTGCTCGGATAAGGGTCTGGTATGGATTTTTGGGGGGGACCCCACGCCATTTATTTTTTATTTTGGTGCAGGGTTCCCCTTAAAATCCATACCAGACCTGAAGGGTCTGGTATGGATTTTTGGGGGGAACCCCACACCATTTCTTTTTTTTTTAAATGGCACGGGGTTCCTCTTAATATCCATACCAGACCTGAAGGGCCTGATATGGAATTTAGGGGGGATCCCCACGCTTTTTTTTGGGGTTTGGGGTTCCCTTAATATTCATACAAGACCCAAAGGGCCTGATAATGGACTGAGGGGCACCCCTGCCGTTTTTTTTCAATGAATTTGATCTGTATTGCCGTGACCTGACAATTCATGAATAGCCGCGAGTAGTTTTAAATGACTTTTTTTCCTTTAGAAATTAAATTTTGTGCAGGGACAGTTCTAAACACGAGAAACATGCGCTACTTTACAGGCATACTATACACACACCCCGGTAAAAAAAATTAAGGAATATTTCACTTTTATTGTTTCACTTTAAGCATTATTAAAATCACTGCTCCCAAAAAAACTGCCATTTTTAAAACTTTTTTTTGCATTGATACATGTCCCCTGGGGCAGGACCCAGGTTCCCAAACACTTTTTATGACAATAACTTGCATATTAACCTTTAAAATTAACACTATTGATTTCTCCCATAGACTTTTAACAGTGTGCCGCGGCTTTTCGAATTTGCCGCAAACACCCCAAATTGTTCGCTGTTCGCCGAACGGGCAAACAGCCAACGTTCGAGTCTGATTCATGTTCGACTCAAACATAAAGCTCATCCCTACTTACCTCCTCACAGAATGTTAAAAGCTTTAAGGGTAGTTATAAGGCTTAGAATGGGAGTGCAAGCAGGCTTCAGCGTAGTAACGTTTTGACAGGACCTCTACCTAAAAAAAATCACAATGCATTCTATGTGGAAGGGTTAGTATCCACCATTGTCTGCTCATACTAGATACTGTATATGACTGTTTTCCCTGTGCAAAAGCACATTTACCAATTATAAGGTATAGGACCTCAGTTAATACATAATCGGTCCCCTGCATCCACAAGGGGCCGTATGTACCACAAGGTAAGTGTGGTGCCTATAATCACAGGGCTGGGTACCAGTACATGTCACAGAGAAACCCATCAACCACAAGGTGCAATTGCAATACACGATTTGTATGGGTGTATGTCCAAGCTTACCACCTCTGAATTGCTGAGCAATAATCACAACCATAATTGTTTGATATGTGTCAGACTACATTTTGCTCATGTATGCACCTCCCTAATGCATTTCCTCCAAAGCTAGGGAGGGGAAATCAACCACTCCATTAGTTGGTCTAAGTAGCCCTGGGTGGTCCCCAACCCCAATGATGTCACCACACTCTGCATTCCACTCAGGGGTGGTTAACATCTTCCTGTCCACTGTCCTACTCTTCATCTCTGTTGTTGTATTGCTTATTTTTATTACAACACTCATTTATATTTTACACATATCTACTTTGTGTATACCTTTCTATACACAAGGGTATCTGCAATTAACATATTACATATGACAAACAATACAATCTTGAAACCAGTGTATGCATTTGAAGTGCACTCATAGCATGCAATAATGGGCACATTGCTTAAACCAACAAGATGAATTTCAATAGCTATTTCTACCTATATGAACCTTACATTATGATCCCCTTACTACCTGGTTCCTCAAAGAATTTTATTTGGTGGATACATCTGCACTCTGTTTGCAAAAAGCATTTGTCTCAATCTCTTGCCTGCCTCATCCTATGTATATTATTTAGGACAAGGAAGCACAGTTTTTCTACTCTACTATTCTAAGACTGTGTAAAAAAAAAAGAGGAAAAGAGGGGGAGACAAGAGAGCGGCCCCCCTCCTGAACCGTACCAGGCCACATGCCCTCAACATGGGGAAGATTGCACATGCACTTATATGATTTATCTTCTTCCCCGCTATCACCTATGGATTCCAATCGTGTATTCCCCTTTAAGAAGACAGAGTGCTGCTGCTGGTTGTTCAAATGCTGTATTTAAGTGAAAGACCCTCTTATACTGTAATACCCTTTTAGGTATTAACCACTTCAGTCCCGGAAGGATTTGCCCCCTTAATAACCAGGCCATTTTTGGCAATACGGCACTGCATTGCTTTAACTGACAATTGCACGTGCAACGCTGCACCCCAAAAAAATTGACATCCTTTTTTTCCCACAAATAGAGATTTCTGTTGGTGGTATTTGATCATGTCTGCAGTTTTTATTTTTTGCGCTATAAACAAAGAGCGACAATTTTGAAAAAATATTTTTTTTTTACTTCTTGCTATAGTACATATCCCAAAATTTTTATATATATATATATATATATATATATATATATATATATATATATATATATATATATATATATATATAAAAACACATTTATTCATCAGTTTAGGCGAATATATATTCATCTACATATTAACATATTATAGGTAAAAAAAAATCGCAATAGGTCTACAAACTATGGGATAGATTTAGGGACTTTTATTTTTTTTTAATTGTTTTTACTAGTAATGGCGGTGATCTGCGATTTTTTGCAGGACTGCAACATTGCGGCGGACAAATCTGACCCAACTGACACTTTTTGGGGCCCAGTGCTTTGGGCGTCTGTGACCCCCAAAGCACCTTATCCCTATGTTGATGGGGACAAGGGCCTCATCCCCACAACCCTTGCCCGGTGGTTGTGGGGGTTTGCGGGTGGGGGGCTTATCGAAATCTGGAAGCCCCCTTTAACAAAGGGGAACTCCAGATCCCACACCTATGTGAATTGGTAACGGGTACATTGTACCCCTACCATTTCACAAAAGAAAGTGTAAAAAAATTAAAAAAACACACAGACACAGCTGGACAAGTCCTTTATTTAAAAAGAAAAAAAGAAAAAAAGAATTTCCAGCGATTTAATCCCGTCTCCCCGATGTCCAATGATGATCCATTCCAGCGATGCTGCAGTCTCTCCACCCATTCTCCAGCGAGGAACGAAACCCCCATGACACGTAAGAGGGGGCGGGGTGACCCTGCCCGTCACCCACGCCCACGTCATTGGGTAAGCCCCGGCTTTCCCAATGAAGTGTGCGGGTGACCCCGCCCCATGACGTCACGGGGCGGGGCCACCAGCGCCCACGTCATTGGGAAAGCCGGGGCTTACCCAATGACATGGGTGCGGGTGACAGGTGGGTCACCCCGCCCCCTCTTACGCATCATGGGGGTTTCGTTCCTCGCTGGAGAATGAGTGGAGACTACAGCATTGCTTGAATGGATCATCGTTGGACATCGGGGAGACGGGATTACATTGCTGGAAATAAAAAATGTATTTTCTTATAAAAAGCATCCTCCCCATGTTGAGGGCATGTGACCTGGTACGGTTCACAGGGGGGGTGCTCTCTCGTCCCCCCTCTTTTCCTGTGGCCTGCCAGGTTGCATGCTCAGATAAGGGTCTGGTGTGGATTTTTGGGGGGAACCCCATGCCATTTGTTTTTCAATTTTGGCACGTAGTTCCCCTTAAAATCCATACCAGATCTGAAGGGTCTGGTATGGATTTTTGGGGGAAACCCCACGCCATTTAAAAAAAAAATGATGCGAGGTTCCCCTTAATATCATACCAGACCTGAAGGGCCTGGTAATGGAATTTTGGGGGGAATCCCACGCATTTTTTTTTACATTTTGGTTCCCTGCGCAAAATGTCATTTTTGAAGGAAGAAAAGTCATTTAAAACTACTCGCAGCTATTAATGAATTGTCGGTCCCGGCAATACAGATAAAAGTCATTGAAAAAAACGTCAGGGGTTCCCCTTAATATTCATACCAGACCCAAAGAGCCTGGTAATGGACTGGGGGGGAACCCTACCATTTTTTTCAATGACTTTTCTCTGTATTGCCGGGGACCCGACAATTCATTACAGCCGCAAGTAGTTTTAAATGACTTTTTTTCCTTCAGAAATTACATTTTGTGCAGGGACAATTATAAACACGGGAAACATGCGCTACTTTACAGGCATACTTTAAACACCCCCCAGGTACGAAATTTAAAGGAATATTTCACTTTTACTGTTTCACTTTAAGCATTAATAAAATCACTGCTCCCGAAAAAACGGCAGTTTTAAAAAAAAAAATTGCATTGATACATGTCCCCTGGGGCAGGACCCGGGTCCCCAAACACTTTTTATGACAATAACTTGCATATTAACCTTTAAAATGAACACTTTTGATTTCTCCCATAGACTTTTAAAGGGTGTTCCGCAGATTTTCTAATTCGCCGAACGGGCGAACAGCCAATGTTCGAGTCGAACTCATGTTCGACTCAGACATAAAGCTCATCCCTAGTGGTAGGGGAGATTAGGGATGGTAGGGTGTGAGAGAAGAAGAAAAAAAAATAGGGGGAAAGGAAGAGGGGGAGGGAGAAGGGTAGTAGTTGCAATACATCAAAAAGCGTGGCCAGCACATAATGTAGTTAGCAATATGTTATCTATATTAGACGTCTGAGCAAGTACATATAACATAGGTTTACAGAGGAATGTAGTTTATTCTGGTATGGAAATGTCATCCAGAAACCCAGGATTTCCTACGGGATGTGTGACCAATATTTAATCTTTAATCTTGTCTAACACTCTGCCGTTATTGATCGGAAAGTCTCAAATTCCTGTGAGTACTTAAAGGCAAACCAAGCAGACCACGTTTTATGGTATCGTTCAATTGCATCATTCGCCTGTGCAATGGTTTCCTCCATGTCACACACATCTTTAATTCTGTGTAGCCAGTCTGTCTGTCTGTAGCCAGGCTAATGGACAGGGAGCTCGTGGATTTCCAGTGCAATGGTATAAGTGACTTGGCCGTGTTTAATAAGTGTTTAGACAAGGAGTGCTTGTACTTTTTAAATGAGAAGTTAGTGACATGGAGCACGCTGCATCAAGCTTCAGGGTCGTTTCTGTAATAAGGTGTATGATTCTCCTGACCTCAGTCCGATACTGGGTTATCAAGGGGCATTGCCACCATATATGGAGGAGAGTACCTACATCTGTTTGGCAGCGCCAGCAAAGTTTGGACGGTTGAGGATACCATATATGTAGTTTGGTGGGGGTTGCATACCACTGTGTGAGTAATTTGAATGCTGTTTCTTGCATTCTGGTGCTAAGAGAACATTTGTGTGTGAATATGCAAGCTCTCTGCCATTGCCTATCAGTTAGTACCATCTCAAGGTCTTTTGATCAGCTCTCTCTAAATCTGTCTGTGGGAGCTTGGTTTGAGTTCTGTATCCAGGCGTATGACATCGAAGTAGCTTTTTGGACTTGTTTTCCCTCTAGGCACACTGATTCCATCTTAGTCAATGGCCTAGTGAAGTGTCCTTTATGGCGGGCATTATTAGTGTAGCTGCGGATCTGAAAATATGTCCAAAGAGGAAGGTTCAGGCTATGGTTGTCTGACTTGAGAGTGTGGTATTCCTTAATCAGTGTGTTTTGAAAGCGGTGTTTGGCAAGTAGAGGAATGTCAGTGTCTGCGGAGTGTAATAGATAGTTTCCCATCCCCGGTGGAAAATCCGGGTTATTTTTCAGTGTGGTGAGTGGACTCAGTTGTGTAGAAAGTTCAGACTGTTTCGTTAGGAGATGGAATATCGAAAGGGTGGTGTTTATCAAGGGGTGTTGTTTTATGATTATTGGGCAGCTCACTCAAGATATCCAAGGTGAAAATTTCAGGGGTACCGAGCTTAAGTAATTTTCTAGGGAAACCCAGTCCTTAAGGTCAGTGTGACAGTGCCAATCAATAATTCTGGTGATGTGAGAAGCGTAATAATATTTCCTATAGTCGGGTAAGCCCATTCCACCCCTATTTTTATGTCTGGTCAAGAGAATAAATCTTATCCGTGGACGTCTATGTGCCCAAATGAAGTTAAGCTGGATCAATTGTAGGATTTTGAAAAAACTTTGGGGGATTTTTTATAGATAGGGTTCTGAATAAATATAGAAGTCTGGGTAGAATAGACATTTTACAGATGGCTGCTCTACCAAACCACGAGAATTTTTTTTAATGCCATTCTAGCAGGTCTGTTCCTACAGTTTTAAGAAGGGGTAGGAAGTTATTTTTACAAATTTGGGAGAGTTGAGGTGTTAGCCATATCTCCAGGTATTTGAGTACTGAGGTCTTCCACTTAAAGGAACATTTGTTTTGAGTTTCCTTTAGGACCGTTTCAGGGACATTAACGTTCATTGCCTCAGATTTTGTATAGTTGATTTTCAGGTTAGATATATATCCGTAAAGGGAAAATTCCTTCATCAATATTGGAATCAAAGTCAGTGGTTTTGTCAGGAAGAACAAAAGGTCATCAGCATATGCTGCTATTTTAAACTCTGTATTCCCTACCTGGAAGCCCTCAATCGCTTGTTCCATCATCACCCTTCTGATGAATGGTTCAAGCGAAAGGATGAAGAGAAGTGGCGAAAGAGGGCAACCTTGCCTTGTGCCATTTGTGATGTGAACATTGATCCTTAACTGAGCCAATGGATTCCTATAAAGTGCAGATATCCAGGTCATCATGTGAGTACCCAAGCCAACAAATTTGCAAGTCTCCAGCATAAAGTCCCAGGCTACTCAATTGAATGCTTTCTCCGCGTCCGTAGACAGGAGAAAGCCCTCAATCTTTCGCTTCTTGGCAGCATAGATCAGGTTAAGTGATTTTATGACATTGTCTTTTGTCTCTCTACCAGGCATAAATCCTGCTTGTTCGGGTCCAATCGGTTTATGTAGTAGGGGGCCTCAGTCTGTTGGCTATCATTTTTTCTAGTAGTTTGACATCCAAATTCAGCAAGGAAATTGGTCTATAACTAGCGCACTGTGCTGGGTTTTTATTTGGCTTGGGAATGACCGTTATATGCGCAGATAAGGTCAGGGGGACTTCTCTAGGTGTTGAAAATGTATGCAGCGCTTTTGTGAGGGGGTTCATCAAAGTATCTATGAATGTCTTATAGTAAATGAATGAGAAGCCATCTGGGCCAGGGCTTTTCCCTGTCTTGAGGTCTTTGATCACGAATTGAATTTCAGAAGCTTCAATGGGTATGTCTGTATCAGTGTCAGTGAGTTTAGGGAGCTTGGATGATTCCAGGTACTCTCGTATAATTTGTGCTCTATTACCTCGGGCGTCTGCTGGTTTATGTTGTTTTGGAAAGTTATATAGGTGTGTGTAATAATCATGAAAGTGTTGGGCAATTAAGTCATTGGTTACATCTAGTGTCCTCTCCTTATTCCTTATACCTAGGATGTTGTTTTTGTGTCTGGGGCTTTTCAGGGTCCTAGCCAAAAATGTGCCCTTCTTGTCTCCATATTCATAGTATATTTTCCTTTTAAAGGATAAAAAGCGTTTGGTGGTACCATATAGGGTCTGATTTACTATAACTCCAGGAAGTACTGAGCACATCGCAAAAAATAGCTCCAATTTTTGACAATTAAAAATTCCATGCGCGAATTTGCGAATGAAAAAGAGCGCCATTAGCAGCAAACAAGTGTTAGTAAATGTGAAATCAGCGCTAATTAGCGAATCCGCGTACACGCAAATGCCAATTTCCACTAAGTTTTTATATAGCACTGCACTGTAACCATGATCCATGTATGTGAAAGAAACATTTTTATATGAGATGTGCTCTATCTATTGATGTATATTGCAATTAGTATTCCTAGTTTTTTTCCTTCTTTTGCTAACGAATGCAGTTATGAAGGATTATTACATAGTAATGTCTGCTATTATGTAAAATTACATGTATTAAACATTTAGGTTACCTATTTGTTGTATGTTGTTTTTTTCATGTTTTTATTTTTTCATTTAGGTGGCTATAAAGCGGTAATTATTTATGTCCATTCTTTAATCATACTACACTATTATGCAGGTCTTGTACTTGGCACAATGGCTTAGTGGTCTGCTCCCATGTCTATACAGCTCTCATGTTACAAGTTCAAATACCAGCCAACCTACCATCCAACAGCTATGTTTATTATTTGCACAAGCAAATTAAAATAAACAAACAAAGAAACGTAAATGGCCCGTTAGCTAGTGTGTGATGTTTGGAAGTCCACACCATAATATTATTGAATAAAAGTGCATTGGCTAATTGGCATTCACCTATTTTCAGCATATGCTGTTTGGCTAATTGGCTAATTGGCGTTTGCCTTTTTTTCACCAATACAATCTTTTAGTATCTCTCTGTGGGATTTGAACCCATGAGTGCTTCGAAGCCTGAGTTTTTCAAGGTAGAAGTGCTGACCACTAGCCTATTGAGCGTAGCACAAACATCTACTAGTGTGTGTAGACTAAGGAGATATTTCTTGCACCTACAGGTAAGCCTTAATCTAGGCTTACCTGTAAATGCAAGTTGTCTAAGTGGGTTTACAACCACTTTAATATTATTGTAACAACCATGCTCATGCTGATATGGCATTGGCTAATAGGCATTCGCCTCTTTTCAGCATATGCTGCTGAGTGTTTGATGGTGGGACTACTTTATATTCTAGGTATAATAGTACTCAGCACAGTGACTTAGGCCCCTTTCACACTTGTGCGACCTGAAAGTTGTGTGATTTTGATGCGACTTTAAGCAATGCCTGTGTAATCTTGAGGTCTATGATTGCAGGAGTCGCAGGGAAAGGCGCGCAAACTTCTGTCTGCATTTTTTCTGCGATCCCAGGGAATGCCTGTGTAAACTTAAGGTCTATGAACCTCAACTCGTATCAAAGTCGGACCAAAGTAGTACAGGGACTACTTTGAAGTCGGTGTGACTTGAAGTTTCACAGATATAAATGGTACACATTGAAAATCATGGGGTATGACTTGTCATGCAACTCTGATGACCAAAGTCGCAGGAAAAGTCGCTCAAATGTGAAAGGGGCCTCAGCCCGACTTTGTGAGCGATTTCAGAGATATCAGTGCACTTTCCTGCACAGATGTCTAGTCAAATCACATAGGTCTCAACTGTCCCTGATTTGGAACATAGTCCCTCTGTCCTCCTCATTTGTCCCTCATTTTGTTCGGATCTGTATAGTTTGATATTAAATTCAATTTTTATCTTTCAAAAAGTGTTTCCCAGCGCTAAACCTTTCATCTAATTTCTAAATTGCTTTGTTTGTAAATTCCCAAAGCCAATCTAAAGGGATATTATTGTTAAAAAAAAAAGCACTTGGGGGTTTAACTAATGTTTTTTTTTTTTTTTTCATAATTCTCCTTTAAGAAGGTGTTTTAGGAGGTGTGTACTATGCCTACATACTTTTGCTAATTGTTGTCCCTTATACCCATCTCAAAAAGTTGGGCGGTAAGAAATCGCCTCCTGAAGTCGCCCAAAGTAGTGTAGGAACTACTTTTGGGAATCTGTGTGGCGTCACACCAATTCGGACAGTTCTATTGCCGTCAATAGGCGCCGATTTGGCCTGCAATTTGACATGTCAATTCAGAGCTATGTGAACATGGGTGAAGTTGCATAGATATGAATGGAACTCATAAGGGGGGGGGATACTTTTAATGCGACTCTGAGGTTCAAAGCTGCATGAAAAGTCACATAAGTGTGAAAGTAACCTAATGAGATTAAATGATAACACCTTTGAATAAAGCCCCATTTGCACTTGTGCGACCTTAAAATTGCACAGCTTTGCCATGACTTGAAGCAATGTCTGTGTAATCTTGTGGTGTATGGACCTCAAATTGCATCAAAGTCAAACCAAGGTAGTGCAGATGAATTTTCCCCACTTTCAGGATGCACAAGTGACAATAGGGCCAAATTCAAAGATATCCTTGAATCTCTTTCACACTGCTGCGACCTGAAAGTCACCCTAATTTGCTACCCCTTTGTCGCTGCAACTTGGCCCCAACTTCTGGGAATGCCTGTGTAATATTACGCCCTATGTACCTCAAGTCACATGAGGCTCTGTTTCCACTATTGCAACCCTAAATTCGCATGATTTTGCCGCAAATTTTTGCCGCAATTTTTATGCGACTTGGAGCAATGCCTGTATATTCTTGAGGTCTATGGACCTCAAGTCGTATCAAAGTGGGACCAAAGTAGTGCAGGGACTACTTTGAAGTCACTGCGACTTGATGTCGCACAGATATGAACCATACTCATTGGAAATCAAAGCGTATGACATGTCATGCGACTTTGCAGTCCCAAGTTGCATGACAAGTCGCACTAGTGGAAACCGAGCCTGAAAGTCACACCAAAGTAGTACAAGGACTACTTTGAAGTTGGTCTGACTTAAAGTAGCACAGATATGAATGGTTATCATTGAGAATCATGAAAAGTCACCCAACTGTGAATCAAGTCATATATATTTTAATAGAAAGGAGCTCTCATTTATACTTGCATAGTCCTTACTGATTTACATCAACAGAACAAATGCAGGAAGTAGTGATGTGTGCACATGGGCCAGAAGCAAATGTGTAGTGATACCAAACAAATCAATGAAGCCCACCCACACCAAATCCACCCCCACCTTGAGTAAGCACAAGTACATAGCCTACACTTACCTGGCAAATCAGCAGCACCGCCTCTTTGCTAAAGAGGGAGCTCGCCATGTCCACCTAGATGGAGATCCTGACCAGCACAGGAACTTCCGGGTGATTACAAGGACTCATTTCCGGGTCAGGAGGTGAAACCACGCTCTGTTGATTGCAGCTGCGAATATTTGATCTCAATCACACTTAGAATTTATTATATGCAAATCTGTATTTCTACATATGATATTTGAAGGTAAACTTAAGGGACTTTGAAAAGGAATGGTGTCTCTGCCATAGCAGCAGGTGAATTACAAAGGCAAAAGGCCCGGTTTGAGCCCGGCTTCACACTGACAGCGGGAGGAAATCGTTCAGCTGAACTCATACGATTTTCATTCCCGCATGTCAGTCCCGACTGTAGGAGGGGGGGGGGGGGACATCAGAGACATCTGTGCAGGTTTCTGCACTTATATCAATACAAATCACACCAATTAGAACAGCGCAATTGCCACCGATCTGACATGTCAAATCGCACCAATGTGAACCAGAGCTGACACATTCAACACTGTCTATCCTCCAGCTGAATTCATTACCTGCAATTCTCCACAGCTGTTATATATAAGATTACATCTTTATCATTTACTTGCAGGTGTGCTGAAGCCTAGGTTTACATTGGGGCAATTTGTCATGCAATTTCAGAAATCAAATCGCATGACTATTGGTGGCAATGGCACTGTTCCAATCGATGCAACCCCAATTTTTTGGCGCCGCACCGATTTGCAAAAGTAGTTCCTTCACTACTTTTGCCGATTTCAGGTGCGACTTCAATAGACATTTGTGTATGAAGCCACATAGATGTCTATCAAGTAGTACCTAAAATCGCGCTAGCTTAAGTGAAGTAGCACGATTTCAAAGTAGCATCAATGTGAACCAGGGTGAAGAGATTCGTTTGATGCACAAATCCATATAGAAATAAAAAAAAAAATTAAGGATTTTGCACTTTGGCAAAAAAAAATAAAAAAAATAAGCACACACCAAAGCTCAATAACGTACTTTTATTTTGCCAGCAGAAACAAAATTCTGTACATTCATTTACTAGCTTCAAAAAAATTTGGACAGGATACACGGTACTCAATTTAGCAATTGGATTTTAAGGGCCCTGCTCATAGGAGCTTACAATCTAAAATTTGTCAAAAGCTTAGAGTGCACACAGCTTTACTTTTAGTGTATAACGGGCAACACATCACATTTTTATCTGCAAGAATATAGAAACATTCTCAAGTCATTCTTCCAAAGCATTCCAACATAATAATAAAAAAGACACATGTTCAAAACACCCACCCCCACCCCACAATTAGGGATGAGCCGAACACCCCCGGGTTCGGTTCGCACCAGAACCTTCGAACGGACCGAAAGTTCGCGCGAATTTTCGAACCCTATTCGTTATAATGGACGCGAACGTTCGAAATCAAAATTGCTAATTACAACGGCCAATATGCATGTTAATGTTATAAAACAGGTTTGGGGACCCGGGTCCTGCCCCAGGGGACATATATCAATGCAAAAATAAATTTTAAAAACTAAAGTTTTTTCGGGAGCAGTCATTTTAATGATGCATAAAGTGGAAAAAAAAAAAGTGAAATTTTCCTTTAAATACGGTACCTGGGGGGTGTCTAAAGTATGCCTGTGAAGTGGCATGTGTTTCCCGTGTTTAGAACTGTCCTTGCACAAAATGACATTTGTAAAGGAAAAAAAGAAGCCATTTAAAACCACTTGCGGCTTTAATGTCATGTCTTGTCCTGGCCGCCATATGGCTGAAAATCCTTGAGAAAAATGGCATGGCTACCCCAGCCCCTTTGGGTCTTGTATGGATACTAAGGGGGACCCCGCACACAAAATAAAACCCTATACCTACAACCCTATATACTCTGAACAGCAGTATATAGGTGGTGCAAACAAGACATGGACTGTAGGTTTGTTCTTAAGTAGAATCTGAACAGGTACATTATGAAGTGTAGCTACATCCCAAAAAAATCAATTTTTAAGCTTTTTGGAGAACATAGGGAGGGGTTATCACCCCTGTAACATTTGCTGTCTTTGCACATCTGTTCAGAACATGTCACCTCACTTTCCGTCCCAATGACAAATGTTTTTGGAAAAGTGGGGTTTTAATTGAAACAAGGATTGGTGATAAAGCATCAGTAGAGAGGAGATACCTTTTTCCCAAATTAAATCTAACAGGATAGAATTTTCCTTCCTAGGGGTAGATTTCCTCTCACTTCCTGTTTTCTCTTGCCGTTTGCAAGTAGGAGTCGTTTGCAAGTTGGATGTTTGAAAGTAGGGGCCTGCCGTATATACTCTGCAGAAATTTGCCCTATTAGATGTTGGTGTAGCCACAAGACTGGTGGGCACAGGAATGGGCCCTGCTGTGAGTTAATAGATCAAGATTTGTACTTGCATGCACCTGTTGAACCGGGCAGAAAAATTGGGCCTTTGGTGGTGGTGGTGGTGGACGGTGTTGCCACAAGACTGTAAGCCCTCACAGTTACTCTTGGTGGGTGCAGGAATGGGCCCTGCTGTGAGTTATTAGATCAAGATTTGTAATTGCATGCACCTGTTGAACAGGGCAGAAAAATTGGGCCTTTGGTGGTGGTGGTGGTGGTGGACGGTGTTGCCACAAGACTGTAGGCCCTCATAGTTACTCTTGGTGGGCGCAGGAATGGGCCCTGCTGTGAACTATTAGATCAAGATTTGTAATTACACGCCCCTGTTAAACAGGGGCTGAAAAATTGTGCCTTAGGCATTGGTGCTGGTGCCACAACACTGCAACCCCTCACAGATACTGTACTCTGAGCACAGCAATGAGACCTGTTGCAAAGCATTGCCTAAAAATTGTAATTACACGCCCCAACAGGGGCTGAAAAATTGTGCCTTAGGCACTGGTTCTGGTGCCACAACACTGCAACCCCTCACAGATACTGTACTCTGAGCACAGCAGTCACACCTGTTGCGAAGCATCTTTTTAAAAAATTGTAATTACACGCCCCTGTTATACAGGGGCTGAAAAATTGTGCCTTAGGCACTGGTGTGGTGGCATGGATCATTGAGGAGGAGGAAGAGGATAGTCAGTGAACATAACAGGACAGTCACTCAGCATCAGCATAGGCAGTCTTGAAGGGATGTGACATTATAAATTATTCCGTTATATCCGCTTCAGGTGTCTGGTAGCTGGTGGTGATCCAAGACTGATTCATTTTTATGAAGGTCAGTCGATCAACCGAGTCGGTGGACAGGCGCACCCTATGATCGGTGACAAATCCTCCAGCAGCACTGAATGTGCGTTCGGAAAGAACGCTGGATGCAGGACAGGCCAGTAGCTCAATTGCATACTGTGCAAGCTCTGGCCAGTGATCCATCCTCAGGACCCAGTAAGCCAGAGGATTTTCGGTGGGAAAGGTGTCCAAGTCTGACCTTGCCCCTAGGTATTCCTGCACCATGTATATCAGACGCTGGCGATGGTTGCTGGAACCGATCATACCTTGGGGCTGCGGACTAAAAAATTGTCTGAACGCATCGGTCAGACGTCCACCTTCCCCACCGCTCCTTCTGCTACTGACCGAAGCCTCAGCAACTCGTCGTCCAGGACCAGGAGTTTGTAACCTCCCAGTTTCTGGGAACGCGTTGCACAGACCTTTCTGCAAGGCCTCCCTGAGATGTCTCATCCTCTGCTCCCTCTGCGACGGCAAGATAAGGTCCGCAACCTTACCCTTGTACCGTGGATCAAGGAGAGTGGCCAGCCAGTAATGGTCACTCTCCTTGATCCGAAGAACACGAGGATCCTTCCGCAGGCTTTGCAGGATCAGGGAGGCCATGCAGCGTAGGTTAGCTGAGGCATTCGGTCCGGAGTCTTCTGGGTCACTGAGGATGACATGATCGCCAGCCACCTCCTCCCAGCCACGTACAAGTCCACTGGTTTGTTGGGACTGTACATCATCCCTAAAAGACTGCTGCTGCTGATGCTGAGTGCCAGGCTCCACCTCCATGCTCACACAATCCTCCTCCTCCTCCTCCTCCTCTTCCTGTGTGATGGGTGGGACAGAAGGAACATTGTCTGGATAAAGGGGGCCTTGAGAGACAAGGAAGTCCTCCTCTTCCTGCCTCTGTTCTGCCTCAAGTGCCCTGTCCATTATCCCACGCAGCGTATGCTCCAACAGGTGGACAAGAGGTACAGTGTCACTGATGCATGCACTGTCACTGCTCACCATCCTCGTGGCCTCCTCAAATGGTGAGAGGACAGTGCATGCATCCCTGATCATGCTCCACTGGCGTGGGGAAAAAAAGCCAAGCTCCCCTGACCCTGTTCTGGTGCCGTAGTCGCAAAGGTACTCATTGATGGCCCTCTGCTGCGTGTGCAGTCGCTGCAGCATGGCCAACGTTGAGTTCCACCTGGTGGGCATGTCACATATTAGGCGGTTCTTGGGCAGGTTCAGCTCCTTTTGCAGCTCAGTCAGCCGAGCACTGGCATTATAAGATCGGCGGAAATGCACACAGACTTTCCTGGCCTGCCTCAGGACATCCTGTAAGCCTGGGAACCTGCCCAAGAACCGCTGCACCACCAGGTTGAGGACGTGAGCCATACAGGGCACATGGGTGAGCTGCCCCTGTCGCAGGGCGGAGAGGAGGTTGGTGCCATTATCAGAAACGACCATTCCTGGCTTAAGCTGGCGTGGCGTCAACCACCTCTCGGCCTGCCCCTGCAGAGCTGCCAGAACCTCTGGCCCAGTGTGGCTCCTGTCCCCCAAACACACCAGCGCAAGCACGGCATGGCATCTTTTTGCCTGCGTACTCGCGTAGCCCCTTGTACGCCTACGGAGCACCACTGGTTCCGAGGACAGAGCACTCGAAGAGGACATGGAGGAAGAAGAAGAGGAGGGGGTGGAGGAGAGAGGTGTGTCACAACCAGTAGTAGCATTTTGGAGGCGTGGTGGCGGAACAACCTCCAACACTACTGCACCTTGTCCTGCATCCCTCCCAGCTACCAATAGAGTGACCCAATGGGCCGTGAAAGAAAGATAACGTCCCTGTCCATGCCTGCTGGACCATGAGTCAGCGGTAATATGCACCTTACCGCTGACCGCCCTGTCCAGCGAGGCATGGACATTGCCTTCCACATGCCAGTAGAGAGACGGAATTGCCTTCCGTGAGAAAAAGTGGCGTTTGGGAACCTGCCACTGAGGAACCGCACATTGAACAAACTCACGGAAGGGGGCCGAGTCTATCAACTGAAAAGGCAGCAGTTGAAGTGCTAGCAATTTAGCCAAGCTAGCATTCAACCGCTGGGCATGTGGATGGCTGGGAGTATACTTCTTTCGACGGTCCAGCAGCTGGGGCAGGGAAATTTGCCTGCTACAATCGGACGTTGGTGTACTGCAAGTACTTGGTTGTGACACACCTAATTCTACACCTTCAGTCCTCTCAGAGCAGCTTTCAGAGAGGACTGAAGATATAGTGGGGATGGAGATCCCAGCTGATGAGGAGCAAGGAGAGGTCCGCTTTGTTCTTTGGTGTGGGTCTTTTATGTGTGCTTGCCAACGAGCTGCATGGCAGGTCGACATATGTCTGCTCATGCTTGTGGTGCCCAAGCGGCTGATGTTTTGGCCACGCGAGATACGCTTGAGACAAATATTGCAAATAGCAGTGGTGCGATCTGATGCACTCGTCTCAAAAAAGGCCCACACCAAAGAACTTTTGTGATAACGTGCAGAGGCAGCGCCCTGCACAGGCGGAGCTCTGCGGTGTGGTACAGTTGCTGTGCTGGCCTCTAGCTGGCCTCCAGGGGGCATCCTGCCTCGTTGGACATGTGACGCTGCATCCTCCTCCTCCTCCTCCTCTCTCCCTTCAGGCACCCACGTGGAGTCAGTGACCTCATCATCCCCTCCCTCTTCACCACTAGAGCAAACCTGGCAGTAAGCTGCAGCTGGTGGAACACTACTGCCAGATTGCTGTCCTTCAGCATCCCCTTTCTCTGCGCGCACACTACTGACTTCCTCAAGCTGGGTATCATCATCCGAGCCTTCGAATCGTTGGGCATCCTCCTGGAGCATGTACCCAACACTGTGCTCAAACAGTTCGGGGGACTCCTCAGGAGGACATGGTGGGTCTAGGGAAGGGGTGGCTGATGATGCCATTGAGTACGCGTTGGCAGCTGCTCTGCCAGTACCCTGAGCCTGGGTGAGAGAGGATGAGGAGGATGAGGAGGGCTTGGTCATCCATTCTACCAAGCCTTCGGCATGATGCGGCTCCACATGTCCAGCTGCCGAAAACAAAGACAAGCGTGTCCCATGGCCACGTGCTGATGACGATGCACGACCACGTCCACGGCCAGCACTGTTGTCTCTAGAAACAGAGCCTGCCTGCCCTGTGTTCTTGCCTCGGCACGCTCTGCCTCTCCTTGGCGGTCTTCCAGCCATTGTAGTCGGTAGTGTATATAGTATAAAAAATAGAACTCCTATGTGTGCTCACAACACACTGTAGGTCCTATGGGTGCTGACACTAACACACTATAGGTACTATGTGTGCTGCTGACAAGAAAATATAGGAGCTCTGTTTGCTGCCACTAACACACTAGAAGTCCTATGGGTGCTGCTGAGAAGAAAATATAGGAGCTCTGTTTGCTGCCACTAACACACTAGAAGTCCTATGGGTGCTGCTGAGAAGAAAATATAGGAGCTCTGTGTGATGCCACTAACACACTAGAAGTCCTATGGGTGCTGCTGAGAAGAAAATATAGGAGCTCTGTTTGCTGCCACTAACACACTAGAAGTCCTATGGGTGCTGCTGAGAAGAAAATATAGGAGCTCTGTTTGCTGCCACTAACACACTAGAAGTCCTATGGGTGCTGCTGAGAAGAAAATATAGGAGCTCTGTTTGCTGCCACTAACACACTAGAAGTCCTATGGGTGCTGCTGAGAAGAAAATATAGGAGCTCTGTTTGCTGCCACTAACACACTAGAAGTCCTATGGGTGCTGCTGAGAAGAAAATATAGGAGCTCTGTGTGATGCCACTAACACACTAGAAGTCCTATGGGTGCTGCTGAGAAGAAAATATAGGAGCTCTGTTTGCTGCCACTAACACACTAGAAGTCCTATGGGTGCTGCTGAGAAGAAAATATAGGAGCTCTGTTTGCTGCCACTAACACACTAGAAGTCCTATGGGTGCTGCTGAGAAGAAAATATAGGAGCTCTGTGTGATGCCACTAACACACTAGAAGTCCTATGGGTGCTGCTGAGAAGAAAATATAGGAGCTCTGTTTGCTGCCACTAACACACTAGAAGTCCTATGGGTGCTGCTGAGAAGAAAATATAGGAGCTCTGTTTGCTGCCACTAACACACTAGAAGTCCTATGGGTGCTGCTGAGAAGAAAATATAGGAGCTCTGTTTGCTGCCACTAACACACTAGAAGTCCTATGGGTGCTGCTGAGAAGAAAATATAGGAGCTCTGTGTGATGCCACTAACACACTAGAAGTCCTATGGGTGCTGCTGAGAAGAAAATATAGGAGCTCTGTTTGCTGCCACTAACACACTAGAAGTCCTATGGGTGCTGCTGAGAAGAAAATATAGGAGCTCTGTTTGCTGCCACTAACACACTAGAAGTCCTATGGGTGCTGCTGAGAAGAAAATATAGGAGCTCTGTTTGCTGCCACTAACACACTAGAAGTCCTATGGGTGCTGCTGAGAAGAAAATATAGGAGCTCTGTGTGATGCCACTAACACACTAGAAGTCCTATGGGTGCTGCTGAGAAGAAAATATAGGAGCTCTGTTTGCTGCCACTAACACACTAGAAGTCCTATGGGTGCTGCTGAGAAGAAAATATAGGAGCTCTGTTTGCTGCCACTAACACACTAGAAGTCCTATGGGTGCTGCTGAGAAGAAAATATAGGAGCTCTGTGTGATGCCACTAACACACTAGAAGTCCTATGGGTGCTGCTGAGAAGAAAATATAGGAGCTCTGTTTGCTGCCACTAACACACTAGAAGTCCTATGGGTGCTGCTGAGAAGAAAATATAGGAGCTCTGTTTGCTGCCACTAACACACTAGAAGTCCTATGGGTGCTGCTGAGAAGAAAATATAGGAGCTCTGTTTGCTGCCACTAACACACTAGAAGTCCTATGGGTGCTGCTGAGAAGAAAATATAGGAGCTCTGTGTGATGCCACTAACACACTAGAAGTCCTATGGGTGCTGCTGAGAAGAAAATATAGGAGCTCTGTTTGCTGCCACTAACACACTAGAAGTCCTATGGGTGCTGCTGAGAAGACAATATAGGAGCTCTGTTTGCTGCCACTAACACACTAGAAGTCCTATGGGTGCTGCTGAGAAGAAAATATAGGAGCTCTGTGTGATGCCACTAACACACTAGAAGTCCTATGGGTGCTGCTGAGAAGAAAATATAGGAGCTCTGTGTGATGCCACTAACACACTAGAAGTCCTATGGGTGCTGCTGAGAAGAAAATATAGGAGCTCTGTTTGCTGCCACTAACACACTAGAAGTCCTATGGGTGCTGCTGAGAAGAAAATATAGGAGCTCTGTTTGCTGCCACTAACACACTAGAAGTCCTATGGGTGCTGCTGAGAAGAAAATATAGGAGCTCTGTGTGATGCCACTAACACACTAGAAGTCCTATGGGTGCTGCTGAGAAGAAAATATAGGAGCTCTGTTTGCTGCCACTAACACACTAGAAGTCCTATGGGTGCTGTTGGGGTGCAATGCTGTGCTAACAGCACTGCGGTTGGTACTACTGCAATACTGTACTAACAGTAAGCACGCACCAGACTAATCCCCAGCAGCAGCTAATAACACACTAACTGTGCAATCAGCAGCAATGAACGATCAATGACTTAGGTAGCAATGGTTTAGCAAAGAAATAGCCAATGGTTTAGCAAAGAAGAGCAAATCTTTCAGTATCAAGCAAAGACAGAATCAGCAGACTAATCTCTCCTAAAGCCGGAACTCATGTGACCGGGGCCGATGGCGTGGCGGCCTTTTAAATGGTGGGGCGTGTACTAAAGCCCCTGAGCTGTAATTGGCTACAGGCGTCCTGCCTGTAGCCAATTATTGCTCTCCGAGTTTCGGGCGCTGTGATTGGCCAAGCATGCGGGGTCACAGTGCATGCTTGGCCAATCATCAGCCAGCAATGCACTGCGCCGGCCGCGCCGGCCGCAATGCATTGCGGGGCCGCTCGCATCACACGAATGTGATGCGAACGGCCCAAATAGTTCTGGGCTCGACGAGCGAGCGAACGCCCGATGTTCGAATCGAGCACCGGGCCCATCCCTACCCACAATCCACATATACATACATTGGTGACCATGTTCTGCTGGAAGCTGCATTTCTGTGTACATGATTAAGCAATGAGGTCCAAGAGTAGAAGGTCAGCAGATGCTTCCAAACGATTTTTCATGGTCAGACAGGAACAATACACACACAATTTTTGATTGAAAAAATGCACAAGAATTTCAGCAAATAACACTAGTTAGAGGTTTGTCAATCTGCACAATATCATTCCTTCTCCCCCACAAATCACAGCAAAAAACCTGGCCTTCTCAGACCAAACGATCCCCCATACTGCAGGCCTTTATATAAGAGAGGTTGTATTGTTAGCAAACTGACATACGCCCAATAGAAGTACACGCCCAATAGAAGTACACGCCCACCAGTATCTTTCAATCTGTCTCTTCATGTATGTCTAAAGTGATTGCACTTGATGGGCAGGAACACATAACGGAAAATTTATTACCAAATACTTACCGTAATTTTCCTTTCCTGATAGACTCCATGGCAGACTACGTGTGGGTTAACCCCGCCTCCTCTCCACAGCTATAGGACCCCTTACCCATAAATTTGAGCTCACCTCCACAGACAGGTGTTCCGTAACTAGCCGACTCACATTTCAACTCTCATATTTTTAATTCATGGGTGGGAACTCCGTCTGCCATGGAGTCTATCAGGAAAGGAAAATTACGGTAAGTATTTGGTAATAAATTTTCAGTTTTCCTGACAGACTCCATGGCAGACTACGTGTGGGAAATAACTAGCCAAACCACACGGGAGGGTATGCTGAACAAAAATATAATTTAATCTTTCCCGTCAACTGACAGGATTTTTCGACCAAAATTAACAGAGGAAAGGGAAGCAGGCTCAATACAATAATGAGACATAAATGTATGAATAGAAGACCACGAGGCTGCCTTGCATATCACTTCAGGAGCCACGTGTCGAGCTGCTGCCCATGAGGCTGCCATGCCTCTGGTGGAATGAGCCGTCACCGCCTCTGGAGGAGCCAAGCCCTTTGCCCTATAGGCTTGTTGAATTGATTGAACGATCCAGGCTGCTATCGTTCTGGAGGAAGCCCTCTTTCCTTTGTTGCTACCAGTGTGTAACAAGAACAGGTAGTTCGAGCTTCTAAAAGATGAAGTAGCTCGCAAGTATTCTTTCAGAGTCTCACCTACATCCAAGGGATGAACATCTGCTGATTCTGGAGAATCGAAAGTAGGAAGGACTATTTCTTGATTTTCGTGAAAAACTGATGTGACTTTTGGTTTTGACCCAAGCATGGGAATAAGGACCACTCGGTCCGGGAAAAAAGTCAAAAAAGGTTCTTGACAACCCAGGAAGCTTATTTCTGAAACCTTTTTGGCTGAAGTAATGGCCACTAGAAAGGCCAGTTTGATTGATAAGTCCTTAATAGAAAGATCTTTGTTGTTGAGTGCTGAAAGAGCATCAAGGACAAGCGGGAGATCCCATTTGGGGAATCTAGGTTTCCTCTGAGGCCTGATTCTCGATGCCCCCCGAAAGAACTGTTGAACCAGGGGATGGGTTGCCCATGACGTTCCCGAAAAAGCTGATAAGGCTGATACTTGTACCCTGAGGGAACTGATCGATAAAGGCAGATCCAAGCCTGATTGGAGAAAAACTCAAGATGTCTTGAACACTAGGATTTCTAGATGACTTTCCTGCAGAAGTCGTGAAGCTGACAAATCTGGCCCAGATTCTATTGTAAGTTTTATTTGTGTTAGACTTTCTGGAGCTCATAAGGGTAGAGATTACCCCTGAAGCACACCCAAGAGACTCTAGCCTCTCCCTCTCAAAAACCAGACCATCAGTCTCAGCATTGCTGGACAGGGGTGCAGGGTCGTCCCCTGAGAAAGAAGGTCCGGCCTGAGAGGAAGAGGCAGCGGGTCCCTGAAGCTCATCAGATTCAGGAGAGGAAACCAAGGTCTGCTCGGCCAGTATGGAGCTATTGTTATCACCTCGACTTTCTCCAACTGAAGCCGCTGTAGGAATTTTAGCATGACCGGAAGAGGAGGGAAGGCATATGCCCTGTTGAAGTCCCAATGACTCGTTAATGCATCTACTCCGAAGGCTTGACTGTACCAAGCTCGGGTGTAGTATCTGCCGATCTTGTAATTGCAGAGGGATGCAAACAGATCCACCTCTGGATCGAAATCCAACGATAGGATCCACTTGAAGGTTTGTGGATGCAGTGACCATTCGTTGTTGTCTAGCATGCTGCGTGACAGGAAGTCCGCTTGAATGTTCTGCTCCCCTGGAATGAAGACTGCTGTTAAGTTGAGCAGATTCCTCTGAGCCCAGGTCATGATGGGCTCGACCTCTTGGAGAAGGGCAGAGCTCCGAGTGCCCCCTTGTCTCTTCACATATGCCACAGCGGTGGTATTGTCCATTTTGAGTAGGACTGACTTCCCTTTCAGAAGGTGGGAGAAGGCTTGAAGGGCGCACCATGCCACGCGCAGTTCCAGAATGTTCGAACCTGGAGAGTGGAGACGGGCATCCCATTTGCCCTGAGCCAGTTCTGCCCCACAATGTGCCCCCCCAGCCCGCATTGCTGGCATCGGATGTAACAGTCACCCAATGGATGGGGGCAAGGGAGTGGCAAGTTGACAAGTTCTTGGTTTGAAGCCACCAGAGGAGACTGTTGCTCATTGACTGTGTTATCCGGATCCGCTGATTGAGATCGTCTGTCTTCCATTGCTGGAGGAATCCGGATTGAAAAGGACGAAGCCTCCACATCGCCCACTTGACCATGGGGGATGTGGCCACCATCGTGCCGATTATCTTCAGGCACTGTGATGCCCTTAGGTGAGAGAAGTCTAGAGCTAAGGAGATTCTTTCCCGAATGATCGGTATTTTTTCTTCTGGAAGAGAGATGGTGTTCTCTATGGTGTCGAACTGGGCTCCTAGATAGACCAAGCGCTGGGTCGGATCCAGCTGACTCTTCTCCCGGTTTTGGAGCCATCCGAACTCCAACAGTGTAGAGATCACCTGATCTTTGTGGACTAGCAGCTGCTGCTTGTCTTGGGACAGTACTAGTAGATCGTCCAGATAATGATACAGGCGCACACCCTGTACTCTGAGAAGGGACACAACTGCTAACAGCACCTTGGAAAAGACTCTTGGAGAAGTCGTTAGCCCGAATGGAAGACAAATAAATTGTAAGTGCTCTTGTTCGACCTGGAACCGCAGATATTTGTGAAAGTTTTCTGCCACCGGAACATGAAAGTACGCGTCTTTTAGATCTATTGAGATCAACCAGTCGCCTGGTTGAACTATTTTTTGGATGGTTGAGAGTGACTCCATTTTGAACTTCTCGTGCTTTATGTACTTGTTCAGGAAAGGGAGATCTATGACTGGACGCCAAGAGCCGTTCTTCTTTTGTACTAGGAAGAGGGGGGAGTATACCCCCTGGAATTCCTCGTCCTTTGGGACGGGCACCACTGCTCCTTGATCTTTCAGGACATTCACATATGAGAGAAGAACTTGCTGTTTTTCTTCTGACCGAGGTAGTGAGGTTTGCATTGGTCTGCATGGAGGGATCTTGGTGAAGGACCATGTGTGACCTGTTGAGACCGTCTTGATGGTCCAATAGTCCGAGATCGAGGCCACCCAGACGTGCCGGAAGAGACGTAGGCGAGCCCCTACCCGGCCCGCCTGGGCGGGCCCAATTTCAAAAAGACTTGGTTGGTTCACGCCCACCGGGCGTCTGTTTCTTGCCAGACTTTTGAAAAGAAGATTGGCCTCTATTCCAATTCCAGCTTCTCCTAAAATCCCGTCCGGGCTTATAGGAACGTGCCTCTCTCGAGTGCTCAGTACTGCGTCTCTGTTGAGGTTTTCTCTGATTAAACTGGCGCCTGTCCTGGGGAAGAAAACCAGACTTTCCGCCTGTAGCTTTTGAAATGGCGTTGTCAAGTTTGTTCCCAAACAACGAAGTCCCTTCAAAGGGAATTTTGCACCACGCCTGCTTGGAGGCTGGATCAGCAAGCCAGGGACGTAACCACAGTGCTCGTTTGGCCGTGACCGAGGACAACATTGATCTGGCCAGTAAACGGATGAGGTCAATTGAAGCTTCCCCCAAAAAGGCGACTGCCATTTTAAGTTCTTGCACTGCTGAACTTTGAGCCAGTTCTTCCGAGACACCCTTCAGAATGGAGTCTACGTTTTCCACCCAGGCCTCCATTGCTTTGGAGGTCACTGCAAGGGCTAAAGCTGGTTTGCATGCCGTTCCGGCCAGGCTATATATTCTTTTGAGGTCCTGGTCGATCTTCCGATCCAGACCATCTTTAAATGATACGGTGTCATCTAGCGGGAGGGTGACATGCTTCGCTAGGCGCATTACTGCTGCATCTACGAGGGGAGCATTCTCCAGATGCTTGACATCCTCCGATTTAAAAGGGATACAGTCTAGAGGTTTTGCTTAGCATAGAAACCTTCTTATCTCCCTTGCTCCATTCTTCCTCAAACACTCCTTTCAGCTCAGAGGGAAGTGGGAAATTGGAGCGTTCTTTCCCCAGTTGTTTAAACAATTTCCTTTGTTTTTCTGGGGGGGGCAGTGGTATCCTCCAACTTCAAAGTTTCCTTCACTGCCTTGATCAGTGGAGAGACTAAGGCGTAGTCGAATCCCACCGTAGAATCATCTCCCTCCATCTCGTCTTGCGAGGAATAATGGGAGGGATCATGGGGCTGGAATTGGCCGGGATCCTCCTGGGCCTCGTCAGCCAAGGAGCCAGACAAGGTGGTGGACTGGCTCCTTGTGTGGGGGGCAACTATTTCTTTCATAGATTGCTGTACCACACGTTTCACAAGAGACTCAAGGTTTTGATTTTCGGTCTCTTTCTCACCAACCGCTCGGGCATAACATGGGTCGCATAGCGATTTGCCCTCCGGGATTCTGGTCTTGCATCCCCAACAGGCTCTGTGGTCAGAGCGATCATTGCGGTGGTGGTGGCGGTGACTAGAGGCTAGAGGAGGAATGGGAACATCTCCTATGTCTAGAGGGGGTATGTGAACGTCCCCTATGATGATGGGTCCTAGACGTAGTGTCGCGTCTAGACCTAGATGATGAGTGATGATGCGGCCTGGCAAGGTCCCTTTCTTGTGACCGATGAACTGAAGTTGCCAGGCTGTAAGAGATAATACAGACAGAGGGAGGGGGAAGGTGGGCAGGATGTAACCGTTAGCAACCACCAGATAGGCACAAAAGACACCAACCCCCTACCCACTCCGCACATACCTTGTGCGGGAGGGCTGGCCACATGGCGGTGAGGATGAGTCCATGATGAGGGA